>CM028136.1:803125000-803777500 GCA_016271365.2 Neoceratodus forsteri | reverse complement strand
TACAAGAGCCTGTTGGATAAGCTGGGAGAAATGGGGGTGGGGAACCAGATGATCAGATGGATAGGCAATTGGCTCCAGGACCGGACCCAGAGGGTCGTAGTTGGCGGGATAGTCTCATCCCCAAGGATGGTCATTAGTGGGGTCCCACAGGGATCAGTCCTTGGGCCCCTTTTGTTCAACACCTACATCTCTGACATAAGGACAGGTATCAGGAGCGAGATGAGTTTCTTTGCGGATGACTCAAAACTGGTGGCGGTGGTGGATGGGAAGGAGGGGAGGGTGGCCCTACAGGGGGACCTGGAGGATCTGTAAAGATGGTCTAGAAAGTGGAAGCTGAGGTTCAATGCAGGGAAATGCAAGGTACTGCACCTGGGGGCCAGAAACCATGGCCAAGTGTACACCCTGGGGGGGAAAGCTACAAGTCTCGATGGTTGAAAGGGACCTGGGGGTGGTGGTGGATGTCAAGATGAACAACTCAGAGACTTGTAGGAGGGCAGCAGCCAAGGCCAACAGGATGCTGGGATGCATCACTAGGAGGATCACCTCCAGAAGGAGGGAAGGAGGGAAGTGATACTCCCTCTGTATAACTGCTTGGTGAGGCTGCACCTCGAGTACTGTGTGCAGTTTTGGAGGCCACACTTAAAGAGGGACATTAAACTCCTGGAGAGGGTCCAGAGGAGGGCAACCAAAATGATTTGGGGCCTGGGGGACAGGACCTATGGGAAGAGGCTTGAAGAGCTAAATATGTACACATTGGAAGAGAGAAGGGACTGGGGGACATGATAGAGGTCTTCAGGTACATGAAGGGGGTAAATAGGGGAGGAGCAGTCAGGGTGCTTCAAAGGAAGGAGGAGGGGGCAACTAGAGGGCATGGGTGGAAGCTGGAGGGGGAAGATTCAAGGGAGAAAGGAGGAGGTGGTACTTCACTGAGAGGGTGGTGAGCCATGGAATGCGCTGCCCAGGGGGCTGGTGGAGGCAGAGATGGTGGAGGGGTTCAAGAGGGGGTGGGACAGGTATGGGGTAGGGTTCTGGAAGCAAAATCCAATGCAGCGAGAATATCTGGAACTGGGAAGGGAGAAGCCAAAGAAGGTGAGGGGGGCAGCAAGATCAGCTTCCAGGGTGGGGGCTGACCAAATGAGTAGATGCAAAAGACCGTTAGGCCTATTCTGCTGGCATTTTAGTATGTTAGTATGTTAGTAATTGGCTGCCATTAACTCCATCAGACACCTTGATAACATTTATCATGAAAGAATGGAATTACCTTCCTTACTTGTGTACCATTCTGTGCTACAATCCTGGGTGGCACCCCGCACAAACTGTTGTGCCAAGAAAGGATATTACTACCGGTGCCGCTGTGACGTCTTTGATATTGTAAAACCAGTGTGTGGCTACTCTCCTGAACACCTTGACTGGGCCTTTACCTTGGGTGATGAATTGCCATTGAATCTTACTGATATTGACAAGGATGGCAAATCTGAATCTGCACGAGCTGCATCTTCTGGGCCTGATGCCAAAACAGCTAAAACCTGAAGCTACCTGGAAGAGATACATCGCTTCACTTCACGGCTCACCAACCAGTCCTTCTCCTGTCTGATACGTTTACAGCGATGGAGGGTTCCAACTGTAAGAGTGACTTATAATTCTGATGGGCAGTATTGTGTAATGACTAACCACAAAACCTTTGCTTATGGTCAAAAATCTTGTGTTATTGAAATGGCTAACTTCTGTTTAACTCCACAGCAGAAAACAGTCATAGGTCACACTGTCATAACTCCTGTTCCTCTCCCTGAACCAGATGTTATTGATACCAATCCGCAATACTTGCTTGCCTTGTCTCAATATTTGCCTATGTTTAATGTGCACATTGACCCTTTGACACTTTCTTTGCAATCTCTTTTAGTTAGAAAGGATTCCATTTGATTTATATCAGTAATAATATTTCTCAAGCTGACGATGCCCTTAATGCTCTTATTCATGATGGTGATTTAAGTATTGTTCTATCCAATACCTGGTAATAACTCACTTTTAAAGCTTTTGTTATCATTCAAGCATTTGTGATTGTTTTTCTGATACTACCCCTCTGCTGTCTGTGACGTACTCTAAGACAACACCGAGAACTCCAATTCCTTTACAAGGCTCGTGCCTTGGGCTTGTAAACAACTTTTTATCTCCATCCCACTACTTACCTGGGATTGTTTCCCCTTTTGAGGCAACAAGGGGGGGGACAGTTATCCATGGACCGGCATCCCTGATTGTACCTCCACCTCATGGACAGCAACACATCTATAGGTATATGTACTCATTTTAGGGCACAGACACTTACCCAATAAGCATAAGTGTCAGGATCTGAGTTCTACTGTACTTTTGCAATGTATATCATGCTTTACTACATTCTTACAGTATATTGTACCACTGGGAGATGTTTTCAATTATATTTTTATTGTATAATTATTAGTTAGGCAACAGTGCCATCTTTAGTGCTTGTGCAAACTGTAACTGCAAGTGACCTTGGAAGCATCACATTCCTCATTGTTCACTTTATCTTCTGCTAAGCTAAGCAACTTCTTGTGTAAGGATAGTTACTCTGGCCACCTGTTTTTGGCCAATTATTTGCATTTTATGTATCTTCTCTAGTTGTTGTCATGGTTATTATTAGGGTATAAGACCCCTTGCACTATGTATTTTCTCTCAGAGAGACTTGACAGCGCCTATAGGTAAGGAAACTTGATACTCTCCCAGTGATAACGCTGTTGGTTGTAAGCCTGTATTATTCTTATTTACCAGTAATAAAAGTTGAATAATGGATAAGTAACTGGGTATTACTGGTGAATAATACCATTGAGAGGTTCTGGACACATAGGAGCCTCGAGAGTGAAGCGCGAGAGGTTCCCGTGTCCAGAACCTCGAGATGGTATCTCACCAGTAATGACCAGTTACCTATCTATTATTTTTTTGAATATATGGATCCAATTCTTTTTTTTTTAATCATTTTGCTGCAGCTGGTAGGCTGTTAACTAAAGGAATCTTGCGCTCGTGTCCGACTGCCACAGCCTGTCACACTGTGTAGCTTGGTCTGCCTGTCTTCCCCGACTTGCACACATGCATGGCAAACATTTCATTTTCTTTTACCTTTTGTTTTTGGGGGTGTGTGAGCACAGGATCAGCCAGACACATTTTTGGTTGTAGATATGCCGAAGAAATGGTGACATTTCATCTCTGTGAACTCCACGTATTCTCATCTCGCTAAGTGAGAATCCGCAGCCATGATTTTCAAACTGTTTCGGCGGGAAACATGGCCAATCAGAAGTCACGCTTGAAAGACTTGGTGAGATAGACTTGCACTTGCGCTGTTCATCTTTGGTGATAATACTATCGTTCAGGTTCTGAACGATAGTATTATGACTCTTGAACAATAGTATTATTACTCGGGAACAGTGGTATTATCGCTCCAGGAACCATACTATTACCAGGATTTTTGTATATGCTTTATGATGGTATTAATTTGACAATCCATATATTAAATTACATTTATTACTGGAGGCCACTTGCCTGTCATCTCTTCCTTTTGTGCAGTTCCAACAAGAACCTGAGAAGGGTAATTTTATCGCCCAGTGACAGGGGAGAGGCCAGCATGTTTGAGTTTGGTGAGAAGGATGGGATGGGAGACTGAGTCAAAAGCTTTGGCTAGATCTATAAATAAAGCTGAGGTGAGATGGTCATGTTCCATGCCAGTAAGAATAATGCCAGTAACCCTATGAAGGGAAGAGACAGCAAAGTGTTTTTTTCTGAAGCTCAACTGATAAGGGGAAAGGAAATTAGTGGTAATAAGGAAGTTAGTGAATCTGGTGAGGATGAGAGATTCTTGTAATTTAGCTAGAGCAGGGAGGAGGGAGATGGGTCAGTTATTACCAGGTTCAAAGTGGTCGCCACCTTTGTACAGTGGAATCACTTTAGCCTCTTTCCAGGCCTGTGGCACTGTGCCAAGGGAGAAAGAGAGGTTGAGTAGGTGGGACAAGGGGTGGGTGATGGCTGGAGCCGAGATCTTTAGTATGAGTGGATTGAGACCATCAGGGCAGGATTTGCATGGATTTAGGGATTGGAGAGCCCTAAGGGCCTCCTGGGCTGTGATGGGGTAGAGTTGACATGTGTACGGGGTAGGACAAGGGTGGAGGTGCTGTGGGAGGGGATTCTGTGGGGTCAGGGGTAAGTGTGGTGTGCGGTAGGGTGGAGGGATGGGATGGGGTAGAAGGAAGGGCACAAGTTGTGAAAAATGTATTTAAGGTAGAGGCAATGGTGAGAGGATCTGAGACAAGGTTGTTGCCTATTTGGAAGGAGGAGGAGGTATGTGAGGGTTTGAGAAGGGAGGAGACAGTTTGCCAGAATTTATGGAGGGAGTTTAGATTATCTTGCAACATGTTCTTAAAGTAGTTGGATTTAGCAGCCCTGGTAGCTTTGGTTCTAATGCTTCTCCGGGAGCAATAGGTGAAGAGGTCATGGGGGAGTGTCAGACTTTAAAACTAGCCCAAGCATGGTCATGGAAGTTGCAAAGCTTGATTAGATCAGTGGATATCCCGGGGTGGTGGAAGTTTCTCAACCTCCTGCAGCGTAGGGGTGTGTAATTGTTTCAGATGTTGTTTAATAAGTGGCAGAAGAGGGAGAGAGCTGTGTTTACATCGTCTGTGTCATAAAAGGGGGACCAGTCAGAGGATGGAAGATCATGCAGGAGTGCATCAATGTTTAAGGAGCGAAGGGAGTGGATCTAGTGATAGGTGGGGGGGAGCAGGGTAAATGGAGTTTGAGTGCAGTATGTCATGAAGTGATCACAGAAAATGTCAGGGAGTGATGTGAAACAGGGAAGTGGGAAACCAGGATCCAGTCCAGGAGGGTGTGGTTTTGGGAGTAGGGGTTTAGTCTGGTGGGCTAAATTGATCAGCTGGTGTAGGCTAAGTGTCTCAGTTTGCTGGGTGGTGGGTTGAAAGGTAGGGGAGGCCCAATTAAGGTTAAAGTCACTGGGGGGGGGAGGTTGCTGTAGAGGCTGAGCAGAGCAGACGCATCTTCTCGCAGCTTCGCTGTATAATCTCTAAAAAGGCACAAATTAAGTTTATTTTTCAATTTAGCCTGCAAATTTAAAGCTAGCAGAGCAGTTGGGTTTCTCATGGAGCAAACAATAGGGAATCCTCATCGAGATCGCAGTACCACAAGCAACGCTAGAGGGAAGCAAGAGACCACCGGCCCATTGCCAAGCAGCACAGATACCGGCACTCCAAGCCCAGAAGAGGGAGGAAGCACTGAAACTATGCAATCGCTCGGAATCAAAATGCAGCGACTTATCTCAACCGTATCTGACCTACATCAAAAAATGGATTCTTTCACCAACCGAGTTACATTAGTGGAAACTACCGTTGATTGCATGAAAGTAGAGACGGTGGACATTAAAAAGCAAGTTGCCGCCTTGACTAGTTCTTCTGCAATTGCGGTTAAGGAGGCACAACACTTCAGAACTATAATTGAAATGATGGAGAATAAATAAGAGCGGTGAACGTGTGGATCTTAGGCTTACCTGAAGACGTAGGGGGGAATTACCCTAAGATGTTTGTGAAAGAGTGGCTGGCTGAGATACTTCTCCCGGAGGGAGACCCAGAGACTTTTCAGGTTCAAAAAGCATACCGTATCATGCCACGAGGAAGGCAGGAGGCTGATGATCCACCATGCGCTCTCCTGGTGGTTACAGCAGGCATCGGAGAGTGAGATTGTATTTGAGGACCAAACAGTGCACTTATTCCAGGACATTAGCTACGTGACAAGGCAGAGGAAAAAGAAATTCGATGGAGTTCATTAGATGCTGAAGGATTTGGACATACCCCATTCCATTATCTTTCCTGCGAGGCTCAGAATAGAATATCAGAACAAAGTGTGGGCCTTTTCTGATCTAATTGAAGTAGGAAAATGGACAGATAAAGTAAAAGCTACGCAGTCCAGAAACGAACCTGATGAAGACGATTCTGCACAGCCCTCTATGGTGTGAGAACTTTTGTTTGACAAACATTTCTTTATGCTTAATAACCTATCTGCCCACTATCTGTTGACTTTTTACATAGTCATAAACTGAGGTTGCAGTACTGAGATTTACCTACATTTGAGGACTGTTCTTATAAAAATGCAGGTTGCTTAATTTAGGGCTTATTTTTCCCTGCATTTTTCCCTTTTTATAGAGGGATTTAGCATTCTTAGCATGAGATGGTAAGGGATAAGGCCTTAACAATGATAAACATTTGATTTGTTTACCTTATAGTAATGTTCCTTAGCTGCTCTGTATGCTTTTCTTATGCTTTTTATGTTTGCTTGCACACATGTGCAAGAAACATAGTGCCATCATCGGAGATTTCTGAGATGTGTCACCTCCTCCTCCAATTCAGTCAGTGTGCTGGCAGGCGCGGCCCCTGTAAGCCAATGCATTCTGGAGCTGTCTATGACATGCTCCAAAATGCAGTGGCATACAGTTGAAAGGGGGAGCTACGCTTGAGTGAGCAGTGATAAGATATCGCTGCTCATCGCGGCTCGCCCCCACACCTGGCAGCAGCGTGCTCCCCCTTGCACTGTATAGCCGACGGGTCCCCAATCCCCGTCGGCTGTGCTGCGCTCCCCCTCCCCAAAGGCTTCCAAAATGCCATGGTGGGTGCCCACCCCAGTGTGGCAACTAATAATATAGCCGACGGGGTGCCCAATCCCCGTCAGCTGCCCCGAGTAGTAAGTGCCACGCCTGGGAGCCCACCCAGCGTGGCAATCTATTCCTTAGGCCGACAGAGTACCCAATCCCCGTCAGCTGAATACCCTCCCAACGTCCTTGTGCCACGCTGAGAGCCCACCCCAGCTTGGCAAACATCCCCACGTCGTCGCTTTTTTCTACCTGTAAAGAAAACGGTCCCAGGCCAGTCTCCCCCCCCTACCACAACCGCACCACCCACCGCGCACCCAACCTCCCCACACCTCCCTCACCCCATACTTACCTCCGGACTCCGCGCGACGATCTTCGTGGACTGGGAACACGCCTGCACTCTTCAAAGCCGACCGCTGAACTGAGGAAATGCCGGTAAGCTGTATAATGGGCTACAACTTTGTTGCATATCTCAGGCATTTTTGAATTTTTTGCACCAAATTTTCAACATGGGGTTTTTGGGACTCCTTCTCATGAACAATATCACTGTCATGGCGTTATTCAGGCCCGAAGGGTGATTTCGCGCAGTGACTGTGCAGTGACTGCGAAATCACCCTTCAGGCCCAAATAACACCATGACAGTGACATCAATCATGAGAAGGGGTCCCAAAAACCCCATGTTGAAACTTTGGTGCCAAAATTCCCAAAAATGACTGTTTTACGAGTGTGCGTTGCGCAGTTCCTACGCAGGCTCGTAAGTTCAGAATTTTCAATATTTTCACTCCAGATTTTCAACATTGCCATTTTACCACACCTTCTTATGAGTAGTACAGCTGTCATTTTTCACCTCTCACCCAAAATGTGTTTCTGCCCATGTAGCGCTCAATGGCGCAGTCGGTGTGCGAAATCAATGTACGGGACAAATTAAGAAAATCACAGTGACACTGTTCATGAGCAGACATCTTAAAATGGCTATGTTGAAAATTTGGTGAAAAAAGTCCTAAAAATGACTGTTTTACGAGCGTGCATAGCGCAGTTCCTACGCACGTTCGTAAGGTCGTGAATTTTCAATATTTTCACTCCAGATTTTCAACATTGCCATTTTACCACACCTTCTTATGAGTAGTACAGCTGCCATTTTTCACATCTCACCCAAAACGTGTTTCCGCCCATGTAGCGCACAATGGCGCAGTTGGTGTGCGAAATCAATGTACAGGACAAATTAAGAAAATCACAGTGACACTGTTCATGAGCAGAGGTCTTAAAATGGCTATGTTGAAAATTTGGTGAAAAAATTCCTAAAAATGGCGTTTACGAGCGTGCGTTGCACAGTTCCTATGCATGCTCGTAAGTTTGCAAATTTAATATTTTCACTCCAGATTTTCAACATGTCCATTTTATTAAACTTCCTTATGAACAGTACAGCTGCAATTTTTCATATGTTGCCCAAAATGTGTTTTCCCACATGTAGCGCACAATGGTGCTGTTGGTGTGCGAAAGCAATGTTTAGGACAGATTAAGAAAATCACAGTTACACTGTTCATGAGCAGAGGTCTTAAAATGGCTATGTTGAAAATTTGGTGACAAAAGTCCATAAAATGACTGTGTTATGAGTGACCATTGCGCTGTTTCCATGCACCCTCATTAGTTCATGACTTTGTAATATTTTCAGTCCAGATTTTCACCAGTGACATTTTTCCACACTTCCTTATGAACAGTACAGCTGCCATTTTTCACAACATGGCTGAAGTGTGTTTTCACACTTTCAGTGCAGAGATGTGTGGTCGCTGTGGGAAATCATTGTTCGGCACAGATAGAAAAATCACAGTGACACTGTTCATGATCGGAGGCACCAAAATGCCTGAGTTGACAATCTGCTGTAAGAAATCCCAACCTAATTATATCAATTGTCGTTGCACAGTTTCTATGTACGCCTGACTTCACCATTTTTTAAATATTTTTACTACACATTTGCAACATAGCCATTTTTTACACCTCCCCATGAAAGAGTACAGCTGTCATTTTTTACATCCTGTTCGGAATATTTTTGCACCTGTGGTGCTAAATGCCGTAGTCACTGTGCATAAGCAGCTTTCGGCTAACAAACTAATATTCCCCCTGTTCATGAGGTGGGGTCACAAAACAAACATGTTGAAAATTTGGAGTGAAAATACCAACGAATGCCTGAGGTATTAGGGTTTTCAACTATAACGCCCAACCCTATAGAGAATGACAGGAATCAGGGGTGTGACTTGGGATTCTTGCCTGTGATGCTCATACTATTCCACACCCTGCAGTCAGTGAGAGGCATCGAGGTATGCCTTGGACTCTTCGGCCCCAAACTTCACCCCATTCTCCTATATCACCCATCTTACCATATTTCCTAATGAAATGGGCTGCGCATAAGGGCCAAGACCACAAGGAACACCGTGACACTTGTCTCAGTCTCTGCAGGGTGGGGTGTGGTGAAATGGCGTGGCCGTTATGGCTGACGACCCAAACGCACACCCCAATGCCTGTCACTCTCTGCAGGGTGGTGGTGGTGGGGTTGGCTTCAGTTCAATACTTCACTGCCATTCCTATTACGCAGCTCTGTAACTTCTACACTACCACTGCCAATGCCAGCAAGCAAACATTCGGCATTGACAAATGCTTGTTATAACTGCCTTAGGAGATATACACGTGGGAATTTAATTTTTGATTGCAGGAAGTGTAATATTTTAAAAGAGAGAAAGAGGATGCTCTATATTAAGTTGGGGATATTATACCCTATAATTTAGGAAACGTGCATGGCCATTCATTCCCCACTGGTGGGGGTAGTTCATAAAGAGACATTTGTTGGACTTTAAAATTTCAGAGACCTAGCCATGCTGCTCTTGGTACCACTGTGTGTATTCACAAACTTTCAGATATACTGTAACAGATATGTAGGAGCACCCTCCAATGATGTATCATAAATATAGGAGATGCATAAGACTTAACCTGTGATTAAGAGGCATAAAGCCTTGGTGGTGATGTATGCAATTGATCTGTGTTTTATACAAAGCCTGTAATTGATTGATATCAATATAAAACTAATAAAGACAAAGTTTAAAAAAAAAAAAAAGGTTAAAGTTGCCAAGTTAAATGAGTTTGCCGGAGCTGGCAGTGGCAGAAACAGCTGAGGTGGTGGTGCTGACCACAGTGGAGGGAGGGGCTTTGAGGGGGGAGGAGCAGAGTACTCCAATGTGAATGGGAAGAGTGGAGGGAAGAAGCAGTTTAACAAGGAGCTCATGGGACTTAGGGAGTGCCTCGTTAGTGACAATTGAAACTGCCACCTCTCTTGGAGCGGTCTTGCCTAAGGAGAATGTAGCCAGGTAGGGAGAGTAGGGTGTCAGAGACTCGGTGTGATAGCCATGTCTCGGTAATGCAGAGTATGTCCAGGGAATGCTGCGACACCCGGACTCTTAGGAGATCAATCTTGGGAAGTAAACTCCTAGCATTGAGATGGTAAATGGTGAGGCCTTTCGCGGCTGGGAGTGACTGAGGGGTTGGGCCAGGGTTAGGCTGGATATCTCCAGCTAGAAAGAGGAGTAGATAGATGAAGAACAGTCTGATGGAGGGTTTGTGCAGTTTTAGTCTACTGCGGTGAGAGCGTAGGTGAGTGGGAGGGCAAGAGAGGTAGAGCCTATGAATGAGTTCAAGTCTGAGCAAAAGAAGCTGCTGGGTGTGTGGTGAACTATCTGAAGAATAGTACAGAAACAAAAACATATATATTATTACCAAGGCATTAAAGGCCCCAACCTTTATTGTGTTTTGTATATCTGTATATATTTGTATAGAAACATAGACAATGACAGGACAAAAAACAATGGTCCATGCAGTCTGCCGGTAACACCCTATCATACCGCAAGACCTTTTGTCATTACGGGGTCTCTTTGTCTACGCTATCAACCCCTTTACTCCCTGTTTTACTGCTACCCTCCCCCCTCCCGAGTAACTACAAAGCCCTTAAGTCTGTCCCAACTGTGTTTGAAATCATTAATTGTTTTGGCGTCCACCACCTTCAAGGGCAGACTGTTCAAAGGAAAGGAAAGGAAAAGAGCATTCAGGGAATTTAAGAGTACATAAAGGGGGAGGACAGGGAGGCTTACAGAGAAAAGAGGAGGGTGGCAGCATAGAAAATAAGGAGGGCTGCAGCGAATACTGAGGAAAATATAGGTAAGTGGGCCAAAAGGAGGGATACAACTTTTTTTAGGTATGTGGGGGAAAGAAGAAAGGTGAGGCAGGGGATAGTAAGGTTGAGGTGGGAGGGAGGAATACAATTAGAAGGGAACTTTGAGAAAGCAGAGGTGTTGAATAACTACTTCTCCTTGGTCTTCATGGAGGAGGAGGAGGGTAGGGGACCAGAGCTGGGGGGGAAGGGCAGGAAAGGCAAAAAGGTGGATCCAAGTATGTTCAATATAGACAGGGTAAGGGAGGAACTGGGCAGGTTAAAGGTGGACAAGGCAATGGGGCCAGACGGCTTGCATCCAAGGGCACTCCGGGAGCTGAGGGAGGAGCTGGCAGCCCCACTGACAAGACTGTTTAACTTGTCCATGGATACAGGGTGTGTGCCAAGGGGCTGGAGGAGGGCAGATGTGGTGCCAGTGTACAAGGGGGGCAGTAAGGAGACAATGAAAAATTATTGCCTGGCTAGCCTCACCTCGGTGGTGGGAAAGGTGATGGAGACACTAATAAAGGAAAAGGTTGTAGACTACCTGGTGGACAATGGTCTGCAGGATGAAAGGCAGCATGGATTCACACATGGGAGGTCCTACCAGATGAACCTGATAGAGTTCTTCAATTGGGTGACACAAGTGGTTGACTGGGGGGGAGGGGTGGGTGGATGTGGCCTATCTGGACTTCTGTAAGGACTTTGACACCATTTCTCACAGAAGGCTAGTAAATAAGCTAGAAAGCTTAGGGCGGGACAGAAAATAACTAGATGGGTGGAAAACTGGTTGGTGGGCAGTAGTCATAGAGCGGT
Source organism: Neoceratodus forsteri (assembly GCA_016271365.2). Classification (NCBI taxonomy): domain Eukaryota; kingdom Metazoa; phylum Chordata; order Ceratodontiformes; family Ceratodontidae; genus Neoceratodus; species Neoceratodus forsteri. Next base: position 803,765,837 of record CM028136.1, on the reverse strand, counting down.
GGTAAATGGGGTGCATTCCATGGTGAGGGGGTAACAAGTAGGGTGCCCCAGGGGTCAGTGCTGAGACCCCTCCTTTTTAATATATTCAGCAGTACTCATGTACAGCCAATGCTACCTTAACACAGGGACACGACACTGGCACTATTAGCGCCCCCACCCATATCTGTGATGGGTCTTACTCCCCAGATGGTTACTTGCCCCCAGTCACTGGGTCATGATAACATACCTTCTACCTTGCACAGCTGCCATCCCATGTACAACACATAAGGGTGCTAAAAAAATCATAAATGGAAAGATATTTTGACTTACCTAAAAAGCTTCCTATTACACCTTGCTATAATGCTTCTACTGATCTCTGGTAATATCTACCCCAATCCTGGACCTCCAACTGCCTCAGGGTTGTGGAAACAACCACCAAGCCCTAAAAATTGCATCAATTAATATCTGTAGCTTATTGGCCAATTTTGTCCAGCTCGAAGTTTGGGCAAGCCAGCACAAACCTAATATCCTTTCCATAGTGGAAACCTGGCTGTCACCCAAAGTCCCTGATGTGTCAGTAGCTCTAAATGGGTACACCATCTTCAGACTTGACAGGTTAGGGAAAAGAGGTGGTGGATGTGCTATGTTAGGGATCACCTACGGTACAGCACCCTCCCTCAAACTGACAGTGGGAATACTGCACAAGCCCTAGCTATTAGGGTGCTCTTAGGTGCTCATCGCAAGTCACTTACAATTGTCTCTGTATACATTCCCCCTAGAAATCAAGTGACTGGTTTACACAAAATCACTGACTTTATACAAGACCTTAAAGAGGACAGGAAATAAAAAATGATACCTGTCCTAGAAAATGTGTCCTGTCATTATTACTTATGTTGTTGGTTTGAATATTAGTCTGAAAGGAATGGTACTGGTAATTTTTATTTTAATATTAATAAATTCATTGATTTTTACAATATGGCCATTACTGGAACTGCTTCCCTAACCTTTCCGGTATTCACACAGGAGAAGTGAGCATGTCAGTTAAGTCATGACGTGCCTGTTCATGCTTTGGCGCTACCTGCTGCACTCGCGCCAAACACTTGGTAGCTTATAGCGCTGTCAAATTGTTTGTTTCAATGAAGCAACCTTATAGTTTGATAAAACTGTAATAGTTAGCAGCACTGTACAACAGTGATATGCAGCAGTGGATGTTCCGGACCTGTACAGTAGTGCCCATCTCAAGTCATTGTGAGCTCTGTCTTAAAAGAACAAAAAAACAAAACAAAAAAAATCCCCACAGGAAATCAACTGCAGCAGCTAGAAGTTAAAAAAAAAAGGCAGCACCTCTAGCATTTAGAAGACTGCATACTAAATCATGCAGTGGACAGCATGATCTCTGCTGTTCTCCACTCCCATTTCTGCTCCGCAAACCCCCACCCCCCTCGCACCGACACGCAGAATGCTAAGAAGTTGTCCATTAGGGGAGATTCATTTCATACTCTGCACTAAGATGCAGAAGGTTAATAATCTTTTCCTGACAGTTTTATCATTAATTGATCAGTCTATACTGCAGCTCCCTGTTCCCACCTGCCAGCTCGCCATTTCAGTCACTGTACAATTTTACTTGGCATTTCAGTTTCCTTCCCACTGCTGTCACCTGACACAAAGTCTAATCTGTAGAGTGATTGTTTTTTTTAGAGAGAATTTAACTTTTCTTTTCACTGCTTTCACCTGTCATCTATAGTGTCTTTTTTTTTTTAAAAAAAAGCCCTCACCTCACACTCAGTTTAGATTTGCTCTGGGAAGCAGGCAGGATATGTTTGCTTTGGGAATCTGCAACGGAAATCTGTTGACTTCAAGCTGACTATTTTGATTAGACAGAGGCTCTGAGAGTCACCATGGAGATTGGAAGCTGATATGCTTTTTTTTCCTTTTAACAAGCCCTTAACCAGTGCTCTCTTGATTTACATATACACTATGATGCAGGCTAGTTTGATTCAAGAATTGTGCTGATGATCGGACACCAGCTTATGGGAGCTGCAGCATGCTATGTATGTCATAAGAAATGAGAGGCAGCTCAATGGGAAGAAGCAGAGTACTGAATTAAATAAGGAAGAATTAAGTAAGCAGGGGCAGCTAACTGCACTCAAGATCTTCCTTAGCTGTATAGATTGGTTCTTCCTTGACTCTGCCTTAGATATTGACCAGGCACTGGTTTATTTAATCACTAAGTTTAACGAAACATGCAACATTTATGCCCAGATTATAAAGCAGAAAGTGAAAGGAGTCTACAAATACTGGTTCTTCCCTGCTTTGCTGAATCTCATGTCCACCAGGGATCATCCCTGGCACAGAGCCAAGGCTACAGGCCAACAGGCTGACCTTCAGAAATATAAAATGACCAGAAATGCCTGCACCCACAAGATCAGACTCGCTAAATCACAATATTACAGGGACTGCCTTACTAATTCCTGGGGAGATGGCAGGAAATTGTGGGAAAATCTTAAAGACCTTACTGGTAAAAATAACAAGACATCTCCTTCTATGTTATTTGTGAATGGAGTAATCATCCAGCATCCCTACACTGTCACAAACACCTTCAATGACACTTTCACTGACCTCAGCAGCATACTGCTGCCTGACCTCCCTAATACATCTGTTGTCAGTGTACATAGACCAATGACTCTATCTAATGAGCCACCCTTCGCTCCTCCGCCCTTCTACCTTAAAGCAATCACCATCCCTGAAGCCAGAAAATATCTCATGCAGGTTCTAGGCAAATCCAGACAGCAGTGACATGCTGGACCTTAAGCTATTTGCTCTGACCCTGGATAACGTGCTTCTGCCACTAACACATCTCATGAACCCATCTGTCCGGCTGGGTCAATTTCCCTTGATTTAGAAAGCTGCAGTGGTCACTCTTGTCTTTAAAAGTGGGGACAAAGCACTTCACTTGAACTACCACCCAATATCAATACTGCCTCCCTTCTCGAAGGCGTTAGAATAGTTTCTGACCAACTGATTGAGTACCTTGAAAAGTATGGAATACAATGACCACAACAGCATGGGTTCTGAAGGGGGTACAGCACCTGCACTGCCCTTTTAGAGTACTCTGGTTTCCTGCATGGGGCCCTTGACAGTAGTCAGGTAGCTTTAGTGATTTATATCGACCTAAGGCCTTTGACACTGTCAATCATAAGACACTTCTCTCCGAACTCCGCTCCTTCAGACTCTCCACGGAAGTTGTTGGACGGTTTCAGAGCTACCTTTACAATAGGTTCCAATGTATTAAAATAGATGGTACACTCTCCAACAGTCATCTGGTTCTCTCAGGTGTCCCTCAGGGGTCAATTCTTGGCCCCCTTTTTATTAACAAACTACCCTCAGTCTGCAAAGAGCAAATTATTCGTTATGCTGATGATGCTGTCATCTTCTCCAAAAGCCCAGACCCACTCTAACTTCAGTTGAACCTTCAAACTGACTTCACTGTGGCAGAAGCTTGGTTTTCTAACTACAAGCTTCCAATGAACTACAAAAAAACTAAAGTTATGCTGTTTGCAAACCCTCATTATAAGCATAAGAGCTTCAAAGTGACAATCCTAAATAGCCTATGCACCCCCATTGAGCAAGTACTAACCTTCAAATATCTAGGCATCATACTAGACAGTGCTCTATCCTTTGCTCAGCACACAGATCAAATTGTTAAGGCTGTCAATCCTAGAACTGGTCTACTACACAGGCACCGTCATTGCCTGACCCAAGGAGCATTGTCACTCGCCATGAAAAGCTCCATTCTGTCCATCATTAACTACGGGTTAATAGTCTATGGGGCAGCCCCTGACACCATCCTCAAAAGGATTAGTACTGCCATTAATAAATCTTGCAGGCTTCTTTTTGGTTCCAATAGACCAGGGGTTCTCAAATGGTGAGGCCAGCCTCCCTGAGGAGGCCTCAACCTGTTCCAGGGGAGGCTCAAGCAAGTCTGAAAAAGTACAGTATTTAAATTTAGAAGTTTTATGTATTTTGTGTGAAGAGATTAAGCAAACTGAAAGAGGATAATAGTAGATGAATTTTATGTATTTACTAATAGGTGACAAGGAAAGGTGAATGAGCCAAAGCTCATTTCAGGTGTACCCAGGGAAGGGAAGGGAGTGAATACATTTCAAAAGGTAACTGCAAAACAATCAAGAAATACACAATGAACAATAGTGCAAACAAATATGAACAATAAACTGATAATGAGTGGTGGTAATCGATAAATTTGTAGACTGATGGCAGAACAGCCCAAATACAATGATTGAGCATAGAAGTGCTAAGAGCAATAGCAGGAAGGAGCAAAGTAATCCCCAAGAAGTTGCTTAGGAGCAGGGAAAGAGGGGGAGAGGCAAAGTATGCAGGAACGTTATTTCATATAGAGATGAAACAGAGAAAGTAGTCTGACCTATGAAGGTACTGCAACAAGGGGTAACAATGGTTCAAGAATGAAAATAGCAGAGCAAGTAGGCTGGCTGGGGGGAGGGGAGTTACAATAAACTGAATAATAATATTTGTTTATTTTATTTATTTGTTATTCAGATAACACCTTTGAGCACAAGAGCTCTTTTTCAAAGGTTCCACATCAGTATAAGACAAAGAGCTGAACGTGAGCCAAGTACTCAAAAGGGTTTCAATTTATTCATGGTGTGCTGCACAAAGTACAGCATGTTATTTTTCCTTGGGAGGCCCAAGATTATTTCAGTTTTTGGGGAGGCTCAAAATCTTTTCCATGGATTTGGGGAGGCTCACTGTGACAAAGTCTAAGAACCATTGCAATAGACTAACCCACAAATGTGCCCTTTATACATAGTCCAATTGGCTTACTCTGCAAGGTAGAATACAGTATCAAGACTGCCTTCTAGGAAAAAAAAAACACCATGGAGTAACGCCACCTGCCATCCAGAACATAGGAACATAGAATCTGATGGCAGATAAGGACCGCTTGGCTCACCTAGTCTGCTCATTTCCCTACATAATGGATAAGCTGCGGATCCTAGTTAACCAACAGCCTACTTCCTCCTACCCCCCACTAGAATTGCTTTATGTCTGTCCCATGCATTCTTGAATTCCCCCACTGTTTTTGACTCTACAACCTCCTCAAGGAAGGCTTTCCATGCATCTACTACCCTCTCTGTGAATAAATACTTCCTCACATTACCTCTGAGCTGTCCCCCCTCTAACTTCAAATTGTGCCCCCTTGTTCTTGCACATCCCTTTTTCTAAAAGATGCTACCTTCTTGGACTTTGTTTGATTCCCTTGAGGTATTTGAAAGTTTCTATCATGTCCCCACTCTCCCTCCTTTCCTCAAGACTATACATCTTAAGCTCCTTTAGTCTTTCTTCATATGTTTTCTGGTGCAGACCCTGCACCATTTTGGTTGCCCTCCTCTGGACAGCCTCCACCCTGTCTATGTTTTTGTGGAGATGGAGTCTTCAGAACTGTACACAGTACTCCAGATATGGTCTTACCAACTGTCTGTACAGAGGGACAACAACTTCCTGTTTTCTACTGGTGATGCCTCTCCCTATGCATCTCAGTATCCCCCCAGCCCTCCTTACTGCCTTCTCACATTGCTTGCCCACCTTTATGTCATCTGATATGACTACCCCCAGGTCCCATTCCATTTTTGTTGTTGTCAGTATCTCATCTCCCATTGTGTACTCTTCCCTGGGTTTTTGTTTCCCAGGGGCATTACTTTGCACTTCTTCGCATTGAATCTAAGCTGGCATACATTTGACCATTCCTCCAACCTTGCCAAGTCCCTTTTCATCCTTTCCACCCTGCCTTGCGTATCAACCCTGTTGCAGATCTTTGTGTCATCTGCAAAGAGACATACTTATCCTTCCCGTCCCTCTGCAATGGCACTTATTAAGACATTAAAAAGGACCGGCCCCAGTACTGAACCCTGTGGTACCCCACTAGTAACCCCCCTTTCTTCACTGTGGACTCCATTTACTATTACTCTCTGTGTCCTGTTGTCCAGCCAATGTTTTACCCAGGCTACCACCCTGGGACCCACTCCCAGGCTGGCTAATTTGTTTATTAATCTTTTGTGTGGGTCTGTGCCAAATGCCTTGTTAAAGTCTAGGTAGGCCATGACCACAGCCGCTCCCTGGTCTACTACTTTGGTCACCAGTCAAAGAAATCAATTGGATTTGTCTGACATGGCCTTTCTGTTGTGACTCCATGCTGCCTTGGTTCCTGTGCCCCACTGGCCTCTAGGTGCTCAACAGTTCTTTCCTTCAGAAGTAATTCCATCTTTTTCCTTACCACTGAGGTCACACTGACAGGTGTGTAGTTTCCTGCTTCTGTCTTGCTTCCACTTTCGCGAAGAAAAATCACATCTGCCCTTCTCCAGTCCTCAGGCACCACACCATCCTCCCATGATTTATTAAAAAGGCTATTCAGTGGTGTTACTGGTTCTTCCCTTAGTTATTTTAGAATTCTGGAGTGAATCCCATCAGGCCCCTTTGCTTTATCCACCTTCAGTTTCAGGAATTCTTTCAGAACCCTTTCTTCTGTGAAAGGACTAATACCCCCCCATCCAGAGTGCTTCTATTGACTGGATTAGGTATCTCCCCCTGCTCTTCCATTGTGAATACTGAGCAGAAGTATTAGATCAGTATCCCTGCTTTTTCACTGTTGCTCTCTGCCCAACCACTCTCCGCTTTATTCAGCCTCAGTATCCCTGCCTTAGTCTTTCTTTCCTCACTAATGTACCTATAAAAGTTTTTATCCCCCTTCTTAACCGGGTTGGTTATCTTTTTCTCAGTTTGGGCCTTTGCTATTCTGACTGCCTTCCCTGCTTCCTTCTGCTTTAACTGGCACAGTTCTCTGTCCTACTCCTTTTGTGTTTCTTTATACTTCCTGAATGCTATCTTTTTTTTCCCTAACCTTCCCCACCACTTCTTTTGAGAACCATAGTGTTTTTTTCTTTCATTTTGATTTGTTTATTTGCTTCACACAAAGGCTTGTTGCCACTGTGATGGCAGTTTTGATGTTTCCCCATTGTTGCTCCATCCCACCTACTTGCCTGTTTGCTAATGCTTTTCTGAGGCACTCTCCCATTTTGACAAAATCAGCCCTCCTGAAATCCAGTATCTTCACTTTTGTATGGCTTGACTCTACAGCTAAGTTTATCGTGAATCACACTGTTTGGTGGTCACTTGTTCCCAGATGGCTACCCACTTCTAGATCTGGGATCCTCTCTCTGTCCCCATTTGAGAGTACCAGGTCTGAGATTGCTCCCTCCTGAGTGAGTTCCAAAACTAGCTGTTTGAGGCATGCCCCCTGTAGGGCATCGAGAATGGCCCTGCTCTTGGATGTGGTTGCAGCAAAGGTTCTCCAGTTAACATCTGGCATATTCAGGTCCCACATCAGCAATTTTTCCCCTTTCTCTGCCATCCTAAGGATGCCTTATATCATTTCCTTGTCCATTTCCTCCCCCTGAGATGGGAGTCTGTATACAACCTCTGTGTGTATTGTGGTGCCATTTCCAGTCTCCAGGGTGACCCACAGTGCCTCCTCTCATCCCTGTTTACCCTTTAGCTCTGTTGCTTTGATCCCTTCCCTTACATAGAGAGCTACTCCTCCTCCTCCTCCTCTTCTACCTTCCCTGTCCCTCCTGTAGATTGTGTACTCTGGTATGTTGAAATCCCAGTCATGGCTCTCTGTGTACCATGTTTCTGTGACTGCCCTAATATCTAGGCATCCCTTTTCCATCAAGGCCACCATTTTGGGGAGATTTTTACCTAGAATACAGGCATTGGTACTTATTGCCCTCCATTTTTTTATGGCCTTATTTCTTTTTGCCCCATCCCTGTTCTTACTGCCTTTGTCTTTTTCTCCATTTACCCCTGCCCTTCTCCCCATTGACTGCTCTAGCTTGGTGTTTACCTCACTAACTACCCTGATTTTTTTTGAGGGGGGACTAGGATTTCCCTTCTCCTTTTCAGTGCCTCCCCCCTTGGCTAGTTTAAACCTGTGCCCTTCAGAAACAATCAACTACAACTCCTACCCTTCTCCCTGGGGAGTGTCTTCCTTTCTTTCATATACCTATTTCACAGAGGTTAAGTAACAGGTCTAGTCACAAATGACTGCAAATATCTCCCAACTAGAGTTCCTCCCTGGAAAATAAAAGTTAAACTAAGAAAAGTCAACCCCAAAAAGAGAGAATCAAAACTACTTACTTACACAGGCCCCAAAATTTAATAATTCAATTCAGTATAGTCTATTAAGTTACCTCCTTGATTTAAGGAAGCTGGTGGCTGCTTTCTCTCTCTCTCTCTCTCTCTCTCTCTGTCTTTTAGCAGAACCTCCTATCCACCACCCCAACCCCCACTACACAAGAAGCACCCCCAAACAATCTATGTCCCATTTTTCCGTACCTCACAAGCGCAAAGATCGCTCACTTATTGGGCCCCTCTATGGCTTAATGAACTCCCCCCGAATATAATCAATGAACCCAAGCTTGACCCATTTAAGAGATAACTCCACCAGCACCTCACTTGTCTTAGCATCCATGATTGCTAGCCCCTGATCCCTGTCCTTGACCCTCCACTCTGCCCTTTATGACCTCTGCACTTATTCTCCCCAACCTGTTCCCCCAACCCCTCTCTTATGGAACCTGACAAAGAAGCACCTATCCTGCTTAACTCTTGAGCTCGACAAAGAAACATTTATTTCTGCTTAAATACCTCATTCGTTGTTACATTGTAATCTACTGTAACTGTATGTTATCCTTGTATTTTCTGTTTCAGACACTAGTGCCCTGTAACACTGCACTTTTACTGTTTCCAGAATTCCAGTCTTATAATGTACGTTATGTGTCTTTAATTCATTTGACATGGAACCTTTGTAAATGAGCTTCCAGCTCAAATGTGTATTTCCAAGATTTCAATAAATAAATAAAGTGATATAGCAGAAGGTCTAAAGGGAAGAGTGTGCCTATCCACGGATGATACAAAAATCTGCAATAGGGTGGACATTCCGGGGGGGGTAAGAGGCCATGAGGCAGGACCTGAAGATTCAGGAGGGGTGGTCAGAAACTTGGCATATGAAATTCAATGCTGTGATGCACCTGGGGTGCAAAAATTTGCAAGCTGCTTACACTCTAGGAGGGGAGGAAATAAAAAAAAAAAACAGAGCAGGAGAGGGATCTGGGGATTATAGTGTCAAGCAACCTTAAGGTAGGTAGCCAATGCAGCAAAGTGGTGGGGAAGACAAATGAAATGTTGGCATGCACTGGGAGGGGCATAACTAGCAGAAGGAGGGAGGTGCCGATGCCTCTTTACAAGGCCATGGTGAGACCACACCTGGAGTACAGGGTTCCGTTCTGGAGACCACACCTACACAAGGATATTGATGGGATGGAAAGGGTTCAGAGAAGGGCAACCAAGATGGTACAAGGTATGCAGGGGGAAACCATACAAACAGAGGTGTAGGGAGCTGGATCTGTACCCAGTGGAGACTAGAAGGGAGAGAGCGGACACAATTGAAACTTTTAAATATGTGAAGGGGATCAATCAGGCGAAGGAGGGGAACTTGTTCAGAAGGAAGGAGGGAGCTAAAACTAGAGGGCATAGCCTGAGATTGGAAGGTGGAAGATATAGGAGCAATGTGAGGGGGAGGTTCTTCACAAAGAGAGTTGTGAAGGCCTGGAATAAGCTACCAGAAGAGGTGGAGGAGGCCACAGCAGTGGAGGGATTTAAGAGGGCATGGGACAGACATATGTAATTGGGAAGTGAGGGGAAGGGGTGGGCCCATAAAGCATGGAGATGAGTAGGGGAAGGGCAGACTCGATGGGCTGATGAGATTCTTTTCTGCCGTCAGATTTCTGTGGTTCTGTGATTCAATGGCTCAACCACTCTCTCTGTAAAATAAAACTTACCCATGTCCCTCATGAACCTCTCCCCACCAGCTTTCTAGTTGTGACCGCGTGTTCTAGATGTGCTACTCTTGTTGAATAGTTCCTTGCAGTTCACCTTGTTCATTCCTTTCAAGAACTCAAAAGTCTGGATAGTATCATACCTTTCTCATGCAGCCTCCAGTAAGTACATGTTCAGTGCCCTATGCTGATTCTCACAAGATCTGCCTTGCTGTCCCTGAATCGTGTTAGTTACCCTATGTTGTACCATCTCCAGACTGTCCTTGTCTTTCCTTAGGTGAGGACTCCAGATCTGGGCACAGTACTCCAGGTGTGGTCTCACCAATGATCTGTAAAGAGGAGGTAATGCAGTACCTCTTTCCTCCTGCTGTCAAAACCCCTCCCAGTACACCCCAGCATCCTGTCTACCTTATTATAGGCTTTGTTACACTGTCTACTGTAGATTGTTTAAGGACTCACTTATGATTACTCCTTTTCTTCAGATATGGTGTCCAGCTTAACCCCTTCCATCCAATACTCTGTTCTGGGATTCTTGTTCCCTATGTGCATCACCTTGCATTTTTTGGAATTAAATTGGAGCTGCCAAACCCTGGACTACCTCTCCAGCATCTGCAGGTTGCCCTGCATCTCACTTAACCCCTCTTCCCTGACTACCCTACCACAGAGCTTAGTGTTATCTGTGAAAAGACACAGCTTACCCTGTATTCCTTCTTCTTTGTTGCTGATGAATATTTTAAAAAGTACTGGACCCAGAACTGATCCCTGTGGCACTCCACTGATGATATCCCTCCCCCCTGAACTCCATTTGCCACTACCTTCTGCTGCCTCCCTTCAAATAAACTTCCCACTCAACTAGCTATGTCCCTTGCTGCACCCTGGTCCTCTGGCTTCTTCAGCAACCTTCTGTGTTGCACTGAGTGAAATGCCTTGCTGAAGTCCAAGTAAAGTAACTCCACTGCATGACCCTTATCCACTGTCCTAGTTACCCAGCCAAAGAATATTGTTACGCTGGTCTGACAAAACCTCCCTGCAACAAATCCCTGCTGTTTATTATCCTTGAGTCCATTTTTCCACACGTAGTCTACTACATCCTCTTTGACTAATGTCTCCATCGACTTAACCACCATAGGGGTAAGGTTGACAGATTTTTAGTTACCCAGCTGTTCTTTGTCCCCACCCTTCTGTAGCAAAACTATGTTTGCTACCCTCCAGTCTTTCAGAACCACCTCTGTTTGAATAGTGCCACTGAATAGCCCTGTCAGGGGTTCAGTTAATTCTGATGCCATTTCCCTCAGCACCCTAGGGCGCATTCTATTTGGCCACAAGACCTTATCTATCTTGAGGCCTGCAAACCCTTTTCTGACCCTTACACTAGTAAACACCTGCTGTCTCATTTCTGGGATCCCCTTTCAGCAGCCTTTATGCTGCTCACTGGCAAAGGCCCACTATCCTCCCTAGTGAAAACTGAGCAGAAGTAATCTTTCAGACTTGCTGCTTTCTGCTCTTCCACCTCTATTACGCTGCCTTCCTCTGTCAGCCTAACAATCCCCCCACCCATCTTTCTTTTCTCCCTTATATACCCTAAAAACTGTTTTTCCCTGCCCTTGACCCCCTCTGCAGTATGCAGCTCCATGTCTGCTTTTGCATCCCTAACTGCCCTCTTGACCTCCCCCTGCTTCTCCTTATACCTAAGGAGGGTCTTCTTATTGGCTCTCACTACCTCCCTGACCTTTCAGTGAACCATATTGGTCTCTTGTACCAGTTTCTCTTGGTAACCATTTTCATGCATGTCTTTGTTGCCTCAAGAATGGCCCTTTTTCTTTCTCTCCATCTTTCCTCCACTCCCATGATACTGTCCACTTCAAACTAACCTGTCCCAGACTATTCCCTCATCAGTTGAAGTCTGCCCTTCAGAAATCCAGAACTTCAGCCTTTGACGAGGACTTGTTGGTACCAAGGGCCAGTTCAAACCATATGGTATTATGGTTGCTGGACCCCAGTGGTTCCCTGACTCACACACACCTACTCTTTCTGGGTTGGTGAGCACCACGTTAAAAATGGCAGCCTGCCTTGTAGGTTCCTTGACCAACTACACCAGCATGCAGTTCTGCAGTTTATTTAGCAGGGCCTTGCTTCTGGCACTCCTAGCTGCTGAAATGTCCCAGTCAATGTCTGGCAGGTTGATATTCCACCCCCCCCAAGTACCACCTTCCCCTTTGCTTCCCCCTGCTCTGTTTCTGCCTCTAGTTCCCTATCACTCGTGTCCTCCTGCCCTGGTGGTCTGTAGATCACTCCCATGTGCAGTTTTTTACCTGATGTCTCCCTCCATGAGCTGAACTCACAATAATTTTGTTACCCCATTCTCAATACTGATGGATCCATTCTCCACAACCTTGATTCCTTCCCTGACATTTTTAAGGATTTCCCTTTTTCCCTTACCTTTCCCAACATGCCTATACTTTATGTAGCCTGGGACTGTCAGCTCCCAATCATTATCCTCTGTGTCCCAAGTTTCTGTAATGGCTATGATGTCCAGCCCAGCATCTGCTACTATTGCCTGGTGCTCACTGATTTTGTTTGCCAAACTCGTGGCCTTAATTAGGCAGACCACCTTTCATCTTGTGCCCACTGTACACCCCTTTTATTTTTGACCTGATCTCCCCCATTCATTTTTCCCTAACCTCCTTAATTTCTTCTTTTTCGTGCAGGCTTATTGAGCCCCCTGGCATCATTTTCTAGCATTTTATGAGCTTGTGCCTTGCTGCTTCCCCCCAGTGCTTCTAGTCCCCAGTACAGAGGGAAATCCTAGCTAGTTCCCATTTCTCACCCTTCTTGGTGTGCCTAACCTCAGCCTCCCCCACAGTCAGTTTCACTGTCTATCAATGCAGATGTCAAACTTCCTGCTGGTGCACTGGTTTTCTCTTACTAGCTGTGGAGGGAAGAATGTATATGTGGCGGCGCGCGTGTGTGTTTGTGTGTGTGTGTGTGTTTGTGCATATTATTTATGCAACAGGCATAGGCAAAATATCTGTTACATAAATCCTGATGTTTGAGCTACTGTGAACATAAATTTTGTTTATGTACATAGAAGCTACATCATCAGGATTTATGTACACAGTAGACATGTAATGATGCGCTTTTGTACACAATAGATACATCATCGTGATGTGTCTCTCCTGACTGACCAACTAGCACTTCTTCCACACAAAAGGGAATGTACACTCAATAGCTCCATGCCACTTTTCCGCACCTCCAAATGTACAACTAAGAACATTTTAAACATATTGTACCTTACTCTTAGAAAACCTACTTCTTAATTCATGGAATTCATTCTCAAGAAGCTAGTTAAATTCCCCCACCCGTGCTCCACTGACTCACATGCACTCTCAAAATTCACCGGCCCCCACTACTCTACATTTCTATTTTAAAATTGTACACTGCAGTTTGTTTCAACCCTAAAACTGCAGCTCATGCTATTCCTTTCATCCTAGCCTGCTCGCTTCACCTCCACACATGAAACAAAGCAGTACCTTATTTTAAACATAGTGCAGTTGACTCCAGAACTGTACAGACTATCTCTGGCCAGCAGTGCTCCATCTGTTTCAATGACTGACTCTTACAGGACCAACAGATGCACTAAATAATTAGGCCACACATTAGAATACTCGGTATTACTCGGTTGGTTTAAGGTAGATGCAGGCCACTGGTCCATCTGGACTGTCTTCCCCACACCGTGTGGGGAGAATTAGATCCCAACTCCCGGCAGCAGCTTATCCAATTCAGATTTAAACATAGTAAACTCTCTGATGTTGACAATATCTTGTGGTAACTTATTCCACAGTTTGCTTGCCCTGATTGTAAAAAGTTTTTCCTCCTATTTTTAAATGCCCTTGGGACAATTAGTTGCCTATTATGACATCTTAGACCAATAGATTTAGATGCCCAATTTAGATTACATTCCCTGGCTAACTCTGCCTCTTGTAGAATATTAAATAACATTAAAAGATCACCCCTGTCCCTATGTAGCTTTAAGTCATATAGATTTTGAATAACTAGTCTGTTTTGGTATGGAAGTTTGCTTACTCTCGTTATCATTTTTGTTGCCCTCCTCTGGATTAACTCCATGATCTTAACATCCTTTTCCAGATAAAGGGCCCAGAATGATATTGCATAGTTTAAATGTGGTCATATATATATGTACAGTATATATATCTATATATATATATATATATATATTTATTTAATTTTGTTAACCGGGTAGGCCCACTGAGCCCTCAATCAGTCCCTTTTTCAGGCGCGACCCGGAACTAATTACAGATAGTCAATCACAAATACAATAACATAGAAGATGTAACAGATACAGTGATTCACAAATCAACATACAAGGGGCAACAGTTTTCTACACTTGACAAATCTCAACATTTGTTAATACACTTAGTACTTTATATAGCTACACAGTTAATGCAATTGATAAGGATTGAGGGCATGGTTCTTAGAGATGTTAATGGTAGCAAGTGCATTGGTTTAACTCCATCAAATGGGCCTTAAGGCCCCTTTTAAATCTTTCTAGTGAGTTACATTCTTGGGGACTAGTTGGTAGGGTATTCCAGAGGGGAGGGATAAAGGTAGAGAAAGCCCGAGCACCCTGTGCAGAGTTTACATTGGGTACCATTAGTAGCTGTCTGCTCAAGGACCTTAGTGACCTACAGTTTTGTTTAGTGGTGAGCAGGTCAGCATGACTTGGGGGAGCGCAGGCCTGCCTGAGCTTGAATGCCAGGCAAATAGATGGGAATTGTAGCCTATCTTCCAAGGTAGCCCAGGACAGGGCTTTTAGGGTCTGACAATGATGTTCTCTGGGAGGGGCACCTGCTGCGAACCTGCATATTCTGCAGTAGAGCAAGCTGAGCTTGTGCAACTCAGTGTACTTGACAAAATATAACACAGGGGAACCATAGAATATGGTTGGTAGCAGGGTACCTTGTGCAATCTTTTGCCAGTAGTCCTGAGTTAGGCAGGGGCTGAGGCAATCTAGAAGTCTGAGCTTCTGGTTCACATATTTTGTGAGCTGGTCAATATGAGTCTTAAGAGTACAGCCCTGGTCTTTGATGACATCTAAATACTTTATGGCTTCAACAACTTCGATCCTAGACCCATTGGTTAGAGAGAGAGAGATACAGTTTGGTAACCCTTTCCAGACCCAGAGTCTTTGGACCAAATAATTTGATCTTGGTTTTCTTGACATTTAGAATCAGTTTATTAATATTCAGCCAGCCTTCCAACAACTGGAAGTCTTTTGACAGTAGCTCATTTAGGACATCAGTATCATTATTGGGCCTGTAGAGTACCGCATCATCTGTGTATAAGGTGACCTTGGTCCCACCACAATGTGAAGCCATGTCATTTATAAATAAGAGAACAACAGGGGCCCCAGGATGGAACCCTGGGGAACCCCATCCTGTATTGGACTTTTACCTGATGTGGTGCCCAGCCATCTAACCATTTGTGATTGTCCCTGAAGATAGTTGGCAAGTCGTTGTACCACCAGGCTGTCAAGGCTGACTTGTTGCAATTTCTCTAGGAGCAGTTGACGATCCACAAGGTCGAAAGCCTTGGTGAAGTCTATGAAGACCGCACCAGTGCACAGGCCCTTGTCCAGAGCAGAGAATGTATTTATTTATTTATTTACTTAAGAGTTTTACCAGGAGGGCATACTGTGCAGGGTATCACTCGATTCCAGATGTGCCCTGGGGATGAGGAGGGAGAGGGAGGTATACAGAGGAAAATATATATTGCAATACATACATTATACAGAGTAGACAACAGCGTTCATATATACAGAGTAGTCATCAGCAGAAGTAAAAAATATACAGACAAAAGAGGCAGCAATACATTCATATATACAGAGTAGACCACAGCATTCAGTATATACAGAGTAGTCAACTGTAGAAGCAATAAGAATAATCAGATGAAAATTAAAAAAAATAGGCGGCAGCCGACATTGACTATTTGGGCTTCAGTATTGCAAACTGCATGAGCAAATAGTGAAGAAGTGAGACTTGAGTACTGCATTGAGGTGAAGCGTGCTGGTGGAGTGCCTAACATCAACTGGCAAAGAATTCCATAGTTTTGGCATGCAATAGGTGAAGGCAGCCTGGCCAGCCACTGTGGACATGTGGGGGATGTGAAGAAGCCGGGAATCATTGTTCCTGAGTGACTATGCCGGCAGGGGTAGAGCTGCTAGGGCAGCTGCAGAATAGGAGGGGAGTGACTGAGACCAGAATTTCACAGTGGTTCTAGCACTGTGTATCAGTCTACAATTGTGGAGAGATGGGAGGTCTAAGGAATGGTAGAGGTCGCAGTGATGGGTTATGGGGGAGCAGTCCAGGGCAAAACGACAGAAAGAGTGGAAGAGAGGATCAAGTCTGGCCAGGGAGGACTTAGGGGCTACACTGTAGACTACATCCCTGTAGTCCAGGACTGGGAGGATCTTCTTTTGGACTATTTCCAGGAACGTTGGCAGGGGGTTGCAACTTTTATCGCAGTAAAGTGCACCCAGCATGGGGTGTAGTTTCTTATGTATAGCATCGATTTGCACAGTGAAGTGAAGATGTTGGTCTAACCAGACCCCAAGGTATCTGAAGGATGTACATACCTCCGGGGGGAGCCATCAAGTGTGCAGAAAGAGGGTGTGGTGGGAAGGCGGGAAAGTTTTCATCCTAGTGCCGAATGTTAGGGAGACAGTTTTCTTGGGGTTTAGAAATAGTTGATGAGAATGAAACCAGAGCTGGACATAGTTAAGATGCTGCTGTAGATGGCCAGCTACTGCGGAGGGGGATGGACTAGAGGCATACAGTACTGTGTCGTCTGCATACATGTGAGTGGACGTATGAAGGCAGGCCGAAGGCAGGTCATTGAGGAAGATGAAAAACAACAAAGGGCCTAGGACAGAGCCTTGCGGCACCCCAGAGGTGACAGGGAGAGAGGTGGAAATGGCAGATCCAATACGAACTGACTGGGACCTGCCTGCCAAGTATGCCTGGAACCAGCTGGTGGCATGCCCAGATAGTCCAGCGAGGGTGAGCTTGGACAGTAACAGGGCATGAGAGACCATGTCGAAAGCCATGGCCAGGTCAATGAAGATAGCCGCGGTGATTTCCCCTTTATCCATACATGTGAGGATGGTGTTGGTGAGTCAGAGAGAGAGAGAGGTGATGGTGGAGTGAGTTTTCCTAAAACCAGCCTGGTATGGAGTGAAGAAGGAGGCGGAGTCGAGGAACTTGGAGAGCTGCGAGAGCACAAGGTGCTCCTGGATTTTAGCTAGGTTAGGGAGCAGCGAGATAGGACCATAGTTGCCCGGGGAGGAGGGGCACCGACTTTGAGGATGGGGATAACTGTGTGCATGTTTCCATTTAGATGGGATAGAACCAAGTCTGAATGACAGGTAAAAGAGAGCAGCTAGAGGACTTGCTATGGCTGGGGCAGATAGATGGAGCATTTTGGAGTTGAGCCCTGAGGGGCATTTACCTTTGGAGGGATTGAGTCACCAAAGTGCTTTTAATATGTCAGTTGGGGTAACAGGGCAAAAGCAGAAGTTGGAGGGTGGGGAAGAGGCTGGGGTAACTGAGGTAGAGTGACTAGGGTGACAGGATGAGAGAGAGGCTGTGCAGCTTGTGAAAAAGGAGTTGAGCTCTGTGGGTACAGTGCTTGGGGTGGTGATAGTAATACCTGCTGTATTGAGTGATGGTGAAGAGGGTTGGACTGGAGGGGAGAAGAGGGATTTAATTGACTTCCAGAATTGAGCTAGGTGTGTAGAGTTATTTTGGAAGGCAGACTTGAAATAATTGGATTTGGCCTGCCGGATAAGCCTCGTGCAGGTATTCCATAGCGAGCGGTAGTGTTGCAGAGCCAATTGAGAACCTGTTACCTTATAGGTTTTCCAGGCTCGGTCCCTGACTAGAAGTTGCTCTAAGAGATTGGTGGACACCCAGGGCAGGTGGGCGCCCCTTACTGTGGAGCTTCTGAGTGGGGCATGGGAGTCCCAGATGGCAAGGAATTTGGATGTGAAGAAATAGAGTGCTGCATCCTTGGAGGGAGCCTGAGGGATGCATGACCAATCGATGTTGGTCAGGTCATTTAGGAGCGTGATCTGGTCTAGGGATTTGTAAAATCTAGTATATAGTGTACGGGGGGGAGCAGGGCCTTAGGTCTGAATATTTTCCGCACCATGTAAATCATGTGGTGATCACTGAGAGAGTCTGGCAGTAGGCCAGCATCAATAATATGATGGGGGTGGGAGGTTAGGGTCCAGTCCAACAGAGAATGTTTCTTGGATTTGTGGTTTAGGAGAGTGGGTTTGGTTATTTGCTGGGACAGGTTTAGTGCATTTATTTGGCTTGGTAACTTAGAGCTAGCACTGGCGAGCCAATTCAGGTTGAAATCCCCAAGGATATGTAGCTCACCCCCGGCCGCAAGGGACCTCAGGGTGCCCAAGTGGTCTAGGACGTCAGGCAGCTGTGTGTCCGAAGAGCAGTATGACCCTGCTACATACATGGGAATTGAGTGAGGGAGAGAGATTTTGATTAGAAGGGGGTCTATAGACAATGTGGGTGTGGAAAACCTGATTGTAGTGAATTGGAGCTTAGTGGAGATGAACATTGCAGTCCCACCACCCTTCCTCTTACCCCGATGGTCCTGCCGAATGAGGGAGTAGCCAGGTATAAATAACTCAGCATTGAGATTGTGGGGCTTCAGCCAGGTTTCAGTAATGATTAAGATATCAGGGCACAGAGATAGGACGCATGTTTGTAGAGCTGCAAGTTTGTTCAGAATGATGCAAATATTTAGGTGTGCTATTTTGAAGCCTCTCTGTAGTTGGTTAACTGGGGGGGAGGAGTGGCCATTTGTGTGGGGGGTTGGACCAGGGTTTCGTTCAATGTCCCTGGCAATGAGGAGCAGTAGAGACAAGAGCTGTTTTACTAGGTGCATGGCCCATTGTGGCTTGTAGCGGATAGAGAGGTAGAGAGGAGTACTCGAGGATGGCATAGTGTTGAGTGAGGAGGAGACATTTAATGCTGACAGCCCAGCATGAAAAGAGGGAGAGAGGATGGTAGCTCCCAGTGCCCAGTTTTGCCAGCAATATAGAGGGTGGTGCGCAAGGGCAGAAGGAGTGGGGAGATTGCTTGGTAATTCCAGTGATGAGTGCTAGTGTGAACTGCTGTGTGGGATAGGAGGAGGGTGGGAGGGATGATAAGGTTATGAGTAGACAGACTGTAGCTAGGGAGAGTGGTAGCATTTTAAGTGATTTGTGCGGCAGCTGCTCAAGGGTGGACACTAGTGTTGGTAGAGTATTAGGAGCAAAGGGGAAAGTGGGATGATTGGTTCAGGCAGTCACGAGGGACAGCCTATAAAAGTAAAAGTTCACCAAGGGCAATGGTGGGGTGGTGGAGCAGCCGGCGCACAGCGCCAGCAGGGATCGCTCATGCAGACAAAGCAAGCAAGCTGAAGCACTGCCTTTGCCGTCAGGTCACTACTTGTCTTGTTTTCAGTGATCGTCAGGGCTCGGGGGAGGGCAAGAGATCCAGACTGCCCTCATGACCTCCTGGAGCTGGGGAGAGAAAGAGACGGGGTAATTATATCAGGTAGAGAGAGGAGGGGCTGAAACACAGGCACAAAGAATGAAGTGCAGTAGGAGGCACTCCGATCTCAAACTTCCTCGGATTTAATGAATGAGAATTCGATTACAGCTAAGGGATTGGACTTAAGTTGGCTGTTTAAGGATTTGAAGTTATGTTTTTAGTTTCTTTTCACCTTCTGAATTACTTTAGGGGGCATCAAGTGCAGGATATATAAGGAAACTTAAAGCTACACAATTAGTACAGTTTGGAGAGGGTGCCTGATCGAATAAAGAGCCTGCTGCATCCTAGGCAGCTAAATACAGAACAACAGAACAAGACCAAATTAAACCAACATACAGGCACATAAGCCCTTAGGCTCCTGTCTAAAACCTTAGTACAACACTAAATAAAATGTTCACATCAAAACTCTCTTTTGCCTTGTTTAAAGCAAATAAATAAACAAAAATGAATCCCTTAAAGTTCTCTCCTAACTGGATTAAAATACTGCAAGGCAGAGGGGTAAGCCAGGCAGAGAAAAACTATCAGCATTGCTCTGCCGATGAGAAATAGTTAGAGTTTTTGTTTAAAGAAAAAGGCACCAAAGTTCCAACACTCATGCAGACAAAGCAAGCAAGCTGGAGCACTGCCTTTGCCATCGGGTCACTACCTATCTTGTTTTCGGTGATTGTCGGGGCTCGGGGAGGCAGGAGATCCAGACTGCCCTCACAACCTCCTGGAGCTGTCTTGTTTTCGGCGATCGTCGGGGCTCAGGGGAAGGCAGGAGATCCAGACTGCCCTCACAACCTCCTGGAGATGTTTTGGTTTTGGTGATCATCGGGCTCGGGGGAGGGCAAGAGATCCAGAGTGCCCTCACGACCTCCTGGAGCTATCTTGTTTTCGGTGATTGCCGGGGCTCAGGGGAATGTACTAGGGCAGTGTTATTTACATGTTTTTTTATGAATCCATGCTGTTGGGTGGTGACTATTTTGTGTGTCTCAACATAGTCTACTATTTGATTGTACACTACCCTCTCCATTACTTTGCTTGGGATGGACAGTAGGGATCTAGGGTGGTAGTTCACCACCTGTTCACGAAACCCACCCTTATGAATAGGCGTGACCAGGGCCACTTTCCAGAGGGCAGGAACTATCCCTTTAAGGAAAGATTGGTTTAACAACCAAGAGACTGGGGTGGCAATGACTGGGGCCACAATATTTAGTAGCTTGGGTTTGAACTTCTCGTATCCAACTGCACCGTGGGTTTTCATCCCTTTGAGTAGTTTTAAGACTTCTAGCTTGGTGGTTAATTTGAAGTGGAAGTTTGGGATGGTGGGATTCCCTTTGGTATCATCTGGGAGGGAAGGGGTTGCCCTGCATGGTTTGCCTTGAACTTGTCCAGATCTGTGAAGAATGTATTTATTACTTTAGATGCATCTGCCTGGTTCTTGTGGCAAATACCATTTGTAATTATGTCACATCTTTCTTGTTTGTTATGGCCCTTTAATATTGTATTGATTTTTGCCCAGAATGTTTTGGGGTCAGAGAGGTTTGATTCCTGAAGGCCTCTGATGTGCCTCATTTTGCCCTTTTTAATTCAGTTTTGCATTTGTTTCCGAGTTTCCTGAATTTTCGCCAGTCTATAGCTAGGTCTGACGATTTAAATTTACCCCATGCTCTATCCATCTCTCTCATGATTCTTCTAAGGTCATAGAAGAGCCACCTAGCTTCTTGCCCTTTAGCCGTGATCTGCTTTAGAGGGGCGTGCTAATTGGCAATAGACAGGAAATTGTTAAGGAACTATTCTAGGGCTGTGTAGAGGTTGGGAGCTTGCTTTATCTGCTGCTGTTTGACCTTGGCTAGGGAACCGAGGAAGATGCATGGGTCAAATTTAGAATAGTCCCAGGTCCAAAATACTCTGTGAAGGGGTGTAGGGAAGTAATTTTTCCATATGGCATACGTAGGGGAATGGTCACTTAGTGAGTCTGCAAAGGTTCCAGCCAGCTTGACTCTATCAGGATTAGTGACTAGGATCCAGTCAAGGGATATTTGGGTACCAGTTTTCATATTTAGTCTGGTAGGTTCCTGTATAATTTGGATTAGTGGAGCCTCCAGTGGGGTGGATTTAATGTCCCCATTGGTGTTGGACCCCAATGCACATTGAAATTACCCAGTATAATTTTCTCTTCCCGGGAAGAGAGGGCATAGTATTCATCAGGGATTCAAGTGATTCGGCGGCAGTCTTGGGAGGGTTGTACACCGACCTATGATCAGAGGTTTAGTTCCACCCAGAAAGAGTTTCAGAAATACTGCTTCGCAATCTGAGTTGCCAAGCTCAGGCAAGAGGATTGCAGTGGCTGTTAGAATATATGCATTATATAGTATAATGGCAAAATGCATGTCTCATTGCGGTTGATGAATGCCTTTTTGGCAGATCTAATAATTCTATTAGTTGTGAGTGCAATCTTCCAACATTATTCTCCCTGGGAAAGATATCTATTTACTGTATGGTGATGCCCAAATCTTTAACAGAATTGACTGTTTTAATTATATTGCCGTACATTACATAATTAGTTAGTGGGTTTCTTTTACCAAAGTGAATGACAGAGCATTTATCAATATTAAATTCCATCTTATTATTATTTGCCCATCTTTTAATTTGTTGACTATCGGCAATATAAAAGTCAATTTTTATCAGAGTCTACTACAGAGCAGAGCTTTGTGTCATCAGAAAATCTGCTGATTGTGCACTGAATACACTCTTGCAATTCACTTATAAAAATATCAAACGTGGAGGGACCCAGGACAGAACCCTCTGGCACCCCACTTGTGACCCTTATTTCTTCTGATAAGACCTCGGAGACTATGACCTGTTGCACTCTACTAGATAGTCGTTGTTCCACCCATTTGTTTGTATACTTATTAAGCCTATATGTTAACATTGTGTTAATTATGAGATCATGGGGAATGGTATCAAAGGCCTTCTTAAAGTCCAACAAGACTACATCCACAGGAATGCCTTTGTCGATACTATCACTAACCTTCTCATAAAAAGATAGAAGATTGGGAGTGCGTGATCTTTTCATAACAAAACCATGTTGTGTCTTAACCTTGAGTCCCTTTTCCGAAACTTCCAAGTCAATTTGGTTTTTGAGCAGTTTTTACATAGATTTACACACCTCTGAGGTAGGGCTAATAGGTTGATAATTACCAGCAAAGTTCCTACTACCTTTTTTGTATATACAGTATAATACATTAAAGAAATAAAAAAATAAAAAAAAACAAACAAAAAATGGTCCTCTACCTGCCTCATTCCTTTTTCCACCTGACGCACTCACTTGCTCGCTATGGGAACACTTCGTTCACTAAGAGCTGCCACCATATTGCCACAACATATTAAAAAAAAAGCAAAAAAACACTGCATTAACCAATCACCTGAAATGCTGCAACATCAGTCTGCTGCAATGACACTGCATTCCGTGGCAACGGCCATGGCAATGCCGGTCCTCAAAAGCAGAGGCATATTCTTTCACAAATGAACCCTTCCAAACTTTGACATTTAAAATAAAAACAACAAAACCTTATTAAGAAAAAAACACAAGGTCCCTGCCTATTGCATAAATGGAATACGCAACAGGGACCTGTGGAATACATGATTTATTTTCAATCAAGTTTTTTGCCCTTTGGCACACAACAGCTCCAGTGAAAATAAATCATGTATTCCACAGGTCCTTGTTTTGTGTCCTTTATATATATGTAACCCCCCTGCAAATGGGGGTTCCCAAAAGACTTCCAGGAGCTTGCTTGAATGCTCCAAGCCTGAATGGTGTTTGGCGTTTAAGCCATTTATCAGTAGTGTTTTTAGAACCTCTGGTACTGTCTCTTTAAGAGCTGTCTGCTTGCAGATATAATTAGTTGTATGGGGGACTTGTGTTTCTTTGATTGAGTACCATCAAGCTGCTGTCAATTCACCCCATTTTTGCAGTCACTAGAGTGCAAAGGAACCTGTCTGAAAGATGTAACTGATTGCCAGAAATCATTTACAGTAATAATAAAATTACAGTTTGTCTAACCTGCTTTCTTTGCAGTCAGAACTGTCTGCCTAGTTCCCCATTCTGGTTTGAACTGCTGAACTGGACCAATCAGTGTGGGGTAACTAGCTCTAAAATGATGCCTTGGACGAATCAGAACTTGGGACTCATAATCTGAGCCAGCCACAAGAGGATTGTATGGGCAGTGACTCTGGGAGATGTAGTTTAGACTTGATTGCCTTTTGGACCAACAGCAGCAGTCTATTGTGAGTGACAGCCAATCCAGTCAAGAACTGGGAGGAACTCAAAGGAGGTGCCCGTTTTTGTCTGTTGGGAGTTCAGTTTGAGATCTAGAAGTGAGGAAAGAAACCCTGTAACTCCTTCAGTGCACAGTTCAGTCAAAAAGCGTGTACAAGGCCAGAGTTCGGTCTACAACTTGTGTATTAACTGCTTGTTAGGACTGAATCCGTCCTGTGAAAAGAATCAAAGGATCTCTGAAGAGTAGAAACCAGGCTCACCTGTAGAAGACTGAAGAAATTGTTGAATTACACTCGGTCCTGTCGGAACTGAATCTGCTGTGTTTCTCCTGGTTATTGTGCAGTAATTACGATTGGGATACAGATGCAGCCTGCCTGGTATAATGCTTTCTTTTTTACCATATAAATGTGTGAGGAGTCTCTTGGAGATCAAAAGTAGCCCTGCTGACATTGAAGGACCATATCTTCTTTGGAGGTCGTGAGTACTAATTAAGTTAGCTCCCTGTTGAATTGCCACATTAAATCCAAATGGAATTACTGTACTGCTGACTGTTTAATTTTCCTTTTCTCTGTGTGAAAGGGCCCCTACCAGCTGCTTACGGTTTGGACTAGCCACTAGGGCCTGGGTACCCAGGGACAGTAACTGGTAGGGATAGGCCTGTACACAGAGCCATAGAATGAATAGTAAAGTGATAAGCTAATTAACCTGATTTCCCCTGTCCTTGTTATACCCCTAAATAAATCAGAGCTGTTTGTTTCAACAAAGTTATACTGCCTGAGGTATTTGTCTATGTTAAAGTACTGTACTGTGATTGTTGCACTGTATCTTATTTTACAGGATGTCCCGGTGCCTGAACCAGCCTTGGGGTAAGTGTATACTGTGAAGGTAATTCTGCTATATTGTGTGGGCCACTAGTGGGAAGAAAGAGGTTGCAGTGTCCCAGAGGGCTGTGACCAAGTAAGTTTAACTATTGCAAACCCTGACCTCTGGGTGGAGGCACCCGCCATTGGATCCAGGCCCCTCAACCTGTTAGTGGCAAATCAGGCAGGGGTAGTAGCCCCTGGGATAGCGCCATCTAGGGGTTACATATATATAACACACACACACACACAAATAAATTGCAAAAAACTTTGTTAATGCTCCAGTTAGGATCAATGCGACAACAGTTGGGAAATGAGGTGTTAGGATTTCCCTAACACCCCACCCTCCCGAACCAGGCAGGAGAGCAGGTGTGGGGTGTGCCTTGCGCTTCTTAAGCCTAACACTCAACCCATTCCATATGTAAATAAGATCAGATGTGTAGACTTTATGAGAATGGGGTGAGTATTTGGCTTGAGATGCCCAAGGCACACCCCACACCTGCTCTCCTGCCTGGTTTGACAGGGTAGGGTGTTAGGGAAATCCTAACACCTAATTTCCCAACTTTTGTTGTTTTGACCCTAACTGGAGCATTAACAAAGTCTTTTGCAACTTATTTCCTTACTTTTTAAGATAGTATAATAGTATCTTTATTTTACTGTAGGAGGACCCTGAGCTCCCACCCATCCCTCTGTAGATGCATATACTGTATGTATGTAGGTGTGGAAGCACAGTGTCCCCTAGGCCCTGCACTTCCATTTATAGCACAACAGTGATGAAATTGTTAGCATAGCCCTCTTATTACCCCAGCTCATGTACCCGGTACAAAAAACTATTGAATCGTCGCCAAAATGTAATTCTATGCAACTGCAACACCATTCCACGTCACAGGAGTAAAAACACATTTTTGCCAGGATTTGAAAAATGTCAGCTGTGACATACATAAATTGGGGGTAATAAGCCTGTGTTGAAAATCTGGCGTTAGAATATTTAAAAATTTCCAAGTTCTTGGTGGTGATAGCCCAGTGCAATGAATGGTCACTGCTTTGGCATTTCCATATTTTGACCACATTTTCAACATAATCTTCTTATGATGCACCTCATAAACCACATAGGTGAAACTTTTCAAATCATGCCAATATGCCATTCCACACCACAGGTGCGAAAACACATTTTGGACAGGATGTGGAAAATGACAGCTGCACTGTTTATGCGGTAGTATGAAAAAATAGCTATGTTGAAAATTTGGACTCAAAATATTGAAAATTACCAAAGTTATATGCATGCATAGAAACATTTCAATGAACACTCATAACTTGGCCATTTTGGGGAATTTTTTCACCAAATTTTCAACATGGCCTTTTTTGGACCACTCCCGCATGAACACTGGCACTGTCAGTTCATTAATTGGGCCCAAAAGGTGATTTCACACAGTGACCATGAAATCACCTTCTAGCCCAATTAACAAAATGACAGTGTCAGTGTTCATGAGAGTAGTCCCAAAAACCATGTTGAGCTGATGGCATCAATCAATGCCAGAATTATGAACATAAGTTCAAAATGCCATTGAAATACATTATACTGCACTTACCTTGATTCTTAAATTCATTGTTCAGCTTTGAAGAGTGCAGACATGTCCCTGTCCGGGGGGGTGGGGTGGTGGGTGCTCAGTGGAAGAATTAGGATGGGGGAGAGGGATGGCAGGGATCAT
Source organism: Neoceratodus forsteri (assembly GCA_016271365.2). NCBI lineage: Eukaryota > Metazoa > Chordata > Ceratodontiformes > Ceratodontidae > Neoceratodus > Neoceratodus forsteri. The sequence continues at coordinate 803,739,467 of CM028136.1, read as the reverse complement.
GAGGAACCATTTTCTTTCTTTTTCTTTCTTTTTTTGTTAAAAAAACATTGAGGGACTGTTTTCTTTTTACAGGAATTCGTGAATTAAATATTTTGGGAGACTGGGAGTGGGCTCTCCAGTGTTCTATAAAGTAGGAGATGGTTATTGGAGAGTGGGGGTGCCACTAGACACCAGGAAAACATTGGGGACTATGATTGGAGGGTGAGGAGTGCCACTAGACACCAGAAAAATTAATTTAATTATGGGCACAGTGATCAGAGGGTGTGGGTGCCACTAGACACCAGGGACATGAAGGGACAGTGGTATAGGAAGGTGGGGGCCACTAGACACTAGGGAAAAACAGTTCAGTACTGTGGAGGACAATTGGAGGGATAAGCAGGATTCTCAAGTGACAAAAAGGATCCTTTTTTGTGACTCGTGATATGAAAAAGGATTCTTTTTTCATATCACACGGTCTAAAAAGGATTCAGTATATAAAAAAACACATTTAAGGGCATATTTATAACTTTGTAGTGCAGATTGCACCTAACAGGGTCCCAGTCAGCTAGCAGGTATAGTGGTGTCACTCCATGATGTCATTTTTGTGGTTTCTGAAGAAAAAAAACTAAGAAAAAATGGAAAACAAGTTGGCGGCTCACGAAAAGGGATTTTTCGCTCACAAAAAAGGATTTTAGGCTCATGAAAAAGGAATTGATCTCACAAGAATGATTCCTTTTTCGTGAGGTCAGTCCTTGGTTGAACATTATCCCTATAAAATTGACAGGCGGTTTCCCATTGAAAACAATGGGAAACTTAAAAATGTAATAACTTTGCAACAGATTAATATTGTTTCACCAAACTAAGCATGGCAGTTCTGTTACCCAAGCTAGCTGTACTGTAAAAAAAAATCACACCAAAATTCCACACCGTGTGGACGAAAGTCAATGAGGAAACAAACTGCAAAAAAAAAGTAACTTTTAAGGTTTTAGCACTATCTGAATCTCAGAATCTATATATCTGACCAGAAATAAACTTGCCACATCAAGAGATCTACCCCACTGGACAGTGCATACCAAATTTTGTGCAAATCTGTTGAACGGTTACAGAGTTATTAAAGTGCACAATTTGAGGTTTAGCATTAAACAGGCTATTCAACCCTAAGTATAGGAGTATGACCGTGCCCCTATAATATATATATATATATATATACACACACACACACACACACATACATGCACATATATACACATACACAGTACATCCTTACTAGGCACATGCTCTTTAAAATATCATAGGTAATGGCATATGTTGAATTCAGTATAGACAGCTTCTAGTGGATTATATTAGATAATCAGTGTGTTCTGTGCTTTCAAAAAGTCATTCTGTACAGAAAACCATGCAGAATGACTTTTTTACAAAGTAAAGAATGGGTTAAATGTCATCAAGACAAGTATGCAGCTGAACCCCCATTGAGCAGATGCACGAAACAAAGCTGTGATATTTTTTCAGCAGCACAGTACAGTGTCTTTTTTTTCCCCACAGCTCCTATTTTTTCCCTTTTCCAGTAACATTAGATGAGCTGATTCATATGTTATATAAAGTAAAAGAAAAAAAAAAGCAAACAAAAAAAACCCCACCTGGCTTCTGATAAGAGCAGCACTATAAGGACTCCTCTGAGGTTCTGTGATATCATGTGACACTCAAGCTTTGCTGTTGTGGTTCTGTGATATCACACAACCCTGCAATGCCTTAAAAGTGCTGTTTTTAACACTAGCATGCTAATTTTTCTATATGTTTTAAATCCTCTTTGCAAGCATCATATTGGTAGTTAAAGAGACTACGCCAACACACTATTGTCCAATACAAAACTGTTCCCATTACTGTGATATTATCTGTGTCAGTCTCTCGCTATTCTGATGAAGTTTGTGAAAAGTAGTTAATATTTGTCCCACTGGCATTATTGTTTTTGTACTGGAAATTTCTTCCCAAACCAAAAGTACATTTTTCATATATGGCAAAATGTATTTCAAATATACCAAAATGAGAAACCTTTTTTTGCTGTATTTCAAATATATGAAAGAGTGGGAAAATGCAGAATGTTTATATAACACATACAGTATGTAACTCACAGAAGGAAAATGCATTCTCAATCTCAATATAAACAATAACATGCAGTTTCCAGATATTATTCCTCTAGGTGTATATGTACCATATGTCCTATATTTCCCCACTCTTTCATATATTTTAAATATACTAAGAAGGCATCAAATTGATATGTTTAACCTACCTATTTGTTATGCATGGAAAATATATTATTATTCTGTTTGGACTGTCCACATGAACAATGAAGCTAAGCATCCACACAGTGTTTCCTTTGAGAGCCCAGCACATCTGTATTTCAGTGTCTTAAACCTGAAGATGGTATCTCCCAACACTGACTGGATGAGAATGCTGTATTCAACCATTACACTGTAAAGCGAGAAGAAGCTTGATAGGAAACATGAGAAGGAATCCCCAGATCTACCCTTGGTACATACAAGTGAACATATGAAGGTGTGAACAGAATAGTGCCTTTTGGTTTGTCGAGTCTGATCATACTGCAGAGTCTCCAACACCAGCTAAGGACTCTGCCCCCCTCAAAACAATACCCCATTCAGTCCAGCTATGCCCCTTTTGACCCTGATTTTCCCCTTCATCCTACCCCAACCTCTTTTGAAGCCATCCACTGTTTTAAATTACACCACATCCTTAGGAAGCCCATTCCAACCTGCCACCACCCTCTCTGTGAAGAAATGCCTCTTGGTCTCCCTCATAAACTCCCTTCCTCCAACTTAAGACAATACCCCACTTTTGCTTTTGCTCCCATTGAGCCTGAAGAGATTCTTCTTAACCAGTCTGTTTATACCTGCCAAATACCTGAAGGTCTCAATCATGCCCCCCTCCCCTTTTCCAGGGGAGTACATGTTCAGGGCCTCCAGCCTCTGCTCAAATGACCTACTCTGTTGACCCACAACCGTCTTTGTTGCCCTTCTTTAGGCCCCCTCAAGTAGGTCTATAAACCACCCTTAGTCTTACCTTTCTCGCTTTATTGGATAGTAACTGCACCCACATCTCTTCTGCCTTCTCCTCTTGCGACTCTTCCTTTGTGCATGTTATAAGGCAGGATCCATTTAGGAAAACAATACTATAGAACGTGATGTTTAAATATTTTTATTTCCTAGTTTTTGTGGCATCCAGTTTTCAGGCAGATCCTCCCTATTCCACTCATTGTCTCAGTGCCTCTAAAGGGCAAATACCATATGAGAGCCGGGAGCAGAGGTCTTAGTGGTCAGGGTCTTGCTTTTCAGCATGTTAGTGGGTGTAAATCCCATTTGCATTCTTTAACATCTGGGTAACTGATTTGCAGTGTGACTACTCCCCATTTTGACTATACTGTTTTGTGTATAGCATGAATGGGTGGTGGTATAATGGATCCCTACTTGCAACCCATTTTGCTCCATCACTCATTCCAGCTGTGGATGAAGCCCCAGATCCATCCTTCCTTCCTTCCTTTACCTAAGGTGTGTGTGGGGATGGGGAGTGAACTGGTGGGAGGATTCTCAGTCGCCATGCATAGCTGATGCTAACGCATAGGTAGGACTGGTGTTGTTCTCTATAGAAAAAAAAAACTGCTGTGGCATTGCAGATTGCCAATGCCAGGGGGTATAACTGTGAATACCAATGAAAATAACATTTTAAATGTAAGTGGAGGAGGAATAAACAGAGAACAAAAGTTTGCTGTGGGTCATGTGACTGGTAATGATTTGCCAAACCTGGTGCCTAAATAATGAATATGGCAATATTTAAAATCAGCGTACTGCAATCAGATCCTTAAAAAAGAGTTGCACAGAAATTGCAGTGCCCTGTCTGCCATGCCTGGAAATTGCTTGACTGAATAACATAATAAACTGAGGCAACACTGGAAAGAGTTTGCTCCTAATAATATTTCAGGGTCAGATTGTCTGTGCCAACATACATCTTGCTTGCACACATTAAATGCCCTCTCTTTGGTCATTAAAGAAATTGAATAAATATGGACACATAAAATGCGACATGCCAGCAAGCAATTATATTTCATTAACTGTAATACCTTATTACCTCTGTTGGACTCTGCATTGTCTGTACTGAGTTCTAGGCAGTTAATTTATGATGGTGTGTTATCATTCAGAGTTTCGTGTTCCTGCAGCAAGATAATGAAACTAACCCTTGCAATCCCCCTTAAAGGAATATTTGCATATGTGCAGTTACAATGGACAGGCTTGATGCAGTGGCTCCTGTAATAGCATAACAAGTGCTTCTCATGAAAATACTATATGTTCTGTTTTGCAGGGAAACAAATTTACATAACAAATATACATTAACCCTTGCTGTGCTGCGGACTGATATATAAGTCCAAAATTCCTATACGTTCTAATTCTTTCAGCAGCCTATTGCCCTGAAAATTTTTCTGTTCATGTTCTGGGATGTCCTAAAAACCAAACGCTTTCCTTTTTGCTATGGAAGAAGAAAGAAATGCTCTCTGTTAACTGTTGCCATGGCAATAGACATATTCAACAATGGGTCCATGCAAATGGTTTCTATGACACTGTGATGTGATGTTTTGAGAAAAAGTGAAAAGATTAATAGGCATAAGCACTTGAAGATGTGCAACATACATACTGCTTGTACAGCCCACACTAAGTTTCATTAGTAAAACAATGCCTAGTCTGTTTTTGCCAAGCAAATGAGCTGCAGAATCCGTGTGTCTGTAAGAAACCACTGAAACAGACAAAACCTCTCAATTTTCTTACAACTGGATTATTTTTTGCTGTATTGCATCTTTGAACTAGTTTACATACAGTACACTGTGGTATCATTTAATTTGTATTTTGTTAACTGGATAAGGGCACTGGTGCTGGGGCACCTTTTTTCAGGCACAGCCTGCGTACTAAAAAGTACAATGCAAAATAGCAGTACATGACACAGTAATACAATAAATAAGAAAAAATACATATGGACAACCATGGCAAACAGTTAAAATGTTGATAAAAGTTAAACAAAGCAAGAACAGACATTTGGCTTCTGCCAATGAGTTCTCCAATTTGCATATAGGGCTTTGGAAGTTAATGAGGATCTGATGGAAAGAGGAATGGTGCTCCAGAGCAAAGCAGCTTCAAAACTATAGGTACTGTATTTTTTGTCCCATTCTAGTGCACATCATGGAAACCCTTAAGGGATTATTTGAGGTTGAATAGGAGAAACACTATTAACAAAATTTAATTTCTCATATAAACATTGGGGATATTTTTTTCAGATAAACCTTTGTACAAAAAAGTAGCCTGCGTAACTGACATGTAAGTTCCAGTTGCAGTCACTTGAGAACTTTTAAATTATTACAATGACGGGTCCTGGCCCCATGAGATGATGCATATCTAGCCATCTTATTGTACAGTGCTCATTTTGTTTTAGCCCAGGTAGTTTTAAAAGCAGCATCTGCAATTACAGAGCCAGATTTGCCCACCCGGATACCTGAAAATGTCCAGGCTGGCTATTCTTACCTAGGCACATGAACAAGGGCTGAATTTGCTATGCTGTCTATCTGCCCTACATCTGAGCATATTTTCAGAGGGCTTGTGCTAGCCCTTCTGTGCCTGGGTGCCAGTTTCCACAAGAGGCAAATGTGTTTGATGACACCTGCTGCGTTAGTCTCCTGTCTGGATACAGTAGGGGACATTTTTATAAATTCATTTGGGTTTATGGCAGGGTATGTCCATCTTTGAATGAATTTTTCATTGGGGACTAAGTCAAGCCAGGGGATTACAAATGACTTCACAATTTTGTTTCCCAGTACCCTGCATCTTCTTAGGGATGTGGACACTCGTTCTGGGGTCCTTGTGTGTCACACCTCTAAAAGTGGTTCCCTGGCTCATTGAAACTGGGGAAACCCTTATTCTTGTGTGAAGGGTTATTGCAGGGCTTGATAGTTCCAGCCCTGTGGGGCTTTTTACAGTGGATTAAACCCCCCCTGCATCCCAATATGCTAATGGACTTTCCAAGCTGTATAAGTATTACAGCCCAGGCCACAGTTCTGATCATGCTATCCAAACAGGATACCTCACATTTTTTTTGCCATCTCTTAATACTTCCTATCTTGAACCCCTGGTACTTTTTTCTTTCTGGTCCTTCTAGAGATCAGATTCTCTGTTTGCTGGACTCAATGCCACATGCCACCATACTCCCAGTTCACGTTCCTGGTCTCTGGGTCCAGGTCCATCCTTTCCAGGGTGGCCACAACCCCTCTGTTGCAACAGAAAGGTGGGGAAAACACCTTATGCCATGAGACCACAACTAGGGAACATGTGCATCAATGAGCATAGTTGGGTGGCATGGGGGTTCGGGCATGTGGATGTCATCTTCTAGAGCATCAGGGCCAGTCATTTTTCCTGGTTTCTTGGGTCCCACCTATGTTCTTAGGCACACCACTGTGGCATGCTGGGGTGAAAGTCTGCTTGACGTGTGATCATCAACGTCAAGCACACTACTGCAAGCTGGCCACCAGGAGCCAGTCCAAGCATGGACAGTGCTCAATCTCTCCCAAGAAGGAGAACATCCAGGGATGGTCTGTCTTCCTTCCTGCTGGCCTCCAGTCTTAATGACCTGGACTCAGGTTGTGAACCTGAGACACCAGCATTTCAGAGCAATGCCCTATCACTCAGCACCCTGGAGTGAGGTGCCTTACTTGTTTAATATTCCTGCATCACCTAAATATCACATTTTAGAACTCCTTGATAGCTGTCTTGGAAATTGGTCACTGAATCAGAATGCCAAATTCAATTTTATACAGTATATTAAAGTGACTTCCCATTGACACAAATCCTCCCATACCACCCCTTTTATGATAAAGAAAAATATCCAGGAGTATGCTTTGTCCATTTTTTAAATGTTCAGTTTCCCCATCCCAAACAACCAGGCTGAGTTTGCCAGTTGGAGAAAAATTACCTCCACACACCAACAGTGTTAACGACCCCCCCCCCAATATCTCAAAACAGTTCAGGGCTTTGCTCTGGTATTTAGAGTCCATTTTGGTCTCATTCTCAGTTGCTCTGGTAAACTCATCATGCAAGTGGTGAGAGAAACAAGATGATCCAGTGGCACTCATGTGCTCATCTGCATTGGTGTTCATTTTAGTGGTAGTATAGTTGAGAGCACATAAACGCCTCTGGAACTTGTAGTCTCATTCGTTTGTGTGCATCTTTTATCCTGGATACCACATCTGACATGCAATATCTCATTTTCAATGGAGTGTGACTTTCACCCATTGTTATACTATAGTTGGGTGGAGTGAAGCACTGAGAGGTTAACTGGCTCTCTCAGGATCACAAGGTCAGTAAGTGGCATCAGTGTGATTTGAACCTTGGTCTCCTGCTTCCCAGGCCTGTGCTGTAGCTACTAGACCATGCTGCTTCCTACCTTTCTCTGTAGTTAACTTCTCTGAACTTTGTGGACATTTTCTGGTGTTTCTCCACCCCATACCACCTTATGTTAAATGTTTAGCATGCCTTGTCCTGTATGTGAGGGTTACCTAAACATTTAAAATCCATAAAACAAACAAAAAACAAACAAACAACAACAAAAAAACAATAGGTTGCCATGCTTCTTCTTGAGTTACATGGTAAGACAAAGACTTAGTGGGCCCGATATTCAAAAGTTTCCATGGGCGCTAACAGGTGTTTGCCTTTGTAAACTGTGGTTTGCGCTGTATCACCATGTTAAAATGCGGCATCTACATGGGCAAACAAGGTTAGTGCCTGTGCAAAACACAGTGCATGTGGGTGGGCAAGGGGAAGGATGTGACCATGAATATCCGTACTACCCCATATTCTGTGGCTTTGTACTGTGCAAAAGGGGTTAGCACAGTCCTTTTGTGTGGCGCAAATAAAGTAGAACAAAACACCCTCTTACTCTGTGCAACTGTAGCGGTTGCTGGAGGTACTGCAGCAAAGGACCTGGAAGCACACCCACCTCCCTGGTGTCTGTGGCACCTCTTCCACTGCTGAGCTGGGTACATATGAAAGAGAATATCCCTAATGGCTAGCATCCCCCTTCCTTTCAATTGCAGTCCCCACCGAAGGTCTCCCTGGTGCCTAGTGGTCCCCCACCCTCCAATGAACATACCAACCAGTATATCCCTGATGCCTGGTGCCTAGTGTGTCCCCCCCCCACTGATTTCCAGGCAGCTACACAAAGATAGCCCCTGAAGTGCCCAGTGTCCCAAACCCCCTGTCCCATCCTGCTACGGGTATTAGATGTCCCTGGTGTTCAGTGCCCCCCCCACAAGTCACCGATCCCCATCCCTGTACCAGAAACATCAGCCATTTCTGAGCCTATGCTGTATTAAATTGTAAAATGCAGAGACAGAACAAACATGAGTTCTTGGTATGTCCTGGTACCCCCTCAGATTGTGGGTACTGCCCACATTACTGCAACAATCCCTGGCATTTAGTGGCACCCCCACCGCATTACCAAATGCCAAGTCACCCCCCCATCTCTTTACCAGCATCTTTAGTACTGTGGGAGTGCAAACAGCATCCGGTGCAGCCCTCCTCATACCTCCGCAGCTGGCCCCTGTATGTCCGTGCAGGGAGCAGACCTCTTATTTATAGGACTGGCTCTATGTAAATTGTTTCAAAATGGATTTCTTAGTCTTCAGATGCCAGCTGGTATTTGAAATAAGCCCTTCCACTGATGGCAAGGTGAAACCCTTGGATGGGAAACTGCTCCAACATTTTAAATACAAATCATTCTTCTGAACTGGAGTACTCACTGCTTTTCTGTGTGAGACTATGGGGAGCTTACTAATAGGAAGGGCTTACTATCCTTCTGATGTGATTATTACTTGGGAGAGGTGTGATGCTCTCTATTAGCAAGCTCCCCACACACCAACCATAAGCTGCAAATTGTCTGTTCTCTTTACAGAAGTGAACACGGGGAAGCACGAGAGGAGTCTCACATACTGAGAAGCAGCCAGTACTTCAGCTCAGTTGAGTGAGTTATATTTCAAATGTTAGAGCAGTTTCCCAACTGAGGGTTTCACCTTGCCATTGGTGGAGGGCTTATTTCAAATACCAGCTCACATCTGAAGACTAAGAAACCCATTTTGAAAATAATGGAGTGAAAAGATGTACGACAGTAAAGCGTAAAAAATGGCAGGCTCTTCAGAGCAGCTGGGGGGCAGAGGAGTGTACTGGCCACTAATGACTGAGCTGAATTTCAACTGCAAAACCTTAGAGCACCCCTCTAGCTTTTGCATCGCACTCTGCATTTCATTGATTCTCATTTCGCTATCCACCCTCCCACAGAGGTTAGTGTCATCTGCGAAGAGACACAGTCTGCCCCAGATACCCTCACCAATGTCGCTAATGAACATATTAAAGAGGACCAGTTCCAGACCAGATCTCTGTGATATCCTCCTCGTGACCTCCTTCTCTGCTGACTTGACCACACTGACTACAACCCTTTGCTGCCTCTCATTTAGTCAGTGACTTACCCAACTTACTATGACCTTAGCCACACCCAGATCCTCCATCTATATAACTTGTAATAATATGTAACCTACATAACATATAATAATATAATTGACTGTCTAGCTTTACTAAAAGACTTCTGTAAATGCAATGTGTCTTACACTTGTAAGGAATGCTTTAATGTCTATAATTTATAATAGTGAATATATATTGAAGAACTAGGTTATTAGACCTTTTGCAAGCAAAGAGATTATGCAACAGAAAAGTGGTTTTAAAGTGTTCAGCGTTACATTGTGCTATTATGTTGTTACTAGTGTACCTTGTTAGATGTTCTTATTTTTCAGCGGCAAAGGAACATTATGTTCTTCAAATCTTTGTGTCATATGGTTGTTTTGAACACTTGGCTCCTCTCTGTGTCAGATTTTTATGGTCTACTCCCTGGCATACAGTGAACTCCTTACCCACTCCCAGGGTGATTACACTCCAGACAATTCAGTGGCACCCCCAGCCCAGGTTCAGGAAAAGCTGCAGCTCAGCTGTTGCAAAACACTGCCCAAACCCCTGCCCCTTTATATTGTTCTGTTCCCTGTTGCTCAGTTATGACCCTCATCTTGCCTGTTGTACAGCAGGTGGTGACTGTTCTACAGCAATTGAAGCGGGGGGTAGGGACAAGGTTAGCGAAGGCTGTCATGGTTTGAATATGACTCTGCAGACCATTCACAAGGTGATCCTTATCCCCTTCCTTGAAGAGTCACAAACTTTTCAGTAGGGCTGTATAAAACACCTCCCAGAGTTTGATCAAGAAAATGTGTCCTGCTGAATCAGATAAAGTTTGTCAGTCTACTTAGTTTTTGAACTTGTTCACCCTGGCATGATTAGCTAAGATGTACAGGGAGAGTATTTCCTTTCCGCCAGGGCATCTGAAGCACACAAAACAGCAGACTGCTGCAGCAGCCCACAGTAAAGGCTACATGGTTCCAAACATTGTCAGTTCATTGCTGGTGAACCTGGTATGTGCTGTGACCGAATACTATGTTGGCTAATGCCCAGGCTCCCAGTCCTTCTCTCCAGCCTCAGAGTCAGCTATACTTAGCCTGGAAAACAGAGTGATTGGCAAATCCTCTTGTAGCACAATGGTGGGTTGTGTATTTTTTCTTTATTTTTGTAATTGCACAAACTAGCGCGGGCACTGCTAAGCTGCCAGTTCAGAGAACCCCATTCGGCCCTAGTCCACTGCCCAGCACATTCAATCTCTCCTTTCTGTCCCTAATCTACCATCTGGCATCAAGCTACTGCTGCACAGCTCACCCTGACACACACACACTCAGCTGAATGCTATTTTTCAGGTTGGATTTTTTTGCAAAAAAAAAAAAAAATTCTGCCTGCTGCTTTCTTTTTTAATCTGCAGGACAAGACTTTTGTGACATGCAATTTTTCAGTCAGAAAGCTAGTTAAATTTACTACTATACTACAATCAGAGATCCCTGTCCAGCTATCTTTTGTATCAGCCTGACGTCTGGCACACTAGTGAGCTCTCTCACTGATGCTGAGCATCAAACTGACACTAAAACATGGTTGTAAACCATGTAATGGCCTCTTTGACAATCTTGCAATCCCAATATTTCACAAACTACAGTTTGCACATTTTGCTCCTTCGACTGGTCAGTACAATTCAACCAATCAAACTAAATATTTGCATTTTGGACCAAAACTTTGCAACAGTTCATAAGAACTGACCACACAAAGTTTGATCTTTTTGATTTTGTGGTACAGTAGATCTAAACTTGCAGCTTCACTTTTTAGCAACCAGGCAGAGGAAGGCTGCAGCCCTCTGTTGTGCAGCATAGTCATAAAGTCCATAATGGTACTACATTGTTGCAGCAACCGATTAGAGCACCAACATTTGGAATGTAGGGAATTTGGGAATTTGCAACAGTTGGCTGTATACAATAGAAAAGCAAGGAAATAGAGTTGGTCTGTCATTTCATGGTGGTGCTAGTGATAAAATCAGCACAGCAAACAAAAATCACCATTTGGTTTCTTAGTCAAAACTGTTCAGAGCAGCAAGAGTGATCGCTGCTGCCATAAAGGATGGCTAACGTTTCGCTCTCACTAGAAGGCTCCCATCAGAGGCTCTGATAAAGCTTCCCAGAGCGTGAGCAAAATGTTAGCCTGCCTTTATGACATTAGTGCTGGCTCTTTCTGCTCTGCACAGTTTTGCACTTTTTTTTCTTGCTGTACTTCATTTTTTAATCATGAAGTGATATGTTCATGCTTTGAATAAACTAATGCAAAAGTGCAACTCATACCCTGGCCAAGAGGAGGCTCTGGAAACCGGGACCCCCATAACTTGTACACAGACAAGGCAACAGACCACAAGTTGGCATAACAATAGGCTTCACCCGTAGTGCTGGAGTAAATACCTGGCTCAGCAGTCTAAACGAGTCAGATGGTTAGGGTATAAAATAACATTTATATTTGCTCCAGGTTCTGGGAGAGAGGTGCTATGGCTATGTTAGGTCTACCTTCTGAGGGGGTCCTATAACAATTCATACTCAGGAAGCACAGATGTAATGTCCACTACTGATGATGGGATTGTACAGTATGGCTTTATTCACACAAGTTAGTAAAAGAAAATGCAGAAAGGGGTGGTCCCCCAGGTTTGGTACTATACACACAGGAACAAGAAACTTTCTTTTCCAGAACAACTGTTTGGGCATTTTGAACATTTTTTCCTGACACACACATTCAAACTGTCCATCCCTCTGTACTAGGAATCTCTGGACTTTTACTTTCCAAAAAGTGTATATTTTGTGGTAGTTACCACACACTTAAACAACATTTCACAAATTCCTCCTGATGCAATGACCTTCATTAACATGCCCAGGTTAACCTGGTGCCCATACGTGAACCAGATAGCCCTGAATGAGGATTAAATAGGGGTTATGACAAATATGGCTGCCACCAGTCTCTGCCATTCCTTCTGGGTTACACCAAATGAGCCTTCATTTCCCATGAAATGCTAAAGGACTCCCAGACTTTAAAACTGAACATTCATCGCATTTTTGTGGTGCTGCAGGGGCCCTGACAGGTGCACTCTAGCCTTATCTCTGGGCACATACACTTCAGACCAACCCCTAAGAACAATCCCATGAACCTGTACTCGTGGTTTTGTTTGTCCCTTTGATACAGACATGAAAACATGAAGAAAAACATATGTTCCCTTTACTGGTAGCTTGTCATTGCTTCAACACAGACACCCGCTCTTTCCAGGCAGCTGACACTCTTTAGGATCTTTAGGGGGTTGCCCCTTGGATCCAAAGAAATTGAAGTTCCTCTCACTTCTGTGTGGAAATTGACCCCCTGGGGTCCTGCAGGCAAATGGTCTACACCACTTCTTCTGGTATTGCTGGGTCTCTCACACACTAGGGTGAGAAACTGCTAGAGGTCCTTCACCCAGTCTCACAGGAGACTGGCAGGCATCTACCCACTCTGAGCACTGCTGCTCACTCAGAGCTCCACTTCATACTACTGCTGGCTACCAACTGTTCTGTACTCCCATCTGAACATTCTAAACTGCCCCTAGTAGCTGATTCCAAAGTGGCTTATGCTGCTGTGAGAATTCTAAATGACATAATCCATTCTCTGCTCAGTCTAGCTGAGTAAACAATCATGTCAAATGTAAAGAGCTCCTAATAAGCCCTTTACCAGCTGACCACTACTCTCCTATGCATAACCTGATGGGATTTTAATAACCCCAGGGATTGGGTGGTTGCAAAAGTGTAGCTTAAGAATCTGGTGGAGCTCTGGTGTGGGCACACAATACCTGACTTAGAAACTAAGATGCAGGTGCATTGATTTCTTTGTTTTTGTTTGCTGTATACAGTTGCTTTAGATCTGAATTGTAGTTCACCGTATTAACTCATCATTACCTGGTCTTCCATTTTGTGTCAAGTAAACAATGGATAGTGCGGACTTCATATGGAGCTATTGGAAGTATTGAGTTTTTACTTGATGTGGGATGCCGCTATTTAGAACATGAGTAATGTATACTTGGTGTTACATGTCTTTAATAATGTAACATGTTGGATTGTTTTAATAACAATAGTGTGCTTTGTACAGCATTTTACATTTGTTTTATTGGTAGAAGGATACCTATGAAAATGAATATTCTTGAGAAAGGAAGGAAGGAGAAAAAAAGAATGAACTTGCTGTTGAATATAGGGCCTGTAATTCCAGCACATTACACATCAACTGTTTTGTAACAAGTCAGCCTGAAATTTGAATGTTTTAAGTATACCAGGATTCATACTAGGAAGATAAAGATGTGCAGAAAGCTTAGAAGCCCGTAGATATACATATCCTACCATAGCAGGGTTAGCGCTTTCCTCACTAATTGAGCAAATAGTTATCTAGTTTTATTTTAAAGGTGTGGAAAGTACCAACTTCCATCACATCCTTAGGGAGAGTGTTCCACAAGGGAATAGTAAAATAGCTACTTCTTTATGGCTTTTAGGGTTTCTTAGCTTCAGTAGCAGGCCATGACTTCTAAGCGATATCTCCCTTTGGACTGGTACCAAACCTAGTTCAGACATTAAAGGTTGATCCCTGAAAAGCTTAAACATTAACAGTAGGTCTCCTCTCATTCTTCTAAGTTCCAAAGAATAAAGGTTCAAATCTCCAAGTCTATTCTTATAATTTTCATATTGCAAGTGGTCAACCATCCTGGTAATTCTCCTCTGGACTCCCTCTAGTTTGTTTACATCTTTACATAAGGGGGGGAGTCCATAATGGGGAACAGTAATCCAATACAGGCCATGCATAAGCTGTGTACAAGGGGATGAGACAAGCTCCATTCCTAGAAGTAACAGACCTCTTTACACACCCTAGAATTTTATTAGCTATTTTAGTCAGTTCTGTACAATGGTTGCTGAACTTAAAGTCATTGGAATTAATTGCTCCCAAATCCTTTTCATTATTAACTGACATCAAAGTTTTCCCTGTCAGTGCATAATGGTTGCAGGGGTTATCTTTACCCAAATGCAAGACAACACATTTCTCCAAATTAAACAACATACCATTATTATAAAGGGGAGAGGAGGTGGGCAGAAGGTGACTGTGAAAAGGCAGAGATACTGAACGAATACTTTTGCTCAGTATTCACAAAAGAAGAAGAGGGGGAGGTACCTAAACCAAACAATAGAAGCACTCTGGATGGGGGGGGGTCGATATCACTCCATTCACAGAAGAAAGGGTCCTGAAAGAACTCCTAAAACTCAAGGTGGACAAAGCAATGGGGCCTGATGGGATTCACCCCAGAATTCTAAAAGAACTAAGGAGAGACCTAGTGACACCACTGACTACCCTTTTTAACAAATCATGGGAGGATGGTGTGGTACCTGAGGACTGGAGGAGGGCAGATGTGATTCCTCTTCATAAAAGTGGGACCAAGGCAGAGGCAGGAAACTATAGACCTGATAGCTTTACCTCAGTGGTAGGGAAAATGATTTAATCACTTCTGAAAGAAAGAATTGTTGAGTACCTAGAGGCCAGCGGGGTACAGGACCCAAGAAAGCATGGATTCACTGCGGGAAGGTCATGTCAGACAAATCTAATAGATTTCTTTGACTGGGTGACCAAAGCAGTAGACCAGAGAGGGGCTGTGGATATGGCCTACCTAGACTTTAGCAAGGCATTTGAAACATTCTCACACAAAAGATTAATAAGCAAGTTAGCCAGCCTGGGAGTGGGTCCCAGGGTGGTAGCCTGGGTAACAAACTGGCTGGACAACAGGACCCAGAGGGTAATAGTAAACAGAGTACACTCTGAAGAAAGGGGGGTTACTAGTTGGGTACCGCAGGGCTCAGTACTGGGACTGGTCCTCTTTAATGTCTTTATAGGAGACATTGCAGAGGGGTTGGAAGGAAAAGTATGCCTCTTTGCAGATGACACAAAGATCTGCAACAGGGTTGATACACAAAGGGGAAGGATGAGAAGGGACTTGGCAAGACTGGAGGAATGGCCAAAAATATGGCAGCTTAGATTCAATGCAAAAAAGTGCAAAGTAATGCACCTGGAAACAAAATCCCAGGGAAGAGTACACAATGGGGTGGGGGGAGGTACTAACAACAACACAAATGGAAGTGACCTGGGGTAGTCATATCAAATGACCTTAAGGTAAGTAAGCAATGTGATAAGGCAGGAAGGACGGCTGGGGGGGATACTAGTATATATAGGGGGAGACATCACCAGTAGAAAGCAGGAAGTTGTTATCCCTCTGTACAGACAGTTGGTGAGACCCCATCTGGAGTACTACCTACAGTTCTGGAGACCACATCTCCACAGGGACATAGACAGGATGAAGGCAGTCCAGAGGAGGGCAACTAAAATGGTGCAGGGTCTGCAACAGAAGTCATTTGAAGAGAGATTAAAAGTGCTTAATATGTATACCCTTAAGGAAAGAAGGGAGAGGGGGGACATGATATAAAATTTCAAGCACCTCAATGGAATCAACAAAGTCCAAGACGGGAGCATCTTTCAGAAAAAGAGACGTGCAAGAATGAAGGGACACAATTTGAAGATGGGGGGTGGCTCAGGGGAAACGTGAGGAAGTATTTTTTCACAGAGGGGGTGGAGGATGCATGGAACCACATTTCTGAGGAGGTCATGGGGTCAAAAACAGTGGGGGAGTTCAAGAATGCATAGGACAGACATGGGGCAATTATAGTGAGGGGTAGGAGGAAGTAGGCTGTTGGGTAACTAGAATCTGCAGCTTATCCCATAGGTGGGGAAATGGGCAGACTAGGTGGGCCAAGTGATCCTTATCTGCCATCAAAGTTTGTGTTTCTATTTTTCTATTATGAGAAGCCCCTTTGTTCTAATGCTAAGAGATCACTTTGCAGCTTTAATAGCCCATACTCACTGCTCACATCCGCAGCTATTTTGATATCATTGGCAAACTTTTTTTTTTCTGAAACTCTCTTTATGCTCCCCAGCCGTGGAACTCTCTCCAACTACCCCCACTTGCCAATCTCAACCTCCTGGTCTGAAACTCATCTTACAGGCACTCTGGTCCAATGAATCCCTCAGCTCTGAGCCCCACAAGGTAGGGCCACCCAGCCTGGCACTCGATCTAGAATCCAATGCTTCCGAGCCGGAGAGAGGGGTATCCTGCAGGTGAGTCCGACGGCAGGAGTGTGGGCTGACATGGGTGAAGCCTTCACCTATCCATGGTCAGGGTTTTTTTCTTGAATGTTGCAGCCCCAAGGCTCAGACGTGCAGTGACATCCTGCTCGGTGTACACACTCTCCCGTGCGCACTCGAAAGATGTCTGCCAGCCCAATTCCCCTGCATCTGCCTTCCGGGCTGTGCTATCCCCCAGCCACCATCAGGGGCTGCTACTGAACTGGCAAGAGCAAGACCCCCCTCCCCAAGGAAGGAGAGCAGTCCATGGGATGCTCAATCCTTCCTCATTCCCACCGACCTCCAATGACCCGTGCTTGTTCCCAAACGTGGGTTGCCAGAGTGGCACCTCAACCCCCAGCACCACTGGGCCTGTTTATCATTGGCGAACTTGACAGTAAAACTGTTTAAGTTCATAGTCAAATCAGAAACAAAGACAGAAAATAAAGAGGGGCCCAATACCTACCCCTGTGGTACCCCACTTGTCACTTGACCTGATTCAGATATATATCCTCGGATTCTAACTACCTGCTCTCTGTCACTTAACCATGCATCAACCCACCTAATGAGTACTGAATTTATCTCAAGTTTTATCATTTTATCACTCAAAGTAGGATGAGGGACCTTATTAAAGCCCTTACAGAGGTCAAGATAGATGACATGAACCAATTTTTTTATATGCCAACAAGGCACTAACTGTTTTGTAAAAGATCAAATTGGCAGTGAGGCAGGAGCTCTGTGCCTTGAAGCCATACTGTGAATTATCTATTGTATTTTTAGATTTAATTTCAGTATCAAGCTTGTTCTTTATAACAGATTCCATAACTTTACCCAGTATGCAAGTCAAGCTAATAGGTCTATAATTTGCAGTACTACTGTGATCCCCCTTTTTGTAAATAGGCACAGCCACAGCTTTCCTCCATTCCTTTGGTACTACACCAGTACTTATAGACATGTTATAGACTATGTAGATTGGTTTAACTAGCCATGATTCAATAGCCTTCAGATTCTGTGTATGGAGAGAGTCAGGGCAAGGGGAGGTATTCATTTTACTAGTACCTAACTTAAGTAGTATTTCTTCCCTAGTTATTTTGAATGTGTGTTTGTCCAGTGCCACTGGATATGAGGTGGATGGGGATTTAACTTTTGGGGCAAACTCAGAACAGAAGTAGCTATTGAGTTCATTGGCCATGCACTGCGGTTCAGTTATCACTGTAGTGGATATTTTAAGTGGGCCTGTTGTACTTAATGGGCTCTTTTTTATTAATATATGAATAGAAACTTTTGCCTCCATCTTTTATGTGGGCCAAGTTGAATTCAATTTTCTTTATTAATGTTTGTCTTACAAGACCACAGAGCCTCCCTATATTTATGTGTACTATAAGCATTATTATCTCTTTTAAGTGCTATATAGGCCCTTTGTTTTATCAGAAATGGATTTCTTAACCTTGTTTGTATACCACAATGGAAGTTTACCTTTCTTTTTATAAAGAATTCAATTGGGTATATATTTGTTAGTTCATGAATCTTAGTTTTAATACTTAGCCATAATTGATCAACTGATGAACTTTTACTTTTCCAGTCCCACTCGTAGAGTTCCTGAATAATGGCCTCAAAGTTAGCTTTTCCAAAGTATTTTACTGTAGTTATACCAATGTCTCTAGTAACATTGGTATTAAGTGAAAACGTTATAATATTATGGTCACTACTGATCAGTGCAGCGGATATTTTATGAGCCTCTGTTTTATCAGAGATATCAGTAATAACTAGGTCCAAAATGTTGTTCCCCCTTGTGGGCTGATTTACGAGTTGTTGCAGCCCATTCATTAAACATAATTCCAGTAAGGCTTGTTCTTGTGATGGAACTGCATAGTAGTTATATCAATTTATCCCTAGGGTATTAAAGTCCCTGAGCAGGATAATGTCCTTGTGACTTAATTTACTAGAGATATTATTTAGTAGAGAGATATTTTCTAACTGGCTAATATCATGAGGCCTATAGCACATGCCCAAAACCAACTTTTTATTATTATTCTTTTCAATGTCAACCCAGATAATTTTAGTGGAGTTGTCTGAATTATCATGCAATTGTCTATATTTAATATCACTTTTCAAGTAAAGCACTACTTCTCCACGCATTTTATTAAACCTATCCTTATGAACAAGATTATACCCTGGGATCATTTTATTTCAGCAAGATGACTTGCCCCACCAAGTCTCAGAGGTGGCAACTATATCAATGTTCCTATTTGACAATATCAATTCAAATTCATATTTTTTTATGAAGTGTACACTCCAAGCATTTGTTAATATGACATTCAATTTGGGCTTGTTAGTCTTACTGCATTTTATACCAGGTACTGTTTTGAGCACTTTCTGTTTAACAGACCCATATTGCTTCTTGCAAGTTAGTTCTTTGGTCCAATTGAGGACTTATATATGACTTGATGAAAGATATTACGCAAGACCCTTGCACCATTCTTGTTTAGCTGAAGACCATCATAACTATACAGTGAGTCATTATATTTAAAATAAACTGCAGCAAATTTTGGAAATGAGTTTGGGCTCAGTTTGCTTTTCCTGGTCAACAGTTTTTAAATAAATGTAACATTTTTATAATAATCCATCAAGTAGTTTTAAAGCTACATATGTAGTGAAATCATTAAAATTACCACTTTTCATTTTCTGTAAGACGTTTTTTCAAAATGACCTACAGCAGAAACTAACATGTTTTTTTTTCAGTTGGAAGCCTTACTAGGTTTTATTGCTTTTTATTGTTAGTCCAGAACTGGTAACTTTAATATTATGGAAATGGGTCTTACAGGGACAGTGTCAACCCCCTTTGGTTTCAGATAACATTTAGTTTAAAAAATACATTTAATGATTGGTCCCATTCTTCAGAGATTGCTGAAGTAGCTGGCAGTTTGATTTTAATTCCTTTTTTCTTTTAAAAAGTAGAAAAACAGACTGCCCACCATACCAGTGTCATGGTAGCACGTCAACAGGGCAAAGACATTTGGGCGATTATATAACGGCGACTGCATAATAGCAAACACAATTACGGAAACCAATAATTAACTGTGACAGGGTGGAAATGGTGATTCTGAGGTGCTAATCTACCCCAGTGTCAAGGAACACCTTAGAGATGGAATCCTAGAGATAGCAGTGTGGGGTCTGGGGACACAGCCCCCCATGGGGTGTGTAGGGGTAGAGCCCCTCACTCACAGCAAAGAGTCCTAGGATTTGTGCCCTATTTCACTGGTGTACACTATGTATAGAGTGAAGATTCACTGTTAGTGTCAGTCACCATTTATTATGGGCACCGTAATTGTATTTGATCTTTCAGAGTCGCCGTATTGATGCTTACCATTTATTACTCACCATTATCATGTGGAGCCTGGTGTTATTACATAAATACATATCTGTATACATTTTTGGATCGTCACCCACTGCATCTTTCCTGGACTTGGGAACACCCCAACAGTGTGTAGCCCCTTGTGATGTAGTGGAAAGAGAGCAGCCAATTACATCATGAGTGGCCCCACTGTTTTGGGGTGTTCCTAATGTTCAGGAAGTACGCAGGAAGAGTAAATTAAAGATCTAAAACAAACCAGTTTGGGTATAATTACACCATTGGCATGTACAGGTATTTCAGTTCTACTTAGAAAGGCAGCAGACAAAACAACACGCTTCATTAATGCATTTTAGAGAAGGTAAGCAATCATAGAATGTGGGTTTTTAACTAGAAATAATATAATGCAAAAATGGTTGACAGTGTCCCTTTTTCTAATTATTACATTTAAAATAATTGTTAAAAATACATTGGAATATGGTAAGGATGGCAACCCAAACTCCAACGCATAAAAAAACTGAAACCTAGACTTAAAGTAGTAGTATTTGTTAACAACTATCTGCCTTTTCTGCCTTCTGCTGCTTTGCTACCAACTCCCCTTTACTCCTCCCTATCCACCCTCCCACTTCCCACATGTCACCAGCTGCAATGTGTCCCCTTCATGTCTAAATGCAGGTTTGGATCCCTCCCCTCCTTCCTTTCCCAGCTCATCTTATCTCCCCGTCCCCTTCTATTCCTTTCACTCCAGGCACCTACACACTTTCTCTCTTCCTCACTCACACGTCTCAGTAGAAAAATCTGCCTTCTCCAACCATCTCCCTTCACTCTGGAATCAACTACCATCATCCATCCATCCATCCATCTCTCTCCTCCTCTCTCCCTCCCTCCCTCCTCCCTCCCTCCCTTCCTCCCTCCCTCCCTTAGATGCCAACTAAAACTACTCCCTCCTTCCCTTGTTCCTGCCTAGCCTTTTCCTGATCCTTTCCTGATCCCACGTAGGGGTACCGGGTCAGCATCCCATCAACTAGGTACCACTGCACTTTTTTATTTTCCTTATTAGCACATTTGTTTTGATTAAGCATGCTGTTTATTGGACAACCTGTTGCAGTTGTTAACATTACTGTCTGCACTGCTCTTGGACATATACACTTTATGTCACTGTTTTTGTGAAAATCGTTTATCAGCCTGGTTTGTTTTTCTGTGTAACTGTGCTTTTCCTTTCTCTTTCTCTGGGTCACAGCTGGAAATGAGACTTGGCTCAGTGTACCTCTCCCGGTCACCAGTTTTCAGATAAATAAAAATAAATAAACCATATAGGTTTTTTTTTTCGGTAATAAGGTTCGTCTGGCAAAAAAAAAAAGTCAAGCTACTCATTTTTCTTTTCATTTGGTTTCATTTCCTAAATCAGGATAGGGATATCAGATAGAATCTGCTGGCTTACCTCAAGTTTTAAAAGTTCCCACTCCTATGCCATGTCTGTCATGAAAAAAAGTATCTTCATATAGCGCTGTGCTGTTTACCATCAGAAACATGTGGTAGCACCATTCTAATACATCCAAGTATGAACTTAGCATGTACATTGACCAGGTAACCTAGCATGTACATTGATTAGGTAAATAAACAGGGTAGAGAAGGTTCAGAGGAGGGCAACAAAGATGGTACAATGATTGCATCACAAGTCCTATGAGGACAGGCTGAAGGACTTGAATATGTACTCCCTGGAGAAGTAGAGGGCGAGAGGGGATATGATAGAGACATATAAACACCTTACAGGGAGGAATAGGGTGTAGGAATACACTATTTTCCAGCAAAAAAGATGTACCAGGACTAGAGGGCATGGGACGAAGTTGGAGGGAGGGCGACTCAGAGGGAATGTGAGGAAGTATTTATTCACAGAAAGGGTGGTGGACAAGTGGAACGCCCTGCCAGAGGAAGTGGTGGGGCTGAAACAATCACAGAATTTAAGAATGCATGGGATAGACATAAGGGAATTTTGGAGGTCAGGGGTAAGGGACTTCTAGAAAAACTTAAAGGAAATTACAAGCTCAAATGGGCTTACAAGCCCACCCAGGGCCATAGGTCCTTATCTGCTGACAGTGTCTATGTATCTATAACCTCAGTGAAGGAGAATTTTAAAAATGGAGAGTCGTGGCCATCTTCAATAACATGAGTCACTAATTACAAAATTAGCTATAAAAGCTGTTTTAACAATGTCTGAGAAAACAAACTATGCTGAACATGGATCTTAGGATGTCAGAAATACATTTTTGCAAAACAAAAAAAGACTGTATGATTAATTTGTTTGGCAGCTGAAAAATACTGCTGCTTTAAAAACCCATGAGCTCCTGGGTGAAAGTGCTGTAGCATTTCTAGGGTCAAGACATTATTAAGTTGATTTTTCCTATGATAACTTTTATAGGGATTCTACCTCAGGAACACTAGTGACAGAATGATGGCTGTTTTACTATATTTTATTGAGCAACTCCTTTGTCATCTGTTCAGTACAACCAATGCAGGTTTAGTTTAAAACAAGGAGAGATTTGGCTGAGGGAAGTGTAGAGCTTAGAAAATCCACTGAAATACTGGAAAGGAATTTGTGGTGGTGGGGCTTCTCAACTCTTTAGACTCTTTATATAAAACACTGAGGGCAGCATGAGCATACTAGAACCCAGTACAAACCCAGGCACAGAAGTCTGTTAGCATTCACAAATGTGCAAGCAGCACCAGTAGCAGTATATATATATATATTGGAAGAGGGGCCCTGTATGTCTTGACAGCACAAGCAGGAGCCCAATATACCTCCTGAGACAGCTGCATACAGCAAAGCACAAACCCAAATACTGTACAAGCACAAAGCACACTTGTGACCACACTCACAAACCACCTGACAGGGCTCATACTGTGAATAAGTTGGACATTTTGGACAGCACTAACCCCTTAGTGTTGCTGCTCAACTATAGTCCATGTGCCACTTACAGTGGACACACTTAGTCCAGACAGCCACTTTAGCCGGATATTCACTGGTTGCCAAAAGCCATTTGCCTGTGTTAACTATTAGAAAACTGGCCTTTATAGTGAACATGGGCTGCCATCTATAGTGGTTGCCAGAGAGCACATCTGCTGCCTGCTGAGGTGTTAATTAGCCACCTACTGAGATGTTAATGAGATGCTAAGTAAGCAATAAGATACGATGGGCTGGGCATTAGAACTGTCTAACACATGTCCCCAGAGTGTTTTATTGCACTTATAAAATGGTTAGTTTTTTTTTCCTAATGGCACTATTACTAAGAAATGGAAAGGTTTAAAAATAGAATAATAGATACGCTACCTTATTGTGCATTACAAGGCAGTAATCCCTTCAAGACGTTCTGGGGACATAGGGAACCTTGAGAGCGAAACTTGAGAGGTTCCCATGTCCCCAGTACATCAAAATGGGATTACTGCCTTGTGATGCACACTAAGGTATTTGTTATTTTTTTAAATATATGGATGTGAGGTGATTTGACTCACCTCTGGTTCGCGGGTTGAGTCAGCGGGTTAATTTGCATGTCAGCAGTAACGGATCCAGCAGTGGTGCGGTCTCTCTTTAGACCCATTTCTTTCACCCGTTGGCGGTGGTATCAGTCTGGCCTCAGTACTGAGCAGAGGAGCCAGGGAGAGCAAGGCAGATCGATAAGCCCTGCATGTTGGAGTGCGGGCAGATGAAGCTGGAGTAAGCAGCAGAGAAAAATTGCTTTTCGCAGCATCTAGGATTTCTCTTGCTAAGAGAGGAAACCAAGCCGCCATGTTTCAGAAGTTGTTCTGCCCGCCCACATAGGAAAAGTGGCCAATTGGAAGTAACACTTAGGATGATGTCGGGGGACAGACTTGCAATTGCACTATTGAGGTCTGGCGATAATAGTATCATTCAGGTACAGGATGATGATATTACGCATCTGAATGATATTATCAGTCAGAAAGTATGGTATTATCACTCTGGGAGAGATCCTATTATCAGTAATGCATGCTGTACTTTACAATACTATTAATTTCAAGATCCATATATTACATTTTAATAAATTAAAAAAAGAGTTAAGTTTTAATGAAACAGTCTCTCTGCCTGTGTAAAGCAGCATTTTTTTTTGTCATTAGGGCATTTGTCCTAACATGGCCACCATAGCTGCAGTTTGTTTTGGTGTACTCTAACGTTGCTTCCCCCCCCCACATGTCCAAGACATTTGAGAGGAGCAGTCCAAGTCCAAATTCAGTTTTTTACTCAGATCAGTTTAAAGATATACATTTTTTCTATTAAAGTTTTCTTGGGTTGCTAGTGCCAATTGTACTCTGAGTATGTGAAGATGTGAGCTTGAGCCATTGCCATGGGGGTGTCTATTACCATTTTACTTTTGTTTGCTGTGGCTGTAAAAGAGTGACCGAGCAGTGGAGTGTCTGGTGGCATGTAGGAGAAACTGTTCACAGCAGAGCAGAGGAAGTGAGGGAAGAGATGTAGAGGAGTGTCCAGGGCTGGAGAGAATCATGTGTATTAAGTAAGGTACGATTGTTGAGGAATGCAGCGAGTTAGTGATGGTCCAGTTTCTATAACTCAGCGAGTGGACTGTCCATCTGTCGAGGGGCAGGGAAATGAAGAGAATAAAGAAGTGAAATAAAAGAACAGCACATTGAAAAGGAAATAGGACGTTACCTCAATGTTGTTTCTAGTACTGTGTTTTTGGTTTAGTGTGTGGCAGAAATAGGAGAGTGTGGTGTGGGGAAAAAGTCTAGGAAAGGGGGGAGGCATGGCTGCTGCTGCAATTTTTAAGATCCTATGACTCAAGGATGTTTTCACCTTCTAGCCTCTGGCTTGGCAGGACTTGTTTTAACCATGCATTAGACACTTCTAATGCATGGTTTCTGACCAGTCAGAATACCCAAATGCCCTTTCTCATTTTATAATTGTGGTGAATTGTCACTTCAGATCCCAATAGCTCAGTCTTTTTGCATTTGTATAGTCTACCCTAGTAGTACCGTATGTCAGGAAAGTGCAGAGGGATCTCTTTCTCAAGAAAAATATTTAGGAATGCTGATGACATGAACTGAAGCCTTAGCCCCATAGAAACATAGACTTTGACGGCAGATAAGGACCACTTGGCCCACCCAGTCTGCCCATTTCCCTACCTACTGGATAAGCTGCAGATTCTAGTTAACCAACAGCCTATTTTCTGCAACCCCCCACTATAATTGCCTTATGTCTGTCCCATGCATGTTTGAATTCCTCCACTGTTTTAGACCCCACAACCTCTCCAGGAAGGCGGTTCCAAGCGTCCACCACTCTCTCCGTGAAAAATAATTTCCTCACATTACCTCTGAGCCGTCCCCCCTCTAACTTTAAATTGTGCCCCCTTGTTCTTACACATCTCTTTTTCTGAAAGATGCTACCCTCCTGGACTTTGCTGATTCCCTTGAGGTACTTAAAAGTTTCTATCATGTCCCCCCGTCACTCCTTTCATCAAGGGTATACATATTAAGCTCTCTCAGTCTCTCTTCATATGGTTTCTGATGTAGACCCTGCGCCATTTTAGTTGCCCTCCTCTGGACTGCTTCCATCCTGTCTATGTTCTTGAGTAGATGAGGTCTCCAAAACTGCACGCAGTACTCCAGATGGGGTCTCACCAACTGTCTGTATAGATGATTAACCACTTCCCTTTTTCTACTTGTGATGCCCCTCCCTATGCATCCCAGTATCCCCCTGGCTTTCCCTACTGACTTCTCACATTGCTTACCCACCTTTAGGCCATCTGATATGACTACACCCAGATCCCTTTCCATTATTGTTGTTGTTAGTATCTCCCCTGCTATTGTGTACTCTTCTCCTGGATTTTTATTTCCCAGGTGCATTACTTTGCACTTCTTTGCATTGAATCTAAGTTGCCATATGTCTGATCATTTCTCCAACCTTGCCAAGTCCCTTCTCATCCTTTCTACCCCCCGAGCCTCGTTTTGAAGGTACACAATTGGAATGAAGTGGCAGTCATTTGAAATGCACTTCTAACCTTCTAAGTAGCACTATGACAACATGAAAGATTCCCCCCAGATTGTAGCCTGCAGACAAAAAGTGAAGTTGCATTTAGAAAGTATGCTGATGGACTAGAAACTTCAGCCAGCTGTAATGCAGAGTGCCTAGCAGTATCATGGACCACTTATACGGTACTGTACAGCTTCATAAAAGAGCATAAATCACTCAGTCTTAAATATTTTACGTTTGCTTGTTTGTTTGTGCCACAATACCGTCACATCACTCCTTGGTAAATAACAATTATACAATGGCAATTAAAATACCCTGCTCTCATTGGTCAGCTGGCACTTTCACCCTGTTGTAAAATTTAGCATCACCAACAGGAACAAGTGCCAGCCAGCCGCATCGCACTAACTGCAAAAAAAAAAAAAAATTAAAAACCAGTCTGAGGTGCCATCTTATTTTCCTTGGTAAACGTTCCTACACTCCGCTCTGTCACCAGCCTCTCTCTTCACTGCTGTACCACTTACTCCCTAATTTGTAGCAGCAAAAAACACAAATTTTGCCAGAAAAAGAACCTTTATATTTCCCTACACACCCTTCTGCCCATACCTTGAACCTAAACACAAACCACGATCTCTGATGCAACGCAGTGCTGAAGACACCTCGCTCTCTTCCTGTTTCTACCCAACACCTGATCGCAACACGTTAGCAAACGGCACACACTGCACCAACCCCCTGCAGCTAAACAAATATTTAAATACTTTCAACAATGCTCAAGTGGGAGAAGTGTTTCTGAAATAAAAACGAGCACTGAACGTTATGGAATTCACGACTGAAAACCACAGCTGTGATACTAGGCATGTGCACGACACAGCATTTCACAAGCTCTCTCCCTCTCTACAGAACAACCTTACAAGAATGGCAGTAAGCAGCAACCAAGAACTATATTTTATTGCGTAAGAATAAAGTAAAAAAAAATTTAAAAATACAATAAAAAGAAAAAGTTTTTGTTGTTTTTTTTAAACCTAAAAAGGACAATATTGTATAATAGCAATAACTACTCAGGGTGTTGGTGCTGGTTTTACCGCCTGTGAGGTTTACTCACTAGAGCCTGCGGTCTACGTAACGAACCATGCCAGGCATGGGTAAAACCAGCATCACCAACACCCTGTCATGGTTTATTGCTTAAGTTACCCAAGTCCCCGACAATGCAGTCTAACGATTTACCAGACATCAAAATGCTAATGATCATACCCCTCCATGCAAGATACTAACTCCGACTTAACACCTCATTGACTGAAGTTTGCATCTCATCAGACAGACACAGTCCCCACCACAGTGACCATAGGTGCACTTCAACGAGCTGAAGCAGCAGTAGTGCAGGCATGGTGATGCTGTTCACTTAAAGTAGACAAAGGGAGGAGGCAACTGTTTGGAACAAGGGTGTCACAGGTTCAAACTCCTCCACAGGCCACGTGCTCACTGTGTGGTCTTGCACACATCACTTAACCTCCAATGTTCCACTCCATCCAGCTGCTAATATGAGTAGATGCTGGACCCACATGAACATGAGATATTGCAGAACACCTGCAGCTATCCTAGTGTGATCAGCTGTTACAATCATAAAATGCACTGCAAAGGCCCACTACTTCCAGTCCAACCTCCAGCCCAATCTAAACTCCCCATCAAAATTCTGGAAGGTCATCCACTCCTTATCCGATCCCCCGGCTCAATCCGTCCCCCCCATCATCCTGGTGGATGACTCACTGGTCTCCCACCCCACCCCTTTGCTGCTCACTTTAACAAGCTCTTCACATCCTATGCTCTACTCTGTCATCCACCTCCTGATCACACTATATTTCCTACACCCCACTCGCCAGAAGGCTTTCACTTCCCTCCTGTCTCCCTCCAGGAAGTCTTGCATGTCCTTATGTCACTTAACCCTTCCAAGCCAGCCCTGTCGTCTGGGACCCTAAACTCCAGCAAATCGCTGCTCCAGCTATAGCCCTCCCACTCTCTCACCTTCTGAACCTCTCTTTCTCCCACAATACCGTCACTCAGACCTGGAAAGTTGCAAAGATTCTGCCTTTGCACAAAGGGGGGAACCCTTCTCGACAGGCAACTACAGGCCAATTTCACTGCTCCCCTATCTTGCTAAGCTCCAAGAGTCCATTGTGTATTCTAGACTTGCTGACTTTCTTGACTCCTCCTTTCCTGCCACCTTACCAGTCTGGGTTTAGGAAGAACCACTCTTCTATTTCACCAGAGCTTTTAACTTGGCATACTACCTGCTCCTCCTGGACAAGCTGCACTCTGCTGGCCTTCCAGCACCCCCTGTGGACTGGTTCCGCTCAAACCTTAAAGTCCAAAAACAGTCAGTTCAGGTGGGTGGCGTTCTGCCCCCCCCATCCTAGAAGGGCTCCCACAGGGCTCCAACATGGGCTCGATATGTTTCTCAATTTTCCTAAATGGCCTCCCATCTGTCTGTGTCTCTTTGCAAATCCACAGGTATGTGGATGACACAGTCATCCACACTTCTGGCCCTTCAACCTTAGCTGTGGAAGTCCCACTCCAGCATGACTTCCACAATGTGCTGCACTTGTTTCATGCCAATCAGCTCAGGGCTAACACCAAAAAGACTGTCCATGACCTTTAACACCAGCCAGAAATTGGTAAGGCTCTCACCTTCCCTTGTCTTTTCCACCTTGGACGGCACCCATTTGGAAGTAGTTCCTGCTTTCAAGTACCTTGGTGTGTGGCTAGATAGCAAGCTTGACTTCTCTGTCCACATTGATGCAATCCTAGCCAACTTTGTCCCAAGCTCAGAACCTTGTACCACAACAAGGACTGCTTCTTTCCCCAGATCCACCAGGAGCTGGTAACCAAAATGGTACTCCCGGTTTTCGACTATGCAAATGTAGTCCATGGCATTGCTCCCTCCTCGTCCCTTGCCAGTGTCAGTGTCTGAGCAGGTAGCACACTTGCCTCTGAGGCCAGGAGATCAGAAAGCTGTGGGTTCTAGCCCCACACCAGGCACTTGGGTTAATATCCCAATACTGACACTGCAGTGCAGCATGTGGGGGGTGCTGTACTCCTGAGGTGCCATCTTTCAGATGAGACGTTAAACCGAGGTCCCATCTGCCTGTTCTGGTGGTAGTTCAGGTGGATGTTAAAGATCCCATGGCACCTCTTGAAAAGAGCAGGTGAATTTCCCCGGTGTCCTGGCCAAATTTCCCCCCATTCACTAAAAATACCACCAACAGCTTAATCTGGTTCAAAGTCAGTTGACATTCATCTGTATCCCTCTCCCCCGGGTCGTGCCCGAAAATAGGCAGAATTTGTCTAGTGCACTTACCTGGTCAACAAAAGCTAAATAAAAAAAATAAATAAAGATTGGACACCCTTTGTAATTCAGCTTCACAATCAAATAGAGTCACTGCCTGAAGTAGGTAGAGTGCAGGGTCAAGTATCCATGTATTAACCTCAAACAAATAGACTTCACTCAATACAATAAAGGAAATAGTGTCAACAAATCTATTTGGTTTGTAAGACAAAAGACAGGCTTTTATTTAAACCTGGCACAGGGTATAACCCCCAGGTTAAAAAGAATACCCTCTGTGATGCCTTCTGTTGTTTCGCTACTGACTCTCCATTCCACACTCACCATTGCTCCTTCTATTTCTCCCTTTCCATCCTCCCACTTCCATTATGTCGACACTCCCACTGCTTCATCTTTATTGCCAAATACTGGTTTGGCAATCTTCCCTCCTACCTCACTTCACTCTTCAACCCCACCCCTCCTCTTCCCATTCACTATGCTCTTGGGATTGCCGCACCTTCTCCATTCCCCACTCTCACTCATTCGCTGAGCAGGCTGCTTTTCCTACCATCTCCCCTCCCTCCGGAACCAGCTCCCCTCTTCCCTCCACCTCTTCCCAGTTTTGGGAGTGGAAGTTCTTTAAATTCAATGGACTGCATCTGACTAAGGAGGGAGTCAGTGCATTGGGGCAGAAGTTTGACGTCTTTACAGAATATTTAAACTAGCAAATGGGTAGGGGGTGCGCAACCGATATGTTGAATGGGAAGAACACTCCTCCCCCTCAGCTAGTGCTCAAACAGGAGCTCAGGATGTTTGTAGTTCATTTGCATCACCAGATAAGGAAAAAGGTCTGGCTCCCCATACGATGCACAGGGGAAATGCCGGACCTCATCCAACAACTGACACACTGAAATCTGGCCAATGGAAAATCATGTACACAAATGCTTGCAGTCTGGGAAACAAGATCTCAGACCTGCAGGCAAAAATGACAGAGGCTAAACTGGACATAGTAGCCATTAGCAAGACATGGTTCACCAGTAACCACACTTGGGAGACTTCAGTACCAGGCTATGTTCTGTTCAGAAGAGACCAAGGTGCAAAAAGGGGGAGTGGATTGGCCCTTTATGTCAATGAAGATATCAAAGCTACAGAAATTCAGAATACGCATAAGGAGACAGAAGAACTGTGAGTCACCCTGGAAACAGGAAATGGGACAGCCATACAAACTGGGGTTGCCTACAGGCCTCCAGACCAGGAGGAGGACATAGACACATTACTGTTAGAAGATATACAAAACATGACAGCTAAAGGGGGTTCTGATAATGGGAGATTTCAACATGCCAGATACAGATTGGTCATTACCAGCAGGAACATCCATCAGAACTAGACACATGGTAGACTCCCTGCAGGGGGAGGGCCTCAAACAACTGGTACAACAATCCACAAGAGACAGAGCTATCCTAGATCTAGTACTGACTAACGGGGAAAGGATCCAAGTAGAAGATCACCTGGGAGCCAGTGACCATCACATGTTGTGGTTCAATTTGGCCACTAGAACTAAATCATCCCATTCCAATGCAAATATATGGGACTTTAGAGGAGCTGACTTTGATAAGATGGCCAACAGAGTTAAGCTAGCCCTGGTAAGAAGAATACAAGTGAGGGGGTACAGGCAAAGTAGGCAAGCATTAAGAATGCAATCCTTGAAGGAACATCCCATTGTGTTAGAGAGAAAAGTGAGCAAAAGAAGGTGGAAACCACTTTGGTCCTCAAAAACAGTAGCAGAAAAGGTCACAGCCAAAAGGCTGGCCTTCAGAAAATATAAGGGAATGCAGTGGGACAAGGATAGGGAGGCATACCAAACTTCTCTTAGGAAAGCAGGAAGACAGTAAGGCAGGCAAAAGCCCAAACCGAGGAAGCACTAGCACAAAAAGTAAAAGAAGGGGACAAGACTTTCTATAGATACATTAGTGAAAGAAGAAAGTCCAGAGAGGGTATTGCTAAGATCAAAGGGGATAAGGGGGAGTGTGTGGAGGAGGACCAAGGAAAAGCATCTATCCTAAATAGATACTTCTGCTCACAATTTACTGAGGAGAAGGTAGGGCAGGGCCCACAGCTCAGCCCCATGGACACAGGGGGAGGGAGGTGTGTACTGGTCCCTTCACAAAAGAAAGGGTCCTACAAGAGCTTGCTAAGCTTAGGGTAGACAAGGCAACAGGACCTGAATGCATACATCCCAAGGTACTAAAGGAGCTAAGGGTGGAAGTAGCAGAGCCATTAGGGGAACTGTTTAGTGAGTCTCTGAGCACAGGAGAGGTCCCAGAAGGCTGGAGAAGGGCTCATGTGATCCCACCCCACAAGAGTGGTAGCAGGGAGGAGGCAGGGAACTACAGACCAGTCAGTCTTACCTCAGTAGTGGGCAAGATTATGGAGGCACTCCTTAAGGAAAGGATAGTACAACACCTGGAAACTATAGGAGCACAGGATCCAAGACAGCATGGGTTTACAACAGGAAGGTCCTGTCAAACTAATTTTATAGATTTGTTTGACTGGGTGACCAGAATGAAGGACCAAGGGGATGCAGTTGATGTCACCTACCTTGACTTCAGCAAAGCTTTCGATACTGTTCCACATGGCAGATTGATTAATAACCTGGGTAGACTTGGGATGGGTCAGAAGTTGGTCAACTGGGTGGCAAACTGGTTGATGGGCAGAAAACAGAGAGTGGTGGTAAACGGTATACAGTTAAAAGAGATGCAGATCACAAGTGGGTACCTCATAGGACTGTCTTCGAGCCAGTCCTCTTCAATATCTTCTTACTCAGTGACATTGCAGATGGACTGAGGGTAAGGTTTGTCTGTTTGCAGATGACACCAAGATCTGCAACAGAGTAGATGATCCAGATGGGGTAGGCAGAATGTGAAGAGGTCTGGATAAACTAGCAAAACAGTCGAAGAGTGGCAACTGGGGTTTAACACAAAGAAGTGCAAGATCATGCACATAGGGAAGAGAAACCCTGAAGCTACCTATAGGTAGGGAGGGGAGTTGCTGGCAATCACAAGGGAAGAAAGAGACTTGGGCATCATCATCACAGATGATCTGAAATCATCCAAGCAGACCATTAAAGCAGTAGGTAAGGCTAGGGGGATGTTGGAGTGTATTAGTAGGGGTATCACAAGTCGAAAGAGGAAGGTAATAATTCCTCTTTACAAGACACTGGTTAGGCCCCATCTGGAGTACTGCGTGTAGTACTGGAGGCCGCAGCTGCACAAGGACATTAACCAAATGGAGGCAGTCTGAGAAGGGCAACCAAAATGGTGCAGGGACTGCATCAGAAAACATATGAGGACAGATTAACGGAGCTCAATATATAAACCTTAGAGCAAAGGAGGGAGAGAGGTGATATGATCAAAAAATTCAGACATCTTAAGGGCATTAACAAGGTGAAACAGTCTAACATGTTTCAATATAAGTTAAATAGCAGGACAAGAGGGCACAGCATGAGATTAGAGAGAGGCTGATTAAGGGGTAATGTGGGGAAGTTCTTTTTCACAGAAAGGGTGGTGGATGCATGGAAAAGCCTATCTCAGGAAGTGGTGGATATGAATAGAGTGCAGAGCTTCAAACAGGCATGGGATAAGCATAAGGGAGCAATACAGATGAGTATGAATAGATAGGCCATTGGCAGAGCAAAAGCCTATGGCACATTCATAAGGTAGAAAAAATGGGCAGACTAGATGGGCCTTGAGGTCTTTATCTGCCGTCAACTTCTATGTATCTATATTTCTAAGTTTCATACGTTTAGACACCTGCTTAGACATATTTCAACCCCCCCGTACCTGTCACTCCCTTCTTGAACCTTCCGTTCTTTCTCTCATAATGTCTCCTGTCCCCCTGCCTGCCTTTGACTCCCTAAGCTGAGCCAACCATGCTTCTGGCCCTCATTCTGCCTTCTCTTTAGGAGATGCTCAGTTTATGCACTTTAGCATGCTTTGTTCAATGTCTCCATGTATCAAAGCAATGCTCTGTTCATTGTCTGCAATGTATAATTTCAAACTGTTGATATTTCATGGGGAACTAATTATTAATCTCCTAACCTGGACTGCCTGGGCTTGACTGTCTATATATTTGGCACTGTGAACTTTGTATTTTTTCCACTCGTATGTTTGTAATGCCTTGTTGTCTGTACCCCATCCTCCCCTCGCCCCACCCTGGTCACACCTGAAATTAGCCTTGGCTCAGTGTGCCTTTCCCAGTTACCAGAATTTTAAATAAATAAATAAATAATGCTGTAACATTGAAACCATAATATGTTAATTTTCCTAAATACTGTATGTACCTACCTTATACGTTTATCTCAAGGGAATCAACAAAGTCCGAGAGGGTAGCATCTTTCAAAAAAAGAGGTTTGCAAGAACAAGAGGGCACAATTTGAAGATGGGGGGGGGGCGGCTCAGAGGTAATTTAAGGAAATATTTTTTCACAGAGAGGGTTGTGGATGCATGGAATGGCCTTCCGGAGGAGGCTGTGGAGTCAAAATCAGTGGTGGAATTCAAGCATGCATGGGACAGTCATAAGGCCATTCTAGGGGGTGGAGGTAGGAAGAAGTAGGCTGCTGGTTAACTAGGATCTGCAGCTTATCCAGTAGGTAGGAAAATGGGCAGACTGGGTGGGCCAAGCGGTCCTTATCTGCCGTCAAATTCTATGTTTCTGTGTTTCTATGTACCTTCTCTGTCTCAAGCTGCCCTGTTTGTCTGATTTGCATGCAGTGATATATAAACAATGTTGCAAACCTGATCTCAGTTAACTGTGTTGGGCCAACAGGGAGATTATATAAAGAGGTAGTTGAAAAACCAGGCACTAATGCTGTTACCCCAAAATAAAGACTTGCACTGACTTCAGGTTACTGCAGAACTTATGTTTACCTGATATCAGTAGCAGTGAAATGCAGATGAACGGACAAACACCTGACGTTTTGTGCCAAAACATGCACTTTGTCACCCTTGCTCTACTAGATTTAGAAGAGGGTATATGCCACTTGGGGGGAGATCTAGCCTTATGTCCCATTCTAGCTGGTGGATTTTGGAGAGAGGCACAATGATGACTACGTTTACCAGAGGGTGGTGGAAGTGCACTCTCAGGGCTGGAAACAGAAGTACTTGAACTCTCAGGCTTTCAATGATAGTGATCGATGTTACTTAGCAGTGGCATGTGGGATGTAGTATACAAAAACATTCTGTGTTGTATACTCACCCTGATGGGACAGAGAAAGGATGCAGCTTGAATCACCCTAGAAGACAAGATCAAGGTCAATAAGCTGGACATCTTACATTATAAGTAGACTGTAAAATTATGGCAAGGCAGAGACTGCTCAGCATGGAGGAGACCTTAACACCCTCCCACTATACCTTCAGCTATGGTGCTTGTTGCAAATTCAAAAGTGTATCCCCATTGGGAGTAAGGGACTGAAAGTAACAAGATATTCTGTATTTAAACAAAATGTGCTTCTTGTCATGCTATGAAAAAGTGTTTGGATTCTTGCATATCTGTTTAAAGGGTACTCCATCAAAAGGGCGTGAGAACAAGGGCACCGCAAAGAGGGCACCGGCAAATGAGGGGCATGGGAGTTTTGGGTGCGGTGATGTGGGTGCTTGGTGCTGAGGAAACCTTCTGTCTCTCACTCACTAGATGCCACCCTCGACATTACCTCTCTCCTCACCCACACAGGGAAGGAGGGGTATTATATATATTTGGGGGGGGAGTACGCATGGGCAACACACATGCACCTCTATAGCCAGGGGCCTGCTTTTCCTGTGCCCTCTTGTATGTGCCCTTATTGCCAGTGCTCTCTTTGCTCATGCTGTTTAAAGTATAACAGGGAAAATGTGTGTACTAGGTTACCTGTTTCCTGATAGTCAGCGAGCTGACAACTTTGTCTAGCCGGCAGACTATTATTTAGCTCCTCTAGGGAAGACATGTGATGAGCATTTGTTGGTGTTTTTGTTTTGGGCCTAAATAACATATGTTGGGCAAAACTTATATCCATAAACTTGCTTAAGGGGTCCTGTGCCTTGATATGGGCTTCAAGGGGTTTGTTTTGGGAGTAGGCTACC
Source organism: Neoceratodus forsteri (assembly GCA_016271365.2). Lineage (NCBI taxonomy): Eukaryota > Metazoa > Chordata > Ceratodontiformes > Ceratodontidae > Neoceratodus > Neoceratodus forsteri. The sequence continues at coordinate 803,703,985 of CM028136.1, read as the reverse complement.
CCCTGTGGGATTACTGGTTTCTCCTCTCCCCTTCCACTGTGCAGTTTCTACATTGATATATCCCTGGAGATGTATAAGAGCAGCCTAGGAAAATGGTACAGCATTCAGAATAGTCTGCAGTGGCAAGGTTGGCACCAGAGAGGTGTCTTGGAAGGCTCACCGGCCCAAGGTATGGCACTGGCACCATGTCCAGTTGGGTCTAGAGACCTCTTCTGATGTGAGTCCCCAGTTTCCAGAATCAAAGATGTGTTTCTGGGAGAGCTGCAGTGGTGATCATGTGGTCAAGGGTGTATCTTGGGCTCAAGGTAAAGCAACATACCATGTACCCACTGCTACTGACAGTCTCCATAGGCCTTTGAGGTAGCTGGCAAGCTCCAGGGAACAAGTACTGCTCCTCCATTCTGAGGTCCCCATCCAGGACCTTGCAAGAAGGAAAAGGCAGAGCTGACCATGTGGTTGGAATCTGGGGCATGTGTGCATGTCTTCAGGGTAATTCTTCATGGTACTGGAGTGCCACTACATTTAATCCAGAGCTTCCTCATCCCTTGTTGTACAGCTGCCTCAGCTGTACAGGTTGCCTTCTCCTCCTGCATCCCCCTTTGGAGAACAACTTCCCCTTATACTACACTCCTACTACCGTACTCTTCTCCTTCACATCTCTTCTGCTCCATGATGTCTCCTCTCATTCCTGCACCTGCACCTGCAGCCAGTACTCTTACCCCTTTTCCCCATTTAACTTTGAAACACGCTACCTAAGTATAATTTGTTAGTGCTGATTTCTTTAGAAGCAAGATGTACAAGGGGACAGTGGAGATATTCAAATTCTTGAGCCATGAAAAAGAAGGCCGGGGGGGGGGTATGAACAGGGTTTTGTAAACACTAAGGGAGACAGACATAGTGGAGAACACACATATGTTTCAGCTGGTGAGTACAAACAGAACTGTTGGGCAAGCATTTAAACTAGGGGTGATCGGATATTTTGAAATCCGATTTGTCTGCCTTTTTTTATTTTTTTATTTTGGATTATACTGGTCCAAACCCGATTCCACCCTGCATACAGAATACCTGCACTGAGAACATCAAATGTCATATTTTGGAATCAGATTTCAGATTTCAGAATCAAAATCTGATCAGAATCTGATTGAATCTATGGAACAAGCTGCCAGTTGAGGTGGTGAGTGCCAAAACCATTAGTGGTTTTGAGAACAGCTGGGACAGAAGGAAGGGTGTAGTGGTTGCTCGGGCATCAGGATCAGGGAGGAGAAGGGGGTAAATAGGGTGGGTTAGGACCCTGGAGGAACAATAGGTTCTAGGGCTAAATAATTAAATTGGGCAGATTGGATGGACCTTTTTTTTCTGCCATCATTGTCTATGTTTCTATATTTCTGTGAATCCAACTGGAATGCAATTGATTGGGATTTACTGTAGGACTTTTGGTAACCAAATCTAAAAATCCTTAATCCTAATCTTTGGACTGGGCCCTAATGTATCCAGATCCAAAAATTGGAATCCAGTCATTGCTAATTAAAACTATTGGGGGCGGGGGGCAGAATACAGCATGAGTTGGGGTAACATTCCAGCTGATAAGCTTGGATGCAAGTCCATTCTCAACTTGGGTACAGTCACTGATATGTGACAGGATGGGTGAACCACATGGTCCAGTAGTACCTGCCACCATCATTATACTATTTTATTGTTCTTCCATGAAGCTGCACCAGTTAGTATTTTTTCTTCCTCTTAATGTGTTGCACCGGCATTTTCCTTAATTGTCAGCTATAGTGTATAATTTTATAATATTTACTGGTTAGTGGTTATGAACCACTGCCAGCGAGTGCCCAACAGCTCTGTGAACCACATACAGTATGTGGTTTATGGAGCTCTGAAAACCATGGCCACACACAAAAACCAAAGCAGCACCTTAGAAAGCCACCGGACAAGCTGTCCTCATGCTGCATGTCCAGTAGCACTAGTTTTTTTCACACAGTCAGCACGAGGCACAAGCTTCTCAACGGCGCCACAGTACCTCATAGTGCAATTTTTTTTAACTTAATTAAATCAAAAAGTGGTACCATACTGGTAGAACCAGTAAATACAAAAAATAAAACATGGATAAGTGTGTTTAAATGGGGATTTTATGCACACCTTTGGTGTATGATGCCCATATAAGCTACTCTGGCTTCACTGTCGGGTTTATGGGGCATCACACACCTCGGGTGTGCATAAAATCTCCATAAACCACACTTACCAATGCATTATTCTATATTTGCTTCTCCAATATTGTTTGACATATTGTTTTATTTATGGCTTTATAGAGTTTCCTTCATTCCCTTTTTTTAACTCCCGTCCCCCAAGCCATGTATAGAATGAGCATCTTTCCAATGTGGTTTCCAAGTCAAAACTCATCTATAAGTAAATTTTGCTTTAAACTTTCAGTAGTAGAACTACCTATAGAAACATTTGCTTGCACTATATGCTGAAAGGGTAAGGAACAAAATTCAATATATGATATAGGATAGTAACATCAAGGGCAAGATATTGAGAAGGTTCACAGGGGCTTTGCAACACATTTCTGATGCATGCTAGACCACAGAGAAAGTAAAGCCACATGATTGTGTTCGACGATGGAGGACAACGGCTTCTCTCAGTGTAGTGTGTGTCCATTCTACTGGACTCCAATGATCAGTAAGAATGTTTTGTGAACCATTTTACTGTAGTGGTATTTAATGTATTCTAGCATGTCTGTTTTTAAATAAATAGTCATGTGCCTTTTGGTGAATATGGTTAGATTTATTTATTTGTTAACTGGGTGGGTGCACTGATCCAAGGGACTGTTTTCAGGCATGACTCGAGCCATGAAGATGGCACAATAACACAGTACAAAGTAGTTACAGAACAGGCACAACAGGTAACATGATTGCAGGTAGTTACAGAAACAGGTTTAATGATAGTCCCAGGTATGCACTGTTTATAATATAAACTTCACAAAAAATTATGTTAATGCATCAGTTAGGGTTCAGATTAAATGACAAAAGTAGGGAAATGTGGTGTTAGGAATTCCACCTCTTTCTCCACACCCCCAACCCCTCCCAAACAGGAAAAGGAAAAACAATTACAGTTTTTACTGTCCTGACTCTTGGTGAATCAGGGGTGGGGTCTTCCTTGGGGTTCTCAACTCTAACGCTCACTCCATTGTAATATAGCTTTCAAAAGTATAGAAATGTGTCTTCCCACATGTTATAAACAACCTATAGGTCCTGCTTCAAGAAAACATATCACATGTCACCTTACTGGTCATGCAATGGGGTGAGTGTTAGGATTGAGAACCCCAGGGAAGACCCCACCTCTGATTCGCCAAGAGTCAGGACAGCGAAAACCATAAAATGTTTTCCTTTTCCTGCTTGGGGGTGAGGGTGTGAAGTTAGGGTTGAAAACCTTGACACCACATTTCCCTAGTTTTGTCAGTTTAATCTGAACCCTAATTGACCTATAGCACAGTTTTTTGCAAAGAATGTCCTTACTTTTTGTGATGGTAGAATTGTATCTTCATTCATGTAGGTCCCTTTGGGACTGGTCCCTTCAGGATCTGCATGAACACATCCATCAGGCTAGAGAAATGCAGGGCCCAGAGGGCCCTGTACTTCCATCCCTCCATAGATGCACACATCCATCTGACTGTGGAATCACAGGGCCTTCTGGGTCCTGTGCTTCCATGCCTCCAGAAAAGTAATGTACTGTATGTGCTTGGTTATCATTTTTTTTGTGGGTCTCACTTCAAAGGAAAAAACATATTAAGTGTCCTTCATGGCTGCGAGTAGCTCACTGTGTATGGGCAAAAATGTGAGTTATCCTTTGTTACCCATAAGTCAATAAATTGTTGTGAGTTTACTTTGAAATTTCCTAGGGTTGTAGTGGAAGATGCGATACATCTTTGGTGCATTTTTGATGATATTCATTGTGGATTTGCTACTATGGCAAAGACTGGAGATAATTCGAGGATTCAGTGCATACCTCATGAATGTTTGGGGCGGGGACTGTGTGTTAGTGTCGTAGTTGTCATCGACACCTGATTTTTGATATATACATTGTCCCTTGACTCCAGTTACTGACAGACTTGTGACTTGTTAAAGTTGCAGCGTTATTCTATGGGAATTGTCATTTTTTTTTTTTCAATTTTTATGCTTTTATAGGGCCCCTCAACTCTTTTTTGCAGAGTATCATGTGTTAGTGTTATAGTACTCACTGAGACCAATTTTTTTCAAAACATTGTCTCCCTTAACTCCACAGAGTGATGTAGTTGTGGCTTCTTAAAATTGCAATGTTATCCTATGGGAATGTTCATGTTTAATTGTTATTTTTTTTTATATGGCACCTAAATTTTGGGGGTATGTTATATGTTAGTGTTGTAGTACTCGAGACCTTTTTTTATACATACATTCTCCCTTAACTCCAGAAAGGGACGGGGTTATGGCTTATTAAAGTTGCAATGTTATCATATGGGAATTTTCATTTTTTAATCTTTGTTTTTTTTATATGGCATCTATTTTTTGTGGGGTGGTATCATGTGTTACTGCTGTCATAGTCATTGAGACCCTTGTTTTCATATATAGATTGCCACTTAACTCCAAAGACTGACAGACTTACAGCTTGTTAAAGGAGAACACTTATCCTCTCAGAAACTCCAGCCCCCCAAACCAGAACCTTAGGCTTTTTAGCCTACAGAGTAATTTTTAAATTACCTCCATGTTATAAGGACTCCTTTGATATATTCTGCTGTAATGTAAATATGTCCGGAGCAGTGCAGTGCCACTTGAAAAGCCTTGCTGTGTCACTTACATGGTGGAGTGGGGCAGGGCCGCACTGACCTTGTCAAATGGCTCTGCACTGCTCTAGCCATATTTGTATTACAGTGGAATATATTAGAGGTGCCCTTAAAACATGGAGGTAATTAAACAATTATTTTGTAGGCTGAAAACCCTAATTGGGGTGGGGGTCTGGTTTGGGGGGTGGCATTGCTGGGAGGACAAGTGTTCTCCTTTAAAGTTGCAATGTTATCCTATAGGAATTGTAATTTTTCAATTTTTATGTTTTTATGGGGCTCCTGAATTATTTTGTAGAGTATTATGCATTAGTGTTGTTGTACTCATTAAGATCTTTCTTTTGATTTACAGATTGTCAGCAGCAAATATTGACAGAGTTATGGCTTGTTCAAGTTGAAGTGAGGAGAAAAATCTAAGTCCAAATTTTTTTTTTTTAGAAGAAGGAATCCTTTTTTGTGAGATTGTGTCATTCTCATGAAACAGGATTCCTTTATAGGAAAAAAGAATATGAAAAAATGAAATCCAAATTCATTTTTTTTTTGAAGGAATCCTTTTTTGTGACATTTGGTCCGATTTTCAGAGGTTTATTTATTTAGATTTTGTTTACCAGGTAAACCCACTGAGACCAAAGGTCCCTTTTTCAGGGGCGACCTGGGGTGAATACACCACCAACTTTACATTAGGTACAGTATACAGCTTCGAAAATATATTTACAATTTGTATATAAGATCATGCATCAAGCCCTGCATCAGCTATGTTGTTTGGTGCAATTGTGCCAAACTCCTTTGACACAACTCCACCCAATTTTAGTATACTGGGGGCAGTTGCAACAGTTTTCACATTTTATGGCAGCTTGTGCCAAATATTTGGAGCAAGTCCCATAAAAAAGGTCCTCCAAATAGCACAAGTTAGACTGGGGGAGCACACACTGATGTCACCTGGGAGTTTGTTTTTGGCTATTAAGAGCAACATCAGGAATTACCAAATTCCTCTGCTTGAAGATGTCACAGTGAGGGCAAAATGTCAGTTGCTTTGGTGCTTGACGATATGCAATCTTCCAGGTTCATCCCTGTTCTCTTTACCCTTATGAGGGAGCAGTAAAGAATGAATTTGTAAGGATTATGGTGACTATAGTCCTGTAAATTTGTGTGCCTACTTGAAGATCTTTCACAGATTTATATATCTGACCAGAACTTGAAGTGAATTAGACTCTGGGTTTGTGATGGTTCAAGCAGCAACGTACTCACTCACTATGTCCCCTCACATATTACACCACCTAAAAGGTGATCCAATGTGCATCTGGATTCGATGAAAGACAAGATGCGTCCTGAAAATGACACATGCATCAAATAAATGATGTATGGATCATATTTTGCTGAAATGTGGAGGGGTATCAAAAGGTAAAGGTCAGGGCAAAATGGAAAGGATTCAGGAAATATAAGGAGACCCAAAGGGAGGAGGACAGGGAGGAGTACCTAGAGTGTCTAAGGGAAGTGGGAAAGACAGTGAGGAGAGCAAAGGCACAGACTGAGGAAGGTTTAGCACAGTTAGTTAAAAAAAAGGACAAGACATTCTTCTGGAATATCAGCGAAAGGAGGGAAAACAAGGGTGGATTGCAAGGCTCAAGGGAGAGGGAAGGGAATGCAAGGAGGGTTACATGGAAAGGGCAGAAATACTGAATACATATTTCTGTACAGTATTCACAGAAGAGGGGGAGGGACGGGGCCACAGCAGTACAGCAGTTGCCAAGGGGATGAAGAGGTGGACTATAGTCCATTAATAGGGGAAAGAGTCCTGCAGGTGCTCACTAAATTGAAGGTGGACAAAGTGATGGGACCAGATGGCATAGACCCAAGCATATTAAGAGAACTGTGAAGGGAGATAGGAGAACCTCTGGCAGCCATATTCAGACAGTCATTCAACACAGGAGTGGTACCAGAGGGTTGGAGGATGGCACATGTGGTCCCTCTACACAAATCTGACAGCAGGGAAAAGGCAAAGAACTATAGGCTGGTCAGCTGCACCTCAGTAGTGGGGAAGATCATGGAGACATTGCTGAAAGAAAGGATAGTGGGGCATCTAGAAGCCATCAGAGCCCAGGACCATAGGCAACATGGATTCACAGCGGAAAGGTCATGTCAGACAAATCTGGCTGATTTCTTTGACTGGGTGACAAAGGAAGTAAATCAGGGTGGGGCAGTGGACGTTGCTTACCTTGATTTCAGCAAAGCCTTCGACACCGTCCCACATAGGAGGCTGATAAATAAGCTGGGTAGGCTGGGCGTGGAGGACAGGGTGGTAAACTGTGTTAGAAACTGGCTAACAGACAGGAGGCAGAGGGTGGTGGTAAATGGGGTGCAGTCTGGGAAGAGGGGGGTGACCAGTGGGGTGCCTCAGAGATCGGTGCTGAGGCCTGTCCTGTTCAATGTCTTCATTAATGACATTGCAGAAGGGCTGGAGGGAAAGGTCTGCCTGTTTGCAGATGACAGCAAGATCTGTAACAGAGTGGATACCCCAGAGGGGGTGGAGAAAATGAGGAGAGATCTGGGGAAGCTTGAAAAATGGTTTGAGGACTGGCAACTTAAATTTAATTCAAAAAAGTGCAAAATTATGCACCTGGGACACAGAAACCCTGGGGAAAGCTACAAGATGGGGGGGGGCTGGGAGTTGTTGACACTCGCAAAGGCTGAAAGAGACTTGGGGGTTATTATTTCAGATGACCTGAAAATGTCAAAACAGAGTGCTAAGGCAGCTGGGAGGGTCAGTGGCATACTGGGGTGCATAGGCAGGGGTATCACCAGCAGATGGAGGGAGGTACTGATGCCATTATATAAAACCATGGTCAAGCCTCACATGGAGTACTGTGTGCAGTTCTGGAGGCCACACCTTTGTAAGGATATTAACAGGCTGGAGACAGTCCAGAGAGGGGTGACTAAGATGGTACAGGGCTTGCAACACAAGACTTATGAGGCAAGATTATGGGACCTCAATATGTACTCACTGGAAGAGAGGAGGGAAGGAGGGGATATGATAGAAACATTCAAGTGCCTCAAGGGTACAAACAAAGTGCAGGGGGGAGACAGTTTTCAATACAGGAGGAGCACAAGAACGAGGGGGCATGATATTAAAATTGAAGGTGGGAAGTTAAAAAGGAATGTGAGGAAGTTCTTTTTCACAGAGAGGGTGGTGGATGCATGGAATGGTCTGCCTCAGGAGGTGGTGGGAGTGAGCACAGTGGATGGATTCAAGCATACTTGGGACAGGCATAGGAGAACCATAGAGGTACAGCAGCAGGTGGGTTGGGAGCAGTAATCCAGTACAAGGGCTTATGGGCAGACTAGATGGGCCATGTGGTCCTTATCTGCTGACAATTTCTATGTTTCTACATGTTTGCCATAACTGTGGATAGTGCTGTAAATCCATCTGAAATTTTGGAAACAGCATTCAAAGGTTCAGAGGCAGTTGGCATGATGCAGGCAGCACTGGAAATTGGCCACTGTGCCTTCTTCTTGCCAACAAAAATCCTGCCCCAGGAGTCAAAATCCTGATGTAGCCCAGGCCCCAACTAGAGCTACAAGGTTTGGGTGTGCTTAGATCTCTCCCAGCTGGGGGAATGATAGGAAGTAAGGTCGTTCAATGCCAGGGTATGTGGAGGGCACCTCAGGCATGGGGGTGGGGTTTGGGAGTTTGACTTAGAAGGATTTGAGAGCTTGAGGTTCAGCCAGGTGGGCTTTGGGGGATCCCTAGGCTGCCTGGTGTCTTTTATGGGTCCTGGGCCTAGCCCAGTCCAGAGGAGGTAGAGGCATGGAGTCTACCAATGGAGAAAAGCTTGTCCAAATGATTCAGGTGGCATGTCTCATAAGGTCACCAAAGATACTGGGCTGCACAGGTTGGCCCTTCCGTGTCAAGAAGCTCACAAACTGGCTCAGCCAATTGTTAGGAAGATGGATTTCAAAGTACAAATTTGTAAATTGAGACCTTCGTCTCATACAGTGGCACTCTGAATGGGTTCAGGTAACAGGATGGCATCTGAGGATGGTGCTGAGTGCACCTGTCGGGGGATTCCTGTTAGCTCTGGTATTGGTTCCTCAGTTAGCTTTAGCAGGGTTGCCCAGGATCACTACCCCACTGGTCCTGGGGAGGGGAAAAGTATGGATATTCTGTGAGCCAATGCATTTAAGTGGATGATTGAACTCAGGAATAAATTTGGGTGCAGATGAACTGGGGGTTAGTGAAATATGTTGCAGACACCTGTGGATATTGACTGAAATTATTTGGAACCTTAACTAATGGTAAAGTGCCTGTAGTTGTGCCTTTTTTAAGGCACTTGAGCATAGGGTTACCACCTTTCAAGAAGCCCAAGGTGGGACATTTTTTACTGAAACATGATTTTTCACAGGACAGTATGTAACCTTAACCAGTGCAACATACTTGTTTTCTCTATATAATCAGAATTCAGGCCAAGTATTTTAGTTTCTTAGTTGCTTCTATTGTTTCTTATCATTTAAAGGTATTTTAGTTAAGGTATTATATTTTTCTACAACATTTAGTGGAAAGTTAAAAGATATTTTTTTCTGAAATAAAGTCAGGACATGTAGCATTTTTCATGTTTTTTTTTATAGGACACAGCTGCCCAAATCACGACTGTCCTGCAAAAACAGGACAGGTGGTAACCCTACATGAACGAGGGTAGGAGCAAGGGCCCCTCTGCTCAGATGTGACCTAAATGACATTTCTGACATTTCAAATAAATATACAACACATCTGTTTTCACTGCAAGATGTCTGGAGAGTGTTTCTTGCTGACAGGATGTGTGACGAGGGTCACAGGAGTGGAAGTGAGGGGGTTCATTGATGCACATAACACACCTTAAGGAAACTTTGTTGCATGGGATAGATATACTAAGAGTTTGCACCAGAGGGTTCCCTAACACTAAAGTGCTTGTTTTTGTATGTTCAGCAAGGCATCATCTTCAGAATTCTGGCTTTGCCATAGCATATCTGGGGAGCCCCCCCCCATGGACCTACATTACACTGTATAGAAGACTTGGTTATCTTGACAGGTGTAACACCTAAACAGTTTGGGGGGACCAGCTCCTCTTATTCTTTCTTGTCATCATGGCACAATGTATAGACCCTGCATTTTTCAGACAGTTCAGTTCTTATGGGATTGAATATCGGTGGGTATGTCAAACAATGATTATGGACTTATTGTTTTATCCGCTGGGAGGTAGGCAGCAACAACTAAACTGTTACATGCATACTATAAAGCCCCGTACAGAGAATCAATATGGTCCACTCTACGAATGCATCTCAGAAAGTCACTTTAAATAAAAAATTATTACTGAAGGAAGTACAGTATACAAATTGAGGAATTTCATTTCGAATTGCAATTGTAAGAACTAATGACATTGTACTGTGGGAATACAGATATTGTTTTCCACGGAATTTGTATTTGAATCAACATACGTACACGTATGCTGTCGTCAGAAGTCGTGTACTTGAGTGTTCCTTATGTAATTATGTATTACACGCTGTTGTAGAATAAGGAAATAAACTGCCTCATACTTAAAAGAATTTCCAGTTTACTGCAAAACACAGATTGTTGGCAGGAGCAGGACTAAAATCTCATAACATTCAAAAATGAATTTCAGGATATTCCATTCATTTAGTAATACTTTTGCAAAGAATGCAACTCCTTGCCCCTTAGACATCATCTGTCCCTGCTGCTTTTCCTGCCACAAAGTCATAATCCTTGGCAATGGCATCACTACCTGTTGCCACAGAAAAGCTTCTGATGTCACAAGCAGCGGATTTTGTGCACTCAAGGCAAGAAAAGCAGTAGGGCTGGATGGAGTCCAAAGGACTAAGAAATTGTTCTTATGCAAAGCGTCTTCAGTAGTGAGAAAAAAAAGGAGGTCCTGAAATTCCAGTTTTATGGAGAATTTTATGTAACTGTGTTCTACTAATGCCAGCTGTGAAATCTGTGCTAGAAATTAGACAATCACTTTAACAAGACAGTTGATGTGTTAGGAACTTAAGAGTTTGATTATGCTTCTTGGGATAGAGAGTTTCGGAAAACTGAAAGAAAATTACCATTTTGACCCTTTTGTTTACGCAATTTCCATACATTGATCTACAGTCATTAAACATTTAGTATTCACGACACTTATGGTATTATAGACTTATTAACTCTGCTTTTCGAAAAACAGTTTTTTGTTTTATTTGGCTTCCTTTCACTTTTCTTTACTCAGTATCGACTCAGGAGTGGAAAAGAAATGTAAACCTTTTAATGAAAAGGTGCTTCTTGAATTGCACGGTAAAAAAATCTCTTATGTCACTGAAAAGTACTTTATCAATATACTGGAGGCCAGTAAGTTGTAGTTTTGGACCTTGGCGAGGTCTGCAATTGCAATTTAATTTCTAATAATATGTATCTTTACTTACTGTCCTCCTTTCATTCAATTTTACAGGTAGATTTTGTATGAAAACCACTCCAAGGTGCCTGTCTAACCCCTGCCAGAACAGTGCTACCTGCTATGAAGATGGTGACGATTACATATGTCATTGTTTATTGACTCCTATCCATTATATAGGGAAAAACTGTGACAGACTATATGATGCTTGCTCATCCAAGCCTTGCCAACAAAATGCTGTCTGTGTAAGTGCCACAGGAAGTCCCAGCTTTACTTGTAACTGCCCCATTGGCTACAGTGGATCTACCTGTGAAACGGAAATCAGAGAGTGTGCCAGCAACCCATGCAGGAATGGAAGCAGCTGTCAGACTGGCCCTGCTGGCAACACCTGTGTTTGTGCAGAAGGTTTCACTGGTGCCTACTGTGAAAAAGACATAAATGAATGTGCATCTGACCCATGCCAAAATGGAGCAGTTTGCCTGGATGGAGTTAATGAATACTCGTGTTTCTGTGTCCCCGGTTACCAAGGCAAGCACTGTAACATTGAAGTAGATGAATGTGCATCAGAGCCTTGCCAGCATGGTGCCTCATGTGTAAATAGGATTGGGAGGTATGACTGTGTTTGCCAACCTGGGTATACTGGTAAGTGTCCTTGGAATTAAATATTGCTTACATAAACATCTGATATGAACCTACAAAAACTGGGAGCTGTTATAGATTAATTTACTGTTATGATCACTGTTTCATTTTTTTTTATAGAGTCCTGTTTATCCTCCTATCCTACTGGCACCCTCTTCAGCCCTACCAGTCCCCCAGCCCCGACATCCTGGAATTACTGGGGCTTACCTTATGCCCGGCCCGGGAGCAGAGCCTGCGAAGGCTTGGGCATCATCCTGCAGCCAGAGAACCCATTTTCTACACTTTTTCCTCCCTGATTAACCCATGGCCTCAGCAGTAGAGCCACATGTGCGTGGAGGCGCACATGCGTACTACTGCTCCAGTAACAGCCCCTTCTGCCCACCTGTTGGCCTAGTGCCTGGCACTTCCTCTGGCCTGTGGTGCCCCCTGGCCTCCACCATGAGGCAGTCAAGAGCCAAGGGATACCACCTTCCCTCCCCAGAAAGGAGAGCTGCCTCTCAGTGACTCCATCCAGCTCTGCACCCTTCCCCCCGCTGACCTCCGGTGGCCCATGCTCGCTCCAGAACATGGGTCATTGGTATGGCGTGAGGTAAGCCATCCAGTTCCTTAGCCCTCGGTGCCACCAGGCAGAGAACTTCGTTTCATTTTTAATGTAATGCATATCTAAAGCTGGCATTTGAAATAGCTTAATTAGTTTACACAAATCTGATTAAAATGGCATTTGAAATAGCTTAATTACATTTTTGTAAAATAGATATATTAGTTACTAAACTAGGTATAATCTTAGATATTACTAAGCAATAAAATAATTAGTGCAAGATATTTTATAATGGCAAAGCACAGAAAACACTGTTTATATCAAAGCAAAAGCAATACGCTATAAGTATGCGATATGAATAGAACTCAAAATAAAAAAAGTGGAGATTTGTTGAAGAACATGTAGTGTTCAAAGAACAAAGATGTAAAAGAACACATGCATCATGTAGACAGGGAAATGCATTTGTGTATAATGTAGATATCACCATAGACCTCCCAGTTAGTGGCCTGATATAATTTTATGTATAAAATCTGTTATTTTTTTTCTTCTGAAATAACTGGCCAATTTCTTAGCTTTTCTAGTCTATGATGCCATAGATGAAATTCCGGTAATGCCTGCTTATGTTTGTCTGGTGTGGTAGTACAGCGGTAGTGGTACCGCTTGCTATACCCATGACTTGGTTTCCAGAATGGACTTGGGCTGAGTGGGGTAAGCTGGGGAAGCGAGGATTGAGCATCCTATGGCCAGTTTTCCTCCCATAGAGAGGGGATGCTGCATTCCACGACATGACTGTCTCTTGCTGGAGGCCAGGTGGCAGCACAGCAAGAGCACACGAAATGGGGAGAAGAGCAACCAGCAGATGCCAAACATACACGTGCACCTCTTCATGCATGCATGAACACCATTCCATGCTGGCACCCTCAGGAGCAAAACCAGCAGATGCCAAGCATACATGTGCACCTCTGAATGCATGCATGCACACCATTCCATGCTGGCACCCTCAGGAACAAAACCAGCAGATGCCAAGCATACACATGCACCTCTTCATGCATGCATGCATGGACACCATTCCATGCTGGCACCCTCAGGAACAAAACCAGCAGATGCCAAGCATACACGTGCACCTCTTCATGCATGGATGCATGCACACCATTCCATGCTGGCACCCTCAGGAACAAAACCAGCAGATGCCAAGCATACACATGCACCTCTGCATGCATGCTTTCACACCATTCCATGCTGACACCGTCAGGAACAAAACCAGCAGATGTCAAGCATATATGTGCACCTCTGCATGCATGCATGCACACCATTCCATGCTGGCGCCCTCAGGAACAAAACCAGCAGATGTCAAGCATACTCATTCACCTCTGCATGCATGCATGCATGCACACCATTCCATGCTGGCACCCTCAAGAATAAAACCAGCAGATCCCAAGCATACACGTGCACCTCTGAATGCATGCATGCATGCACACCATTCCATGCTGGCATCCTCAGGAACAAAACCAGCAGATGCCAAGCATACACATGCACCTCTGCATGCATGCATGCATGCACACCATTCCATGCTGGCATCCTCAGGAGCAAAACCAGCAGATGCTAAGCATACATGTGCACCTATGCATGCATGCATGCATGCACAATATTTAATGCTGGCATCCTCAGGAACAAAACCAGCAGATGCCAAGCATACATGTGCACCTCTGCATGCATGCATGCACACTATTTAATGCTGGCACCCTCAGGAACAAAACCAGCAGATGCCAAGCATACACGTGCACCTCTGAATGCATGCATGCATGCACACCATTCCATGCTGGCACCCTCAAGAACAAAACCAGCAGATGCCAAGCATACACGTGCACCTCTTCCTGCATGGATGCATGCATCACCATTCCATGCTGGCATCCTCAGGAACAAAACCAGCAGATGCCAAGCATACATGTGCACCTCTGCATGCATGCATGCACACTATTTAATGCTGGCACCCTCAGGAACAAACCCAGCAGATGCCAAGCATACACATGCACCTCTGCATGCATGCATGCATGCACACCATTCCATGCTGGCATCCTCAGGAACAAAACCAGCAGATGCCAAGCATACATGTGCACCTCTGCATGCATGCATGCACACCATTCCATGCTGGCACCTCAAGAACAAAACCAGATGCCAAGCATACATGTGCACCTCTGCATGCATGCATGCACACCATTCAATGCTGGCACCCTCAGGAACAAAGCCAGCAGATGCCAAGCATACATGTGCACCTCTGAATGCATGCATGCATGCACACCATTCCATGCTGGCACCCTCAAGAACAAAACCAGCAAATGCCAAGCATACATATGCACCTCTGCATGCATGCATGCACACCATTCCATGCTGGCACCCTCAAGAACAAAACCAGCAAATGCCAAGCATACATGTGCACCTCTGCATGCATGCATGCACACCATTCCATGCTGGCATCCTTAAGAACAAAACCAGCAGATGCCAAGCATACACATGCACCTCTGCATGCATGCATGCACACCATTCCATGCTGGCACCCTCAAGAATAAAACCAGCAGATCCCAAGCATACACGTGCACCTCTGAATGCATGCATGCATGCACACCATTCCATGCTGGCATCCTCAGGAACAAAACCAGCAGATGCCAAGCATACACATGCACATCTGCATGCATGCATGCATGCACACCATTCCATGCTGGCATCCTCAGGAACAAAACCAGCAGATGCCAAGCATACACATGATGCATGCATGCATGCATGCACACATTCCAATGCTGGCATCCTCAGGAACAAAACCAGCAGATGCCAAGCATACATGCACTAGCATGCATGCATGCATGCACACATTAATGCTGGCACCCTCAGGAACAAAACCAGCAGATGCCAAGCATACACGTGCACCCTCTGCATGCATGCATGGCACACCATTCCATGCTGGCACCCTCAGGAACAAAACCAGCAGATGCCAAGCATACACGTGCACCTCTGCATGCATGCATGCATGCACACCATTCCATGCTGGCATCCTCAGGAACAAAACCAGCAGATGCCAAGCATACATCGTGCACCTCTGCATGCATGCATGCACACTATTTAATGCTGGCACCCTCAGGAACAAACCCAGCAGATGCCAAGCATACATGCACCTCTGCATGCATGCATGCATGCACACCATTTATGCTGGCATCCTCAGGAACAAACCAGCAGATGCCAAGCATACATGTGCACCTCTGCATGCATGCATGCATGCACACCATCCTGCTGGCACCCTCAAGAACAAAACCAGCAAATGCCAAGCATACATGTACCTCTGCATGCATGCATGCACACCATTCCATGCTGGCACCTCAGGAACAAACCAGCAGATGCCAAGCATACATGTGCACCTCTGAATGCATGCATGCATGCACACCATTCCATGCTGGCATCCTCAGG
The DNA here is from genome assembly GCA_016271365.2 of Neoceratodus forsteri. Lineage (NCBI taxonomy): Eukaryota > Metazoa > Chordata > Ceratodontiformes > Ceratodontidae > Neoceratodus > Neoceratodus forsteri. The sequence goes on along the minus strand of CM028136.1, from coordinate 803,688,120 downwards.
AACAAAACCAGCAGATGCCAAGCATACATATGCACCTCTGCATGCATGCATGCACACCATTCCATGCTGGCACCCTCAAGAACAAAACCAGCAAATGCCAAGCATACATGTGCACCTCTGCATGCATGCATGCACACCATTCCATGCTGGCATCCTTAGGAACAAAACCAGCAGATGCCAAGCATACACATGCACCTCTGCATGCATGCATGCACACCATTCCATGCTAGCATCCTCAGGAACAAAACCAGCAGATGCCAAGCATATGCATGCACCTCTGCATGCATGCATTCACACCATTCCATGCTGGCACCCTCAGGAACAAAACCAGCAGATGCCAAACATACATATGCACCTCTGCATGCATGCATGCACACCATTCCATGCTGGCACCCTCAGGAATAATACCAGCAGATGCCAAGCATACACGTGCATCTCTGCATGCATGCACACCATTTCATGCTAGCACCCTCAGGAACAAAACCAGCAGATGCCAAGCATACACTTGCACCTCTGCATACATGCATGCACACCATTCCATGCTGGCATCCTCAGGAATAAAAGCAGCAGATGCCAAGCATACAAGTGCACCTCTGCATGCATGCATGCACACTATTCCATGCTGGCACCCTCAGGAACAAAACCAGCAGATGCCAAGCATACACGTGCACCTCTGCATGCATGCATGGACACCATTCCATGCTGACACCCTCAGGAATAATACCAGCAGATGGCAGAGAAAGCCCTGGTCTGCTACTGCACTGTCATCCACTGCAGGCTCATGCATGACCAACATAGCAAGCCACTCACCCACTCAAGTCCTGCGCAATAGGTGGATAACTATTAAGTCCATCATAAAGTAGACTCAGATTTTCTGCCAATCAGAGAGGACAACCACTGTACCTCTTATTGAGCATACAGAGGCTGCCTTGCGCAGTATGCTGAACTTTCATTCTGCTGCCTCCTGCTGTCAACAGTCGCTTGCTGCTCAGCATTCTGCTTTGCATTTGCCTGCCTCTAAAATGCTGGTGGATTTCAAAAAATACTGAAGAAAATAAAAAAAAAAGACTCCCTAATTGTTTTCTAATGTAAAACACACAGCGGGAAATTTAGGTTTTGTCAGCTGCTACCCGCTACCACATCACAGCAGTAGGGGACTGTAACACTTGTTAGAATTACATGAGGGAGGGCAGAAAACTATAGAGAAATAAAAATGCCTTTTAAACAGCTACGCTGACAATTTTATGTTGCAGGAAAATCTTCGACTGCTTCATAATGTATTAATATGTCTACTTGTGTGTTTCTTACTGCATAAGAATGTTACCTCATGCTGTTTGGGCTGACAGAACCACTCTGCTTCACTTTGCAGTCCTCTTGCCTAAACAGCATGAGATAACATTCTTATGCAGTAAGAAACACATACAAGTAGAGATATTTATATATATAGGAAGGTCAGTGATGGAATTGGGTGTGCCATTGGGTGAGCTGGGGGATGAAAAGAGGTTTGATTAAAAAAAAATAGTCAACTGATGTTTAATGCTGTTTTCTGTACTACTCCTTCTATCACTATTACAAGCATTAAAATATGGGAGAAAAGTACAGTATATAAAGGGCAGTCGGCTCCACCTTCCTGAATGCAATTACAGTCGCATGCAATAGGTTTGTGCTTGGCTGTAACAGACTATCAGCTTGGGATTCTTTTAAATTCTGTTTGAATACTCAGTTGTTCAATGTTGTATCTCATGTTTTGTTTTGTATTGTATTGTATTCATACCTTGGGTCACCCTGAAAAAGGGACATATTTGTCTCAGTGGGCTTACTCAGTCATCAAAATTCAAATAAATTCTTGCCCCACCCAGACAAGTGATGCAAACTCAAATGGGCTTATAAATGCATCTCCAGACTACCAATCTAACCTTCTTACTCAGACAATTCAGGTTTATCAACTGAGGTCAGAGGTTAAGGATGTTGTTCACGTATCATGAGCACACAAAATTATTAGGGTGGGGGGAAGGCTTTTGGTACTGCAGTTCCTACCAGTTGGAATTCACTCACTGATGCAGTAAAAAGCACAAGCAGCCTCTAACTTTCAAGAGGGTCATGTTATATCATCTTCTCAGTATCTTCTCTTGCTGGGTCAGTCCTTGGCCCCCTTCTTTTCTCAGTATTCATTAATGATTTCCCAAACTGATTGAAGTGTGTAAATTCCATGTGTGCATGGATGATACCATTATTTTCTCCTCTGGCCAATCCCTCTCAGAGCTGAGCTCCCATGTCAGTCCAACTTCGTTAATGTGCAGAAATGGTTTCTCAACAATCAGCTTGCTATGAACCATAAGAAAACAGTTACCATGCTCTTTGGCACTGCCCACTGGCTGTGTACCTCCCCCTCCACTCTGAGGCTGAGCTCCTTAGCTGGTGACCCCACTGACTCCGTAAACTCCTATAAATATCTTGGGGTGATCCTTAGTGAACAGCTAGATGACCCACTCCACATAAACTATATAGTGGGGAAAATGCTTCGCCGAATTAGGGTCCTCTACAATTTTAGAAACTGTCTCTCTCTTAGTACTAGAAAAACTGTGGTTGAGTGCTCAATATTCTCATTGATGGACTAAGGGGAAGTAGTTATCTCTGGAGCCTCCACCTCTGCCCTAGCTAAGCTCACCATTCTTTTCAACTCACTATGTAAATATGTTTTGATCTACCCTCCCTGTATCCAGCATAGCACAATGTATAAGGACCTAGACTGGGCCTTCCTCCCTATAAGATGTCCTTCCACTTTGCCTGGTGCCAAATACTGGTCTGAGAAGCTATCAGTGTATTTCAATGATTTATTTACCTCCTATTCCAATCTCTCATACTCCCTAAGGTTAGAGGATGGAAAAAGACAACAAATTCCTCATTGCAGACTCACTGCAGGGCAAGCCTCTATCAGGTACAGACTTTCCCATATATTGAACAGTCTTCCCTCTTCTCTCACTACCATTCCTAGTCTCCAGTCTGCTAGTGTTAATCTTAAGAAGCACTACAAGGATCCCTTGACCTGCCCAAAATTGCCCTAGAGGTGTTCCCTAACTCCTTTATGGGGGCTGGCTCCCAGTTTGTTTATTCCTACTCTTTTTTTATTGTTTCATTATATATTGTACAAAAAGTTCAGACATGCATAATAATATTTATCCTAAAAAAATACATTTATATCATCAAAAGGTTCTTAATTTTGTGGCTTGTACTACATATGCTTCTATTTTTACTCCTTGCAGAGTACAGAGAGAGATATAGAAAATATTGACCAAGATTCATCATTTACATATTCTATAATTCAACATTGTTCTTGCTAGGTTGGTTTGTATTTGAATTGGCTTACAATACAGGTTTTGCTGGAGACCAATCATCATTTTTCTTCTTAACTATAGTTTGGGGTCAAGGTATATTTCATACATCATAGAAATGTCTTTATCTGTTTATTATATTTTATTTATCTTAATTCCCTAATGGTACATCTGATTTTAGTGTGCACAGAAATGGCTTCCACATTTTATTACATTTGTTCATTTGTTTAGTTGTGGAATAACGCACTCTTTCACTTCAGTGTATCACTGTTATTTTATTCAGCCAAGCTTCAAAAATTGGGGAATCCTTATATTTTCACTTAATTAAAATATGCTTGAATGCAGTAATAATAGTGATATTAATAAAGCTACATATATGATATAGGATATTGTGGATTGGGACGCCAAACCATCATAGCATCCAGAAGGGGTTCTTATTTAGCCTTCATCCTGTGGCCTTCAACAAGAACAAAATAATATTCTGCCACCATGTATTTAATTTTGGACATAATATCAACATATGTTCCAGCGTTGCACACTTAGAGATTATGATGAGATAGTGGGGCTCATTTTGTTTAACCAATTAAAGGTATAGTAGATTTGGTGTAATATATTACATTGAATCTGAATCATTTTTGAAGATGTGAGGCCCCATTATTTGATGTTTACTATTTTTTTCCATAAATTTACTGAAATGTTTTGATTAATTTTTTTCCCATTTTTGTCAAAGAGGGGAGATATGCTGATAGCCCTTTGTCTGCAACATTCTATATATTTGTGAAATTATTTTTTTTCTGTAGCGGAGTAGCTAATACCTGCTCAGTTTGCATCAAAATTGTATTAGATATTTTATGGTGATTTTAAGAATATAATCTCTTAACTGTAAGAAGCCATAAAGTTGGTTATTTGGCAAATCATATTTTCCCCAAAGTGATGCAAAATCACAGATTTGCTCATCTTTAAAAAAAGTATCTAACCTCCCCCAGTTCTTTAAGGTATCCGTCTTTTAATATTGGATCTGACATGGAGGGTCTAAAATGGGGGTTTAGATATATTGGCAAGTAATTTGAAAAACAATCCAGATGCACACATTTTTTGAATATTTTTTCCATATGTATATAATGGTTTTAGCACATGAGAAAGTTTATTCATATATGCCCCAATATACAAGCAGTGTTTTATATTCATATATGGAGATCTAGATGTTTCTGTGCTAACCAAATAATCCCTCAGTTCATCTGTGAACCATCTGGAAGCTGTTGCAATATCTGCTGCAAAATAATAAGTTTTTAAACAGGGTAGAGCTAGTCCTCCTTCAGAGCAAGGGGCATATCATTTTTCAGTTTTAAGTCTCGGTTTCTTCCCTTGCCATACATTTTTTATAAGTATTTCTAAACCATGAAAAAAGGTTATTTTATTATTATGGGAATATTTTGAAACATATTCATAAATTTGGGTAAAATAATCATTTTGATGACGTTTGATCTTCTGATCAGTGTAAGTGGAAGTTGTTCTCATCTATCTAATAAATTCTTAACGTTCATGAACTAATGGATCCAGATTCAATTCCTGCAGTTTATTTGGTTCGTTATCTATTTTAATACCCAGATAAATAATAATTTTTACAATCAGCATAGTTAAATGTGAAGGTGATGAAAATGGGTCTGTATGATTTTTGGTCTCTAAGACCTCTGTCTTGGCCCAATTTACCTTTTTGTATCCTGATGCTAATCCATACTGTGAAATAATCCTAGAGATATGTGGAAAGTTGTTGTTTAAATTTGGACATAAATTAATGTATTGTCTGCATATAGGCTAATTTTGTGTTCCATTCTATAAATTACTGGGCCTTTAAAGGGAAACATCCATCTAGGATTAAATTAATCAGTATTGTTACCAATGGAAATCTGCTTTACATAAGCTATTGACCAAACCTGTAACACTTTTAGGGCCAGAATTATAACCCACTCAGTTGCCTCTCTTTTACAGCTGTAGACATCCATTTTCTAAATCACAGGCACAGGAAATGACATCACATCAGGGAAAATGCATATAGTTAATAAATATTTTAACCAGAAGAGGCACACTAAGCTGAAGCATGAGGCCAGGTGCGACCTGACTGTACAAGAAAATTAAGTGACTTGCTCAGGATCATACAGTAATGCAAGTGGGGAGTGTGGAATTCAAACCCAAGTCTCCAGCTTTGCAACTCAGAGCCTTAAACCACTGCACTATACTGCCTCTTTCAAGATAAGAGGAAAAGAAGAGTTAGGCCTCTGGATGAGCTGTCACAACCAGCCACTTAATAGCTTAGTGATTGTACCTGGGAGCATCAGGGAAGTGAAAAGGTGTTACCTCAAAAAGAAGGGGCTACTGGAGATTTTCTGCTGGAAAGACAGAGTGAAACAGTTGGAATCATGAAATGAAAAAACAAATCTGCTGTGTTTTTTTTCTTTTACTTTGGTGAAAGGAAACCTATTTCTGGATGGTACTCAAATAAATATTTTTTTTATGTTGCAACCTTCAGAAGGAATGATGTTGGAACATGGGGAAAAGTGAATGTGTATATGTGTTTGTTTGTTGAATTTTGTTGACCCGGTAAGCCCACTGGGCCTAGAAGTCCCTTTTTCAGGGGCGACTGGGGGGGGGGATACAGATGGTAAGCAACTGAAACTGAACCAGATTAATCTGTTGGTGGTATTTTTAGTGAATGAGGGAAATTTGGCCAGGACACCGGGGAAATTCCCCTACTCTTTTCGATAAGTGCCATGGGATCTTTAACATCCATCTGAACTACCACCAATTCAGGCAGATGGGACCTCGGTTTAACGTCTCATCTGAAAGACGGCACCTCAGAAGTGCAGCACCCCTCTCATGCTGCACTACAGTGTCAGTATTGGGATATTAACCCAAGTGCCAGATGTGGGAACTGAACCCACAGCCCTCTGATCTCCTGGCCTCAGAGGCGGTGTGCTACCTACTGAGCCACTGACACTGCAAATGCAATGTGTGTGTGTGTGGGGGGGAGCACTGCAGTAATAAGAGACCATGATTGCTTTCCTTCTGACACTGCATGAATTTAGGGGCATTTTGAATGCTCAAGGGCAAAAGTGTGTGTGGTGGGGGTCCACCCACCACATGCACCTGTAGGTTCTGGCACCTATGTTCAGAAGGGTTCTGCATTGACAGCCATCTATCCTATTACACACCAACACAAAACAATTATTTTGTTACAACTTATTTACCCAGGATATTCCAGCTGAGATGTGTCACCTCATTTTCAGTGGGGTCCTACTGCTATTCATTTCTGCTACTAGGTGGACAGAAGCACTGGGGGTTATGTGACTTACTCAATGTCACACAGTTAGTGTTTGACTTTACTGAGGTTTTGAAACTCTCATCTCATTGGCCCCAAGCTTGTGCTCTAACCACTAGATCACACTCCTACAAATGACAGAACATAATGCCAATAAAAACTGTTTTTAACACAACTACTTCAGTACTAATAAATACTGGAACTAAATAGCTACAAGAGTAAAACGTATTTACAGTGTTATCACAGTAGCAGAATATTCTGCAAATCACACTGGCACTAAACATTTTACTAAACTGAAATGTCACAAAACATTGTACAGAGCAATATAAACCCCAAAGGAGCTCAGAGAGCAATATAAACCCCAAAGGAGCTCAGAAACTGTTGGCACTGGCAGTACACAACTTTTGTTTATAGCAACCCCTTCAAGATTAGAGATAAATTCACATCCTCATGGACAGGGTAAATGCATTTTTTGTTTAATTTCCTCTGCCCTTCAATGAGGCAGTATAGTGCAGTGGTTTAAGGCTCTGAGTTGCAAACCTGAAGACCTGGCTTTGAATCCCACAGTCCCCACTTGCATTAGTGTATGATCCTGAACTAGTCACTTAACTTTCTTGTGCTTTCAGATCACACCAGGACTCAAGCTTCAGCTTAGTGTGCCTCTCCTGGTTAAAATATTTATCAACTATAGGTGTTTCCCCTAATGTGATATAATTTCCTGTGCCTGTGATTTAGAAAATGGATGCCTGCAGCTATAAAGGGAGGGGAACTGAATGGGTATAATTCTGGCCCTAAAAGTGTTATGGGTTCGGTCAATAGCTTATGTAAAGCAGATTTCCATTGGTAACAATATTGACTGATTTAATCCTAGAAGGACATTTCCCTTTAATAAGTGCCATATTTCTTATGGCCATTGCCAATGGCTCTATTGCCATTGCAAAATAAGAGGCGACAAGGGGCACCCTTGTCTGGTGCCACATTGTAAGGTTATGGGGAAAGAAATATCCTCATTAGTTTTGATTCTGGCCACCAGACTGGAACATAAAATCCCTATCCACCTGCTAAAGTTAAAGCCAAAGCCAAATTTACGTATTATGGTGTTTATAAATGGCCATTTGAGGCAATCAAAATGCGTTTTCTGCATCTAAAAGTAAGATGGAGAGATTTATGTCCTTACAGTAATTATATTAAGCAACCAAATGATATTAAATGTAATGGATGACCTTTTCATAAAACCATTTTGATCTAGTCAGCCCACTGGTGCAGAGGCGCAATCGCCATCTGTGGCACTGATGACCCGGGTTCGGGAATGGACTCAGTCAGACAGCCAGCTGGGGGTAGTAGGACTGAGCATCTGGAGGACCGCTTTCCTACACTGGGGGGAGGTGGGGTTGAGTGTCCGACACACAACAGACCCCTGGTGGAGGCTGGGAGTTCCACTGTGGTCGGCGCCTGAACTTTTGGGGGGCAAGGCGGACGCAGGCCGTCATTGCACATCCCTGACCCCATCGGATTCACAACCTTCAAAAATATGCCAGCCCCCACTAATGAGCCAGCCCCATTGCTGTCCCCTCTGGCCACCAGAGCTCACCTGTCAGTGGCTCCACTCAGGTGGGCAAGCTCGAGTATGAGGGGGGCAGCTGCCAGAGCCTGGCGAGCCCATCTGGGCTTGGGGTGCCAGCACAGAAAAAAAATCAATGGGAAAAAAAAAACATTTTTAATCTACATGTATAATTGATGGCAGTATTTTTTCCAGTCTGGTGGCCAGAATCTTTGCCAAGATTTTTGCATCTCTATTAATTAATGATATTGGTTTATAATTTTTATTTTTATTTTTTTATTTGGAAAATGTTTCACCAGGAAAGACAACATGAGCTGTAAAGAGCTTGTTCCCAGAAGCGTCCTGGCGGTGGGGGGACAAGAGTTGGGAGAACAAGCAAACACATAGCAATACGAGTACAATTTCTAAAACAAAACAGTGTAGTACAATTACAGAGGAAATAACCCAGACCAACTGGCCAGGGTAAACAAAACCATACTCAGACATAACATACATTGCAATGACCCTAGAGCAGGTGATCCAGTAGGGTAAAAGTTAGAGGATGTATGACACATTTGAAGTGATAGAGGTAGTAGGCTGAGCACAAGATTCAAAGAACTATTGTATACCCAAGGGAGGGCAGTTATAAGACAAGTGGGGAAGTGGATGGGCGTGGGATAGAGGGTGGGTGGTGGAAGGGGGGTGAGAGAGAGAGGGACAGCCAAGATCTATAACCATCCAAGTTGCTGAGAACCCTAGAAGGGGGTTAGGACCAAGCAGAAAGGAAGGGGAAAGAAACAGAGCGAGGTGGTAGAGAAGAGAGGGGCAGGGGAACAGGAGGTGAGGAAGGGGATAAGGAAGAAGGGAGGTGGGCAGGTGATGGATTTGAAAGTGGGGGGAAAGGGAGAGGGGGAAAAGAGAGAAAGACAATCTATACCCCTTCAGGATTTAGAGAACCCTGCCAAGGGGGTCAGGATTAGAAAGTGGGGGGAAAGGAAGAGGGTTAGAAGAGAGGGAGCCAAGATCTATACCCCTTCAGGATGACAGAGAACCCTACAAGGCAGACAGGACCAGGCAGAAAAGGAGGGGAGAGAAGGGAGGGCAGGGAGGAGAAGTGGAGTGTGGTGGGTGACTGGAAGGGAGAAGAGGGATAAGGAATAGGGAGGCTGGAGAAAACAGGGGTAAACTAGCAATGGAAAAAGTGGGTAGCATCAGTAAGGGTGAAGAGGGGGTTGTGGGGGAGAAGGACAGCCATAAAGTGTTGAAATAGCACAGTAGCTTGTGGATGGTAGTATAGTGTTAAAATGGTGCAATAGGTTGTGGTAGGGGGTAGGAGGAGGGGGTATAACAGGAGGTAGCATGTGAGGAAGTAATCAGAGAAAGGGTTCGGTTGGGAGACAGGAGGTAAGTCAGGGATAGAGAAGTAGGGGAGAAAAGCAAGGGATTGGGAAGGTTGTGGAGAGGGGCTAAAAACAAGTACAGTTAGGAGAATAGAAGTAAAGTTGGACTAACGGATAATGTGCCAGGGTTGGAAGTGTTGAAGGGGGCTAAGAACAAGTGCAGTTAGGAGAATAGAAATTGTGAAGGGCTAAGAAAATTGTAGATGGGAACAGGAAAGTCTGATAGGAGGTGGAAGTGAGTTCCAAAGCTTTGGGAAGTGGTAGGAGAAAGGTTCCTGTCCTGTGGAGTTAGAATGATGAGGAATAGCTACAGTGCATGCATCAGTAGATCTGAAGGGGCAGGAGGAGGGAGGTGGAGCAGAGAGTAAGGAGAATAGGTAAGAGGGGAGAGTCTCAAACCAGAATTCAGAAGTGAACTTGGCACAGTGAGAGAGATGCCTACACTCAAGGGGAGGAAGCTAGAGAATGAAACAAGGTATAGTGATGTGTGCAGGAGGGGGAGTCAAGAGCAAAACGACAGAAGGCATTGAAGAGCGCCAGCCTGGTGGTGCTGAGGGTTGAGGCACTGGACGCCACACCTCACGCCGCGCCGATGACCTGAGTTCAGGAGTGATCTTGGGAGTCGGGGGTTGGCAGGGGAAGGAGATGGATTGAGTGCCCTCTGGGCAGCTCTTCTGTCCGGGTAGGAGGGTTAGGGATGCCTGGTGCTCTGGCGACCCCCGATGGAGACCGGGGGCACCATTGAGCTGCCGGGCTGCACGTAAGAGCGTGGCTGACGTAGGCAGGGTCGCCATGCGCCGGCATCAGACGTGCCCACGCAGGGGGAAGGGGGATCTTGGGTTCACTACAAGAAATGCCCCTCCAGTCCTGGATAGGAAACAGCTTTGCTAGTGCCACTGCCACACGCCCAATGCTGGTCCCCCACCACTGCCCCTACGGTCTCCCCGGGCTGTCCTTCCCAACCCGGGGAACTGTAACGAACTTGAAGATGACAGGGGGAATACAGCTGGTGGTAGAGTAAGCTGGTGAGTGCAGTGGCCTGAGAAAATTCCGGGCTGGAGGCTACAAATAGAGACAAAAAAAAAAAAAAAAAAAAGAAAGCACTGAAGAGAGTATCCAACCTGGTAAGGGAAGACTTATGAGCAGCACTGTGGACTATGTCACAATAGTCAAAAATAGGGAGTATAATTTTCTGAACAAGATCACGCCTAACCGGTAGTAGTAAGGAACTACAGTTCCTGTAAAGGGCGCCAAGCTTGGGGCACAGTTTTTTCAGGATGGCATCAATATGTACAGAAAAGTTAAGGTGTTGGTCAAGCCAGATGCCCAGGTATTTGAAACAGGTGGTGTGCTCTAATGTCCCATCAAGGGTATGGAAGGAAAGGAGGTTAATAGTGAATCTTTATTTTTTGGGGGGGAATAATAGAATATTAGCCTCTTTAAATGATGGTACTAGATTATTATTCTGAAATATATAATTAAAGGTATTTTTCAAACGTGGAGCCAAAACCATGGAGAACTTCTTGTAAAAATCAATTGAAAGCCCATCAGGACCAGTGGCCTTACCTGGTGGTAACGTTTTAATAGCTGTTATAATTTTGTCTATTATATTATTATTATATGGTATAGGAGGTTGCTGTGAATCCTGGGTGGATGGTGGTGTCCAGTTTTTGGTTGGGAGTGAGGTGTTTGTTTTGGGTGTACTGGTATGAGATAGGAATATTGTAAATCTGGGAAGGGGGTTAGAGTTGCTTGTTTTAGGTCTACAGATTAAGTGGGGTGGAATTGGACATCAGGGAGGGTATAGGGTGTGAAATGAGTCTCTTCGCTGATGACTCCAAGATGGGAGCAGTAGTTGAGGGGGAAGAGGGGAGGTTTTCCCTGCAAGGGGACCTGGACACCCTGGAAAGCTGGGCTCATACATGGAAATTAAATTTCAATATCACCAAGTGCAAGGTGTTAAGATCTTGGGTGGAGAAACTCAAACACAGGTACACCTTGGGAGGAGGTGTGAGGCTTCAGCAGGGAAAAGACCTAGGGGTGTGGTGGATGCATGTATGAATAACTCTGAGCAGTGCAGGAGGCGGCTAGCAAGGGCAAACAGGATGTTGGGATGCATCGTGAGGGGATCACCTCTAGGAGCAGGGAAGTGATTCTGCTGCTGTACAATGGACTGGTTAGACTACACCTTGAGTACTGTGTACAGTACTGAGACCACACTTGAAGAGGGACATACAGCTCCTGGAGAGGGTACAGAGGAGGCCAACTAAGATGATACGAGGACTAGGGATTTGACGATGAGGACAGACTTGAGGAGCTCTGCCTGTTTTCATTGGAGGAGAGGAGAAACAGGGGGGACATGATTGAGGTGTTCAAGTGCCTCAAGGGAATAAATAGGGTAAACATGGAGGGGATCTTTAGACTAAAGCAGGGAGGTATCACCAGAGGGCATGGTTTCAAGTTGGAAGGTGGAAGGGTGAGGGGGGAAAAGAGGAGGAGGTTTTTCACTGAGAGGGTGGTGGACCCTTGGAATGCGCTGCCATGGAGCTGGTTCAGAGATCCACAGTGGAGGGCATCAAGAGAGGGTGGGACAGACACAGAAAGCGGATGTACCAGATGATGGCCTGGCCCAGGGGGGTTGGGGATGGATGATAGGGGTTTCTGGAACACAAGGGGGGGGAGGGCCTCGGCACCCAACTAGGGATCTGAGGTTCGAGCAGACTTGATAGACCACAAGGCCTAATCTGCTGGCAATTAGTATGTTAGTATATTGGGCTGTTCCATTTTTTGAACATTACCTAAATAAATAGAAGGGAAATTAAGATATGCACAGAACTGATTGATGTAAATTTGTAGGTTAATAGCTTCTGATGTATATAAGATTTGGTAATATTGTTGAAAAACGTGATTTATTTCTTGAGGATTATTAATTATCTGCCCATTTTGAGCCTGAATACTAATTATTACATTGTTTTGTTGGTGTGTTTTTAGTTGCCAAGCCATAAGTTTGTCAGATTTATCATCCATTACATAATAGTTTTGGTGTAAAGAAGTTGATGTTCTGCTTCTTCTGTTATTAGACTATTATGTTGTTCTTTTAGGACCAGCAGAGTTTGTAATTTGCTGCGGTCATTAGTCACCATATGTTCCCTTTCTGCTTGATTTATTAGAGTTTGTAATTCTGATATATATTTTTTTTATTTCTTTTAATTTATTCCTATGGTATATGATGTTAATAAGCCCCTCAAACAGGCTTTAAAAGATTTCCAAATTATACCATAATTGGTTTCCTTAACTGTATTGAAAATAAAGTATAAATAAATATCATTTATTAATGTCTCACAAAGTATTTGATCTTTTAATATCACAGGATCTAATCTGAAGTAGGGCATTATTGGTCTGTGTTTGTATCGTATAGATATTTGCATAGAGGCATGGTCAGATATAATGATATTATAACTGGTGCTCCTTTTTTTCCCATAGGGAAATTGGGTTGTAATTCTAACATTATAACTGGCTGGTTATAATGACGAACACACAGCCGGTTTCCCTACTTCAATGCATGCGCCTACTGCAATCTTCCTCTTTTGTACGTCCTTCCCCGCTGTCTCACTCTTCAGCACTGCACCCGCTCCAATTCCCTGACACAAGCAGTCAGTGGTAAGTTCTTTTCTTTTTTGGGGGGAAACTAAAATATCACTGGGCACAGAATCTTCATTACAGTGGGAAAATTAAAAAAAACTCACTAGGAGCTGCCATGGACTGCACGCGCTGAATTCCTAACTGTCCACAACTGGAAACAAACCCATTCATTTTGTACAATTGCTGTGGTGAAAAAATGATCCCCAGCAATAATACAAAATAAAGGATGGGTAGGGGGTTTAAAACTTGAATTTTACACACCTCTCCGGGTGGAATGTCAGAACAACCTCGCTTTCTCCGCCTCGGGCTTATGTGGCATTCCACCCTCGCAAACCTCATTATAAACCCCTACCCATCCATTATTCTCTATATAATACTGTATTTGATATTATTGAGTTGATACAAAGAAGTTTTAGACATAAGAAAAAAATCAATCCTGAAATATGTTTGGTGGGCTGAGGAGAAAAACGTATGTTGATGTAATTCTGGGTTCTGTGCCTGCCATACCTCCAGAAGACTGAAATCATTTGTAAATCATTAAACCTCTATAGCCGACAAAGAAGTTCTGTCAGGGCAAGTTCCAGATTTGTCCTTGTCCAGTTCTAGAACAATGTTATAATCACCCCTCCTATAATATAGGGGGCTGGAAATGTTGATATTTCTAAAAATACATCTCTAAAAAAGGAAGGGGAATTCTCATTTGGCCCATATATATTACAAACTGTATAACAGTTTCCTGAAGTATGAATTTGGCAAATAATGTAATGACCATTATTATCAATACTTTTTTGAGTAATGTTATGGTTTAATGTTTTTTAAAGAAAATAGATACCCCCCCGTGAATTTCTCTTATGTTGGGCATTAATAACAGCCCCCATTTATTTGCTAAGTACTGGAACTCACTCTGCTGAAGATGTGTCTCCTGCAAAAGGCTACAATTAGAGCCAAATTTTGTCTAAGTAATTGAAGATTTTTTTTTATTTTACCCTATCTTGTTGCCCTTTCACATTCCAGCTGGTGCATTTTATTTCATAAGCCATAAACTAGATTCCAGGATTTTTTATATCGTCTCATAGCTGTAATATTATTTGCCCCATATGTTATTGTCCTCAAACCCAACCTATGATAAATTACCATTTTTTTGCAAATGTAAGCCATGTCTTACTTGTAAACAGAACCTGCATATCAGGAACACCATTTTTGTTATAACAAAAACTACAAGAAAAAGAATAACTCCCTCCCCCTCATCTCAATACACCCGTATATAAAATATTCAACACATTTCATTAGGCTACCTTTAATTGCTTCCTTGCACCAGCTCAGCCTGACCACGTCTGTGATGGGCCCTTCCAATAATATTCTATATAGCAGTAATTAGAAACTTAGAAACATAGGCAATAATGGCAGAAAAAGACCAGAGGTCCATCCAGTCTGCACAAGTTCCCTATAATCCCTGGAACCTACTGTTCCTCCAGGGTACTAACCCTTCCCGTCCTCTCTCTATTCTCCTCCTTAAATCACTATTCCCTTCATTATGTCCCAGCCCTGCTTGAATCACCTGATTGATTTCGCACCCACCACTTCAGCTGACAGACTGTTCCAAGGTTCCACCACCTTTTTCATAAGTAGTACTTCCTCACATCTCTCCTGAACCTACCTCCTGTTAACTTCCATTCGTGTCCTCGAATTGGTATTCAGGTTAAATAGTTCCTCGCAGTTCACTTTATTAATTTCTTTAAGGAACTCGATGGTCTCTGTCATATCTCTCATCTCCCTTCTGGTCTCCAGTGGGTACATATTTAGTGACTTGAGTCTTTCCTCATAGGATCTGCCCTGAATAATTTTTGTTAATCTGCGTGGCACTGTCTCCAACCTATTCTTATCCTTTCTGAGGTGGGAATTCCAGAACTGGGCACAGTACTTTAGGTGAGACCTCATCTGGGATCTGTAGAGGGGAAGTATTACCTCCTTTCTTCTGCTATCAGTACCCCCTCGATACATCCCAGCATCCTGTTCGCCTTGCTATAGGCCTTGTTGCACTGACTCGATTGCTTAAATGAGTGAGTTGCTAATGATAACTCCCAGATCCCGTTCCTCAGCTGTAGTGCTAAGTCTCTCTCCTCTCATCCAGTACTCTGTCTTGGGGTCCTTTTTCCCGAGGTGCATTACTTAATAATACATAGTTAATAACTACATAATTAATACTTATTTGTATTTTCCTAAGGGACTGTGTTTCCCCTTGTTCCTGTGGTACCTGATTGTGATTCAACACTGTAAGTGTGACTCAATATGTGTGTGTGTGTGTGTGTGTGTACTAGCGCGGAGCTAAGCAGTTTGCCTGGTGCAAACACGTTAGCCCCGTGCTAAACTTTGCCATATTCAAAAGTGACATGCAAATGAGCCTACTTAGATAGTCTGTGGGCAAACAGCCATATTAGCATCTCATCATGCCCTGATTTGCATGCAGTTTGCACAGCATTACTGCAGGGTCCAACAGCTCCACCTGTAGGTCAGTCTGGAGGTACAGGGGCTGACCAGGTCTGACCACAGCTCCACCTGTAGGTCAGTCAGGCAGTGCATGTTGATAGCTGTAGGCTTCATGTAAACAGTACAGCATAGCATATCTACCCCAGGGGACAGCACAGCATAGGCACAGGTGGTGGTAGTGCTGCATGCAACCGTCACACTGTAAGTCATGCTACAGTGCACAGCAGACACTACAGTAGCAAGAGGGCTGGTAGTGTGAGGGACACTGACACTGGTATGGTATGTAGAGCACTGATGACCATTGCACTGTACACAGTGCCAGGCACAGCTTGCAGGTAATTATTGACAGTGGACAGTACTATCATGCTGTGATCCACAGATGCTGCAGCTGTGACATGGGATGCACACGGTGTCATGTATGTGGCTGGCAGTGTGTGCTGTGACATCTGTACAGTTGTGTGGTAGGTGGCTCGGGGGCATGTAGGATCCGACAGGCACACAGGTGGTGTCGTAATCCCACTACTGGCCCATGTGCACTGAGCGATGTGTCCCAGCCTTGTGGCCACACGTGGGCTGTGGTGAGGTCTGGCCACCCATGCACCCTACCCTCACTGGCCACCATGCCCATAGTGCTGCATGTCTGTGCTGGCATCTGTTACACACCACAGATGTATGGTCTGCAGGTGTGTGCTATATGACCACACTACCATGCTGTCCCCTGTGGGTCAGATCACCCCTCACTGTTTGTGCTTTGCTCGGACTGGTGGCAGCTGATGGCATCATTGTGGTTCCAGCAATGTGCAGCATGTGTCTTCCATGTCTGGCTGTTTCTAAGTGTCATGCTCATTTGTTAGGGCCGCGCAAGCCGCGCTAATGCTGAGATAGCACCACGCAAAGCACTCAAGGCTGTTTGCCCAGGGTTAAGACCAGCTTTTTCTGGGCGGTAAATTGTACCACGCTATGGGTCGCGCTATGTCACGCTAAACACCTTAGCGCAGTGCTAGTCGCTGAATATCTCATTGCACCTGTATTCACGTTCACTTTGCCCCTTGCATATAATTATAGTTTGCCTGGCGCTGATGCTGTTTGCCTGCATTATTCAGCCTTTTGAATATAGCAGACCCGCACTAATCCCATGCTAAACCCACGCAAACGTTTTTTGCCTGGCGCAAAGCTTTGAATATCTGGCCCTATGTCTCTATCCAGTCCTTCCTCCCCATCACAGTACTGTGTATGTACATCAGAGCCAGCCAGATTGCAACACTCTCTGACAAGGATGTCACACCTCCCAGTGTAACAAACTGGAACAACTGCCACTGGATTACATTGCATTCCTGCCGGATTCTGCAGCAAGTCACTGCCTGAAACTGAGATAGGAGAATTGCATCTGGTTGACTCCACTATCTACAAATTTTGTAACTGTTATCTATATACATTTATTGGTTGTGTAAATATTGTCAGAGTTTGTATATATTTGTCCATTCAGAAACAAAAGGAAGGGCAACTGTGGGAGCATCGCCTTGCTCCTTCCAACAATATGAAGTGCAAATGAACAACAGTGAGGCACACCCAGTAATGATCTGTGTAGCACGATAAGTTCTGGTTTATTTACATACAGCAGTGATCACATGATAAAAGCTTCAAGGGGATAGGAAATGTGTGCTAATTTGGCAGCGGTTAGTAATGCTTCTAGTAAGAGAAATATAGAAACATAGATTTTGACAGCAGATAAGGACTGCCTGGCCCACCTAGTCTGCCCAATTCCCTACCTACTTAAACTCCAGATCCCAAATGATCAGCAGCTTACCCTCTCTTTCCTATTATTAGGGTTGCCTTCTGTCTATCTCATGCATTCTTGAACTCACCAATTGTTTTAGCCTCTACGACCTCCGCTGGGAGGCTATTCCATGCATCCACTACCCTTTCTGTGAAAAATACTTCCTCACATTACCCCTGAATCTCCACCCCCCCCCGCCTCATATTGTGACATCTTGTTCTTGTACATTTCTATTTTTGGAAGAGGCTACCCTCCAGGACCTTGTTGATTCCCCTGAGGTACTTGAATGTCTCTATCATATCCCCCTCTCCCTCCTTTCCTCCAGGGTATACATATTGAGGTCTGTCAGTCTTTCCTCATATGTTTTCTGATGTATTCCTTTCACCATTTTGTTGCCCTTCTCTGGACCACTTCCATTCTGTCAATGTTCTTCTGGAGATGCAGTCTCCAGAACTGAACTCAGTATTCCAGATGTGGCCTGACCAATTGCCTGTATAGTGGCATCACCACCTCCTGTTTTCTACTGGTGATGCCCCTCCCTATGCATCCCAGCATCCCTCCAGCCCTCCCCACCACCTTTTCACCTTGCTTGGCCAGCTTCAAGTCATCCATTATGTTTACCCCCAGGTCCCTTTTCAGTTTTGTTGTTGTCAGTATCTCCCTCCCCCCATTTTGTATTCCTCTCCAGGAATCCTGTGGCCCAAGTGCATGACTTTACACTTTTGTGTATGAATTTAAGCTGCCACACTCTTGACCACTTCTCCCATTTTCCCAAGTCTCTTCTAATTTTTTCCACCTTGTCTGGAGTGTCTACCCTATTGCAAAGTTTGGTGTCATCTGCAAAGAGGCTTCCCTTCCCTTCCAGCCCCTCCACAATGCCACTAATGAAGACGTTGAAGAGGAACGGCCCCAGAACAGAGCCATGTGGCACCCCACTTCTCACCCCCCTCTCCTGGAATTGAACTCCATTTACCACCACCCTCTGAGTCCTGTTGCTCAGCCAATTATGAACCCAGTGTACCACCTTGGGACCCACTCCTACACTGCACAACTTGTTTATTAGCCTCCTGTGTGGGTCGGTGTCAAATGCCTTGCTAAAACCGCAGTAGGCCATGTCCACCGCCCCTCCCTGATCCTCCACCCTGGTTACTCAGTCAAAGAAATCTATCAGATTTGTTTACCAAGACTGTGAATCCATGCTTCCTCTGGTCTTGTGCCTCACTAGCCTCCAGGTATGCCACAGTCCTTTCCTTTAACATAGATTCCATGATTTTCCCCAACACTGAGGTCAAGGTGACTGGCCTGTAATTTCCAGCTTCTCTCTTGCTCCCACTTTTGTGTAGTAGTACCACATTCACCCTCCTCCAGTCCTTTGGAACCACTCCATCCTCTAGTGATTTGTTAAATAGGGCTATCAGTGGTGCCCCTGGTACCTCCCTGAGTTATTTCAGTATTCTGGGATACATCCCATCCAGTGCCATTGCCTTGTACACTTTTAGTTTTGAGAGTTCCTTTAGGACTCTCTCTCTCTCTCTCTCCTACATGTATGGACTGGTGTCCACCTCCCCCTGTGTGTGTTTCTGCCCCCTAATTTTGGTCCCTCCCCTTCCTCTTCCTTAGTAAATACTGAACCAGAAGTATTTGTTTAGAATTTCTGCTTTTTCTAGGCCCCCCTCTGTACAATTCCCCTCCCCTTTATTCAACCTCGCAGTCCCTCCATTGGCCTTTTTCCTTTCCCTGGTATACCTGAAGAAGGTTTTGTCACCTTCTTTTACTGATTTTGCTATCCTTTCTTCAGTTTGCACCCTTGCACACCTGACTGCCTTCATCACCTCCTTCTGCTGTGCCTGGTACATTTCCCTGCCTCCCACCCTCTGTGTTTCCTTGTACTTTCTGAATGCCTGTTTTTTTCCCCTAACCTTTCCTGACACTTTTTTTGAAAACCATAGTAGTTTTTTCTTTCTTTTTGCTTTGTTTACTAGTTTTACACAGAGATCTGTTGTCTCTGCTATGACTCCTTTAAGTTTCTCCCACTGTTCCTCATCTCCCCCTCTTGCCTCCTTCACCAGGATTCTCCAGAGGTGTTCCCCAATTTTGAAAAGTCTGCCCTCTTGAAGTCCGGGATCTTTACTTTTGAATGACTTAACTCTGCTACTGTATTCACCTTAAACCACATTGTAAGAGAAATGAAAGACTTACCTAAAAGAAGCTATATTTAACTGTACCATAATAAACAGTGATGTGAAAACTCTGTTTTCAATTGTTTTCTTTTTATGGACAACAATCTGCACTGTTCTCTTCATAGAATCAGTAATTTGGAGATTTTACTGTATCATGGTTTGTGTTCAGAATGCTAAACATGAGCTGTTGTCCTACTGGAACCATGCTTAGAGTTCTTTGTACAAACCGTGACATAGTTAAATCTCCATATCACTGGTTCCATGAAGAGAACTGTAACAGAATCCTGCCCATAAAAATAAACAATGTAAAATACAATTTCTTACATTGTTTTTTATTCAGTTACAGTTACATATGGATCATTTAAGCTTATGGATATCAGGCCCGATTTCAGGACGAATGTTGCAACTCGCCGGCATATGCGAGTTGTGACATTCGCCACTATGCCAGGGACCCTATGCTGCATTCCAAGAGCAGCAGGGTCCCGGCACTTGTGACATGCAGGATATGCCATGCAGAGGCGAGTGCCACGGCATGGCATAGAAGCTCCTGCATGTCCTGCTCCACTTCACCGTGAAGCCCTCACAGGCCCCCACCATGAAACACCATGGCACACACCAGGGTGCATGGGGAGGGCAGGACAGGTGGCACAGGAGTCCAGGGGGGTCACCAGAGATTGGACTCCTGGGGGTCCCCAACATTCAGGGAGGTGGGGGCAGAGGGGTGCTTGTGGAAGCATGGGGTGTACATTGGCACTGTTGCTGCTGCACTGTGGAGTGGGCATCTGATGGCTGGCATTGTTGGATGCCTGTTAGAGCAGCTCTGAGCTGCTCTAACTTAGCTTCTCCAGTGCGGCTTTCAGAATCGTGACAGCGGGTTATGGCAGCTGCCCTCTTGGAATAGGGCGCAGTTGCTGCTATAACCCACAGTTGTGCCATGGCATTGCAGGCTGCAGTGTAGTGGGTGGTGTAACCCACGTTTGTCATAGCCCACAGTCACCATGGAGCAAGGCACCACTTGTAATCGGGGCTGGTGTAACGCTTGGCGTAAGTCGCGAGATACGCCAACGGGTTTGGCATATCTCAGCTTATGCCAACATACCCTATCTTGGAATCAGGCCCATCATTTCTGTAAATAGGAACATTATAAAAAACTGACAGTTAAAAATCAATTTAAAAAACTCAGCCCCAGAACTCACATGTGAGTCAAAATGTTCTATGCTTAACCTTATTCAAAATGGCTGCCTGGGGCTGAGTGAGTCCATTGCCACAAACAGGTCAGCTGCTGATAGGAGATGCCCCCACTATTCCAAAGATTTGCACATGTGCACTTTCTCAAGGGTTCCCTGGAAGGATCCCTTTAGAAAGTGCACACATGCAAATCATTGGGTTAGTAGAGGCTATGGCTGGTGCCAGAGTTTTTTCAAGGGTAGCTATTTTTTCAAGGGGGTTGCACTTTTCCCTCAAAAATGTGAAATACTCTCTTGTAAAGCTTATCTTAAAGAGATCTACCAGGCTAGCGTTATGCACCACTTAGTTTGGTACCTTACCTTCTGAAAGGCTGCTGCTGTTTATGTGGCCCCACATTTTTGAATTGTTATCAAGATACAGTGCTCATAAAATTACATTTACTGGGTTTTCTGTACTTCTCAATTTGAAGATCTACCCCCACGCTGTCCCTGCACTCAGAAAAGTTATGGCATGATCCCAGGAGGCGGGGATGAGCTCCATTATATCGATGGAGTTACTTTTAATATCATGTTTATGAGTATAGTGACCATCTGGTGATTCATTATAGCACCAAGTACCAAGGCTCATGTTAGTCACCCGGTCCCCTTAAGAAATCACCAGATGGTCACTGTAATACATAAACATGATGTTAAAGTAGCCCCCCATAGATTATAATGGAGCTCGTCTCCGCACTCTCCCTGGGATCATGTCATAACTTTGTGAGCATGAGGACAGCGTGGGAGTGGATTTTCGAACCGGGAAGTACAGGAGACCTGGTAAATTAAATTTTATGAGCGCTGTATCTTGATAACGATTCGAAAATTTGGGGCCACATAAACAGCAGCAGCATTTCAGGAGGTAAGGCACCGAACTAGGTGGTGCAAATCTCTCTAGTTTTAACTTGGTGAATCTAAGCTAAAATAAGCTACAGGTTTTTTGGACAATATAGACGTGGTGCTAATTCACTGTGTAGCTGAATCCACCAGTGGTAGTGGCACCACCTGTCAGCAGCAGACTGGCATGTAGAATTAGCATGAACTGATATTTTTGTACAAATCTTTACTCTGTGTGCCTTGCTAATGTCCATTAGCACACGCAATATATTTGACCCTATATGAAACACTCTATATTGCAATTAGTTGAATTTTATGAAACCGACATTAACTACTGTTGTAAGGACCCCAGTACCCCCTTTTTTTATCGATTTTTTTTTGCTGGGAAAGGCACACGGAGTCAAAGTTAATTTCCAGGTGCATCCCAGTAGCAGAGGGAGGTTAAATGACTTGCTCAGGGTCACATGGTATGCGAGCAACAGTTGTGGGTTTCAGACCCAGGTCTCCAGGTTCACAGATTGGTGCTTTAATTCTCTAGGCTATAGTGCCATTTTAAAAATAGGTGTTACACCTAAATGCTGCTATCCTGGTGGGCAAACCTACTAAATATTATAGTAACATAAATACCTTTTTGTTTGTTTATAAGTTAAAACATAATTTTTAGATACAATTCAGCTTATGTCTTCATTCTGCTTCCCTTTATTTTTCAATGCTTGGTTAATTTGTTTGGAAATAGGATCCTTGTCCTCAGAGTTCATTAATGCCTGCTGCTTAATACTTCGCTGAAGTCATCCTTTGGTTATGACATCAATATGTTGCTGTAGAAATTATTATGATGTCACAAACACAGGACTATGACTTCAGCAAAGAATTACACTGCAGCAGTAGGGGACCACATGGTGCATGTAACTTGAGAGGCAGCTCTGAGAAATGGCTGTGTTGGGGAATCATTTTTATACAGCTAAAAACCTCAAAATAATTGTACTTCTCTGCACAAAGGAAATTGCAGGGCAGTGGAATATCACCAGACTGGACTGACTAAATCTTGAAACTACCATGGCTGCTGAAAACACAGAAATTTAACTTTTACTTACCCACAGCAGACATTGATGAGATTGCAGACCCAAAAAGTGGCACAAGCTTGATGACTTGCTCCTCTCTTTTGTTGGGAAAGGCAAGCAACCACAGTGCATTGGACAGATTTTACAGAGAGTTGGGTGAGATCAAACAAGCCATATTGGGCTTGGCAGGAGACTTCAAAACATTTAAGCTGGCAGTTGAGGAACTAAGCCGACAGGTGGACAACACAGAAGCACGCACATGTTCCACAGAGAACAGAAATAACAAACTAAGAGCTGCAGACTGTGATTCTGAGGAAGAGACTGTCTAAAATGGAATAAAGACTGGACCACCAGGAAGGCAGGTGCTGACAAAATAATTTAGTGATTGTCAGACTGCCTGAACGGGAAGAAGGACCTGATACTGTACCATTGTTTTCATTCAAAAGCTATGCCAGAAACTAGATGGACCATCAGAAAACTGACCACAATACATAATAGAATGGGTACATAGGGCCCTTAGACTGATGCCCAATGAGGAAGAAAGACCTAGACCAATACTTTTCTTGAATTACTTAGATAAGGTCCATATACAGTCACAATTGTACATTTGTAATGACCTGCGCCCCCAAGTGCATGCAAAGCAGGCAGAATATAGAGAAATCAAAACCAAGCTTCATGTGGTCAGTTTGAAATTTTGAATTGTGTATCCAGCCAGGATGATCCTTAACGGAGAGTAGCGGCAACACCAATTTGTCTTGATAGAAATTGCCAGAAAGAAGTTAGCAAAGCTGCTTCCCAACCTGTCCCCAGCCAAAAAGGGCATCATAATCTCATTAAAATCACTAGAAGCATGGTCCAATACAAGGGAGCAACTAAAATAACTACACATATGCCAGCAGGAATTAATTGTTGACCAGGTACAATGCAGTGTGTTGGGAGGCGGCCATTTTGTGACTCAAAAGTGCCATTTTGAGTCACAAAACCAAACCCCTTATTTCATTGACATTGGTAATAGTCAGGAGCCCATCTCTGTTGCTGGTATCAGCCCCTCCCCCAAAAAATGTCTCTGGTGGTTGGGAACAGAACATCACTGATTTACCAAGGTTCCTGACTTGTAACCCTAATTGTTCATTTCCTTACTTTATGTGCTTTACATTTTAACCCTAATAGATTCATTAATGCAGTTTTGTTGCAATCTACCTGCATAAACAAAACTATATATATATATACTGGAAAGTCGATGTTAAGGTTACCCCACCACCACCCCACCCCCATCCTCCACACAACAACAGATATTGGGGTGTGCCATGGGGTCATCAGGCCCAACTCCCACCTCATTCCATGTGTAAGCAAGCTGACATGCTACAGTATAGGAGAATGGAGTGAGAGTTAGAACTGACGACCCCATGGTTTTTTGCAATGAATTTCCTTACTTTTTGAAAAAGTATAATGTAACTAGTAAATGGTATGTGCTGGTGGGAGCATGGGGCCCATTTATGCGTAATGATATGTGCCCCCAGGCCCTGTGCTCCCACTTACACATAACAATGGAGCCACACAGTAGCCCTATAGGCCAGAAAAGGAACCCTTGTAACACTAATTTGTCAATATTTCAATAACAGTACAATCTATGAAAAAAATTCCACTGCAGCTGTAATCATGACTTCCAAACCTCCATGCATGCTTAGCTGAAGGTAGCGAAAAATCCGTATCTTGAATTGTTTTTGAGATATGGGCATCGAAAGGCACCGTAGGCACCACAGTGTTATCCTATGGGAAATTTCTCAACTTCAGAACGCTGTGCCATGGGATCATCAGGCCCAACTCTCACCCCATTCCATGTGTAAATAAACTGACACTCTACAATATAGGAGAATGGGCAGAGAGCTAGGTCTGATGACCCCATGGCAACCCCAATGCCTGCTGGTGCCTGTTGGGTGGGGGTGGAAGGGGTGGTAACCCTAACATTGAATTTCCAAACTTTGTTGCTGTGACATCAACCCTAACTGATGCAGTAACAGAGTTTTTTTGCAATGAATTTCCCTTCTGTTTGAGAAAGTGTAATGTAAGTGGTTAGTGGTATGTGTTTGTGAAAGCATGGGCCCTCTGGGCCCTGTCCTCCCTTCACATTGCCCAATATTTGCATAATGGTAAGTGTATGTGGGAGCATGGGCCCTCTGGGCCCTGCACTCCCACTTACATTTAAATATGGAACCATACAGCAGCCCCATAGTACTGTAAAATAACCCTTGTAACACTTATTTGGCAATATCTCAGTAACTGTAGCAGCTTTGGAAAAAATTCCAATGCAGGTATAATCTATAACTTCAAAACTTCCTCGTAGGCTTCTGCGTGTAGAGAAAAATCTGTATCTTGAATCATTTTTGAGATACAGGAGTCAAAATGTTATCCTATGGGAAATTTCTGAAATTCAGGATGCTGTATCTATGGGCCCGTTGAATGGTTTGAGACCAAACCACCAAAATACACATCTGTGTGACCAGGGCTTGCCACCCAGCAAATTTCAGCCCTAAAGCACAATCCACCTTGGCACAATGAAGCAACAAAGAAAACAACACATGGGACAATGTTGTGGAGCATTGTTTTCGCAACAAGAAAAATGCTTTCACAATAACAAAAATGTTTTTGTGACATCCCTATACTTTATAATGGAATGTTTTCATGCACAAAAAAATATTGTGCACAAAAAAATGTTTTTGCGAAAGTTTTCGCAATGTACATATAAATGTTCCCATGGGCTAAAATGGGACATGAAAAAGTTGCATAACTTTTGAACGGATTAATATTTTTTCACCAAATCTTCAAACGGCACCAGTTTAACCCAGGCCACATAAGACAAGCAAATTTGAATCCACTCAGATGCATTCTTCAGTTCATTATGCCCAACTGAAAAATACACAGAAGTTGGGGGTAATTTTCACTTTTTGGACTCTCTACGGTCCACAACCGTACATCTGACTGGAATGAAACTTTCCAGTTCCAGAGATCTATGGTCGGACACTACACATGCAAAATGTCAGGCATATCAGACAAACAGTTGCAAAGTTATTAAAGTGTAAGCTTTGGGGTTTCACATAGAAGTGAGCGTGCAACCTGCCAGTATATTATATATATATATATATTTCCTTTGCAACAATCTGCATCACTGCACCAGTTAGGGTTCTAGTTAATGCCATGAAAGTAGGCAAATGTGACATTAGGGTTTTCAACGCTAACTCCCTACCCCATCTCCTAAGCATCAAAAGGAAAAAACATTAGGGTACTGGATCTCCAGAGTCTTGGTGAATCAGTGGTGTGGTCTTCCTTGGGGCATCAACCCTAATGCTCATCCCTCCCCAGCCCTTAGCCTCCTGTTTGAAGCACAAGGTAGAGCTCCAAGACAATGCCTCATACTGATACACTCTTCAAAGGTAGAGAAGTATATCTCACCACATTTCCAATACAGTCTGTTGTAGCATTCTTCCCTGTGGGCCCTGCATGAAGGAAATAGATCATGTCTAACCTTGTTTGCTCAAGGGATGGGGGGAAGCATTAGAGTTGACAACCCCAAGGAAGACCCTACCACTGACTCTGGTGTATTAACACAGTTTTTTTTGCAAGGAATTTCCTTTCTTTTTGAGATAGCAGAATCGTATCCTCATTCATGTAGATCCCTATGGGACCTGCATGAACACATGCAGCTGCGCAGTGACCTAAGGAAGAAAGGGAAGACTGCAACTGCCATGGAGGCCCTGCACTTCTATGCAGCAATGGATGTCAAGAATTCATGGGGCTGTCTGGTGGACTGCAGAAGTGCAGGACCCTCTGTTTCCTGTGCTTCCATATGGCTGTAGATACAGATGCACAGGGTAAAGAGTCCATCTGTCAGCCAGTGCACAGGAGCCCCTGCCACCCATGGGTGCAGATGTGCAGGGCCCTATGCCAACAGAAGAGTTGTCTTCACTATATTGTACATGTCTCTTTGTGGGCAATTAAACAGTTTTCATTCCCCGGCTGGGGGGGCGGGTGTGTGTGTGTCTCATAACAGCACCATCCCCCCATCTTCACTCCATCCAGCTGGGTCACTGAGCTCAACCCTGAACTCAGCTTACTGGCACGGGATAATA
The DNA here is from genome assembly GCA_016271365.2 of Neoceratodus forsteri. NCBI lineage: Eukaryota > Metazoa > Chordata > Ceratodontiformes > Ceratodontidae > Neoceratodus > Neoceratodus forsteri. The sequence continues at coordinate 803,661,198 of CM028136.1, read as the reverse complement.
AAGCATACCGGCTAGGGCCAAGAATGGCACTGCACCAAAATTTCTTAATAATTATCATTTTTGTTTTTAAATTTTGACCCCAAATTTTCAAAATAGTTGTTTTATGATTTCCCTTATGAACATGGCATGTGGCATTTATAGTATTTTGGCCAAAATGTCATTTCACAACAGAAATGCAAAAACACATCTTGTCCAGGGTTTAAAAAGTGACACCTATCACATTTATGAGGTAGTGTGAAAAAATGGCTATGCTGAAAGTTTGGAGTCAGAATATTGAGCATTACTGAAGTTATGAGTGAACATTGAAATATTGCAACGTTCACTCATAACTTGGTCATTTTATCATATTTGTGCACTAAATTTTCAGCATAGCCTTCTTATGAGCCCACCTCATGAACTTGGTAGGTATAAATGTTCAAATCCTCACAGAAATGTCAATCTGTGCTGCAGGTGCGAAAACACATTTTGGTCAGGATTTGAAAAAAGACAGCTGTCACATTCATGAGGTGGTGTGAAAATGACTATATTGAAAATCTGGAGTCAAAATATTGAAAATTACCAAAGTTATGAATGCAATTTCAATGTAGGCTCATAACTTTGTTGTTTAGTATTTCCAACCCCATATTTTCAACATAGTCTTCTCATGACCCTACTTTATGAACAAGGGCAGTGAACATTTTCAAATCCTACCCGAAAGATGATTTTGTAAAATGACTGCAAAATCACCTTTCAGGCCAGATTTACATAATTCCACCACCATTGGTCATGAGGTGGGGTCCCTAAAAGGCCATGTTGAAAATTTAGGGACAAAATATTCAAAGATGACAAAGTTATGAATAAAAGTCCAAACCCCTTTGAAATACATTAAACTAGACTTCCTTTATTTTCTCATATCTCAGTCACCAGTTCCAGGAGCAAGATGTGTCTTTGATCTATGTCATGGGACATGTTTTGGTCAGTGAGGGTGTGTGGAGGGTGTGGGGTTGTGGGTGCTGAGTAGGAGGTCGGGTGGGGAGGGTGGAAGGTCTGGGGGTTAGATCAGTGTTGGACTGTTTTCTGTTTTACAGGTGAAACAAAATCAAAGTGGGATGATTTTCCTTATTTCAGGGGACTTAACATTGGGGAATTGGAATCTCAATGTCGAACTACTGTTCAGCAGCACTGGAGTGGGCACTCCAATGCTGCCATGTGTATAATGGGGATGGTGGCAGGCGACCTGGAGGAGAGATGGATGAAGAGAAGTGGTACTGGGGGTGGACACCCTAATCTGCTTATAAAAATATTACATTAAGTATGGGAAAGGGGGCAGGTGACCTGGAGAGGAAGGCTGAGAAAAAGTGGTACCAGAGCCAGGCATCCTGGTCCATTAGCAATATAAGATTCAATGTTTGGTGAATAGTGTATGATGCTTATGTATACTTAGCTTTGGCCTTTCTCATGACTGGGATGTTAACATACCAGGGTACACAAACTACAGGAGAGACAGGGAGGGGAGAAGAGGGGGCGGAGTAGCTCTCTATGTAAGGGAAGGGATAAAAGCAACTGAACAAAAGAGTAAACAGGGAGGAGAGGAGGCACTGTGGGTCACCTTAGAGACTGGAAATGGTACCACAATCCACACAGGGGTTGTATACAGACCCCCATGTCAGGGGGAGGGTATGGACAAGAATATGATAGAAGGCATCCTTAGGATGGCAGAGAAAGGGGAGATACTGTTGATGGGGGACCTTAACATGCCAGATGTTAACTGAAGCACCTTTGCTGCAGCCACATCCAAAAGTAGGGCCATTCTCGATGCCCTTCAGGTGGCATGCCTCAGACAGCTAGTTTTGGAACCCACTCATGAGGGAGCAATCTTAGACCTTGTATTCTCAAATGGGGACAGTGAGAGGATCTCAGATCTAGAAGTGGGTAGCCATCTGGGAACAAGTAACCACCAAGCAGTGTGGTTCACGATAAGCTCAGCTACAGAGGCAAGCCATACAAAAGTGAGGGTTCTGGACTTCAGGAGGGCTGACTTTGGCAAGATGGGAGAGTGCCTTAGAAAAGTACTAGCAAACAGGCTAGAAGGAGGGGTGGAGCAACAATGGGGAAACATCAAAACTGCCATCAGAGAAGCAACAAGCCTTTGTGTGAAGCAAATAAACAAATCAAAACAAAAGAAAAAGCCACTATGGTTCTCAAAAGAGGTGGCGGTGAAGGTTAGGGAGAAAAAGATAGCTTTTAGGAAGTATAAGGAAACACAGAAGGATCAGGACAGAGAACTGTACCAGTTAAGGCAGAAGGAAGCAGGGAGGGTAGTCAGAATAGCAAAGGCCAAAACTGAGGAAAAGACAGCCAACTCAGTTAAGAAGGGGGATACAACCTTTTATAGGTATATCAGGGAGCGTAGAAAGACAAAGGGAGGGATGGTGAGGCTGAAGAGAATGGATGGAGGGTGGGCAGAGAGGGCAGTGAAAAAGCAGGGATAATGAATGAATACTTCTGCTCAGTATTCACAAAAGAGGAGATGGGGAGGTGCCTAATCCAATTAACAGAAGCACTCTAGATAGGGGGGTCAATCCCAGTCCTTTCACAGAAGAAAGGGTTCTGAAAGAACTCCTAAAACTGAAGGTGGACAAAGCAATGGGGCCTGATGGAATTCACCCCAGAATTCTAAAAGAATTAAGGAGAGAACTAGTGACACCACTGACTACCATTTTTAACAAATCAATGGAGGATGGTGTGGTACCTGAGGACTGAAGGAAGGCAGATGTGATTACCCTTCACAAAAGTGGGAGCAAGACAGAGGCAGGAAACTACAGACCTGTCAGTTTGACCTCTGTGGTAGGGAAAGTGATGGAATCACTTCTGAAGGAAAGACTTGTTGAGTACCTAGAGGCCAGTGGGGCACAGGACACTGGCAGCATGGGTTCACAGTGGGGAAGGTCATGTCAGATTAATCTAATTGATTTATTTGACTGGGTGACCAAAGCAGTAGACCAGGGAGGGGCTGTGGACATGGCCTACCTAGATTTTAGCAAGGCATTTGACACAGTCCCACACAAAAGATTAATTGTCAAATTAACCAGCCTGGGAGTGGGTCCCAGGGTGGTAGCCTGGGTAAAACATTGGCTGAACAACAGGACACAGAAGGTAATTGTAAATGGAGTCCATTCTGAAGAAAGAGGGGTTACTAGCGGGGTACCGCAAGGTTCAGTACTGGGTCCAGTCCTTTTTAATGTCTTTATAAGTGACATTGAAGAAGGACTGGAAGGAAAAGTATGCCTCTTTGTAGATGACACAAAGATCTGCAACAGGGTTGATACACAAGGAGGTGTGGAAAGGATGAGAATGGACTTGGCAAGGTTGGAGGAATGGTCAGAAGTATGGCAGCTTGGATTCATTGCAAAGAAGTGCAAAATAATGCACCTGGGAAACAAAAACCCAGGGGAAGATTACACAATGGGGGGAGGTAGTAAAAACAACAAGAATGGAAAGAGACCTGGGGGTAATCATATCAGATGACCTTAAGGTTAGTAAGCAATGTGAGAAGGCAGTAGGGAGGGCTGGGAGGATACTGGGATGTATAGGGAGAGGCATCACCAGCAGAAAACATGAAGTTGTTATCCCTCTGTACAGACAGTTGGTGAGACCCCTTCTGGAGTACTGCATCCAGTTCTGGAGACCCCATCTCCGCAAGGACAAAGATAGAATGGAGGCAGTCCAGAGGAGGGCAACTAAAATGGTGCAGGGTCTGCAAGAGAAGCCATACGAGTGGAGGCTAAAGGAGATTAATATGTATACCCTTGAGGAAAGGAGGGAGAGAGGGGGGACATGATAGAAACTCTTAGGTACCTCAGTGGAATCAACAAAGTCCAAGAGAGTAACATCTTTCAGAAAAAGAGATGTGCAAGAACAAGGGGACACAATTTGAAGATAGAGGGGGACTGCTCAGGAGCAATGTGAGGAAGTAGTTTTTCACAGAGAGGGTGGTGGACATATGGAACAGCCTTCCTGAAGAGGTTGTGGGGTCTAAAACTGTGGGAGAATTCAAGAATTCATGGGACAGACATAAGGCAATTTTTGTGAGGGGTAGGAAGAAATAGGCTGTTGGTTAAATAGGATCTGCAGCTTATCCTGTAGGTAGGGAAATGGGCAGACTAGGTGGGCCAAGTGGTCCATATCTGCTGTCAAAGTCTATGATTTTATGTTTCTATGTTTCTCTATTCCCACTTTCAGTAAAGGAGACGGGCAAGGATAGGGAATAGAAGGCCCAGCACTAAGGGGGAGAAGAGTGCTAGAGGAGGAGGAGACTGGGAGGATGGAGGGAGCTCAAAATACTCTGAGCATGGATTGCTGGGAGAGGTTGGCTTTTATTGGAATAGTAAGAGGAGTTTATTCCCCCACATTGAATCTCTGGCAAAGCCCTCCCATTCAGTGTTTGGTGAACAGTGCATGATGCTTGTGTATACTTAACTTTGACCTTTTTGTATGCCCACCCTCAGTAGAGGACCTGAGCTGGGTGGCGATAAGGAATAGAAGACCAACAGAGAGAGATCACTTCCTCCAATTCATGGACAGTGTGTACAGTAGCATGCAGGAGAGGAAAAACCCTATGTGGAAGAAATCTCTGAGGACCCATGGCTACTGAACTGCCTGTCCTCTGGGCATACTAAGAGGAGATGATCCTAAATGCTTGTCTACTTTTTTCTGGATTAGAGATCTAGCAGGATGGTCCATCAGCCAAGACTCTTGATGATGGAGCAGGAATGATGATATGGAAGCTGATGATGTTGTCTTAGTCTGAAGAAATGTACTGATGAAGCATAAGAATTTAGTCCAAGCCATAGTAGGAGAGTTCCCAGATAGTCCATGAACCATTTGATGAACCTCGCTGTATGACTGATGAAAGTCAGAAAAAGTAGAAGAATATTTAAAGCAAATGTGGTATAACAGCAATTGATAGAAAAAGGTATTAGGTGCCAGTTGATGAACTGGGTAGAAATCTGAACTCCCATGTGAAGACAGAAGGTCTCTGAAGTGGAAGCAGCTTGATATAGTAATTTGCTTGATACCCTGAATTGCTCTCTGTGTGGATTTTTGGCAAAAGAAGGTGATGACATAAGCAACTCTTTTGAGACAAGACAGCTAGACAGTTGACTGATGAGATCAGAACATTCAGAGTAAAAGTCCATTCATATGGAGTTATTTAGGAGTTTATGGATGATGTGATATGAAATCTAAGCAAGCATGAGATAACTTGAAGATGGGATGAATTTGGTGAAGATGAATACAGTTTTAGTCCCATGATGATTTTGAGGCAGTGGTTATGGATGCAAGGACATGATCAATGAGTTGATTGAAGGTATAAGCGAGGAATACCTCTTACAAGTGGAATATGAGTTGCTTGGCTAGTGAGCACTAGGTGGACCAGAATTTTTAGGCTTGTTAATGATCGTATGCTAAACCATGAAGAGATCTGTAAAACGAGGAGGAGAAGTACGGATAGAATCCTGGAAATGGCATCGATGAAGAGTTAGCTGTTTCATTCAAACAGCCAGAAGTATGAAAACATTTCAGTGTAGATATGAATAGAGATAAGCAAGTCAACCTCCTCATGAATAACTTGATGGAATAGGATGGTGATCCTTTCTTTATCGATATGTTCACTGTTAGCTGATTGACTGGAAAGATTAAGACAGTCTGCCAGACCAGAGATGTTCCCATAGATATGCAGTGGCTCTGAGAGGAGTTGTTGTTACCAGTCACAAATGGGAGGCAATTTAGGCCAGGTAAATGATTCAGGGATGTTTGAAATTAGAAGCATAGCCAAACATTAGTAACGCATCAGTGTATTCTGGGATGTAGGTCAGGAGATAATACTTTGGAAATATAAAACACAGTTATAATTGACAAGAAAACGGAATGAAAGTGACTGCTATGGTTTAGAACAGGACATGATTTAGCATCGCCATAAATCTGCAGATGTGATGCAACTGACTGGGCTTCCAGAGTTTAAGTAGCTTTTCATTGGCATAGATTATGCAAATCGTTTGTGTTTTGAATAGTTCCTGATTTTTTGTCATCTACTGAGTGAAAGCGAAAGGAGGTGAGTATTCATGAGGAACAGCCTTGAGAGGGGACAGTAGCAGGAGTTGCTCCAGCTGATTTATTGGTCTTGCTGAAATAGTAGATGGTGAGACATCGGAGATTATTAAAGGACCAAATATAACTGGTCCTTTAATAATCTCTGATGTCTCACCATCTAAATCAGTCTAATCCAGGTGGACAATCTTAAAGACATTTTCAATGCTAAGATGCTTCATACCTCAGATATGGTTTAAAAGCATTAATAGTTTATGCAGACAATGTGTATGGAACAACAAACAAGCCAGAATTTTCTGGAATAGACTATGTATGCCTAAAGAACAAAGGGGGATGGCTTGCCCTGATATAGAAGCTCAATATCTTTCTTACATGATGAATTTAGTAATAAAATGGGCTTACAGCACAGAAGAAGAATTCAAGGAGGAAACAGAGAATTACTTATTAGAAGACATTACATCTGAAAAAATGGATTTAAAGAAAATTCTCTTCCTGGCAAAAAACTTAAAAAAATCGAAGAGTAATATAATACAAAATCTAAGTAACAGTGTATGTAAATATATTAACAAAATCAATTGGAAAACAAACTTCTTTCCAATGAATGAGATATGGCACAACCCAAATTATAAATTCAAAGGGAAAATGTTGTCTAAAACATCATGGGAGAAAAAAGGAATCAAAAGATGGGGAAATCTTTTGGATAAAGACAAGATCATGAGCTGGGATAATTTTAGGACAAAATATGGGTTAAATAGTTGCCAATATTTCTATTATAATCAGATCACTAGCCTGTTTTGAAAAGATTGCAAACATTGGGAGAGCGCCCCAAACAATAAAAATATGGAAAGGAAACTACTGATCATCATCAAGGAGAACCTGAAAAAAATGTTTAACTGGCTAACTTCTCAGTTATACAGACCAATTGTAACAATGTATAAAAAGATAATATAAAGTTGGAAACAAGATCTAAAGTTTACATTCACAGAGCAACCATGGCTAATAGCCTGTGAAGCGATTCAAAACTATAAAGTATCAAGAAACAAAACTGTACAATACAAAATATTAAACAGAGCATACTATTCACCTTAACAGATTATTCAAAATGAATCCTAATATGCCCATCAGCTGCTGGCACTGTGGAGCAGAAAGTGTTGATATCTTCCATTTATTTTGGGAATGCTCCTTGAGTTCGACTTGGTGGATACAATCCTATCAAATATTAAACACAATTTGGATGGAAATACATAGGATGACAAGATCCAAACATTTGTATCCTAGAAATGGGAGGCAACACATTCACACATGGGAATTTAATGTATGCTCATACACAGTAAGAACAACATGAAGGGCTTCTATTCCTATATAAATAGTATAAGGGGTACATCAAGAGTTATAGGACCATTGCAAGTTGCTGAACATACTCATAGTAATCAAGAGGAAATGGCCAAAAATTTGTAATAACTATTTTTGCTCAGTCTTTATTAGAACCGGCACTAATGTTAATACTCAGAATAGGCAGGACCATATGGAGGACACCAATTCTGATATTTGTAAACCTCAGACTATTAAAGAGAAATTAAGCAAATTGGACCCTAATAATCTCCTGGCCCTGACAATATACGCCCACAACTACTTAAAGAATTGGTCAATTTGCTATCTACTCCAATATCAATTAAAAGGTAATAAGACAGTCAACGAATGTTGTGTTTCAGCTGATTGGAAGAAAGCCATTATTGTTCCAGTACACAAAAAGAGCAGTCCAAATGTAACATCTAATTACAGACCAATAAGTCTTATGTCCCTAATCTGTAAAATCATTAAAAGTATATTAAAGAATGCCAGCATATACAATCCTAAGAGACAAGGGGCTATTTGACAAAACTCAACACAGCTTCACACAAAGGAGAAGCTGTAATACTAATTTATTAATTTTCTATAATAAAGTTACAGGGCTCCAGGATAAGAATGAACCAGTGGACATAATCTTTTTTGATTTTGAGAAAGCATTTGATACTCTACCACATGCGGGACTGATTGAGAAGCTCAATAAAATAAAAATTGAACCCTCTATCATTCGGTGGGTGTCATCATGGCTTTCGAATAGGGTACAAACTGTACAAATAAATGACCATTTCTCCCATGAAGGTAGAGTGACCAGCGGAGTCCCTCAGGGATCCATCCTAGGGCCCTTGCTTTTTAATATGTACGTATATGATCTTCAAGTGTCAGGTGGCAATATTTTATTAAAATTTACTGATGATCTCAAATTGGGGGGGTCAGTACATACTGTACTGAGATGGACAAACAAACAATGATTAATAATATCAGTGAAATTGTACAATGGGCTGATCAGAATGGTTTGCGGTTCAGTCTCAACAAGTGTGTCATCATGCATTGTGGCAAAAATAATCTAAAACAGGAATATATGATCCATAATTATAAACTGCAAACATCTGACAAAATCAGAGACCTTGGGATATTGGTTAATAGTAGCATGAACAATGATTCGCACTGTAGACCTTTAGCAAAAAAATGAAACCACTTAGCAACTTGTGTTAAAAGATCATTTACAAATAAATTTGAAGCCATTCTGTTACCCCTATATAGAACATATTTGCATCCACATCTCGATTAGTGTTCTCAGGTTTAGAGCCCATGGCTTAAAAAGGACATTATTATATTGGAAAAACTTCAGAGGAGATTTATCAAGCAAATATCTAATATTAAGTATACTAATTATATCAGTAGGTTAATCCATCTCAAGCTACATCCCTTAAAAGTTAGGGGGGAGAGAGAGGGGAGATTTACTGACATTTGATAAAATACTGAAGGATACGGAACTATTAGATGATTTACAAATTAGCTATAGAGGCAATACCCATCATTTGAGAGGGCACAACAAACAAATACAGGGAGAAGTATTGAGAACTAATTTGAGGCACAATTTCTTCCTACTGTGAGTAGTAAGGTTATGAAACAAACTGCCACCAGATATAATCAGACAACTTTTTTGGGGATTCAAGTTGAAACTTGACGAATACTTCAAACAAAAATGCTTCTAATAAAAGATCCACTGTGAAGTGGGGATGGCCATTATGGGCACTTAGCCTGCTGTCATCCAAAATCCTTAGTATAATTCTTAGTATATTGGCAACCACTACAAAAAAATAGCATTTAAAGCAAATTTAATGCCAATTAAGAGATTAATATTGAAATATTGGAAACACCCAACAAGCTTATTACCATTACTTAAACCAGAATGGAAACAAGTGTTCTTAAGCTCTTTTTACAGCTATGGGTGTGTCCAATAACCATAAAACATTATGGAATTTATATTAAAAAAACATAAATAGGAACAAAATGATTTTATTTAGCTAAGATAAGTTCCATGAGAGAATAGCACAACAAAACACCAGCAGAATAACAATATTAAGTCTAAATGGTTATCTGAATCATATGATTGTGTTATATATGTGATTTACCAGTCTCTGTATGAATTTTAGTGGGGTATAAATGATTGTCTGTACCATAATATGCACTACGGATATGATATTATATGTGAATAAAAACCTTCTTGCAAAAAAAAAAAATTATTAAAGGACCAGGGTAGGAAATGGACAAGGAGCCACACAGGGAGAAGGAGTATGCTTAGTACTCAGAAGGTGAAAAGATAATTTTTTGTCAAGATAGCTAAGTTGAGTTTTGAAGTAAATAAGCTAATGCTGCAGCAGTGTTTGGGAAGAAGGACCGATGAGACTCATAGAGATGCTTCTTCCATATCTATGCCTTGATGCCAAGAGATAAATAAGTCCAGTTCCTCACTTCTGAACGAAATGCAAAACAAATCACATTACAACATCAGCTAGAAGTGAGAATGCATTCCAGTTTCTTCATAAGGATGGGATCGTTCAACTTGAATGTCACAGACACATCTCCACAAGATACTAGTCTGAAGCTAATGGTACTGGATGAGCCAAGAAGGGATAATTTACTGCCTGTTCATCTGCGATATCCCTGCAGAGGACTTGGATAGGAAGATGAACTGAGGAGAAGGCTGAGAATGAACTGATACTTGAATTCTGTCAAGGGGGGCAGCTCTGAAGTAGATAGAGCATTTATGGTTGACGAAGCACTTGGAAGGGGGTTATCATTTTAAAATAGTTGGTGGATTGGAGATAACAGGTATTGCAAAGCTGGAGCAGGAGAATATTGTAAGGAAAAGCATGCTTTGAGAGAAACAATATAATAGAGCTCTGATAAGGATGTGGTGAGCTTAGCCATGATTCTCTCATTTCAGAGGAGCCAGAGAAACTGGCTGTGAAATGAGCAGGATACGAGCAGGGTTGCTGGAAAGCAGAGATAAGCTGCTATGAAGAAATTGTATGATTCCTGTTTCCATGCTGAGACTGTAGGTGGAATAGCGAGGTTTTTAATTCAGACGTAAAGAATTAGACAGTCTAATCTTTAATAGAGTACTGAGTTGCAGATCATAATGAACGCATGCTTGAAGAAGTCCAAGTGGAGCCCTGAGGACCTTTTTTGGAATATAAAACTGGAGTATCAATAAGGGTGGTGAAGGTCTGTGAGGGATGGATGTGCATCTGAAGAAGTCAGAGGAGAACCTTCTTCTGCATCTGAGAATGTAGGAGTGGTAGAGATCATAAAGCCAATACATACTTAATAATGAATGCGGGTGGAAAAACTTTCATGAACATTGAAGAATAGAGGACATATACTTTCTCATAAGTCCGAGGAGGAGGCATCACCACTGGCAACATTGAGGAGGAACAAACTCTAGAAGCACGGTCAGATACTGGTCACTGTCAAGGATGGAAATAGCACTAATAGGGCTGTATGCACTTCATAGCTGTAGGTTGCAGAAACCCTTCTGGTGGATGAAGCCAAGCCCTTGGGTATGATCAGTTGAAGAACTGCTTGGATTGAGAATTGAGAAGTGAGTTTTAATATACTGCTAAGTGACTGAATTGAGAAGAAGAATGAACCCCAGGTAGCTAGAGCCAGAACTGGACACTGTTGTGGATGAAACAGCTCTAGTGGGGCTGTGATTGCATGGCAGCTTTGCAGGTTGCAGGATCACCCCTTGGCAGATGAAGTTGAGCTCTCAGGTATAATCAGTTGAATGCTTGAATGGAATTAGAGTCTGATACGTTACTGATGAATTGACAATTTCAGACTTACTGGTGGATGAAGTCAAGCCCTACCTACACTCATAGACCTCTTCAAGTTGTGAACTAGGGAGATGGAGTCTGGTAGGGCTGCTGGTGAGGGCTGAATGGAAGGAGAGAACAGGAAGGTTGCTTTGGGTAGATGAACTGGAAGAGAGGAGCAATGGAGGCATGAAGGTCAGGCTGGGAGCAGAAACAGAGACTGAGCAGCAAAATGAGAGAGGAGTAGACCAGAAGGAGGAATGAATGCTAGATAGAACAGGAGAAGTAATTGAAAGGCAGGGACTCTGTTCGACCCCATTGTTAGGCCATTTTAAGAGAGGAAGTATGGGTTCGCTACTTATAGGTATTTCAAGCACAAGTTTTGAACTGGTATGATTGTATAGCTGAATGGATGGCTGCAAGGAGATGGCAGCCTGTACATACTCACTAAAACCTGAGCCTTTAGTACTGAAAGAAAGGAGACACTGGACACAACTCCTCCTACTGCAATAGCAATTGGAAAGGAGCAGCAGTAAAGCTAAGGACTCAATTGATTACTTCCAGGGAAACCCACTTAATATGGATTCAGTGAAGTGAGTTGTTGCTGACCAGATGAGGGATGATTAGTTATATGATTAAACATAAATTACAATACTTTACTATAAGCTGTGTACATGTCCAGGTGTACCCAACTGCGAGTATACTCTGTTAGTTGTTCAGCTTGTAGTGTATTCACTGATGAGAATGATCATTGGAGCAATTTCTGTGTAGTAGAAGTAATAGAGATAGGTAAATGTTTCAATGGCTGGGTCAGATGATTTACTGTGGGCCCATATATTAAGTGTAAAGAGCAGAAATTTGCCCACACTGTGGTAAACATCTGATTTAGACTAAGGCAGACTTCTACTGTATGTATAATCATGAGTAAATGAGATGGCTATGGGATATACTGTATAATGCATGCTGAGCATACCCACCCTCTCTCTGGCTCTGGGACCTCAAAGCAGGCAAAAGAAAGAATGAAGCTGGAAAATGGGCAGTGACCTCAGCATCACAACCCAGAAGAATGTAGAGGGTTCAGACAGAGTGAAACAGAACCCCCCCCCCAAAAGAAAAGCAAAACAGGCAGCAGGAAACAAGAGTAGAGATCCAGGAAGACCCAGGAAAGCATGGGAGAGCCAGAGTAACAGGTATGGGGGGGGGGCAGTGGGAGGACAGCCAGTGGAAAGACAGGGAAGGGAGGCGATCAGAAGACCCACATGGAAAACCACAGCACAGGGGCTGGGTGGGCAGGTGAAGCAGAAAACCCACATACAGAGGAGGAGGAGAGGGGCAGGAGAAGAGGGAGAAAGGAGAGGAAGGAGGAGAATGGCAGAGGAAGGGGTGGCAGGGACACTGCAAAAAGGCTGCAGGAGTGTCAAAAACAAAGAGAAGGCAGAGGAGCACAGGAGAAGTGGGGAGGATAGAGAAAGTGAGAAGACCAGCCACACAGGCAATGCAGCAGCTCAGGAGCTCAAAACACTCTAAGCATGGATTGCTGGGAGAGGTTGACTTTTATTGGAATGGTAGGAGGAGTTGATTCCCCCACATTGGATCTCAGGCAAAGCCCTCCCATAGATAGATAGATAGATAGATAGATAGAGAGACAGACAGACAGATGAAGAGAAAGACATATGGAGATAGACAGAGGGAGCAGGGGATTACTGGCTCACAGATTAAACTGAAGCTGGCAGCACAATTCCAGTTGCAACTTCAGAATGCAAAAAAAGTCCCACTGTTCTCATGCTGAGAACATGGGTGAACGTATCGCATCCTGGGACATGTTCAGGTGAGTGAGGGTGTATGTGTGGGGGGTGGGTGCTGAGTAGGAGGTCGGGGTGGTGTGAGTGGGGGGTCAGATCAGTGAGGGACCGTTTTCTGTTTTATGGGTTAAAAAAATCAATGAGGGACATTTCTTTTTATTTCAGGGGACTTAACACTAGTGATTGGGCACCCTAGCATCAGGTTGTTTGGCGGCATCAGGGGTGGGCACCCTGTTGCCGCCATGTGTATAATGGGAATGGGGTAGGTGACCTAGAGGGGAGGGGGGTGAAGGGAAGTGGTACTGGGGTGGGCACCCTGGTCTGCTTCTAAAACCATTAAATTAAGTATGAGAAAGGGGGCAGGTGACCTGGAGGGAAATGGGGCAGGCGACCTGGAGGGAAAGGGGGAGAAAAAGTGGTAAAGGGGGGTGGCCACCCTGGTCTGCTAGCACTATAAGAACAGATAGATAGACAGACAGAGATCTAGATAGATAGACAGACAGATAAAGAGATAGACAGATAGAGACAGACAGGCAGACAGGCAGATAGACAGACAGACAGACAGACAGACAGATAGAGCAGGGGATCACTGGCTTACTGCTTCAACTGAAGCTGGCAGCATGACTATAGCTGTGGCTTCAGAATTCAAGAAAGTCCCACTGTTCTCATACTGAGAATGCAGATGAACAGCTCCTCCTGCTAAGCTGGGCATCCAGAATTTTTTGGGTGCCCAGAAACATTTTTTCAGGGCAATTTTCAAAAAACAAACACCAGAATCCAGCTAAACGGGTCTGTTTACCTACATTCAGCTGTTTTTGTAATCCCTTCCTGCCCCTGTGTGGTGGGTGTACTTGTCCTACCTCTTTGAGAGCTATTTTGGGCTTCATGAATTAGTTGTTCTAGTCTTCACCCACCGGGGGGATTCCGTGGGTCAGAGGTCACCAAAGGTGCGTGGAGCCATAGATTGCGGTTTGGGCGTGGAGGTGGGAGAAAGCCTCACCATGGGAGTAGTGAGGCAGTGGGAGTACTGGAGCAGGGGCAATTGCCTGCTCCCCACCTGAAGAGATTCGGTTCTGGGTGGGCAGGCGTATTGGTCTGACGTGGCAGTGGCCATGGTCAGTGTTCCGGGATGGCTCCATGGGTGACACCAGCGAGATCCACTATCCCTCCAGTCAGGCCTATCTCATTTTCTGGCAGGAATGGACTGATTGGCAACATGGAGGAGGGCAGCATCGAATCTGTGGCTATCCTAGGTCAGAGTGAAAGACAGGAGCAGGTGCCAGCCCGGTGGCACTGAGGGTTGAGGCGCTGGACTCCACACCTCGCTTCACGCCAGTGACATGGGTTCGGGAATGAGCCCAGGCTGTCATGGGTTGGCAGAGGAGGGAGATGATTGAGCATCCGGAGGACAGCTCTCCTCTTCCGGGAGGGAGGGGGTTCCCTGCTCAGCCCTTGACTGGCTGCTAGCGGAGGCCTGAGGCATGGCAAGCATGGAGCTGATGCTGAAGGGGGGGGAGTGACGACATCGGTGGTGATACCTTGGTGTCGGGCATGTGCCTCTCCCACAAAGAACAGGGAAAAGGACTCTCAGAGCTCTGGGTAGATGGAGCACCGAGGAAGACCCCTAATGGCTCCTGCCTGCCTGGTCCCAGGGTCTCCCAACGAAAGTTGATTAGTTCGGGGTGCTCAGCCCCACCTTGTCCCCGCCCGGGGGGAAGATCCACGGCTCCATAGGGGATCGACCGTGGGACCAGGTAGGTGGAGAAGCAGGGGCAGTCCTTCATTGGAGCTCCCAAAGAAGTGGAGCTCGGAGAGAGTAAGCGGGATGAAAAGATATTTTAAAAAAAAAAAGATAGGAGCAGGTGTCCAGGGAAAATCAGAGAGTGCTTGGCGTGTGACCATTGACCCTGTTGTGGCCACTCCAAGGGGACTGTTGGAACTAGGCTGAGGCTAAGGAGGGAAGCAGGGAGCATCCTGAGTAGAAGGAACAACCTGATTGTGGCCATAGGTGGGGACGTTCACCCTGTGAAGTTAAGGGGGAAGCTGTCTTCCTGCACTGGGAGTTGGAAGAGCTCGAGAAGGAGGGAGTGCGGTTAAGGACCCTGAATTGATATGGCTTCCTTCAGTCTGCCACCTCGAACATTCGCAGAGAATCAGTGAGAGTAGTGCCAGAAGGAAGCAGCGAGGTTGCCCTGAGCTCACTATCTCCCTTGCTTTCTTAATCTGGAAGAGCAAAAAGTGAGAGTAAAATGTGAACTTAGCTGCTGCCTTGCTGCCACCCAGCTCCTAGGATTTAAGAACTGCTGCCCAGAACCCAAAAGTGGCCACCCAGCCCAGGGGAAGAAAAATGTGTCTTGGTGGGTGTCAGTTTAACCAAAATGGAGCCAGCTTTACTCCAATGGGACTCCTGAGTCTGGAGGACTGTAATTGTACAGCGTTATGGACTGGCCAAGTTAACAATTAAAATGGGATCCCCTGTTTGACTTTATTTATTTATTTTTGGACCTTCAGTTATTTGACCGTTTGACTGTTTTAACCTGAAAAGTTCCCTTGCAGCCCAGCACCGAAGATGGCACCCCGTGAGCAACAAAGTATCCATCAACGTAGCCAGATCCCGGTAAGGATTATAGAAAATGACCTGGTCTGTGTTTCTGCTGCTGTGAGCAATCCTCCCTGTTTTCATCATCAGGCATACCCCTAGACATGGGGATGGGGGGGGGGAGGCTTGCATTTATTTTTTGAAAATATATCATTTTTATGTATTTTCAGTGTTTGTGAATTAAAAAAAATCAAGGTGACGGCTGTCACAATCAGTATTTTTTCCACATGACAAGTAAATCATGAAAATAAGCACTCACAATAGTTTTTTTAACCGTTTTAGCCATTCGCAATTATTGGTTATCCAGAAAAATCCTTTGCCAAATGACTCTGGAACTGTGTAATACTTTTTTCACAAAACCTTCAAAATGCACACCCTTGGCACAGGCCCCTTCAACTCTGAAAATGTCATGAAAGAATTCCACACCCTCTAGGCTACACATGAGAACAAAAATACACACAGTGCTACGTATAGGGAAACCCCAAAGTTTTTTTTTTCCAGTTTTCAGTGCTCCATATATATTTTTTTTAAACTCAGCTTTATTATGGAAGAAACAGTATACAGCCTGTTTTACAACTTCATACATGTTGCTAATTCTTAAAACAGAATTAATGTGAACCATAATGACATCTAAAATAAAAAGTCTCTTTTAAATGTCCACATAAAGATCTCTTGTGTCTCTGTTCTGTTGGAATAAATCCAAATAACTGGATGGCTGTAGAATGGATATGCATGAATCTTTATCTCCAGGAGGAGATTCACCATGTCTGAAAGATGGCTAGAGTTAATACCTAAACCCCTGGGACTGAAACTTCCCAGATAAACAGAAGAACAAAAAATATCAGTGATAATAAAAAGATGCTATAAAACAATTTACCTATGTTGTATTTATTCAAAGCACAGCCCTTAGGTATACCCCCACCAATTCAACCCCTTATCTCCAAAGCTAGAGTGGGATATAGAGTATCTCACGTGCCTACAATTTTATTCCTGTTATCTGCCCCACTAAACAATTAGAGAATTCCATTTTAAAAAATGTGAGTCCTCTTGAGCCATAGCTATTGCACTTAGCTAGATTGTAAGGCTCGGGACTGAAGCCAGATATTCCATACCCGCCATCTCTGCTTATGTGCTTCCAATTTAAGATGCAGTTTGGCTAGTAAGGGCCTTCATTGATGGCACCTAAGTCACCCTGGCTATCCATTCGTCTAATTCTCGGGGGCGGGCTTCAGCCATTTAGCTGTACGGCACTTGAGGGCCACTGCTATGAGAGTTAACAAAACTTTCCTCATGTCACCCCTGGTTCCAGTCGCTCCCAGAAATCCTAGCACCCACTCCTCAAAGTGCAAAGGCAGATGCACTCTGGTTATGTTGCATACTGCTTTCTGAATGGATTGCCAGAAAGGGGCAACGATGGGACATCCCAAAAAAATGCTCCAGTGGCTGCCAATGTGGCCACAGCTACTCCAACATTTGTTAGAGCGTGGGCTACTATAATGGTGTGTGATTGTTGGTATCTGGAAAAATCGCACCCTGACCTTCCAAAAGAATTCATGCCACAAGGGGGCTGACATGACCTTTCATCCCAACTTTAATCTCTTATTCCAGGTGGAGGTATCTATCACTATACCTGCCTCCTGCTCCCAGATCCTCCGGACTGAATCTAATGGGGTCTCTATTGTTGCTCCCAAGAGTTTGTATATGCTAGAAATGTGGCGTTGCAGACCTTTGATGGTGATTACCCCATAAAGGAAGGCCTCCCACCCTGTATACGGCCTGGTTAGGTGGTGTAGGTTCTCCCCTGATTGAATAAAGTGCCTGACTTGCATATACCTCAAGAACTGCACATTGGACCAGCCAAACTTCTCCTTGGCACATTGGAAAGATATGCACCCATGACCTTTGATAAACTGGACAAAATGGAAGGGACCCCATCGTCCCCACTCGGAATATCCTGTATCTAATGTTGGGGGGGAAAAACACAGCCTCATATCTAATGAGGGGGAGAGGACCTAAGCCTTCTGGGGTGCAAGTACATTTTTTAATCTTCTGTAAAATCTGCAGGCTATGCCTAATCCATTTATTCCTGATAGTTCTGGTCAGATCCAAAGAAGTGCTAGTCAAGGTTAAGGTATACAGAGGTTTGAAGCCGACATCTGCATCCTCTATTGAATACTAGACGGATGAAGTGCGTTGCTTCACTCATGTCACCAGCATTGCCCCCTGTGCTGCCAGATAGTACTTAGGGAGGTCAGGCAGGGACAGTCCCCCCGCTTCCCTAGGGAGCTGCAGGACTGCTCTGGCTGCCCTGGGTTTTTTGTCTTTCCAAATAAAATTATTGATATGCCCCAGTACTTTATTCCAGTAGATATTTGGGATTCTAATTGGAAGGGATGAAAACAGGAAGAGAAAATTGGGGAGTACGTTCATTTGAACTGTGGCCACCCTGCCCGCCAACCCCAAGGGCAGCAATTTCCATCTGGCCAAATCTTTTGATATGGCAGCCCAGAGTGGTTCGTAGTTCACTGTGAACAGTCTGGCCAAATCCACCACTATTTGGATTCCCAGATACCGGGTCTGATTTCCGGGGGCCCATTTGAATGGAAAGGTTGCCTTAAAATGCCCAGGAGAGACACCACTTAGTATGAGGATTTCCGACTTTTGAAAATTAATTTTATAGCCTGATAGCTTCCCAAATGTGCCCAAAAGATCTATCAAGGGTGGCAGAGAGAGATCTGGGGAGGACAAAAAAAAAACAAGGAGTCATTTGCATAAAGGGAGATCTTTTGTTCAACCCCCCCCGGCCACCCCCTACAATCCTCCCATTACCCCCTACCCAGACTGCATGGGTTTCCAAGCTTAGGAGGGGGAGAGAGGGGGCAACCCTTGCGTGTCCCCTGTGTGAGGGGAAAGGGGCAGGAACTGATTCCATTTGCTGTCACCAGAGCCGTGGACCTTGTGTAAAGTCTGGAAATCACATCTAGAAATTTGGGGCCAAAATTCATATGATCCATGGTTGCTTTTAGAAGCTGCCAATTGACCCTATCAAATGCTTTTTCTGCATTTGTGGATATGGCTCTTTGAAACTTACGGGATGAGGTCTGGGAGGTAAGAATGTTAAGGAGTCTTCGGATATTATCTGAAAGGTATCTGCCCGTAATGAGTCCTGTCTGGTCATCATGCACCAAGGACGGAACCACTGTCTAATCTACCTGCTAACAGCCCTGCAAATAGTTTTAGGTCTACGTTTAGAAGGGAGATGGGCCTATATGACCCACACTCTGTGGGGTCCTTTCCTTCTTTAAGTAGCACAGAGATTTGTGCCTCCTGCCATGATTCTGGAATTTCCCCCCCTTCCATGATTTCTTGGTAGACTGGCAACAAAAAGGGGACTAGTTGGGCCTCAAAAACCTTGTAAAATTCATTGGGAAAACCGTCTAAGCCAGGGGGATTTCCCATTTTTAAGTTTTTGAATTTGGGTCTGCAGATCTGCTGCAACAATATTTGTCTCCAAGGAGTCCCTGGCCTCTTGAGTAAGAGTCCTAATGTGTACCTGCCGAAGGAAGTCCCCTACTAGCTCATCAAAACTGTCTGCCTCTTCCTGGTAATATAAAGGTTTATAATACAATGCAAACATTTGGGTTATCTCTTCTGGCTTGCTAGTGAGGGTGCCCCCTCTACCAGGCTGTCTAAGTTTCAGTATCAGCCTACTCACCTGTTCTTTCTTCAATCTGGCAGCTAGCAATTTTCCAGCCCTCTCTCTCTCTCTCCCCCTTCGTAATACCCTTGCCTTATTCTTCTGTACCTCCACTCTAATTGTGTCCATATTTCTGTTTCTAATACCAAATGTCTTTCCTCCAGGTGTCATTTCATATCTGCGTTTAAAGTAATTTTATGCTGAAATTCAAGATCTCTCACCTCCTCCTTCTCCAAAGACCTGATCCTGCCCTCCCATCTCATTTTTTGTTCTGAGGCATATTTAATAATTACTCCCCGCAAGACTGCTTTGAGGGCATCCCAGCGTACCACTTGAGGGGTGTCCTTTTCCGCACTGTGGTTAGCAAATGTTTTGATGGAGTCGCAGATCAGATCCTTAAACTGCTGTGAGTTCAACAGGCTGACATTAAGCGTCCGAAGAGAGTTACGGGCAGCAGGGGCCAGGGTCAGCTCCAGGCACACCATTGCATGATCCGAGAGGAAGCGGGCTAAAATCTCACAGGCCTATGCACTATAAAGCCACTTCTCTGACAAAAACAACATGTCAATTCTAGCATAACAGTCATGCCTGTCAGAGTACTGGGTATAGTCTGCCCTCCGGTCATGCAAGGCTCGCCAAACATCTCGCAGGCCTGCCAGCTGAGCATCCCGATCAGTATCGATCTCGTTTTGCTTTGCTTACCCCCCGCTCCTCCCCTCCTATCCAGTGTAGGCATAAATCCCCTCCCAGGATGCAGAGTCTGCTCCCTAAATCCACAAGCCCACCCAGTATCTTTTTAAAAAAACCGGCAGCCTTCTGGTCAGCATTTGGAGCATATAGATTAACTATTAGGCCGAGAATCTCTCTGTAATTAGCCCAAAGTTTAACAAATTGATCGTTTGGGTCTGTTTCTGCTTTTTCTATTTGCAAAGGGCAGTCCTTATGCACCAAAATAGCTGTGCCCCTTCTATGGGGGTGGGCAAGATATGTGGAAGCGAACACAGAGCCCACCCAGCCTCTACGCAGCTTAAGATGTTTGTCTGCTGTAAGGTGGGTCTCTTGCAATAAGGCTATCGAGGCATACTGATGAGTCCTGGTAGGACGAAACATGTGTCTATGTCATCTATTAGCACCCTTTGCAAACTGTGTGAGAGGCCTTTTGACACCATGCAATTCTGCTTAAAGGTGAACCAGCATAATATTCTGTGGTGATTTGCAAATGCAGCCCATGATGCTTTGCATTGTGTGGACTTGTGTAAGTTTGTATTTTCTTGAAACTTGACTTCCCAGCCAAATGCCCTTTGGGGTAACCATTGCCTCAGTGTTTGCGCACAGAGGTTCTTTGTCTTTTAAATAGTTTTTTGTTTTAATGGGGTTCACAACAACATAACCCAGACAGACCGTCTAAGGGTAGCTGGTTCATTCCACTGGGGTGTCAAACAGACAAGGCATACTGATGAGTCCTGGTAGGACGAAACACGTGTCTATGTCATCTGTTAGCACCCTTTGCAAACTTTGTGAGAGGCCTTTCGGCACCATGAAATTCTGCTTAAAGGTGAACCAGCATAATATTCTGTGGTGATCTGCATATGTAGCCCATGATGCTTGGCATTGTGTGGACATGTGTAATTTTGTATTTTCTTGAAACTTGACTTCCCAGCCAAATGCCCTTTGGGGTAACCATTTCCTCAGTGTTTGTGCACAGAGGTTCTTTGTCTTTTAAATAGTTTTTTGTTTTAATGGGGTTCACCACAACATAACCCAGACAGACCGTCTTAGGGTTGCTGGTTCATTCCACTGGGGTGTCAAACAGACGAGGCATACTGATGAGTCCTGGTAGGACAAAACACGTGTCTATGTCATCTGTTAGCACCCTTTGCAAACTTTGTGAGAGGCCTTTTGGCACCATGCAATTCTGCTTAAATGTGAACCAGCATAATTTTCTGTGGTGATTTGCATATGCAGCCCATGATGCTTTGCATTGTGTGGACATGTGTAATTTTGTATTTTCTTGAAACTTGGCTTCCCAGCCAAATGCCCTTTGGGGTAACCATTGCCTCAGTGTTTGTGCACAGAGGTTCTTTATCTGAATGTTTGCCTTTCTGAGCTCCTGCAAGAGCCAGGTGCACTTGACAGGGTTGTTAAGCCCTCGAACATTGTAAGTTGTGACTTTCAAATCACCCATGGAAGATATATGTAGTCTCTGCATCCCTGAAGCTGTATCTATTGGGGTCAAATCTTATACACCGGTATTCATATACATTTAGGGTGTAGTATGGATATCCCAGGCTGGCCAATAACAACATAAAAAACCATAAACGTGTTTAACAACAGGTTAAACAATCGTAACAGAGTAAACGAGCATTTGTCAATGCTGAATGTTGATTGCGTTGGTCCGTTGTCACTCGCTCGTTCTGTTTCTCCTGGTGCTGCAGGATGCTGTTTTGTACTGGGCTCCTGCCTGCGTTGGCACCTTTTTCTGTCCACAAAGAAATCTGCAGCTGTCTCGACAGAGCTCCGTTGAGGTGGCTCACTCCCCCTCTCTCACTCGCTCATTCTGTTTCTCCTGGCGTTGCAGGCTGCCCTTTTGCACTGGGCACCTGCCTCTGTTGATGGCTTTTTCTGCCCACAAAGAAATCTGCAGCAGTCCTGACACAGGTCCGTTGAACTTGCTCACTCTCCCTCTCTCACTCGCTCATTCCATTTCTGCCGTGCTGCAGGCTGACCTTTTGTACTGGGCTCCTACCTGTGTTGCCGCCTTATTCTGCCCACAAAGAAACTGCAGCAGTCATGACAGAGCTCCTTTGAGCTTGCTCAGATCCCCTCTCTCACGCACTCATTGTGTTTCTCCCGGCGCTGCATGCTACCCTATTTGTACTGGGCTTCTGCCTGAGTTGGCACCTTTTTCTGCCCACAAAGAAATCCGCAGCTGTCCCGACAGAGCTCCGTTGAGGTCGCTCACTCCCACTGTCTCACTTGCTCATTCTATTTCTCCTGTCACTGTAGACTGCCCTTTTGTACTGGGCTCCTGCCTGCATTGCTGCCATCTTCTACCCACAAAGAAATCTGCAGCAGTCATGACAGAGCTCTGTTGAGCTCGCTCACTCTCCTTCTCTCACTCGCTCGTTCTGTTTCTCCCACCACTGCAGGCTGCCCTTTTGTACTGGGCTCCTGCCTGCATTGGTGTTTTTTTCTGGCCACAAAGAAATCTGCAGCAGTCCTGACACAGCTCCGTTGAGCTCGCTCACTCCCTCTCTCTCACTCATTCCGTTTCTGCCCGCACTGTAGGCTGGCCTTTTGGCTGGGCTCCTGCCTGCATTGCCGCCTTTTCCTGCCCACAAAGAAATCTGCTGCAGTCATGATAGACCTCCGTTGAGCTCGCTCGCTCCCCCTCTCTCTCTCGGTTGTTGTGTTTCTCCTGGCGGTGCAGGCTGCCCTTTTGTACTGGGCTTCTGCCTGCGTTGGCACCTTTTTCTGCCCACAAAGAAATCCGCAGCTGTGCCAAAAGAGGTCAGTTGAGGTCGCTCACTCCCCCGTGTCACTCACTCATTCTGTTCTCCAGGTGCTGCAGGCTGCCCTTTTGTAGTGGGCTCCTGCCTCTGTTGGTGCCTTTTTCTGCCCACAATAAAATCTGCAGCAGTCCTGACAGTGCTCCGTTGAGCTCGCTCACTCCCCCTCTCTCACTCACTTGTTCTGTTTCTGCCCGTGCTGAAGGCTGCCCTTTTGTACTGGGCTCATGCCTGCGTTGCCGCTTTCTTCTGCCCATAAAGAAATCCACAGCAGTCACGATAGAGCTCCGTTGAGCTCGCTCACTCCCCCTCTCTCAGTCGCTCATTCTGTTTCTCCTGCTGCTGCAGGCTGCCCTTTTGTACTGGGCCCCTGCGTGCATTGCTGCCTTTTTCTGCCCACAAAGAAATCTGCAGCACTCCCAGTAGAGCTCTGTTGAGTTCACTCAGTCCCCCTCCCTCACTCACTCACTCATTCTGTGTCTCCCGGCGCTGCAGGCTGCCCTTTTGTTCTGGGTTCCTGCCTTCGTTGGTGACTTTTTCTGCCCACAAAGAAATCTGCAGCAGTCCTGACAGAGCTCAGTTGAACTTGGTCACTCCCCCCCTCTCTCATTCGCTCGATCCTAATCTGTCCCACACACTGATTTCCGACAGCGACTGCGGTATTGTGCACCGGAAGCGTGAAAACACATTTTGGCCAGGATGTGAAAAATGACAGCTGAACTGTTCATAAGGAGGTGTGAAAAAATGCCAGTGATGAAAATCTGGCATAAAAATATTAATTTGCGAAATTACAAGGGTGCGTGGAAAGTGCACAATGCACATTCGTAACACAGTCATTGTATGGAGTTTCATCACAAAATTTTCAACATAGGCATTTTAGGACCTCTGCTCAAGAATAGTGTCAGTGTGATTTTCTTAATGTGTCCCGAACACTGATTTCCCACAGTGACCGCGCTATTGTGCGCCAGAAGACGGAAAACACATTTCGGCCAGGATGTAAAAAATGACAGCTGCACTGTTCATAAGGAGGTGCAGAAGAATGGCAATGGTGAAAATCTGGAGTGAAAATATTGCAAAGTTGCGAAGGTACGAGCGTGCGTGGAAACTGCGCAACACATGCGCGTAACACACTCATTTTATGGACTTTCGTCACCAAATTTTCAATATAGGCATTTTAGGACCTCTGCTAATGAACAGTGTCACTGTCATTTTCATAATGTGTCCCAAACACAAATTTCTCACAGCGACTGTGCTATTCTGCGCCAGAACTGCGAAAACACATTTCGGCCAGGATGGGAAAAATGACAGCTGTACTGTTCATAAGGAGGTGAAGAAGAATGGTAATGTTGAAATTCTGGAGTGAAAATATTATTAATTTGCGAAGTTACAAGCGTGCGTGCAAACTGCGCAACGCACACTCGTAACACAGTCATTCTATGGAGTATCGCCACCACATTTTCAACATAGGCATTTTAGGACCTCTGCTCATGAACGGTGTCACTGTAATTTTCTTAATCTGTTCCAAACACTGATTTCCCACAGTGACCGCGCTATTCTGTGCCGGAAGAGCGAAAACACATTTCAGCCAGGATGTGAAAAATGTCAGCTGTACTGTTCACAAGGAGGTGTGAAAAAATGCCAATGTTGAAAATCTGGTGTGAAAATATTAAATCTCTGCCGAAATTCTGACGTGCGTAGCAACTGCATAACCTGCGCTATAAAACAGTCATTTTTGGTCTTTTTTCCACCAAATATGTAACATAGGCTTTTTGAGAGCTCCACCGCGAACTCTGGCACTGTTGTTTCATTAATCGGTCCCAAAAGGATTCCGCACAGTGACCGTGAAATCATCTTTCCGGGCTGAATAACGCCATGACAGTGGCAGAATTCATGAGGAGGGGTCCCAAAAACCTCATGTTGAAAATTTGGTGCCAAAATTCCAAAAAATGTCTGAGATATGCATCAAAATTGGAAAAACCCTATTTATTCCATTATACAGCTTACCGGCATTTCCACAGTTTGTGGTCGGCTTTGAAGAGTACAGACGTGTTCTGATCCACTGAAGATCATTGCGCGGTAAGTATGGGGTGAGGCGGGAGTGTAGGGAGGCAGGGTGCGCAGTGGGTGGGTGCAGGTTGTGGGGGGGGCAGGGAGACCGCGAGGGACTGTTTTCTTTTTTCCACAGGTTAAAACAAACAAAACAACATTGCGGGACTTTTTTTTTTTTACAGGGCATGTTGCACGCTGAGTGGGCCTCAGCATGCCAACAGAGTGTTTTTTGGGGCAGCTGTAACTAGGGAATTGGGCACCCCACGTACAAAAGGGGGGTGCAAGAGCTGAGGGGATTGGGCACCGCACAAATCTACTGAGTGTTTGTGGGGGGATATGTCGACGGGAGGGCTCTCATTGGCACATGAAACTAGGGAAGGTGGGACATAATGCCGATGGGGAGTGGGCTCCCTCGTCAGCAACATCAAAGTACAGGGCAGGAGCACTGAAGCCGATGGGGATTGGGGCCCCTGTCGGCAAACACACACTGTTGTGGGGGGGGCACATGCTGCCAAGGGGGATTGAGCACCCTCTCGGCACTGGGGGTTCATAATATTGTTTGTGAATACGGCGTCAAACCACTGCCATGTTCACAAACAATATTACACTTCCCAACTTTCCGCCCTCGCAATGACGGGTCGCTCCCTCTTTGCAGAGAATGGCTGACGCTGCAATGATAAGGTGGCCCCTGATTGCAGCAGCTGAAATGTTTCAAGGGGGTGGCACGCTGGCTGAACTAGTGTCAGCAGCAGCATGCCACAACATTGGGGAAAGCCAGCCAAGCTTTTATAGGCTGTGGGGGCATTGGCCACAACAGTGCCATGCCTCCACAACCTGCTTCTGGAAAACTGCCGCAATAAACATAATAATTCCTCTAAATGCCCATAAAATGGGTAAACAATTTGAACAATCCCTGTCCACTTCCAAGGTCTCACTTTAAGCCCATCATACTTAAGATTACCCTTGATGGCGGGTGGTGCCAGAGCAAGCCCAGCACCTCGCTGTTCCATATCGAAACTACTTCCATAGATCAGCCGCAGTGAATACACCACAGCTGTAATTTACCAGTTGCCCCACACTCCCCCCTCATCCACCACTTTAACTGTATGAGAAGGGTTCACCATTGCCCCCTCCCTTCTCTGTGAGCTTATAAGATTTTGCAAAGATTGCTGATTTCGTAAAGCACTTTAGGAATAAAGGGCTCATCAATAATCCCACTGCTCGCACAGTATTATGAGATGCCCCTTTCCCTTATTTTTTAAAAGGTATACAGCTACCCGTCAGTCCCCTCAAAAAGAGCCATCAGCTCACAGACTTATTAAATGGAAACAATCTCATCTGAGCCCTGTGAAAGAGGCTTCAGTCTCCCTAGTTCTTGAAGTTAAGAGAGTTTTAGTAGAAGTATTTACTTGCCCTTGGTATCCACATTTTGTGCCTCCGCTTCCGTCGTATCCTTTTTTCTTTTCTGGGGTGAACTTCTGGTGGAATGAATTCTGGACCAGGTCCCAACTGCTCCATTCTCAGCTTGCTTGCCACCCTGGGCACTAAGGCTCGACCCTGCTACCACCTGCTACTGGTGTTTTTGCAGGCTTTTAACAGTGCTGGGGTCTATGAAGTCGCCTAACGGGATGTCCAGTGAGGCTAAGTACTTTTTTGCATCTTGGGAGCCATCGAAAATTTTGGAGCTGGAATCTGAGGTAATTCTTCATTTTGCAGGAAACTCTACCCTCGCCTTCAGCCCTTTACTACAGAGCTGTTTGACCATAAGAAACCAGAGTTTTCTCTTTGCCATGGTGGTTGGAGCATAATTAGGTTCCAGAAACAACTTTGTGTCTCCAAAAATGATCTCTCTATATGCCGAAGCCTTGAGCAGCACCATTTCCTTGGTGGGATAATCAAGAAATGCCATTATTACTGAGCGGGGCCTGGCTTTAGGGTCCTTAGTTGGAGCAGCCAGGGCTCTGTGTGCTCTGATGATATTTAAAGAAACATCCTTCTCCAGATCCAGTAGCTCTTTTAACAGTCCCTCCACATAGCTGGCCATCTCCTCTGTTTCTGTATGCTCAGGCAGTCCATGCAACCTTAAATTAACTCGGTGTGAACGATTTTCCAAGTCCTCTAATTTCTCTAGCAAGAACTGCGAGTGGTCGTGGAGCTGTAACAAGGCCCCATTGTGAAGATCCAGTGTTTCAGCATGCTCAGTAAAATGAGATTCTATATCTTGTTGGTCGTGGTTTTGTAACTTTTGCTTGTTTTCCTTTACCTTGGAGCTGATGTTATCTAAGGTTTTGGTCAGGCATTGAAGCTCCTGGCATAACTGCCGGGATGTGACTGTGAAGTCCTCCCCCTCCTCTTCAGACTCACTCAAGGACTCAGGCTTGTGGTTGGCAAGTGGCCTAGTTGGCATGTCTTCCTTCGGGGCAGGAGGTGGTACAAGATTCAGTTTTTGCTGTTTTAGTGCTGTTCCGTGCAGCGCCCGATTCCTGGAGTGAGCTGCCATGGAGACAATGAAGCGCCACACGTAAATCCTCAAAATTAGCCTGGCAGGGTAAGGTTTAAAGCTGAACTAGTGAGGGAATCAGCGGGAGCTGATCTACCCAATGTCTACATAGCTTGGCATCCCAACCAGAAGTCTGGTGCTCCATATTTTGAAGACTGAACAAGATGCCATTGCGAAACTTTTCATGTCTTGAGACACTGACAGCCTGACCACGCATGCCAAACTTTCTGGTATTTCGGCAAATGCCGCCAGAATTATTAAGGTGCAAACATTAACATTAACCAGCCTGCTCAACCATAAGTATATACCTTTAATTGGTCATGTCCTTACTTTGTGTGTTTTTCATTTTAACCCTAATAGATTAACTAATGTAGTTGTGCTGCAAATCACCAGCATAAATATGACTATATATAGTATATATACAGTATATAAATGTAAAGCTAGACTTAGTGAAGGTTCCACCTCTACCTAATTTTACAGGTTGGAAGGCTGACACAGAGAGGTCAAGTAACTTGTTCATTTTCACAGTGGTATAATTTTGTTTTTGTGGTAGGATTTTGTTGTGGTATGATTTGACGTTGTGGTAGGATTTTGTTGTTGTTGTAGGATTTGGATGCTGTCATAGTATTTTGTTGTGGTACAATTTTGATGCTGTGGAAGGATTTTGTTGTAGTGATCTTTTATTCCACTGTTCAGTGCTCAAACCACCAGACCCTATTGCTTTACTTATAGAAACATAGACTTTGACGGCAGATAAGGACCACTTGATCCACCTAGTGTGCCCATTTCCCTACCTATTGGATAAGCTGCAGATCCTAGTTAACCAACAGCCTACTTCTTCCTACCCCCACCAGAATTAGAACTAAGGCAATAGCACTATAACAGCTGGTGGGGGAGAACACAGTAATAAAACTAAGACAACAGCACTATAACAATGGGGGGGCACAGTAATAGAACTAAAACAACAACAATCTAACAACTGGGGGGGGCAGAACACAGTATTAAATAGAAACACAGACTTTGATGGCAGATAAGAACCACTTGGCCCACCTAGTCTGCCATTTCCCTACCTATTGGATAAGCTGCAGATCCCAGTTAACCAACAGCCTACTTCTTCCTACCCACACCAGAATTACCTTATGTCTGTCCCATGCATTCTTGAATTCCCCCACTTTTTTTAACCCCACGACCTCCTCAGGAAGGCCGTTCCATGCCTCCAACACCCTCTCCATGAAAAAATACTTCCTCATGTTGATCCCGAGCCATCCCCCTCTATCTTCAAATTGTGTCCCCTTGTTCCTGCACATCTCTTTTTCTGAAAGATGCTACCCTCTTGGACTTTGTTGATTCCCTTGAGGTACTTGAAAGTTTCTATCATGTCCCCCCCTCCCTCTTTTCAATGAGGGTATACTACATATTAAACTCCTTTAATCTTTCCTTGTATGGCATCTGGCGCAGACCCTGCACCATTTTGGTTGCCCTCCTCTGGACTGCCACTATGCTGTCTATGTCTCTGTGGAGATGTGGTCTCCAGAACTGCATGCAGTACTCCAGATGGGGTCTCACCAACTGTCTGTACAGGGGATAACAACTTCCTGTTTTCTACCGGTGATGTCCCTCCCTATACATTCCAATATCCCCCTAGCCCTCCTTACTGCCTTCTCACATTGCTTGATTACCTTTAGGCCATCTGATACGACTACCCCAGGTCCCTTTCCATTTTTGTTGTTGTCAGCACCTACCCCCATTGTGTACTCATCCCCTGGATGTTTGTTTCTCAGGTGCATTACTTTGCACTTCTTTACACTGAATCTAAGCTGCCAATGTGCCATACTTTTGACCATTCCTCCAACCTTGCCAAGTCTCTTATCATCCTTTCCACCCTCCTTGTGTATCAACCCTGTTGCAGATCTTTGAGTTGTCTGCAAAGAGACATACTTTTCCTTTCAGTCCCTCCGCAACGTCACTTATAACGACATTAAAAAGGACCGGACCCAGTAGCGAACCCTGCGATACCTCACTAGTAACCCCCTTTCTGTGGAGTGGACTCTGTTTACTATTACCATCTGTGTCCTATTGTCCAGCCAATTTTTTACCCAGGCAACCACCCTGGGACCCACTCCCAGGCTCACTAATTTGTTTATTAATCTTTTGTGTGGGACTGTGAAATGCCTTGCTAAAGCCTAGGCAGGCCATGTCCACAGCCCCTCCCTGGTCTACCACTTTGGTCACCCAGTCAAAGAAATCTATTAGATTTGTCTGACATGACCTTCCCACTGTGAATCCATGCTGCTTTGGTCCTGTGTCCCACTGGCCTCTAGGTACTCAACAATTCTTTCCTTCAGAAGTGATTCCATCATTTTCCTACCACTGAGGTCAAGCTAACAGGTCTGTAGTTTCCTGGCTCTGCTTTGCTCCCACTTTTGTGAAGGGGAATCACATCTGCCCTCCTCCAGTCCTAAGGTACCACACCATCCTCCCATGATTTGTTAAAAAGGGTAGTCAGTGGTATCACTAGTTCTCCCCTTAGTTCTTTTAGAATTCTGGGGTGAATCCTATCAGGCACCATTGTTTTGTCCACCTTCAGTTTTAGGAGTTCTTTCAGAACTCTTTCTTCTGTAAAGGGACTGGTATTGACCCCCCAATCTAGAGTGCTTCTAGTGATTGGATTAGGTACCTCCCCCTCCTCTTCTTTTGTGAATACTGAGCAGAAGTATTCGTTCAGTATCCTTGCTTTTTCACTATCACCCTCTGGCCACCAGCCCTCGCCTTTATTAAGCCTCACTATCCCTCCCTTGGTCCTTCTTCACTCCCTAATGTACCTATAAAAGGTTTTATCTCCCTTCTTAACTGAACTGGCTATCTTTTCCTCGGTTTGGGCCTTTGCTATTCTGACTGCCTTCCCTGCTTCCTTCTGCTTTAGCTGGTATAGTTCTCTGTCCTGCTTCTTCTGTATTTCCTGATACTTCCTGAATGCTATCTTTTTCTCCCTAACCTTCTCCACCACTTCTTTTGAGAACCATAGTGTTTTTTTCCCTTCATTTCGATTTGTTTATTTGCTTCACACAAAGGCTTGTTGCCTCTGTGATGGCAGTTTTGATGTTTCCCCATTGTTCCTCCACCCCTCCTTCTTGCCCATTCGCTAGTGCTTTTCTGAGGCACTCTCCCATTTTGACAAAGTCAGCCCTCCTATAGTCCAGTACCCTCACTTTTGTATGGCTTGACTCCATGGCTGTGTTTATTGTGAACCACACTGTTTAGTGGTCACTTGTTCCCAGATGGCTACCCACTTCTAAATCTGATATCCTCTGTCCATCCACATTTGAGAGTACCAGGTCTAAGACTGCTCCCTCCCGAGTGGGTTACAACACTAGCTGTCTGAGATCTGCCTCCTGTAGGGCATTGAGAATGACCCTGCTCTTCAATGTGGCTGTAGCAAAGGTGCTCCAGTTAACATCTGGCATATTTAGGTCCCCCATCAACAATATCTCCCCTTTTTCTGCCATCCTAAGGATGCCTTGTATCATTTCCTTGTCCATTTCCTTCCCCTGAGATAGGGGGTCTGTATGCAATCCCTGTGCGGATTGTGGTGCCATTTCATGTCTCCAGGGTGACCTACAGTGCCTCCTCTCCTCCCTGTTTATGCTTCAGTTCTGTTGCTTTGATCCCTTCTCTTACATAGAGAGCTGCTCCTCCTTCTTTTCTACCCTCCCTGTCCCTCCTGTAGATTGTGTACCCTGGTATGTGGACAGCCCAGTCATGGTTCTCTGTGTACCATGTTTCTGTGACTGCCACGATATCCAGGCATCCTTCTTCCATTAAGACCACTAGTTCAGGGAGCTTGTTACCTAGACTACAGGCATTGGTACTCATTGCCCTCCATTTTGTATGGCTGTAACCCTTTTATCTCCATCCCTGTCCTTACTGCCTTTGCCTTTTCCTCCATATACCCCTGCCCTTCTCCCTATTGACTTCTCTATCTTGGTGTTTACCTTGCTAACTACCACGTTTTTTTTTGGGGGGGGGCTGGAATTTCCCTGCTCCTTTTCAGTGCCTCCCCACTTGGCTAGTTTAAATGCTTGCCAATGAAGCATTTAAACCTGTCACCTAGGATCCTGGTACCCCTCCTACACAGATGCAGGCCATCCCACCAGTATAGGCTTGTATCCTTCCAGGTGGAGATACATTCCCTGATGAAGGCAAAACCCTGAGCTCTGCACCAGTTTTTTCAGCCACTTATAGAATCCCATGCTGTGTAGCACCCTAGCCTCACCCTTACCATAGAAAGGCAGCACTTCCAAGAAGGTTACCGTGAGTGCTACTTGTCTAAGGCCCCTTCCCAACTCCACAAACTCCTCCTGCACTGCTCTGATCCCATTGTCAGCCAGGTCATTTGTCCCTAGGTGGACAATGACATCTAGCTCCCTCCCCTGGGCAGCTGCTCCCATGATCCTGAAGATTTGCTCCCTGTTCCTCCAAGCCATGGTGCTGGGCAGGAACCTTACCTCCCTCTTCCCTCCCTCCCCCAGTTCTACCCCCCTAAAAATTGAGTCCCCCACCAGGAGTTGTTTCCTTCCCCTGTGGGGTCCCATGCCACACTACTGTGGGTCTCCTTTGTGGAGATTCCCAGCATCCTCCTTGATCTCCATTGCTAGTGCCTCCATACAGGAACCACGCTCTGCCAGAATGGCATATGAATTGTGGAGAGGTACAACTGGAGGGATGCGCCCCCCTGTTCCACCACCCTCACTCTCCTTGAGCCCATCATGGTCCAACCGCTCCTCTTTCTTGGCAACCTCTGCAGCAGCACCTTGGTGGTCAATGAGTGGGAGAGGAGGTCACCTGAATCCTGGCCAACTCTGCCTGGAGACGAGCAACCTCCTCCCTCAGCCCAGAGAGGTGGCTGCATATGGGACAACACCACATCTTCCAGAACATCTCCTGGAAGACTGCTGCTCCACAGCCACTGCATTACTCCCATCATGTCTTATTGGTGGCCCCTTGACTGTTGTTTTGTATGCTTACTCGTTCCTCTCTCAGTTTACTTTTTTTTTTCTCCCTACTTTCCTACTGCCTCTGTTCCCTTACAGTTTCTGTCCTTCCTGTTCTGGGAGGGGAAGTTCCTGTATTCCTCAGTAGTCTCCTTCTTACTTGCTCAGAGATAGTCCTCCATCAGCTAGGGGGCGAGGGCGAGCTATTCTTTTCCTTCTAGGATAGTGAGTCTTTTGCGCCTCTGTGATCACTCCCTTCCTGCTACCAAACAGGAAGTCTCTGTTGACAGTCAAATCCAGTACCTATAAAAGTGGAACTGGCTAAGGGTGGAGGGGAGAGAGGGCTATATAGTTCCAGTACTAGAGTTCTAGCAGCTGCGGCATGAAGCAATTGATATACAAAATGTATCACAAAATGTATTATGTCTGTTACAAAGTAACAATTCAAGAAAAATAAAATAGCACAGTGTTGCAGAACAAAACTATAGAAGTATTACTGGTCTAAAAGTAATTTTAGGAGTCTTTAGGTTCATGGTCCCATGGATTCAAACTGAAATAAATAGATAACGTTCATTCTACTTAAATAAAATTTTACAGATGCCCCCCCCCCACAAAAACAAACTGCTCAAATCGAGGCTCCTTTACTCAGTCCCAGTGTTACCACTTGCAAACAGCTTAAAGAGCTCCTGACACAGTTGAGACAACTTCGAAAAAATGTACTGTTCAGATACAACTGTAGCTTATATTTTGTATTTTATTCTGTAATTCTCACCCTTTTTTCCTTATTCTAGGGATATTTGCATCAATACAGTATCTCTGCTCATTGAGCTCTGGCTGCCTGCCAACACCTGACATCATAATTCTGTTTATGACATCAAAATATGTTGCTGTGGAGATAATCATGGTGTCATAAACAGGAGATTGTGATGTCATGTGTAGAGATGCAGCCGGAGTAGATAGAGTCTAGGGAACAGGGATCTTGTTTTTTATGCAGTTGTTTTCAGTAATAAAGAAAATGGGGAATTAATTACTGAAAATATACGAAGTACTAAAGAATATGGGGTGGTGCTGTATATAAATCTTACTTTTTTCAAAGTTTTGCTAATGCTGTTAGTGGCTCTTTAAATGGTTGCTGAAATGGAGGATGTACCATAGGATTTATAGAACACAGGACTGCTTTTAACCAGTCTGAGCAGCCCCCCCCCCCGAGTGTGAGACACTTTTATTCTTACAGTTATAAGACCAGTTTCACACTTTTAGGGTGTCAGAACCATAAAATACTTATATCTGTACGAGTGATCTCTGCAGCAGTGTTAACATACAGAACTGTATTATACTCAAAGCAGAACTTGAAATACAGACTCCAACAGCGTACGGTAACCCATGAAGTGGGCGCATGAGGAAGGGCGCCGTCTGTTACAGCGACATCTTCCTCGCGCAATCCACTCACGGCGACCAACAGGTAGGGCGACCGGATGAGGGGGTGGGTGAACTAGGCAACAAGGATGTCACTATACATACATGTGGGGGTGGGAGCAAGCATAACGGCGTGGGCTGGGAGGGTGGAGAGGCTGGCAGGGGTGGGCGCTGCGGTTGTCAGTTGAGCTGCGTCATGGCATAGGGATTGGGCAATGGCGAGGGTAGCTGAGGTACTGGAGTTGGTCGGGCACTGGTGTCATTTTTTTGCACCTGGCCCGAACCTTTTATTTTTACTACTTTCACCCCGACGCGCATCACCCCGACATGCACCCCTGAGTTGAGAATCCTTAAGTAGGGGTGTGCGGTGGTGCAGCCCCCCCACAGAAAGTAATAAAAATATGTCCTGGCGCTGTTGTGCTGGTGCATCAGGGTTGTCAGAGTGCCAAAAATGTGTTTGGCACTCTGACTGAGTGATAACGGTGATCGCCTTTAGGCGTTCGCCGATATCACATAGACCCACAGTGTATGAGAGAAGAGTGCCAATGGTGTGCAGAGGGACCTGCAGTTGCAAGCATTGTCAGATGGATAGACCTTGGGGAGCAGGTCAGTTCTGAGGTGAGAAATAAAATGGGTGTGTGAATCAGTGAGACAGACAGGGGACTGTGCCAGATTGTGATAGCAAAGTAACAGAATGATCTGCTCCCACAGTGGAAAGGTTTAAACATGGGAGACCAAGCAACTTTGCATTTGAAAAGTGGACAGAGCAGAAGGGGATGGGATGGGATGGGGGGAATGCCATTGGAGAGAGAGACAAGCAAGAGACTGTGGATGACCTTACAGATGAGAATGGAAATGTTGTATTAAATTTAGAATTAAACAGACAGCCACTGAAGGTTATGGAGGATTGTCCTGAGGAGCTCACTTTCACAGGTACAGCAGCATATTGCACAGAGTAAACTTTGGATAGATGAGGCTTGAGAAGATGGTAGAAGAGGGAATTACAGTAGCTGAGTAGAGAAGTGGCACATGCATGGCAAAGATGAAGGAAGCTGAAGCTATGATAGATGCAAGCTATGGTACAGAGGTGGAGGTATGGAAAGAGAACTTGAGTTCAAGGTTTAGTAGAACACCTTGGTTTCTAATGATTGGAACAAAGCTGAGGGTGGAGTCAAGGAGGTGATAAGAGGAGGTGTGGGAAAGCAGCTAATTTGCCACTGCCTCCCCCCCACTTACTCACCATTGCCCTCTATGCTCCACTCTCTCCCTGGCCTCGCTCTCCCACAGAAGAACCATCCATAGTGCCTCCCTCATAGCTAAATACTGGTTGGGCTCCCTACCCCCCTACTTCACCTCCTGCCTCATGCCAGCTAACTCCATAGGCTACTCTGTCCGCCACAGAGATGCCCCGGCACTTTCAACCTTCCTCACCCTCACTCTGCCTCCGGTCAAGCTGCCTTTTCTTACCACCTTCTCCTCCTATGGAACAACCTCCCACCCTTCATTCATCAGGCCTCCTCCCTCCCAGCAATTAGGCAACTCCTCAGACTCCTCCCAACTACGCCTTGCCTAAGGTACATCCTGGGACCCACCCCTACACGGGACTAATTCCCGCTCCATCTTGAACCCTCAGTAGGTTGAATTCTCTGCCCATGTTATATTCCAGGTTATTTCTGATTCCTACATCCCTACTGTACTACTTCTGCATCTGTATTTACCTTATTGCAATGACTAATGCTTCTATTTGTAAGCATGGTATGTTTGTATTTACTGCCTGTAATCCAGCACTCTCTGTGCAACTCCTGTCTATAATGGATTGAATTATTGTTGTACTTATTTCCTGTGTAACTTCTATGTACTTCTCTGTACTTGGGTCATGCCTGGAAATGAGCCTTTCCCGGTCAACAAATTTTAAAATTAAAATTAAAAAAATGAGGGTCCCTTCTCAATGAGAAGGGGTTCCACTTTGGATATGTTCCTTTGGAGAAAGTTTGAGCAAAATTAAAGCTAAGGGTGGAGATAGTGGGGACTGTAAGAAAAAATTACTCACCTTAGTAATTTTATTTCTTCTAATGGAGTCTTGCTGTACTCTGACTATTGCAGTGATTCCCAACCTTTGAACTGCCCCGGAGAACTAAGTGTTAACTTTCCATGCAGGGCATGGAACGCTGAGCTCGAGCTCAGTTGAAGTCTCTGTGGAGTGTTTTGAACCTAAATCGTCAGATTCTTACGAGCCCAACTAAACCAAAAATTCTATGTGGAAATTGTAAAAATTCTATTAGCCAACTAGATGAAAAGTTTTGGATTCCCAAGGAAGACTCAAGTCAGGAAACCCAAAACTAAACCCAATGTACTGAAAAAAATAGCAATAATAAATAAGCACCCAAACAAAAGGAAGGAGGGTACCAGCAAATACACCCCTGGGGTGCAACACTGCACCTGCCCACCCACTTCCCAAAAACAGGTTCTGAGAGGGGAAGCAGGGAGGGAGGTCAGAATACAGCAAGACTCCATTAGAAGAAATATAATTACTAAGGTGAGTAATTTTTTCTTCAAACAACATGAAGTCTTGCTGTATTCTGACTATTGCAGACTACCAAGCAGTACCTCCAAGGAGGAGGGACAGAACCTACTTTGGGAATAGGTTCTGAAGTACTGCTGTACCAAACTGAACATCACTCTCAGCCTGGATATCCAGAGAGTAATGCTTGGTAAAGGTATGGACTGTTTTCCAGGTGGCTGCTTGACAAATTTCTAGGAGAGGAATATCCCTGGCCGCAGCCAGGGAAGCAGCTGTACCTCTTGTAGAACGAGCCCTCAGGCCTGAGGGTGGAGATTTTCCCAGTTTTTCATAGCAGAATTGTATACAAGACACAATCCACCTGGCAATAGATTTTTTGGTGGCAAGTTTGCCCTTTCCCACTTCTCCATAAGTGAGGAACAACTGGAGGGAGTCAAACCTGTGACCCTTGGTACTCTCTATGTAGTAACTAAGGGCTCTTTTAATATCTAAACTGTGTAGCCTCCTCTCTCTTGAGGAAGAATGCTCAGTGAAGAAAACAGGGAGAGACATAGACTGGTTTAAATGGAAGTCTGAAACCCCTTTGTGCAAGAACCTTCTATTTGTTCTAAGGACCACTTTATCCCTATGAAAGGAGGTAAAATCAGGTTCCACTGACAGGGCTTGCAATTCACTTATATGCCTGGCAGAGGTAATGACTACCAAGACACAGTTTTCCAAGTCAAGTACTTAAGCTCTGCTGAAGACATAGGCTCAAAGGGGGGTTGCATAAGCTGAGCAATGTAAACATTCAAATCCCAGGCAGTGGCAGGGTCTCTAAAGGGGGGATTGGTGTGAAACAATCCTTTAAAAAATTTGCAGAACACAGGATGGGAAGATAGTGAAGAAGGCTTCCCCACAGACAAAAATGCAGAAACAGCTGACAAATGTACCTTGAGAGTAGCTGGTCTGAGGCCTAGGCCATTAAGATGGACCATATAATCCAGAACCGTCGGCAATTCAGCAGTGTCTGGAGAAATATTCTCTTTAGAACATCAAATGCTGAATCTTTTCCATTTGGAGTTGTACGTCTTTCTGGTGGAGGGCTTTCAAGAAGCCTTGAGGATGTCCAGAACCCCTTGGGAAAGATGCAGATCTGCAAACTCTAACTCTTCAAGAGCCATGCTTTGAGATTGAGAGACTGAAGATTGGGGTACAAAATCCTCCCCTGAGAGGATGTTAACAGGTTGTAATTCCTGGGAAGAGACGGGGAGATGGACTGCCAGGGACAGCAACAGAGGGTACCAGGGCTGTCTGGCCCAATCTGGAGCAACCAGAATCATCTTGCAAGGTTGAGACCTTATTTTGACTAAAACTTTGAACAGGAGTGGGAAGGGGGGGAAAGGCATACAGAAACTTCCCTTCTCAATTCAGAATCAGGGCATCCAGGGGGACTGAGCACAAGACTGGAGGTCTGCAACAAAAGAGAGGAAGTTGGTGATTGTCTGGAGCTGCAAAGAGATATATCTCTGGAGTGCCCCACCTTGAAAAAATCACTTTCAACACCTGAGGGTCCAGGGACCATTCGTGATGGCCCTGAGAAATCCTGCTCAGTGCATCTGCTAGCACATTGTCCTTGCCTAGATGGTGAACTGCTACCAGAGAGGCTTGCAGGGAATAAGCCAGGGACCACAACTTTATGGCTTCTGTGCACAAGACTGTGGACCGAGTGCCTCCCTGCTTGTTGATGTACCACATGGTGGTAGTGTTGTCTGTTCTGACTTGAACCACCTTGTCCTGAACTGACTGTGAGAATGCTTTTAGAGCTAGAAAAACTGCCCTGAGTTCTAGAAGATTGATGTGTAGAAGGGATTCTTGGGGGGACCACAGACCCTGGGCAGTGAGGGACCCCAGGTGGGCTCCCCAGCCCAGAAGAGAAGCATCCGTGTAAGGACCACTGAACAAGGCTGAGCAACAAAAGGAACACCTTGCCTTATATTGTCCTGATCCTGCCACCACTGGAGGGCCTAGATCAAGGTCAAAGTCACTGGAATCAGTTTGGTAAGGGAGTCCTTTCTCGGAGACCAGTAAACTCTCATGTGGAACTGAATATCCCTCATCTGGAATCTTGCCCCTTGGACCACTGCTGTTGAAGTTGCCATGTGGCTCAAGAGCTGGAGGAAATGCCTTGCTGGTCGAGATACCTGAAGACTGAAAGAAGAAGCTAGTTCCATAAGAGCCCTTGCCTTTTCTAGAGGAAGAAAGGCTCTTGCTCTGAGTTTGTCCAGTTCTGCCCCTATAAAGTTAAGGAGCTGGACTGGTTTGAGAACTGACTTGGGAAGGTTGAGAAGAAATCCTAGGAAAGTGAGCACTTGCTGGGTCACTTGCAGGTGAGACTTGACTTGGTCTGGAGACTGACCCACTAATAGCCAATCGTCCAGATAAGGAAATATGGAAATCTTTTGCCTTCTTAGAAAGGCAACTACTACTGCCAGGCACTTTGTGAAAACCTTTGGGAGCTGAGGTTAGGCCAAAGGGCATTGCTGTGAACTGATAGTGGCCTGAGGGCAACTCGAACCTGAGGTACTTTCTGCAGGAGCACCTGATGGGAATGTGAAAATTGGCATCTTTGAGGTCCAGGGAGGCTAGCCAGTCCCCTGGCCATAGAGAGGGAAGGATTATTCCCAGAGTTACCATCTTGAACTTTGGTTTTAAAAGATGTTTGTTCCGATATCTGAGGTCTAGGATGGGTCGCCACTCCCCTGTCTTTTTTGGGGGTCAGGAAGTACCTGGAGTATAGTCCTTTGCCCCAGTGTAGGGTAGGTACTCTCTCTATAGCTCTTAAGCTAGGAGAGAAGAAACCTCTGCCTCTAGGGCAAGGGTTTCTGAAAGATTTGCAGGTGGAAAAGATCTGGCTCTCATCTTTGGAAATTTTTTGAAGCTGAGAACAGTCCCTGGCTTACTACTTTCAGGACCCACTTGTCTGATGTAATAGACATCCAATCCTGGACAAAGTAAGCCAGCCTGCCCCTACTGGAATAGGAGAGTCGACCCTGGCAGACCCATCAGGGTGTCTGCTTGGCAGAGGCTTTAGGCTGAGGGTGGATGCAGGCCTGCTGATCCCCCTTCTGCCTCTCCCTGTGAAGAACCCCCTCTGTGAAAATTAAGAAGAAGAGGCCTGTGCTTGGTAAAAAGGCCTTTGAAAAGGCCAGCCCCTGCCCCTAGACTGCTGCCTTTGAGGAGTTGCCTGCCTTTCCTTGGCCTGAGCACTCCTGTAAGTGGTCCTGTACTCATCCATTTTCTTCATGTAATTCTCTGTCTGCTCCCCAAACAGATAATTGCCCACTACAGGAAAATCCATATCCTTAGCCTGGGTGTCCTGCGAGAGGCTAGTACATCTGAGCCAAGCCATTCTCCGAAGAGCCGCAGATGTAACCATGACTCTTGATGAGACATCATTAGAGTCCACAGCAGCATGAAATTGCACTTTAGATGCCTCACTTCCATCTGCAACCACCGCCTCCAGCTCCTTGGCTAGCTGGGGGGGAGGCCTGTTTAGCCAGTGCCAGTACAGTGTCCCACCTGGACTTCTGGTACCTGGCTGTATAGGCCATGTAATTTGCCTGCCTGAGACCCAAAGAAGATGCCATGTACTGCTTCTTTGCCATGGCATCAGTCTTCCTGGAGTCCTTGTCAGGGGGGTGTGAAGCCAAGGGAATATTTGCCTTGTCACAGGCAGCAGCCTGCACTACCCCAACATGGCTGCATTGCTGATATAAGAACTCCATGTCTGAGCCTGAGAGTGTATACCTCTTGTCCATCCTTTTATCCACAGGAGGTATAGTGTTAGAAGACTTTAAGATTTTTTGTGTCTGTTTCCCAAAAGATTTATGGAGGGGAATAGACAGTCTCCTGGACTCTGGGATATCCATCATCTCTACATAATCAGGCTCTTCTTGATCTTCCACAGCCTCCTCCATAGGAAGCTGGAACTGTAAAACATAAAATGGGAAGGGGACTCAGAAAGCCTAGGAGGGGAAACACCTGATGGTCTGTATTGGGAGATGTCCAGTTCCACAGGCACATCCAGACCTTCACTTACCTCATAATCCTCAAATTCCCCTTCCTCTTCAAACTCCGGTTCATAAAATTCTTCAAAGGTATACTCTTGAACTGGGGGAACCAACCAAACTGAACCCCTGCCAGAAGGGGCCGGATCAGTCAGAACCGGACAGAGCGATTCCACAGTTTGAATCGCCCTGGCTATCTCTTCAGCGGTCGGAACATGAACCTCTGGATCCGAACTGGTCGATTTATCTTTGCTCTTTCTTTTTGTTGGAACCGATTCCTTGGAATCGGCTCTCCTTTTGCCCGGAGAAGTATTGCCTTGGTCAGAGGGCACTCCTTCTGGTTCGGTCGAAACCGAACCGGGCTGGCCATCTGGGTCAGCGGACTTCTTGGCCTCCTTTTCCCTCAGTCTACCTAATCTCTTCTCGAGGGTAGATTTGGGAAAAGTTTTACATATTTGGCAGTCTGAATCGAGGTGGTCAAACCCCAGACAATCAACACAGGTGGTGTGGGGATCGGCCTTGGCAAAGACCTCCCCACACTCACTGCAGTGCTGAAACCCAGTGGGCCCGTTTTTTTTTCTTGGGTTTCTCAGACATGGCCAACCTAACCAAACTGACCCTTTTTTTGGCAACTGCCAGGCAAGACTCCCTTATCGGTTCCTAACCGTGTCACTGGTATTGGAAAAAAACCGTTAAAACACGTCTTTTTTAGAACCGATAAGAACTGGTGACCACACACTAAATATAGCACCACAGACAGAGACTGAACCGACTATGCGGATACTTTTTTTCCGCTTAAACTGATGAAAAACTGAAAACTTTAACCGGCTTCGAACTGAGCTGAAGGAGAAATCTCTGGAGTGACCGTTCAGTGAGGCGGAGTAAAGAATCTGACGGTTTAGGTTCAAAACACTCCAGACAGAGACTTCAACCGCGCTCGAGCTCAGCGTTCCATGCCCTGCATGGAAAGTTAACCCTTAGTTCTCCGGGGCAGTTCAAAGGTTCGGAATCACTGCAATAGTTAGAATACAGCAAGACTTCATGTTGTTTGAAAAGAGATCAGGGGTTCAATTCAGAGATGTGCTGGGAATGGCACAAACGCCGGGTGCGCCGAACACATGGCGCATGGGGCTTGTGCCATTCCCTGGCTGGCAATTGAGATTCATGATCCCATGTGCCATTTGCCATGAGTTAGACCAGTTTTGTGCTAGTCTAACTTTATGGCAAATGGACCTTTTTACAGGATTTGCACCAAACAGTTGGGTGCAAGCTACCGTAAAGTGGGAAAAGTGTCGCAAATGCGTGCAACCTTTCTGAATTTGGTGCAAGCTACATCAATGTATTTGGTGCAGCTGTGGTTCTGACACAAGCCCTGCATCAGCCTTTCTGAATCGAGCCCCAGTTGTTTACCCAATGACTTCACCAGGATTCAGTATAAAAATCTGCATCTGAGCACACTTCCTGAAGCAGAGTTGATAGCAGTGCTCAGGAACATTAGGTTACCAGTTGTCCTAAATGGTTTCCTTAATGCACAACAGGGGACACTAGCAGGTCCAGCTATGTGGTGAGGTAGCACCCGCTAACTGTTAGACCAGAAAACAGTAGCTGTTTTAGCCTAATTTGTGCTTTGAAATGAAACATTTCAATATTTTTTAAGTAAAGTGCTAGCTCCTTGGTGAAACCACTACCATCTTGAAAAAAAATCTAGAATCTCCCTGACAAGGGATACACTATTTTGTGTTCACTGCTGGAGTATAGACTTGTGGGTGGCGTAGCATTTTATGGAGATCTGCTATGCCCACTTTTCAAATTACAAGAATAAATAAAAATTGGGCTGGCCTGGTGGTGCTGAGGC
The DNA here is from genome assembly GCA_016271365.2 of Neoceratodus forsteri. Lineage (NCBI taxonomy): Eukaryota > Metazoa > Chordata > Ceratodontiformes > Ceratodontidae > Neoceratodus > Neoceratodus forsteri. The sequence continues at coordinate 803,618,955 of CM028136.1, read as the reverse complement.
GCTGGACGCCACACCTCGCGCCACGCCGGTGACCCGGGTTTGGGAACAAGCCCGGAATGTCGGGGTTGGCAGGGGAGAGAGAGGATTGAGCATCCAAAGGACTGCTCTCCTCTCTCAGGGGAGGATTTCGGGGCTGCTCGGTGTCCTGATGACTCCTGGTGGAGACCGAGGGTAATACAGGCACGCCAGCCGGAAAAAGGGGGAGGGAGTGCGGCAGACATCAGCAGGGGGACCGTGAGCGGACGTCATTGCATGCCACACTCCCAAGGGGACCAAGAAAAAGAGAAATGCCCCTGCTCACCTGAGGAGATGAAGGGGGTGCCAGTGACACAGCCCACATCCCGCCAGCCGGCCCGTTGGTTGGAGAGCTCCAGGGCCGACCCGATTCACTCCAGATCTGATCTCTCTAATTACATATAGGCCGTCGCAGGTGGACGGACTGCCCCTGGAGGGTGATCCAGGGGGTTAGATCGGACTGGGTGTTCGGGGGGAGTTCTTCCAACACAGGAGGGTTCAGGCTTGGGAGTAGAGGCTGGTGGTCGAGTGCATACCTCGGAAGGATGCCCAGGCGGGTTAGGTGAATAAAATAAAGTGTACAAAAAAAAATTGAATGATTTTTATCAATAAGACTTTAATACTGGTTAGAAGAAGTGCTAATATAAGGACAGTTCTTGCAAATAGAAATCAAAATATTTGCTTTATTGTTTGGAAGGGGTACATAAGTTTGCAGCTGATCCCAAGAGGGTAAACATACACATTGCATTACACTTTAAGGCCTGTGAGATTCTTAAACTCTCTATAAATACTGTAGGTGTTGCGTAACAAACAGTAATGCCACACTCTTACTGCTATGGAGGTCCTTTACAAAAGTAATATATTACAGTTACTAGTTGCTTTCAAATACCTGCAATTGGTCAGGTACTAATTACTTTTAGTGGAAAGAAAGTTCTGTAACACTAATGTGTCTGATATTTGAGTAGAATTGCTTCAAGTTTCATAGAACCCTCTGGGGAGAGGCCCTCTGATTTCTATCTCCCCTTCCAATAAGAATTGTAATTTTTATGCTTTCCATGTCCGAGAGCTCTGACTTTACAGCGGTCTCCTGCTACCATACCATCTTATATGTATCTAACAGATTTAGCTAGATTTCCATGTTGGTATTTTAAGGGTTAAATAAATGATTTGTATTAATCAGAATGACTGCCAGTGGTAAAGGGGCCAAGGATCTTTGGCAGAGTTAGGTTTCTTGTGCAAAGTGGTTGTCTCCGTGTACAAATGTAACCCCTAGGTGGCGCTATCCCAAGGGCTACTACCCCTGCCTGCTTAACTACTAACAGGTTGAGGGGCCTAGGTCCAATGGCGGATGCCTCCACCCAGAGGTCAGGGTTTTGCAGTAGCTAAACTAACTTGGTCACAGCCCTCCGGGACACTGTAACCCCCCTTTCTTCCCACTAGTGGGCCACACAATGCATCAGAAATATCTTCACAATATGCACTTACCCCCAGGTCTGGCTCTGTCGAATGGACTCTGGGGACCCCCTGTAAAACAAGATGATACAGTGCAAAAGCCACGGTACAATACTTTAACATAAACAAATACCTCAGTCAGTGTAACTTTGCTGAAACAAACAGATCTGATTTATTTAAGGCGCTGTAACAAGGACAGGGAGAAATCTGGTTAATTAGGTTAAACACATTAATAATCACAGTACTGTGCACATATTCAGAGTCCCAAATTGTCACTTTCACTGGGTACCCAGGATGGATGAGGGGGCTAGCCAGGATCGGTGCAGCTGGTTGGGGCCCTGTGATGGAAAAAACACTTGCACAATACCCAAATTGTAATCCGGAGCCGGTTGGCTCAGTTCGTGAAGAAATGAAAAAAAAAACAACAATTAGATGACACACTTGCAATTCGATAAACAGATGGCAGGGAGCTACCCTGCTTTGTACTCACAAACTCAATGCGGGAACTGGATGGAAGGCAGATTGTCCTGGATTGCCAGGAGGAGCAGACCATGTGGACGAGGTCCTTGTGACTGGACCCCACGGCAGTTCAGAGCAAATGGATGTAGTCTGGATTAAGCTGGGGTTTACTTCCAGCTTCAAGCACTCAATTCACTGTACAGGGGATTTGAAACACGATTCCCCACAAGCACCACACACACATTTATATGTAAAAGGAAAGTACTATACCAGGCAGGCTGCTTCTCTATCCCGATCGCAATTACTGCACAATACCCAGGAGAACACACAGCAGATTCAGTTCCTGACAGACCGAGCGTGACTCAACAATTTCTCCAGTCTTCTACAGGCTGAGCCTGGTTTCCTTACTTCTGGTGCTTCTTTCTCCTTACAACTCTGATTCAGTACACACTGGCACTCACAAACAGTTGTAGGCTGAACTTCAGGACCCCACACGAGCTTCCTGCGTGAAAACTCAACAGCGCAGGAGCCCGGTGCTCTTTCCCTCTTCACAGTCACAACTCATCTGATCTTTCCAGTAGACAGAGCCAGACATTTCCTTTGAGTTCCTCCCAGTTCAGTTGACTGGTTTGGCTGTCACTCACAGTAAACTTCTCTCTGTTGGTGGAAAAAAGGCGCCAAAGTCCAAACTACAATTCCCAGAAGCATTGGCCATACAGTACATAGGTAACTGGCTCCACAATGAGAGTCCAAGTTCTGATTTGCCAGCAGCAGACTCCATTTCAAAGGTTCCCCCACACTGATTGGTCCAGTTCAGCAGTTCAAAACTAGAATGGGGGACTAGGCAAACACAGTTCTTACTGCAAAGAAAAGCAGGTTAGACAAACTGTATTTTCGTTATTACTCTAAATGATGTCTGGCAAACAGTTACATCTTTGAAAAGTGCTCACTCTGCCCACTTAGTGATGGCAGAAATGGAGCGATTTGGCAGCAGCTCGAGTGGAACTCAAGCAGAGAAACACACAGACCCCCATCCAAATTAATTATGTCTGCAGGCAGACAGCTCTTAAAGAGACCATACCAGAGGCTGTAAAAGCACTCACAGATAAATGGCTTAGATGCCGAACACCATCCAGGCTTGGAGCATTCAAGCAAGCTCCTGGAAGACTTTTAGGAACCCCCATTTGCAGGGGGGTTGCACCTTCCGGCCTGGAAAAAGTTGGGCGTCCGCGTCAAGCAAGTACCCCCATAGGTTTCAATTGCAACCATATACATTTGCATCAGGATCACATTAGGGTCATTCATGTAATCATCAGTCAATATATCACTTTACCAGGAACACATTTCTGAAACTTTGCAGTACGTCACTCTTTACACAGTATTACACACACATTGTACCATAACTCAGGTTATTACCTCTTGTACATGAAACCTGAAGAGAGGGGGCCCTTCCCTATCAGCATACCTTGGGGCTGGATGGGGCAGGGGCACCATACCTAGAGGGCAACACAAGTAACTTGGAGTCAGCACTGATGTTCAGTTTGGGCAAGGAGCTCGGGGACACATACACTCCTTTATGGACAACATTGAGAGGCAAGTCCACCGGCCTCCCAGGGGAATCATAACTGAGGTGCACCACAGGCTTTACAGCTCGACCAGTCTTTCTAGGGGGAACTGTTACGGTCTCTGCTCTCTGAGCCTCATTTTCTGCATTGTCCTCACTTGTCAGGGGAGTCTCCATTAGGGTAGAGAGGCTAGAACTTGGGGCACTTTCAGCTCCAGAAATTACAGTCTCTGAGTCCACAACGCTTGGCTCACATGGAGAGCTTTTGGACACTGGCAGTGGACCGTCAGGGTACTCAAAATACTCTTCTTGTTCTGGTGTATCACCAGTCTGTTCCAGTCCATCATTTTCTTCCCCTGAAAGCTCAGACAGTTCAGCCATACACAGTGATTCCATATCATCTGACTTGATGCTTTGCACTTCACTTTCTGGGAGCATTGGCTCCAAGGACAAGGCTGGGGGCTTAGACAGTCCAGAAGGCCCAGCTTCATCTCCAGTATTGACTAGGGGATTGCCCTGAAACAATTGACTCAGTTCGTAAGAAGGGTAGTATTCAAAGTCACACTCACTTTCCTCTGATATGGACTGATAGTCATGCTCAACTGGGATTTGTGGAGGGGAACACTTTAACTCAGCTTCTGACTTTCTTGATTTTTTCTTAGCAGCAGCTCTAGTCACTGGTCCAGAGGGGGCATTTTCTGGGGGCTCAGACTCAATCAAGATTTGTCCAATGGGCAGTAAATGATTTCTATGCATTGTTTTAACATCTTTTGAATTATTCTCAGGCCTTACTTTGTACACAGGCGGATCATCTAGTTTGCCCACTACAATGTGAGGGAGATGGTGCCACCTATCAGCAATCTTGTGTTTGCCATGCAGTCCCAGATTTCTTAGCAATGCCCGATCTCCTCCTGGAATTCCTGTGATTTCTCCTTTTTATCATACCTTTCTTTGTTGGCCAGATATCTTTTGGCAGCCATGGTTTGAGCCAGTTGGTATGCATGATTTAGCTGGGCCTTTAACTTTTGCACATACTGTAAATAGTTGTCAGCTTGAACCCGATCAAGAGAGACCCCCAAAGCACACATCTACTGGCAGTCGAGCTTCTCTTCCAAACAACAGGCGGTAGGGGGAGAACCCAGTGGCATCACTTTTGGTGCAGTTGTAGGCATGTACCAGGGTGTTAATTTGTTGGCTCCATCTAGGCTTGTCCTTTGGGTGGAGGGTGCCTGGCATATCTAGCAAAGTGCGGTTGAAACGTTCAGGCTGTGGGCGCCCCTGGGGATGGTAAGGGGTGGTTCTGGACTTTCAGACTCCCCACAGAGAAAGCATCTCTTTGATCAGATGACTCTCAAAGTCTCTCCTGATCAGAATGGATTCTTTGTGAGCCCCATAGTGAACAAAAAGTTTTCAAAGTACTTTTGCCACAGTGGATGCCTTCTGGTCCTGGTGGGGAAAGCTTGCGATCTCGTAAATGGTCAGTGACCACCAGTACATTACTAATATTTCTTTGATCTGACTCCAAACTCAGAAAATCAATACAGACCAGCTCCATGGGTGCACTGGTGGTGATGTTAACAAGGGGAGCAGTCCTCTGGGGCAAAGCTTTCCTCTGTAAGCAGTGACTACAAGTTTGAATGTGTTGCTCCACATCAGCCCCCATCTTAGGCCAATAAAATCTGGATCTCACCAAGTCAAGTGTTCTGTCTATACCAAGGTGCCCCATGTGGTTATGTAAGGATCTCAGTACTGAATCTCGAAAGGCAGTGGGCTGCACTAGTTGTTGTTTGTCTACTTGCCCCCCTCTGTCTACTGTTTCTTTGTATAACAGTCTATTGATCAGTTTCAACTTAGGATCTTCTTTGTATAACAATGCAGTTCTCAAATCAGTGGAACGTAATTTGGACACATCTTTCCCTGCATATAGGGCTTCTAAAGCTGATTTGATCATGGGATCTCGGAATTGAGCCCGCCGAATACTGTCATTGTCCAGCTGAGGCAGTGCACCAATGTCTAGTGCAGAAAAGTGGCAATAAGCAGCAGGTATGCAATTCTCAGAGGGTCCCAAACAATCCACCATACAGTCCACTGCGTCTGTGGACATTTGTTCCTCCCTGTCAAACTTCTGGCAGAGTGCTCTAATATCAGGTTCTGGCAGTCTGACCCAGTCATTCTGGGGAACAGACCTCCAGGAGAGAGCATTAGCATCTATGTGGTTCAGGCCTGCTTTGTATTCAACTGCATAGTCATAGGTAGATAAGGCAGAGAGCCACCTATGGCCAGTGGCATCCAGCTTAGCTGAAGTCTGCACATAGGTCAAAGGATTATTGTCAGTCTTTACTAGTATCTTAGCCCCATACAAATACTCATGGAATTGATCAACAATGGCCCACTTCAAAGCTAGGAACTCTAACTTGTGTACAGGATAGTTCTTTTTGGAAGGGGTCAGGCTTCTGCTGGCAAAGGCCACTAGTCTCAGGCCATTCTCGTGCTCTTGGTACAACACAGCCCCAACCCTTGCAAGCTAGCATCAGTGTGCAGGACATAAGGTTTTATTGGATCAGCATAAGCCAACACCGGAGCGTGGGTAAGTTGATATATGATCTCATGAAAAGCAGTCTCACAATCAGGAGTTCAGCGGGCCCCAAATACTTCACTTGGACAAAAATACACTCTTTCAGTCTCGAGGGACGCTGACTTTTTGTATTTTTTGTGGGTTGGGGGATACCCTTGAGTAAGGTTAAGTAAAGGGCGGATCACTCTTGAATAGTCCTTAATGAAACACCGATAATAACCACGGAATCCCAGGAATCTTTGCAGTTCTTTCAGATTTCTGGGCTGTGGCCAGGTGGTCAAGGCTTCGACTTTACTTGGGTCGGTCTCTATTCCCTCAGTGGATACTATGTGTCCCACATACTTTATTGATGTTTGAAAGAATTGACACTTATCAATGGACATTTTAAGGCCAAAGTCTTCCAGTCGGTCCAACACCTTGAATAATCTGCTCTCATGTTCCTCCAGTGAGCTGCCAAACACAATAACATCATCTAGGTATACCAAGCACTCTAATAAGTTCATGTCCCCCACTGCACGCTCCATCAGTTGCTGAAAGGTGGCTGGGACACCTGAAATCCCTTGAGGCATCCTCAGGAATTCATAGAAGCCAAGTGGACAGATAAAGGCTGTCTTCTTACAGTCTTCTGGGGCCATCGGGATCTGGTAGCACCCACTGTGAAGATCCAGCACAGAGAACCACTTGCTACTGTTCAGGCAGTCCAAAGCATCCTGAATGCGGGGCATTGTATACTAATCAGGGATAGTCCGCCAGTTTAAAGTGCGATAATCCATGCACATCCTTACTGTCCCATTCTTTTTTCTCACTACCACAATGGGGGAAGCATAGGGGCTTCTGGATTCTTGTATTACACCAGTAGCTAGCATCTCTTGCAGATGCCGACTCACATCATCTATGTCAGCAGGGGCCAGGCGTCGAGACCTCTCAGAAAATTGCCTTTCATCATGCAGCCGGATGTGGTACTCAGCTCCTTGCACACATCCTATGTCCCATTCTTTTAAGGAAAACACATGGTCTCTCTGGGCAAGCTTCTCACTGATCCTCACTTTCCATTCATCTGGCAACGGGGAGTCACCGAAATCAAACAAGTCAGGCGTTACTCTGTCATTCTTCCCCGAACTCTTGCTACTGGGTAGCACTGCAGTGTCTGCACAATGCACATTAGCCAGGATGCAACCTCTATTTACTCGAATCTCTCTGTCAGACACATTATGAACTTGAACCATTACCCTTCCAGCATACGCATGGGCTCTAGCAGGCAAAATACTAGGCTTGACCAGCAGTCCCTCCGGCAATTTCCCATCGCCTGGTGCATCCAACATAAGGATTTTATTCTTGACATCCTTTCTGATACGGACTTTCCCCTGGAGGGTACACTGGGCATTTGGCGCCAGTATCAGAGACTCAGGATCCTTTTTCCAGACAACTCCAACTGGTTCCTCTGGTTCCACTTTGTCAGCATCTCTCTGTGCCTCATAGGCCTTCTTGATCAAGGCGGAATTCTTAAAGCTGTACTAGTCCTTGACCCCTGTTTTCATAACACAGCTGTGCCAGCCCAGTACAAACATATGTGCATTAGTCCCAATTAGTAAAGGAATCCCATCATACAGTCCAGTAGGGGACCCACTAAGGCCAGGGTCTCTACTTGCTCTGCCATTCCAACCACAGAGGTGGGTAAAGACAGCCACATTCGGATATACCGGAGTAGGAGTAGGCCTTCTCACTTAACCCCATACATGCAGTCCTTCTAATGGTTGTAAGGGTACGCCTGACAAATGCTTCTGATACCAATCCTGGAACATAATTGTCACTTGGGAGCCACTGTCTAATACAGCTTTTGTAGACACTCCATTCACCTTTACAGTGGTCTCCATGGAGGGATCCACTATTCTGGACCAGTCTGAGAGGCGGTAGTGGGGGCCTGGGCAACTGACCTTGCCACAGAGGGATGTGAGTTAGCCTTTTGGGACCCTCACTGGGACCATTTCATGCATCTCTTAACCACTGACTTGTTCTCGAAGCTCTCCTTGTAGCCGGCTCACCCTCTCTCTAAGTCTTTCTGAGACCGACATTCCTCTTCATGTGCCCATCCTTCCTACAGTTATGGCAAAATATGTCTGCTGAAGTTTGGGTGACTGAGGCATCACTGTGGGTGCTGCAGCATTGGTACTATCGATAGAAAACCTTGGTGCCACCTCAGCCAGTGGGTTGGACATTTAGAGACATCTTTTCAGTTCCCTGACTTCCATAGTCAATGCATCAAGTTTTAAATTGTTGTCAACATGAGGTGCCTGGTGGGCACTCCATAGTCAGTCGGGCAAGTATCAGTGCCCGTGCTCATAGGAGTATCCTTCATGATGAGACTGTCTGTTACCTTCCTAATCTCCCTCAGCAACTCCTCCCAGTGTGAGGTGTTTACAGCCATCCTCGTTTGGCAGGCACTTAATCCTTGACTTTCATCATGGGTTTTCGGTGATCCCTGGCCATCAGCAGCCGACCCCACCCTTGGAGCAGAGGTTGTAGCAGCTACAACTACGTGGGGCTCTGAGAAATCCTCCTCCTCCTCAACTTCCCGGATTTTTTTTTTTTTTTTTTTTTCATCAAATCACAATGATCCAGTGGGTTACCTCTCCTGTCTTGAAGCCTCAACTGAAGGAGCTGCAATTTTGAGTGCTTTGCATGTTGCAATATGTGCCCCAACCTCACACGGTTTAAGTCACTGGCACCCCCCTTTCCGGTAGGCCCTCTGTAGTGCTTCTTCCAGACAAGCATCATATGCATATAAACTTTCCTCTGGCCATTGTTTTGTACCTTGAAACTTCCACATCAAGCTCTCCCCTGACTCAGTACTCCCAAAATTGCATTCAAGTGCAGTTAGGTACTTTTGGGCAGATGCCTCAGGGTTTGTAGACCTCAAAGACTTAATGACTTACAGAGCGGGACCTCTCAGGCTCTCTAGGATTCTTTTCTGTTTCTCAGCCTCTGCACACTGCCACTCAGATACCAAAGGGGCAACACAGTCTATCCAGGTCTCCCAATCATCCTCCCCTTGTGGGGTGGGGAGGGTGCCGGAGAAAATTCTCAACCTGCGGTAAGAGTCGTGACTATTGGCAGGTACAGACATGGGGGCTTGCACTGGCACAGAAGGAGGGGCAATAATGAGTGCTGGAGGGGAAGAGGGTGTTGGTGGAGGAACGTTCTCAGGCGGCAATAATAGTTTCTTTAAATCCTCCACAGTTTTCCCTTCCCCCAACAACAATTTAGCAAATTTCTCCTCAGAAGTTTCAGATAATGGGGGAGGCTCATTCACCTTGGGGTCTTTACTGTCTTTGGTTATCACTCTCCAGAGAGTGAGCGTTTCCCTGGGGGTAACAGTCTGTGGCACTTTAGAACTGTCTACAGGGTCCTTACACCCTATTAGGGCCATGAAAGTTTGGGTGAGCTGATCAGCCTGTCGCCCCTCTACCACAGGGTCTCGAAAACAATCAACCTTGGAAAGTTCTCCCTCTACAGTGTCTGTACTGGCACTCAGCGGGATATCCAAGATAAGTATAGCATTTTGGGGGTCGGTCTCCTCCCCAGTACACCACTTCACCTGCTGGTGTACAGCCACTTCTGTTGGGGTACCCATTTATTTTTTAACAGTAATTCGTAAATGTGGCCACTAGAGGACGCTAATCCAGCAGTGCCTCCAAGATGTAACCCCTAGGTGGCGCTATCCCAAGGGCTACTACCCCTGCCTGCATAACTACTAACAGGTTGAGGGGCCTAGGTCCAATGGTGGGTGCCTCCACCCAGAGGTCAGGGTTTGCAATAGCTAAACTAACTTGGCCACAGCCCTCTGGGACACTGTAACCCCCTTTCTTCCCACTAGTGGCCCACACAATGCATCAGAAATATCTTCACAATGTGCAGTTACCCCCAGGACTGGCTCTGTCGACTGGACTCTGGGGACCCCCTGTAAAACAAGATGATACAGTGCAAAAGCCACGGTACAATACTTTAACATAAACAAATACCTCAGTCAGTGTAACTTTGCTGAAACAAACAGATCTGATTTATTTAAGGAGCTTTAACAAGGACAGGGGGAAATCAGGTTAAATAGGTTGAACAGATTAATAATGACAGTACTGTGCGCATATTCAGAGTCCCAAATTGCCACTTTCACTGGGTACCCAGGATGCGGGGGGGGGGCTAGCAAGGATTGGTGCAGCTGGTTGGGGCCCTGTGGTGGAAAAAACACTTGCACAATACCCAAATTGTAATCCGGAGCCGGTTGGCTCAGTTCGTGAAGAAATGAAAAAAAACAAAACAATTAGATGACACACTTGCAATACGATAAACAGATGGCAGGGAGCTACCCTGCTTTGTACTCACAAACTCAATGCTGGGAACTGGATGGAAGGCAGATTGTCCTGGATTGCCAGGAGGAGCAGACCATGTGGACAAGGTCCTTGTGACTGGACCCCACGGCAGCTCAGAGCAAATGGATGTAGTCTGGATTAAGCTGGGGTTTACTTCCAGCTTCAGGCACTCAATTCACTGTACAGGGGATTTGAAACACGATTCCCCACAAGCACCACACACATTTATATGTAAAAGAAAAGTACTATACCAGGCAGGCTGCTTCTCTATCCCGATCGCAATTACTGCACAATACCCAGGAGAACACACAGCAGATTCAGTTCCTGACAGACCGAGCGCAATTCAGCAGTTTCTCCAGTCTTCTACAGGGTGAGCCTGGTTTCCTCACTTCTGGTGCTTTTTTGGAAAGTACTCACTCTGCCCACTTAGTGATGGCAGAAATGGAGCGATTTGGCAGCAGCTCGAGTGGGACTCAAGCAGGGAACCACACAGACCCCCATCCAAATTAATTATGTCTGTAGGCAGACAGCTCTTAAAAAGACAGTACCAGAGGCTCTAAAAGCACTCACAGAGAAATGGCTTAGATGCCAAACATCATCCAGGCTTGGAGCATTCAAGCAAGCTCCTGGAAGACTTTTGGAAACCCCCATTTGCAGGGGGTGTTACACAAAGAAAATACCAGGCTGTGTTCAAGTGATCGGAGGAGTTCCAACAAAATTTAGAGATGCTGGTCTTTGTATATAGCTCTGCTGACATAAGAAGCAATTAACAACTAACAAGCACAAATTAACATATTTGTGCTTGTTAGTATGGACTACAGCCAAATGGTTGTGTGTGTTAATATTGCAGACAAAAATATTGTGGGACAAAATACCGTGGTCAAAACATTGTGGAACAAAATAAAGTGTGCAAAACATTGCAGGACAGAAGAGTACAGGGAGCAGGCAGAACCAGCTGCAAGGCAACAAAAGAGCACAGGACACTGGAGGGTTCATTGGGGGGGCTTAACATCGTACAGCCACCCCTCAGCCACTTCGCTGTGCTGTGCAGCACAGTCCTGTGTTGGGGGCTAACTTTGCACTGGTTTTGTGAAGTTAGGCCCCCCCAATGCAGGACTGTGCTGCATGGCACAACAAAGGGGACATGGGGCAGCTCTGCAATGTTAGGCCCCTCAATGAATCCTCCAGTGTCCCATGCTCTTTTGCCGCCTTGCAGCTTGTACTGCCTGCTCCTGCAGTCCTCTGTCCACTTTACCCAATGTTTTGACTGTGATATTTTGTCCTGTGATATTTTGTACCACAATATTAACACACGGAACCAGACAAACATCTTAGCCTTTTGTCACTGAAATGTAGGACGCTGACACTCAAAATGTGGGACACATCAAACACTGAAATGAAGCACAGAACAATGGAAACTAGTAGGTGTCAGAATGGTTCAGTTGGTCGCACATCCACCTCTGGGCCAGATGGTCATGGGTTCTAGTCCCACACTGGAACTTGGCTCATGCCAAAAACACTGGCACCAAGCGCAGTACTGGGGGATGCTGTACTGTCAGGGTGCGCTGTCCTTTGGATGAGGCATTAAACTGAGGTGGTTTCTGCTGATCTGTGGTGCTGTCCAGGTGGAAGTAAAAAGACCCAAGGCATGTTTTGCAAGAGTAGGGGAATTCTGTTGTGCAAGTAAATCATACCGGACACTACAATATCATACAGTTAATCAAATCCAACAATACAAAACAATGTGTAAAAAGTAATTAAAGTAAAATAAGTGGCGTATAAATTAGAAATCAAAGCTGTAGAGGGAAAGGCAAAAAAAGAGCACTAAGGGGCAAACAAAGACATAGTTTGAATGCATCTTGGGTATCATTTATTAATATTAGCAGAGAGCGATGTGCTTACATATGCCATCCATTGATACTCCAGATGTAACTCAAGGACAGTTAGCCCAAAGCTTCTGGCATTGGCACCTTCGGAGGTGCTGCCACTCCACATAATCTGTGTAAGCTCTTGTTAATCATATTAATAACTTCTATTTGGGGGCTTACTTCTTGTTGCAGGACATGTGCAGCACAGGTGGTAATTGCATGCAACAAAGATCACATGCACTGTGGTGGTACAGAACGCAGGAGCAGGGATTTTCCCAGTGTCCTGACCAACATTCCCTTTCCAATAAAACCAGTTCATGCACTCATCCAAGGTGGTGTGTGTGAGTGTTGATATGTGACATGGCTGCCACTACACGTTTACAGTCACTTTGCTGTCAGTCTCTCATGGGTTGTATAGTGCTTTGTGATACAGTGTTTATGAAAAGTGCTATATAAATGCTTTTTCTCTTTGTTATACAATGTTTAGTTTTGCTTTAGCATCACAGAGTACAGTATAATGAATTTCTGCTTTAAAATCTGAGTTTACAGCGTGTTCTCAGTGTGTGTAGTATATTCTCCATGTGGGACAGATATAGGACAAAGAAATTCTGAGAGGGGAATGAGGAACTGCTAATGTGGGACTGCTGAGAGATATGACTACAGCTTTTCTTCTATCATACAATGTGTCTTAAGGAGTGGGGGTTGCCACTGATAGATCCCACTAAGGAATCCAGTTACTATGCTCCCACTGGAGGGACACTCATTTCAATAGGTCCTCCTTACTAGCTCCCTCACGGGACCACCACCTTTTGCTAGTATTGTTAAACACAGCAGTATACCAACATTAGAGTGAGCAAAGAGGTATTGGCTAGTAGCATTCAAAGTGCACACAGACAGAGTCAACTGCAGAACATACTTTAAGGATTCAAGTCCTAAAGTACTGTGCAATGGTTCTTCAATTTATTTTTTTAAGGAATAAGGTGAGAATTATGAGCTGAGTGAGACAGTAAGGCTAAAACAGGAATCCCCACAAGGCTTGTGAAAAAAAAATAGGCTCCTAAAGGGGGAGGGTTGGAGGTGAGAATTATGAGCTGAGTGAGGCAGTAAGACCAAAACAGGAATCCCCACATGGATTATAAAAAAAAATTAGCCTTCTAAAGGGGGAGGGTTGGGGGTATTCAAATTGGCCACAGATGTTAAAGCAGTCAAAGCTGGGGGTGATAAGAAGTCAAGCCTCCCTGAGAGCACTTTATAAATTGGATCCTCCCCACACACATACACCATTTTTATGTTTGCTTGCATGCATATGCAAGAAACATAGTGTCTCCCTACTTCCAATGCCCTGCTGCCTTTTGCAGGTGCAGCCAATGAATGTAAGAGCTGTCTATGACAGCATTTGCAAATGCAGTGGCATACAGTTGAAAGAACGAGACGCAGCGTGAAGGCAGTTTGTATACTGCCACCATCAGCAGTATGCAAAGTGCCTCCATGTCGGCACTGCAGTGCAAGAGCTGTCATAGACAGCTCCCTCCCCCCAACAAGTAGCAGGCTAGGAGCCCACCCCAGCGTGCTCACACGTTCCCTCCCCACACACACACACACAGTGTGGCCGACGGGGGTGCCCAATCCCTCATCAGCTCTAGTGCCCCCCCAAACAGCCTTCCAGGTGCCACGCTGGGAGCCCACCCCAGTGTGACAAACGTCCATCTGCTGCTCTCCCCCAAACACATTTCCAGGTGCCACGCTTGGAGCCCACCCCAGCATGGCAAAGCTCTCTATGACTGATGGGGGTGCTCAATCCCCGTTGGTCATGTCAGCCCCCAAAACTTGCAGCTGCCATGCTAGGAGCCCACCCAGCGTAGCAAACGTCCCGTCGTCTTCCTAAACACCTAAAAGAAAGAACAGTCCATCACTGACTATCTTGACCTCCACCCTCTGTGCACCTTTCCTCCCCACACTCCCACCCTCACCCCATACTTACCTCCGAGTCCGGGCGCGGACGATCTTCCGTGGAGACCGGAACACGCTCTGCACTCTTCAAACCCACCGTGAACTGAGGAAATGCTGGTAAGCTGTATAATGGAATAAATAGGGTTTTTCAGCTTTGATGCATACCTCAGGCATTTTGGAATTTTTTCAAATTTTCAACATGAGGTTTTGGGACCCCACCTCATGAATGCCGTCACTGTCATTTTGTTATTCAGTCCCAAAAGGTGATTTTGTGGTCACTGCGTGAAACCAGCTTTTGGGACCAATGTATGAAACAACAGTGTCACAGTTCATGAGGTAGGCCCTCAAAAACCCTATGTTGAAAATCTGGGGAAAAAATTCCCCAAAATGTCTGTTTTACGAATGTGTGTTGCACAGTTCCTATGCACACTCGTAAGTTCACGAATTTTTAATATTTGCACTCCAGATTGTCAACATTGCCATTTTACCACACCTCCTTATGAGCAGTACAGCTGTCATTTTTCACATCTTGGCCAAAATGTGTTTCTATGTATGTAGCGCACAATGGCGCGGTCAGTGTGCAAAATCAATGTTTGGAATGTTTGGGACAGATTAAGAAAATCACAGTGACACTGTTCATGAGCAGAGGTCTTAAATGGCTATGTTGAAAATTTGGAGAAAATTCCCAAAATGATTGTTTCACGAGCATCGTTCGCAGTTCCTCCATGCGCTTGTAAGTTAATGAATTTTAATATTTGCACTCAGATTTTCAACATTGTCATTTTACCACACCTCTGTACGAGCAGAACAGATGTCATTTTTCACATCCCCCAAAATGTGTTTCTGCATGTAGCGCGCAATGGCGCAGTCTGTGTGTGAAATCAATGTTTGGAACAGATTAGGAAAATCACAGTGACATTGTTCATGAGCAGAGGTCTTAAAATGGCTATGTTGAAAATTTGTGACAAAAGTCCCAAAATGACTCGTGTTACGAGCGAGCATTGCACTGTTTCCACGCACCCTCGTAAGTTCATGAATTTGTAATATTTTCAGTACAGATTTTCACCATTGGCATTTTTCCACACTTCCTTATAAACAGTACAGCTGTCATTTTTCACAACATGGCCGCAATGTGTTTTCACACTTTCTGCACAGAAATGTATGGTCGCTGTGGGAAATCACTGTTCGGGACAGATTAAGAAAATCACAGTGACACTGTTCATCAGCGGAGGTCCCAAAATGCCTGTGTTGATAATCTGCTGTAAAAAATCCCCAAACTAATTACATTAAGGATGTGCGTTGCGCAGTTTCTACACACGCTCGTGACTTCACCAGTTTTTTTACTATTTTCACTGCAGATTTTCAACATTGCCATTTTTTTACACCTCCCCATGAGCAGTACAGCTCTCATTTTTCACATACTGTTCAAAATCCTTACCTTCCTCCTATGCCTATCCTAGCATCTCTTAAAGCTGCCCACTGTCTTCACAAGATGACCTCTTCTGGCAGCGTATTCCAAGTGGCCACCACCCTCGCTGTGAAGAAGTGCTTCTTGACCTCCCTCCTAAACCTCCCACACTCCAGCTTAAGACTGTGCCCCTTGTGTTATGGTTGCCACTCAGCTTAAAGAGACTCTCCTTATCAACCTTATTTATCCCTTTCAAGTACTTGAATGTCCCAATCATGTCTTCTCTCTCTCTCTCTCCTGTCTTCCAGGGAGCACATGTTCAGTGCCCTCAACCTCTCCTCATATGCCTTACCCTGCTGACCCACTATCATCTTTGTAGTCCTCCTCTGGACCTTCTCCAGCAGGTTAATGTCCTTTTGAGGTGTGGGCACCAGTACTGAACTCCATACTCTAGATGCAGCCTTACCAGTGACCTGTACAAGGCAGTATAACCTCCTCTATCCTACTACTGATCCACCTTTATGTGCATCCCAGCATCTTGTCTGCATTTGCTGCTGCTTTCTTGCACTGCATGGAGTGCTTCAGGTCACTAGTGATCATCACTTGGTCCTTCTCTCCTCCTCTGATGCAGATACTGGCTCAACCCAGCAAGAACTCTGTCCTGGGATTTTGGCTCCAATATGCATAACTTTTCACGTCTTAGCATTGAAGTCAAGCTGCCAGAACCTGGACCACATCCCCAGCTTTTCTAGATATTCCTGTAGGTCCTGTATCTCTTCAGCTGTGTCCACTCTCCCATAGAGCTTGGTATCATCCACAAATAGGCACATTTTGCCCTTAATGCCACCCCCAATATCATTAATGAAGACATCGAACAATAGTAGCCCCAGTACCGAGCCCTGTGAGACCCCACTGGTTGCCTCTCTGGTGCCAGATAACTCTGAGCCCACAACTGCCATCTGGGTTCTGTCCCTCAACCAGTTTCCCACCCATCAGGCCATCTTTTCCTCAATCTTGATCCAACAACATCCTGATCAATCTTTTGTAGGGCACAGAGTCAAAGACCTTGCTGAAATCAAAATAGAGGATGTCTACTACTTGTCCCCTCTCTACTGTATTAGTGACACAGTCAAGGAAGTCAATCAGATTCATTTGACACGATCTCCCCCCATGAATCCATACTGCCTCTCATCCTGTAGACCATGCTCCTCTAGATATTCCACCAGCCTATCCTTTTAGTATGGTCTCCATGAGCTTGCCCACAATGGAGGTTAGACTAACTGGTCTGTAATTCCTTGGGTCATCCTTAGGACCACTTTTGTGGAGGGGCACTGCGTTATTGTTCTCCAGTCCTGCAGTACCACACCTGACTCTAGTGAACTATTAAACAGGTCTACCAGTGACCCTGCCAGTTCTTTCAGCTAGTTCCTTTAGTACCCTTGGATGTACTGTGTCTGGGCCTGGTGATTTGTCCACTTTCAATGCCAGTAGCTTCGCCTCACTCTATCCTCCTCTATCACTACATCTGTGTTCCCCTTCCACCCTGCTCCTCTTTTCCCTGCTGAAGGCACTGGTCCGTCCTTCTCCCTGGTGAAGACAGAACAGGAGTATTCATTTAGCATCTCTGCTTTCCCCACATTATCCTCTGTGTACTCCAACCCTTTCTTAAGCCTAACAATTCCTTTCTTCTTGTATTGTATCGCTATTGTATAGCTGTTGCTATTATTAGTGAAAGTATACTGCCTGCTAGGTCTGTATTGTATTAGATTTTACAGTAAACAGGGTTAGAAGTGAGGCCTGTATTACTTTATTAGTAAATTTGCTGCCTGATTTGCACTGGATCCATTGTCACAATTAATTCAGGGCTAACAGCATTGTCTATATTGTTATTTTAAATAGCAATCCACTTCAGGTTCTGCATTGTATGTGTTAGCACAGGTAACATGACTAGCAGTTAGGTTTGTATTACTTTGTTAGTAAATTTGCTGCCTGGTCTGCACTGGATCTGGTAGCACAGTTAATTTGGCGCTAGCAGTGAGGTCAGTATTGCTATTAGTCAAAATGTTACTGCCAGGTCTGTAGAGCAGTGTATTAGAGTATACAGTACCAGGGCTAGCAATGAAGTCAGTATTGCTTATAGCAGAAAATGTGCTGTCTGACCTCTACTGTATCCCCAACAACATAACCTTGTCTCACACTCCTCTGACATACATCCAGGACTTCTCCTCCATAACCGATATTATACATAGATACATACAGTAGCAGGTGACGGCAGAAGGGGACCACAAGATCCATCTAGTCTGCACTTGTTCCTACCCCCTCCCTTAACTGATACTCAGTGTTATGATGCCTTTGTAAATTATCCCAAGCATTCTTAAAAGCCCCAACTGTTTTTGCCTCTACCACTCCCTGTGGAAGGCTGTTCCATGCGCCAGACACCCTCTCCACGAAAAATAACTTACTCGTGTTGCTCCTGAACTTGCCCCCTCCCAGTTTTATATCATAACCTCTTGTTCTTGTATAACCTTTGACCTGAAACACGTCTTGAACCTGTACCCTATTTTTTCCCTTCATGTACTTGAAGGTTTCAATCATGTCACCCCTCTCCTTCCTTTTTTCCAAGGAATACATGTTGAGATCCTTCAGCCATTCCTCATATGGCTTCAGATGCAGTCCCTGTGCCATCTTTGTAACTTTCCTTTGCACTACCTCCAATCTATCCACATTCTTTCTAAGATGTGGGTGTCAGAACTATACACAGAAGGTGCGGTTTGACCAGTGATCTATAGAGTGGCACCACAACTTCTCTTTTTCTACTGGTGATTCCTCTTCGTGTGCATCCCAGCATACCATTTGCTTTTAATGCCACCTTCTTGCACTGCCTGGTCTTTTCGAGGTCATCTGTTATAATCACCCCCAGATCCCTTTCTTGCTTTGTGGCCTCTAGTTTCATACCCCCCATGTGGTATTCTACTCCAGGGTTGCCTTTGCCGATATGCATGACCTTACACTTCTTTGCATTGAATTGTAGCTGCCATGTTTTTGACCATAATTTCAACTTCTTGAGATCAGCTCTTATCCTATCTGTTCCCCCTGGGATGCTGACCCTATTGCATATCTTTGTGTCATCAGCGAACAGGCTCACCCTACCCTTCAAGCCTTTAGCGATGTCTCTAATGAAGATTTAAAGAAGATTGGTGCTAATACCGACCTTTGTGTTATACCACTAGTCACCTCCTTTTCTTCTGATAAGGTGCCATTTACCAGTACCCTCTGGGTCCTTCCACTCAGCCAGCTCTCCATCCAGTCCACCATTTTCCGTCCCACTCCCATATTGGTGAGCTTGTTTAGCAGTCTTCTGTGTGAAACGGAGAAGAAGGCTTTGCTGAAATCCAGATTCACCACATCTACAGCACATCCTTGATCCACAGTTTTGGTTACCCAATTGCACTTATAAAGTTTTATAACTGTCGATGGTCTGTTCCTAACGCAAAAGTCTTGATTATTGTTGTATCAGTTTCTGTGCTGTTATGCATATTCTTTCACTCAATGTAAGCCTTGCTGTACTGTACATATCAAAAGCATTGTTTTTTCCCTCCTTCTAGGTACATGTAACTAATCCTGGGTTGCCCCTGAAAAAGGGACTGCAAGGTTCCAGTGGGCCAACCTGGTTACCAAGATTTTAAATAAAAATAAATAAAATAAATTGAAGAAATCTATTAGGTTTGTCTGATATGAGCTTTCTGTGGTAAAACCATGCTGTTTTGGATCCAAGTTACCACTCTCTTATAAGGAGGTTAGAATTATTTCCTTGAGTAGGGCTTCCATCATTTTGCCCACAACCAAGTGAGGGTGACTGGGTGATAATTGCCTGCTCTTTCCCTACTCCCATTCTTATGGAGAGTGACATTTTCCCTTCTCCAATCCCTCAGGACCTCTCCTAATTCAAGCAATAAGTTAAATAGTTTGGTTAGAGGTGCTGTGAGCTCCTGTCTTAGCTTCCTAAGAATCCTAGGGTGAATTTCATCTGGGCCCATGGCCTTGTCCACCTTGAGATTCTGCAGTTCTTCAAGGACTCTTTCCTTTGTGAATGGTCTTGAACTGATTTCACAGTTCTTGGTACAACTCCCACTCAGGGTGGGTTCGCAACTGTCTTCTTCCTTGGTTAAAAACAGAGCACAAGTACCTGTTTAGGATCTCAGCTTTGTCTTCCTTTTGTGCCCCCCTTCATCACCTGTGATTCTGACTATACCACCCCTCATCTTCTTGTTCCTGTCTTTTCTTCCTTATTCTGAGACCTGCTAAAGTTTAGTGCCTTTGAGATCCCTAGTTCCCACTCCCTCTGCCCCTCTCACATGAGAGTTTTACCCTCCTCCAGAGCCAGTCATTTACTGTTGATGCTTCTACTTCTCAGTGGTGATGCTGAGGTCAGCCCTGGTCCCTTCTACCTCTGCTGGCAGAATACCCTCTCCAGCTAAAGGTGTGACTATATTTCACATCAATATTACAAGTCTGGAGGGAGAGGAGTCCAGATAAGATGAGAATATGGGTCTTGCAAAATAACTTATACATTCTTATACTTACTGAAACCTGTTTATCTTCTAGAAACTCCTCACCTATTGCAATCCAGAGATCCCTAACACATAGACAAGACCACTCCAGATGAAGTGGAGATTATTCTGCAACTCATCTGCAGTTTTCTATCTCTCTCCAGGAGTCCATCCCAAGTCCAAAGAACTGCTGACAGGTATACTTTCCTTCCAGCACTTCATTCCTTTACTAATTACAGGTACCTACTGCATTCTAGGTAAATCTCCAGACTATATTTTGGGAATTCTACAAAATGTTCTAAGCTCTTCTTCCATGGATGAGCATATACTTTTAAGGGGATTTCAATGGTAACTGGTCTTCTGGCAAAGACCTCACTTTCTCTCTGCTCTGCACACTAACATTAATGCCCTAAACCACTGCCAGCTGATAATGTTCCCACCCACTTCAACACTAGGGGTCTTCCAACTACAGCACAAATGAATATTAGTACCCCATCGACACAGAATTGTGACAACTGATTCTCTGCCTGATATATTTTTTGATAATTTCATGACCTATTGCATGGAGAAAATTAAAACTATTAAATCACCCCCAAGTTATTCTAGCTAGATCGGATTTCTGCTGGTGCTTCATGTAGCCAACTGGCACCCCACGCTTTCCTTGTCTGATCCTGAGGAAGCTTTAACTCACTTTCTCTCTCTACAGTAAACTCAGTTTGCAGTAGTCATGCTCCTTACAAGTGGTCCAAAATCCACCTACCCTGGGTCTTGGCTGAGGATGAGCACACTGGTTCCATGCCGTAATAGCGAAAATACTTCGGCGACTCACATAAGAGTGAATACATATCGCTGAATCCACACTGAGCAAGATATCCACCTCAGCACCTACTAAAACGGCACTGACAAGTAAATAAATGTCTAATGCAGGGGCTAAGCCCCCACACCCCCATCTAAGTATAATCAACTCTAGGGCGGGGGGCAGACACTGAACAGGGGGGAGACTGCGGCTTGGGCAACATACCCACGAAAAATAAATAAAGACCCACACAGTCTTAAAATACTACCCACAAGTAGTCCCAAACCCAGGACCATTGGCACCGCAGGTGGTATCTGTAGCTGCCACACCAGGTGACCAGCTCGGCAGCACCAGGCTGCACTCGTCTATTTAATCCACACCCCTACACAAAGCCCCATGATTCACCCTTGCCATACTGTCCTTAATCCATTGCTATTCCAACCCCCGCGCTACATTTTCATTGTTGCTACCATTATGGGCACCCGAATTGAGTCACTCATTTTCAAGTCGCTCAATTTGGTTCGCCGACATAACAGTATACCGAGCACACCCACCACGATAGCAAAGAAATAAATAAATTATGGCCTGGTATCAAGCAGCACTTGACAAGAACTATATCAATTTTGTTTATAAAAAAGAGAGAGTGAGAGAGAGAGCTAAGTCAACAGATGCTGTCGCAGGTCACAGCTGTTTTCAATTAATGTGATAGCTTAATGACTTCATGCATGGGTAATTGATCAGCTGTGGCATTTTCTGTATCAATCAGGTGTGACATCACACCAGGTTGGCACAGAGACCTTTCCCATACCAACATCGTGACATCATACTAGGCTGATACAGAGAATATACGGTCTGTTTTCTGATTGATATCAAGTCCTATAAATTATTACTAATATTAAATATTTAAATAACAACTGCTGCTGTGTTATTTAAAATTACCGTGGTCTTAATTAAAAAGAATTTCATCATTAATACATTATTTTCTTCAGATGAACAGTGGTAAATGGGAGTATCAACACCAAATGTGTGTAGAAAGACATTATTTAATCATGAAAAATTAAAATAAGCACCTTACTTATATTGTGAAGGAACAATTATGGTTACAAAAAATATCCTTACTTGTTTTCAGTAGTCATCCAAGTTGGTCCTCCCGTTTGATTTTAAAACACTTCATATAACATACTGAAAACTTGTCTTTAAAGTGCTGTTTCTTTTAGAAGGAGGCACCCTCCCCTTCCAATCCTTAGATTTTTTTAAGTTTATTACATCTTCTGGAGGTACCTATAGGTGCAGGGTGGTGGTAGCAACAGATAGGAGGAAACAAGCATAGTGACTTCAAGGGAGATCACTACTGAATTTGATTGTGGAGCAGGGAGAGGGACTTGAGCCATCGGACCTGGAGAGTGACTATAAAATATTTCTGCTTTGGCAATGATTGCCATAGGCTTAAACTAGCCAACTGTACCTAGTTATGGCTTGATCAATCAAAAGATGAGAGAGATTATATCTCTGATGACTAAAAAGCTCGATTTTTAGTAACCATTAGGGATAGAGTGGTGTTTATATATGCCCTGGCACATGTCCAGCTGTAATTTCTGTAAAGCTACATTTTTTACAGTTACTTCTCAAAATAGCACAGCTACAGCTGGGTGGATTGAACCACAGCTCAGATCGTACAGTGTGTAAGTGGATTAGGTGGGATTCAAACCTACTTCCCCAGGTATCTACACTTGTGCTGTAGCCACAGCTGCTGCCTCCCTCCATCTTCTATTTCTTTTAATATGTGAATGGACCTGTAGAAAACACACAAACACACACACACACACACACACACACACACACACACACTGCATATATACATACTTACATGTGTGTGCTGAGGGGATTGCCAGATTTTATAGTGAAAGGAGTTAAACTAGGATTGCCTGGAGGTAAACTTGAGGCAGGTGTTGTGAATGTGTGAACATGTTTTAATGTGCATACTACCTCTGATATGTTTGTTACAGTTTGCATACTCAGGCTGCATCAGTTTGTTTTTAGTGCATTTGGGTTGGGGACATGTACCCATTTTATATAGCTGTGATGGTCTGATTAGTACTGAAGGTTAAATTACATGCTCAAGGCCAGATAATGAGAATATGAGTCTTTGGTGAGATTAGAACCTGGTATACTGACTCCCAGTTCTGCTTCAACCACTGGACTAGTATTGTCCCTCAATTTATAGGTTCATGTGTGGGTTTGGGTATGAAATGCCCTTGTACATAGAGCTGAGGTAACAGGAATGCTCAACAGTGCACATTATAGAGATGCCACAGATGTATTTTGAGGCATAAGACAAAGCCACGTGCCTTTAACTAGTAAAGATGTCTGAATTATCTCAAACAAACTGTTTAATGCTGTATTGGTCCTAATAAGAAAAAATCCAGAACAAGTGGTTTGATACCTTTTATTGGACCAACAGGGATGTTACTAAAAGAACAAATAGCTTTAGCTTTTGGACCAACAAGTCCTTCTTCAGAAGCTTAATGACAGTTATTTAGAAAACCCCATATTATTAACACTTAGAACATGCAGAAAAAAGCAGAAATCATTTTGTTTGGTTTAAAACAGGCATTCAAAACATAATTAAAGTGACATCAGAGAGCTTGAATATCTTAAGTGTGCTTTCAGCTGAACCAAACTTAAAGGTCAAAGGCTGTCCAGAGATAACAGCAGGCAGAGAGTTCAACCCACATATATTATACCATGTATCAGTCTAATGAATAACAAAACACTAGGATTTCTCTACTCACTAAATTCTGTGTCAAGTGAAAAAACTCCCAGAGACACATGCTTCAAGCGTGAGTTAAGAGCACACCAGTAGAAGCCAGCTTCAACTCTGCTCAGAACTCTGTTAGTTTGAGAATACGGCCACTGACAAGAAAATGACCCTGGATAAAACAATTGCATGCCAAAATGTACCATATTAACAAGTGAAAAATTAAAAAAACAAGCCCCCAAAATGACAACAACAGAAATTATCTTTACATGGCATATAGAAGGATTAAAGTAATGTTTACCCAGAGTGAGTAGGTGTATCACACCGATGAATGTACAACTAGCTGGAGATATATTCCCAACATACTCTCAAGCAGCTATTATGTTCCAGAAACCTTAAGGCCTTCAGTGTTGTAACAAGATTTTACACATGATATCAATTGTCAGTTAATGCCAGATACAAAGAAGTACTAGTCAAGGACCCCCAAGAAATTGAGACTATGCAGTCTGATATGTACAGATTTCAATAAATTGTCAGTGTATAATAGAAATATACATTTACAGAAACAGTCTAAGGAATATAAACAAAAATTCCTAGGAATTAAATCCCCCCAACCCCAGGGAAAGTAACTACTTAAAAGGAAATATATGTACATGGATCCTAATACACCATCAATTGCACCAATCAATACAATAGTTACCCAAAAAGAAATTACACCTGTCATGAACCCCCAAGTAAATGAGACAATGTGTCCTAATAAGTACATAATGTAAAAACATAACAGTATATATTCAAACTACAGAACTAGCAGAAGGAAGTAAATATCCACTATAATATAAGCCCAGAGTCCTAGCCACTATGACATCATAATGTCATGTACCTGAACATAAGTTTACCTCAATATCACCACAATATTCACATCTACTATACCCACTTAGAAAATGGCAAAGAACATTGTACTGATCTGATTGGCTGGCAGGCTTCCAGAGCTGGGCAATTATTTTTCGATAGATGCCCTCCGAAAAACAAGTGCCAGATACTGCCAGTTTCACTTTTAAAAATGTTGAGCTGCCATATTTTTTCCCTCACTAAGTGAGAGACCGAGCCGGAGGGCCCAACCCTTGAGCAGTCAAACCACCTCTCCCCACAAAGAAATCTAAAGTAGCAACAACCAAAAATAACAACGGAACAACAAAGCAACCCGTCTTCTTCTCCCCCAGCCAGAAAACTGTACCCGATGGAGATATTTAAAAACCTCCCATCCCGACTTCCGATCCCCATGCTCACAAATGGTCTGACCCGGCTGGCCGACTCCATCTAACGGGCGGTATTCACATTAGTCCTGCTCCTGCCCTGCTCACTGCGCTTCGACTGTAACATAAAAAAGTTACCTACCAACCTAAAGAGCTGCCATTTCACTTGCCACAGTCTTGCGATTTTTTATTTTTTTTCAAATGGCACCCGATTCTTCCACTCTCCCACGTTACTGTCGTATCGGACCATACAACTACAAGTCCCATAAAACTGTGCAGCACAAATCCACATCAGCCAAGCAAGCTCCACCAATCAGCAACACCCTCTATTGGACACTGCGGAACAACACAGGAACTACTTCACAAAAAAAAAAAAATAGATTTAGTTTATTTTTAAAATGTGTCTTAATTATCTTCCTAATTATTCTTTTTTATTAAAAAATACTACATATGAGCCATTTTCTAAGCGAAATAATACCCTCCAGGGTGGGCATTATTGGGAAATACCGGACCTTCCAGGGGCTATAAGGCCCTCCGCCGCCAATAATGCCCACCCTGTCAGGTATTATTGCTTACATAACCACCGACCTCAAATACCCATATTAAAAATTCAATATGCCACACTCCTTCTCCCCCCGCAGCACACACATAAACACACACACAAACCCCCTCACACACACACGCACATGCACACATTCACACGATACTAATGTGAGAGGCCAACCTGTGTAGATAACTAGTTAAGAGGGACTGTATGAGAGTCAAAATCCAAGGCTCACTGAAAACCTAAAATATGTATGTCCATCCTTTGAAGTAAAGGTCCATGTAAGTTTACACGTAATGTGTCATATATCCAACATCAATGTTCAAGCCATCTTCCACCGTAGTAAGCAATAACATAAGTCTGATCTCACAAGCTCGTCTCTGATGTGTACTGTTGAAATGTCCTTTCAAGACCATCACAGGCATATCTGAGATTGAGTGGTCATCCTGAGAGAAGTGTTGTGCCACTGGTTTATCAGTCATCTTCCTATTGATATCATACCCGTGTGAATTCATTCAACTGCAGAGCATGTGTCTCTGGGAGTTTTTTTCACTTGACATATAATTTTGTGAATAGAGAATCCTAGTGTTTTGTTTTTCATTAGACTGATACATGATATAATATATGTGGGATGAACTCTCTGCTTGCTATCTCTGGATAACCTTTGACCTTTACGTTTGGTTCAGCTGAAAGCACACTTAAGATATTCAAGCTCTCTGATGTGATTTTAATTATGTTTTGAATGCCTGTTTTAAAAAGTGAGAATTCTTTCTGTTTTTTCTGCATGTTCTAAGTGTTAATAATATAGGATTTTCTAAATAACTGTCATTAAGCTTCTGAAGAAGGACGTGTTGGTCCGAAAGCTAAAGCTATTTGTTCTTTTTGTAACATCCTTGTTGGTCCAATAAAAGGTATCAAACCATTTCTTCTAGATTTGAATAATCTCAGAAACTTTTTAGTGTGTTTCGCATTTATAAAATTGGTCTGCATGTATAGCTCCATTATACTTATAAATTTAAAAATGAAATTTAAATACAAAATTAGGGATTTAAAATACGGAGCTTAGGATCATGTTTTTCAGCACTTGATTAGCTTTCTTCTTTTCTAACTTTTGTCCTACACAAAGCTACATTTTGGAATTAGTGTTTGAATTGATAGTGCTTTTTATGGCAGCCAGCAATTCTTTTCCATATAAGCATTTGAAAAAAATAATAGGACAAGTTGTGCAGTTAAGAAACTAGCTGCTGTTGTTGTTATCATTTCAATGTTTAAATCCTTTTTTTAACAGCATTGTTTATTTTTCTTTTTTGTACTATAATGTCATACTAATCTCATAAATATTAATGATGTTGAGTATATAAACAAGTGAGTGTCTCGCTTTGCCACACCCCCTGATGAACAGACGTGGTCTTGAAGCATTGGGGCAGAGTGGCATTCAGCAGCAATCCAAGTTCAGTTCACAACAAGATCACTTGGAAAATAGAGAGGTGCCAGTGGCACCAATGACAGCCCTATTCAAAAAATCACTGTAGGAGGGAGTGGTGCCAAAGGACTGGAAGTGGGCAAACGTGATACCCCTTCACAAAAGTGGAAGCAAGGTAGAAGTGGGAAACTATAAACCAATCAGTTTGACCTCAGTGGTTGGGAAGATGATGGAATTGGTGTTGAAGAAAATAATTGTAGACTATCTAGTGGCCAGTGGGGCACAAGACCCAAGGCAACATGGAGTCACAGCAGGAAGGTAATGTCAAACAAATCTGATAGATTTCTTTGACTGGGTGAGAAGGGTAGTAGATCAGGGAGGGGTGGTAGATATGGCCTACCTAGACTTTAGTAAAGCAGATGACAAAGACCCACACAATAGGTTAGTGAAAAAGCTGGACAATCTGGGAATGTGTCCCAAGGTGGTAAACTGGATCAGAAATTGGACACAGAGGATGATGGCAAACAAGAGTTCAATCGGAGGAGAGGGAGTGACCAGTGGGGAGCCACAGGGGTCAGTGCTGCGGCGGGTCCTATTTTATGTCTTTATAAGTGACATTGCAGAGGGACTGGAAGGAAAGGTATGTCTCTTTGCTGATGACACATTTGGTCTTGATCGATAATTTGAGATCTATAGGCCTCAGCCAGGGGGCCCTGGATTGGTTCCATGGCTACCTGACTGGAAGACAGCAGAGGGTTAAACTGGGGAATAATTCTGTGTCCAGCTATCTAGATGTTAAAACTGGTGTGCCACAGGGGTCAGTGCTGGGTTCCATCCTATTTAATATATATACAAATGGTGTCGGATATCTGTTAGATGATGTCTGACACCATTTGTATGATAATGATACTATATTGTATTTTGAGGGTAAATCTGTAAGGCATATGCAGGAAAAATTACAAACATTTTTTAATTTATTGCAGACTTATTTTTGGGAATATGGGCTGGTTCTAAACCCTTTAAAGTCACAGGTTATGTTATTCTCAAACAAAAAAGTATCTTTGAATTTAGATATAAAAACACTGGACGGGTGCAGCTTGGCCCTTGTGGACTGTTATAAATATCTGGGAGTTTGGATGGACTCCCACTGTAATCAGGATGTCCATATTGATAGCTTGACACAAAAATTAAATAAGAAGCTGGGGGTTTTGTATAAGCATAGAAAATGTCTTTTACCTGAAACCAGACTAAAAATTGTGAACGCAATGATAATCCCACATTGTGACTATGGTGATGTTGTGTATACTGGGGCTGCTAAGGTACATTGAGGTAGGATTAGATGTTGTTTAATAGATTTGACATTTGTCTTAGATGCACCTTGGAATACCACACCATTGCATTCTTTCTAAAACCTTAAATTGATACCACTAATGGATCATCGTAAAATTCATGTGCAGTGTCTGACCCATCGCTGTTGCCTTAAAAAGGCTCCAAAATATTTAATAGAGCTTCTTGAGGAGTGGAATGTTAAGGAGGGATTACGATCTGCTGGGAAAATAAGTTTTAGGGTGCCATTTATGAAAACGGCGAAGGGCCAACACTGCTATGTGTATGAAGGCCCACAATTATGGAATTCACTGCCAGGCCATTTGAGGTCACATACTTATAAAACATCTTGGAATGTATTGAGATCATGGCTTGAAAAGGCTGCATTGTTACCAAGAAGCTGCTGTATTTAAAACTTTGATCTGTTGTATAAATTGCTGATTTGTATGTAAGATTTTTATTTATATGTATGTTATATTATTCGTAATTTTTTATAATGAAACTGATATTTTTTTGTACAGTAGGACCCCATTGTAAATTATCGTTTGCTAAATTGGGTTATCCTGTTTCTGATATCAGAAATAATCTTTTTACTACTACTACTACTACACTATGATCTGCAATAGGGTTGGAGAAAATGAGAAGAGACTTAAGCAAGTTGGATGAGTGGTCAAGACTGTAGCAGCTCCACTTCAATGCAAAGAAGTGCAAAATCATGCACTTAGGGAACAGAAACCCAGGGAAGAAATACACAGTGGGGAGGGATCGAGGTACTAGCAACAACAAAACTGGAAAGGGACCAGGGATGGTCATAACAGATGACCTAAAGGTAGCCAAACAATGTGAGAAGGCAGTGAGGAAAGCCAGTGGGATGCTGGGGTGCATAGGAAGAGGTATCACCAGTAGAAAACAGGAGGTGGTGATGTCACTGTACAGACAGTTGGTGAGACATCATCTGGAGTACTGTGTGCAGTTCTGGAAACCGCAACTCTGGAAGGACATAGACAGAGTAGAGGCAGTCCAGAGGAAGGCAATGAAAACGGCGCAGAGACTGCACCAGAAACCTTACGAGGAGAGGCTGAGGGCTCTCAGTATGTATACACTGGAGGAAAGGAGGGAGAGGGGGGATATGATAGAAACTTTCAAGTACCTCAAGGGGATTAACACTGTTCAGGAGGGCAGCATCTTTCAGAAAAGAAGATGTGCAAGAACAAGGGGTCACAACATAAGATTGGGGGGGGGAGACTCAGGGGAAACATGAGGAAGTATTTTTACACAGAAAGGATGGCTGATGCATGGGACAGCCTCCCTGAGGATGTCGTAGGGGCAAAAACATTAGGTGAATTCAAGAATGCTTGGGACAGACAGAAGGCAATCCTAGTGGTAGGAAGGAGAAGGTAAGCTACAGATCATATAGGATCTGGAGTTTACACAACAGGTAGGGAAATGGGCAGACTAGGTGGGCTGAGCGGTCCTTATCTGCTGTCAGATTCTGTTTCTGTGTTTCTATAAAAGCTGCATTTTAATTGATCTTTGTTTGGAGAACTCCTTACTGCATGTTATTTATTTATTTAATTTTAGTAACTTGTGTAGGCACACTGGGACTGTAACAATTCCTTTTTCAGGGGCGACTCAGAGTTTTCTGTATGTGCGTTCCTCTGGAGGTTTGTGATTGAAGCGACGGGTGGGCTGCCTGTTGGAATATGCATCAGTTTTATCACAGTTGATCTCCTTGTCATTCTCAGTTGTGCAAAATACCCTGACTATGGCCTGAATTTACCAACTCAAACAGATCTGTTTCATAAATTAAAAAAAACTTTGTGTGTGTGTTTGTGCATCTGTTTATTAAAAGGCTGTGTTCAGTGGTACCCAATATCCACTGATAGCTATTATTAATTAAAGATGTATCCTGGAATAGAACCAAAATGAGAGCATCTTGTTTCCATGGGGTTCCAATGAAACTGGCAAAAAGCTCTTCATTACAGTAAATTGAATAACACAGGGTCAACAGTGTGCAACTAGGCTGCGTTCCCATCAAGGGGATCCTTATGACAATTACAAACCATGAGAGGAAAAACTTGAATGCTCCAAGATATCACAAGGATGCTTGAGCTAGGAACTCAGCTGTGTTGTACATCAGCTGCTCATTTGATGTTTCTGATCATGTTTGGCTGGTCACACAGGTATTTTAGGTACATTTTAGATTTTGCAGTGCACTAGTTTTCATGAGTGAAGATGACAGTTTGATTTGAATAGTTTTTGCCACCAGGATCAATGTCAGGAGTTTGCTGTACCATCAGTCTTATGTCAGGACAATGGTACAACAGGAATGGCAATGGAATGTCGCTGTTTCCCTATAAGAAAAGTGGCCAGCTGTACACCAAGAAAGTGTGTCATTCTTACACTCCCCAGCTATAACAATTCAATTCAATTCAATTCAACTTTATTTATATAGTGCCTTTCAAATCCAAGGCGCTGTACAGAAACATTACAAAATAATAAAAATCCAAACATTTAAAAAAGTCAGCCATGACTAACTAGAGTATGCTAAATTAAATAAATATGTTTTCAAAGCAACCTTAAAACTATCATCGGTTGGATATTCTCTCAACCAACGAGGTAGAGAATTCCACAGGGTTGGTGCTGAAAAAGCAAAAGCACGAGATCCTGATGTCTTTAATCGAACCCTGGGAATCTCCAGCAATCCCTCGTTGGTGGAACGGAGAGGACGGAGGGGGCAATAGGGAATCAGGAGATCTTTCAGGTAACCGGGTCCCTAATCATGTAGAGCTTTAAAGGTTAGTAAACCGACCTTAAAGGTGATCCACCACCAAACAGGCAGCCAGTGCAGTTTGCGGAGCACAGGCGTAATATGACTGGTTCTAGAAGTCCCAGTCAAAAGCCTGGCTGCTGCGTTCTGCACCAGCTGGAGGCGGCGGATATCAACCCTGGTAGCCCTAGGTAGAGGGAGTTTCAGTAGTCCAGACGAGTAGTGACAAAGGCATGGACCAATGTTGAAAGATCCCCCGGAGGAACCAGATGTTTCACCCGGGTGATATTCCTCAGATGGTAAAAAGAGGATTTGACAACAGCTGACACCTGAGATTTCAGTGTCAAACCATCGTCCAAAATAACGCCCAGATTTTGCTCCTGATCAGAGGTAGAGAGCGGTATACCACCAAGTAACAGACCTGATGGTTGTCCAGCTCCCAAACCCACCCCCGGACGACCTGGATCCACGACCATTACCTCAGTCTTATCCGAATTGAGTCTCTGCCAGCTGGAACTCATCCAAAGTCTGATCTCCGCAAGGCAGTTATTAAGTACAGAGAGTGCATCACCCTGACCAGGGAGAAAAGACAGATACAGTTGAGTATCATCTGCATAGCAGTGGAAACCCAGACTGTATCACCTGACGATTTCTTCCAATGGCAGCATATACAATGCAACCAACATGGGAGCTAAAATGGAGCCCTGTGGTACCCCACAAGGTAGGGAATGAGCGCCACAGGAATAAATTCCAGTGACAACTCTCTGAGACCTGTCCATGAGGTAAGAATGAAACCATTTGAGGACTGTACCAGACAGCTCACAAAAGACCCGCAAGCGCTCCAATAGCACTCCATGGTTTACAGTGTCAAATGCAGCAGAGCGATTGAGAAGGATCAGAATGGTACATGCCTTTTGATCTCTAGCCATAAGGAGGTCACTCAATCCCCGGACAAGGGCAGTCTCTGTACTATGCCTTTTCCTGAAGCCAGACTGGAGAGTATCATAGACATTGTGAGTTATAAGATGATCATCCAATGGCAACGCAACTGCCTTTTCAATAACCTTACCAACAAATGGCAGGTTAGAGATGGGCCGATAGTTAGCTAGACAATCTGGATCCAAGGAGGTTTTTTAAGGAGTGGTCAAATGACCGCCTCCTTAAGGGGGTCAGGAAAGACCCCCCTCTCCAAAGACTTCCAGACAATGTCAGCAAGGATTGGGCAGATAACTTCTACACATCCTACTAAAAGAGATGTAGAGCCTGGATCCAAACTACAACTAGTTGGTCGCATTGTTTGGATGATCTTCACAATGTCCCGAACTCCGGCTGGTGAAAATCTAACCAGACAGACCGAGGGACATACCACTTCTAGTGGACCCGCAATCCCTGTGGGAGAGGTCGGACGATGCGGACCCTGATGCTGGCAACCTTATCCACAAAAAATGAGCAAACTCCTCGATCTTAGCTGAGAAAAGGCTTTTCTGGGCTGAAGACAGACTGGACTGCACAATCTGTCCACAGGTGTCCGGAGAAAAGCTGAGCCGGTCGATTTTGTGCAGCAGAAATATCTCTGGACAGGCATTCTGCCTTCTTACGAGTGATTTCTGATTGATAGCTATCATAATGTGCCATCAACCTAAGCCTATCAGCATCAAGGCCCGACTTCCACCAGGCTCTCTCCAGCCTTTGGCCAGCTTGCCTTAACTCCTTCAAGGAGCCATCAAACCAAGGGCTCCTTGCACAGAGGGCGAGAGGCCGAACACGAACAGGAGCAATTTTGTCCAGAGCATCTCCCACAGCCTTATTATAGGCTAATACAAGATCATCTGGACTCATGCATTCACCCGACAAACTCGATAGATCCAGTACTGCCGTTAGGTCACCGGGGTTAACACCCCTTAAAAGGCGGTACTGAACATCTCCGTAGGGTCAGATCTATTGGGGGGGGCCCTGAGGCTGAACCTTATGTTGTGATGGTCAGACCAACTGACAGGTTCCACCCCCAAGTCAGCGATCTCCATACCCAAAAGAAAGACCGTATCCAATGAATGACCCCCTATATGGGTCGAGGAGGTAACTATCTGTGTCAGGCCCAGCGTAGTCATCAGCTGGAGGAAATTTTGACCAAAGTGCGAGAGTTCATCATTGACCCAGGCATTGAAGTCCCCCAGAACTATCAGTCTGGGAAACCTCAACACCAGGTCTACGATGAAGTCTGCTATCTCCTGCAGGAATTCTCCACCGTCACCTGGTGGACAGTAGACGAGGAGAATCCTGCAGCATACACCCTCTCCCAGGATATATTCAAAGGATCTGGTATTTCTCAATGGCACATCCACAAGGCCCAGCTCAGACTTAAACATAATGGCCATGCCCCCGCCCCTACGATCCAACCTTGGATGGTGTA
The DNA here is from genome assembly GCA_016271365.2 of Neoceratodus forsteri. NCBI lineage: Eukaryota > Metazoa > Chordata > Ceratodontiformes > Ceratodontidae > Neoceratodus > Neoceratodus forsteri. The sequence goes on along the minus strand of CM028136.1, from coordinate 803,585,470 downwards.
TCACCGAGAACCCGGCTGAAGTTGCCGAGGCCAATATAGGGCCTGGATTTTCATCCATCCAGGTCTCGGTGATGCAAGCCAGATCAGTTGATCCAACAAGATCAGCAATAATAGCTGTCTTGTTCTTAATAGATCTGGCATTGCATAACACCGCCAAGGTGGGATGTGAGCTGTCGAGGAAGACTAAACCTGTCCAATTACATCCGGAACCCACTTGTGTATGGGGACAAGACAAGAGTGACCTCTATCCTGACCTCATTTCGCCCCAGTGCATCTCCTGGACCCCAAAACCCCAATCCGCTCTCCCCTTTCCTGTCCCCCAACAGGCCCAGCTCTCCACCTTCGCCCACGCTTCCTCAGGATGCCCAACGCACGACACCTAAAATAGGTGTCGGATGGCAATGGTGGACATTCAAAAGGATGTAATTCCCTGAGCCTGGTGGGGGAATAATGCCCAACCGTCACTACACCTTTCCAACACATTTTAATTAAACAAATAAACTAAAAAGAAAACAAAAAATATAAAACAAGAATTAAACCTATCAATATCAAAGACTATGAATAAAAACACTCTCCACTCTCTCTCACAGAGGGGAAGCAGAATAAAACAAGCAATATTACAAATTTAAAAGAGAAAAAATATAAAATAAAACCCCACCCAAAATATACAAATTAAACCCCAACCCAAAAATAACCCCAGATAACAAAAAATATAATAACAAGTTAAGGCATCAAATTGTCCAATAGGACACAATGTCCAATGTCTTCGAACATTGCTGGATACTAAACCCGGACTGAAATTAAAATAACTGACAGAAAATGAACAAAGTCTGTATTATGGCATTCAAGGCAGCACCTCTCACGTGCATGCAATCCAGCAAATCACCAGTATGTCAAAGATTTAAAAAGTATTGTGTACACCCCCAACACCAGCATAACAGCATCAATAAGGAAAAATTATTGCAAAAAAGCCCATCATGATTCATCTATCTGGGTGAAGTAAAATTCCCAGGGCCTACATGTTAGTTCAAACTGTTTAGTTCTTCCCACCCTCTTGTCAATAATTCGCTCCAGGCAATATACCTCACTCATTATTGAATGCCATCAGTCTAGTGTAGGGGGTTTGTTGGTAAGCCAAAGGCGGGTTATTACTTTTTTCACTGCTGCCAAATATAGGTATAGTTTACTCCTGCTAGGTGGGATTTTGTCCTCTCCAATATAAAGAAGAACCAATTTTGGGTCAAATAAAGATCAGTTTCTACTATTTTTTATATACTATTCTCTATCTCTTTCCAATATACTGTCAGTTTTGGACAGCCCCAAAAGATGTGGGTTATATTAGCTAACCCTTCCCCATAACATCTCCAGCATGCCCCGTAACTGTCTGGCAAAAAGCTGACTAGTCTATCTGGAGTATTAAAGAAATGGATTCTATACTTCCATATAAATTCCATCCAATATGGAGCTTGTGAGATTTTCCTGGATGGTAGAATTGGCTCCAGCCATTTCTCATAAGTCAGCTGGATATTTCATTCCTGGTTCCAGGTGTCCAATGTTTTTATTTTTGTGGAATCAGGCCAGTAGGTTGTTAATGACCCATACATGAACCCTATCAGGTGTGTATTTTCACTACTCTTTATAGCATCAATAAGGTGGAATAGGATTTGGGAGAGCATTCCAGGGTGGTTGTTTTTGCATTAGGTATGTTCTAACCTGCAAGTACCTGTAATGGTGTGAGCTTGGGAGTTGAAAGCTGGATTGTAAAGAGGCAAAAGTCACAACTCCCTGGGCATCTAGGAATTATCTATCAATGTTAGCCCTCATAGACTCCATTCTTTGAAGGCATGATCTAATATTGCTGGGGAGAAGTCCCTTTCACTTGTTAAGGGTCTAAAGTAATAAAAATTTCCCCCAAGTGTAGAAGTATCCTAATTTCATACCAAGTCTTCAGGGTATCCCTGGTTCCAAAAGCAAAATCTTTCAATCTTGGGGGGAGGATAAGGGTGCAAATGTGGTGGATGAGCTGTGGTGGCTCGTATCCCTATTGTTTAGGGTGATGCCAGATAAATCTGGAAGGAGAGGCTGGAGATGTACTCTAGAGCCAAGATGCAAGGTTGATTAGCCACAGTTGGAGCACACAGAAAAGACTTAGCATTCACTAACACTATACACATGAGAAAGAGTGAATAAGGTTACCAGGACCATAAACTGGCCCCACTAATGTCCTTCAGAAGTCCAGGTTATTCAAGTCTTACAAGTGAAGTGATCCGATGCACTAAGCTTGGGTTTCTAGTATTCTGGTCAGCCGACTGCTGAGGGTGAACCTAAGGAAGTACTTCCTACACAGGCCATAAAATTGGAGTCCCCCAGTGAACCAAAAACCAAGTAAAACACTGTAGTCCTCCTGGCCCTGGGAAGAAGGTGACTCCTGGCGTCGCTGAGGCAATGTCGACAGGGCAGCGCCTGGTCGAGGATGGGTATTGATGGCAGTTTGTAGGGGAAGAGAACCTCCTCTGGGGATGTTGGCTGCGATGACCTTGGGCAGGTGATCTCCAGTCGAGCAAAGGATGCTGGGTGCGATGATCCACGGGATGACCTCTGGGCAGGTCCCTGGAACCCTTACCACCTCACCCCTTCAGCTTCAGAATTTGACAATCTTTGGTGTGACCTCTTGATGCATCACTGGAACATGAGCCCCCTATGGGCAGTACAATCAAGAGTGTGGCGACCCTTGGTGTGGCCTCTTGCATGGGCCACCAGTACTTATGCCACCTCAAGGAATGGGGCACAGAGCCTGGCAATCCTCGGCAAGGCCTTGGTATAGGTCACTGGTACTGTTGCCACCTTAGGACAATGTCTATTCGGCAGAATGGGTAACGTGACTCCGAGTTCGGCGGACGACTTAAGTCCCTCGAGCTACAGCTGAGGCGTTTCCTAATCTTACTCACTTTGGTGGGCCCTAGCTACCAACTGGCTACCACTTACAACCTGCAACTCAATCCTGGGGCATTGTAGCGAACACTTGGAGTTGTTGGAGGTCGTTGGAAGTGGGTGCAGGTGATACTGGGCTTCCCGGAGACCTTCCCTGGATCGAAGAAGAGACACCAGAGGACTTCTGGATGAGGTGTGATGTGTGAGGTGTGTGCAGGAGCCCCTGGAGTTCAACCAAGACTTCTGTACTCTGGGGAATGCACAACCATAAAGGAGTGATAAGGCGTCTTCTCCTGGAGACTGCTGCATGAATCGTGCACTGGGTCTGTTTCCTGGCCAAATGAACTGACTCGACACACTGGGGGACCCTACTAGATGGCAGATTTCTGCAAAAACTGACCGAGGCAGCTACTGGGGATCTTCTGGAGGGAGTTACACCAAAGGGACCCAGGGGATTCGCTTCAACCTCCTAACAGGGAAACTGACATCCATTGCCTTGCTGTCCTTCACCCTCCCTGGTCAAACTCTTTCTCGCATTTCTCCAGTCTGGCAGAGCCTACCCTAGGCTGGGGTGGTCCTGGCTACCTGCCAGAGGATTGGCTCCCCCATCCAGAGGTCAGCCTCCTGAAGCTGGGTCAGTGGTTTTAAAAAAAAAATATCCAGATTTGAATCTACCCTAGCCACAGGGATTGGCTAAGAGGGCTCAGCCTGGCTTCCTTCTCCACTGGGGACAGGAATGTTGCCCAACTGGTTTGGCTGGCTGGGTGTCAGTCTTGAGCAGGGGGAAGGGGAAGGAAAGAAAAAAAAGAAAACAATGGTTTTCTTTTAAAATCCTGAATTTAGACTACTAGGACTGTCTGCTGGAATTGAGCCTGTTCTGTGTTTCAGAGGGTCACCAAAGATTTTCAAGGGTTCCCCATTAAGCTGCCAGGGTCCCCATAACTGTCTGACCCTCATATCTCTGAGGATCCCCTATTTTCTGTGGTGCTCCCAATTTCCCTGGGGCACTACAGATTCAGGCCTACCTAACAATACATGTCCTCATGTATTTCCCAAATTTTTACCTTCTGAATCTTAAACTGTTTGACAGTTCCATCCATAAACAATCACATATTCCTCGCCCATGTTATGGTAACAAAACATTTGTAACAGCCTACAGATTATAAACTTTAAATCCGTAATTCCATGTTTTCCTAACACTATAAACATTATGGTAGTGGTTTTGTCAGTGTATGAGAAACATTTATGACTCTTGCATCTTTAAAGCTCTGATTTACATCTTAGAACATTTCAATAAACCATATTTACAACTGGGCAGTGATCTTGGCTCTTATTTCATTTTCTACTTGTATGGACACCCTTTGTACAGCTTCAGTCACATACCTCTGAGGGGGTACACCAAAGTTTGACCTCTGGGATCTACGTTGAGGGGGTTCTAAAGCATTGGCTACTGGGGGGTGTGGTACCATCGGATACAGCCATGAGGTTAGTACCTAAGTGGGGAATGATCCTGGGGGTGTTCCCTTGGTTGGGGGCAGCTCCTGATTCTGCTTGTTTATCCGTCCATCTCACTCAACATTAATCATGCAGGACTTCAACTGGTTTCGGTGTACCACCTTCCGAGTCTGTGTTCCATCCAATGCCTGGACTTGGTAGATTTGACATCCTGGGCATGGGATTTCTGAGATGACAAATGGGTTGGGCTCCCACTCAGAAGATGACGTCCCACCTCTCCTTGACTTCACCATCACTTGCTCTCCTATAAGTAATGGCTTTTCTCGATTACAGGCATCATCTGACCCACTCCCATCTTCTTGGGTTGCACACACCTTTAGAATGGCTGGTGACTTGGGCTATGCTTGAGGAGAGGTCCTGTTCTCATTTTGATGATGTGCTTCAGCTGCATTGGTGGTCACCTGAATGGAGAGTGACACCTGCGTGTTCATCCAACTGATACCAGTCACTGTGGCCCAGACTGGATCTTATTTTCTCCCTGGTTCCTTCTTGAGTGCCAGGTGGAATTCAGGTACCTCTGGATGCAACCGCTGACTGGTTCGCTCATCACTTACTTCTGGGCAGTTGGTCCCCATGGGTCTTTTCAGTTCCTGGAGACATACAGCATTCAACTGGATGCTCTCCTTCCCCTGCGAGGGTGTCTGCAACTCCACTAACCATCTGTGGAGCCTCTCCTTCTCCTGCTCCAACATGGTCAACTTGGACCTACAATTTGCTAACTGTGCTTCGTGGTCCCTTTGTTGCTGTCCTTTGGCCTGCATCTCTAACAGCAGCTTAAGATTCAGGTCTCTGGCCAGAATCTGGTATTCCTGGATACTCTTTGCATACCCTGCTCCTGACACTTCATGGTGATGTACTTGCTCAGATTGCTCCTTGATCTTCTGAGCTTGCTGCTGTAGACTTTTTCTGAGGTTGTGACATTCTTTTTGCAGTTCGGCCTTCTGCTTCGTGTACTCTGCCACTCACTGTGTAAGCTCCTGATACTGGGCCTCCCTTTGGCCGTTGTGGTCCAGAACTTGCTGGCTCATATCATGGACCATTGCTCTCGGTGTCTGTGCATGATGCTCAGTTGTGACATCCCAAACTCTTGGTGGGCTTCCTGATCATGTTCCAACAGCTTGGCTGCATTGATTAATTTTCTCCATTTCCATCTTGGTCTTCTTGTACAGCTGGCATCGAGCTCTTTTGATCTCACTGTGCCCAGCATCACTCCTCTGACATGGCTGTGGAATGGGCCCAGTGGTTCCTTCACTTTGGCACTTGGGTCTGCTTTGCTCCTCCCATCTATCCGGGTGTCTTTGACCTCGGTTCCTTTTCCTCCTGAATCTGTGTGGATGCTGCACACCCTGAATCTGGGCATCTTGCTTCATCTCTGCCCTGAGTGATGCCAGCTCCTTTTGCAAATCCAGTATGGTATGTGCCAACCGCGTCAGCTGCTCTTGCACTGCTGGTGGGAGTCCTCCTTCTCTTGAGCATGAGTCATATTTCTGAAAATCCAGTGGATAGTTTTCTCTCCGGCTGGAGTTCTTCTCTGCTCTCCATCTGGTGACGGCACTGCAAGAGGAGCAGGGTTCAGACATTGGGCCTCCATTGGCCATGGCTCTGGTGACACCAGCCATCTGCTGGAAGGCCACCATCTCATCTTCGAGTCATCCAGAGACTAAGACCTCTATGGCTTCCTCTTTCAAGTCCACAAATTTTGCATCTGGGTTTTGATGGTGCAACATCCGCAGCTTCTGATGTAGAGGCTCTCCCCAGGCCCCCTCGATGAACCGCTCTATCAATACTTGGTCTGGGTCATGGTCCTCCCTCGGGTCTCATTTTCACAGGGCCCGGTGTGCCTCTTGCAGGCTCAAGGCAAAGTCCCGCAGTGTCTCCCGGGGGCCCTGTGTGCTAGAGAAGAATTTCATTTTGAGGTCTGCGATACTCCGCTTGTCAAAGATGTCACTTAGCCAGGTCAGGATCCGTTCAGCAGTGTCATTTTGTCTGTCTGACCAGCTTTGAACTTCCCGTTTGGCAGCTCCTCCCAGCTGCCCAATCTGGATTTCCACTCTCTGTTGCTCTGGCACTTGGTAGAGATGGAACATAGCCTGCAGCTTCATACAGAAGTCGGAGAGGCTGCAGGTGTCTGAGATTTGGTCCTCTGTGTACCTTGGAAGCCGTGGTGCCCCAAAATAATAAGGCATCATTATTGGGGGTGGTTGAACTGAAGGTGAGGATGATGCTGTGGCTCCCTCAGTATCTGAAGGCATCTTGTGTTGGAGTTGCTCCGGCTTTGGGCTCCTTGTTGACGCTAATCCTGTCGACTACGCCAAGTTTTTTTTGTGGCGGATGAGCTGTGGTGGTTTGTACCCCTATAGTTTAGGGTGATGCCAAATAAATCTGGAAGGAGAGGCTGGAGACATACTCTAGAGCCAAGATGCAAGGTTTATTAGCCACAGTTGGAGCACACAGAAAAGACTTAGCATTCACTAACACTAAACACATGAGAAAGAGTGAATAAGGTTACCGGGACCACAAACTGGCCCCACTAATGTCCTACAAAAGTACAGGTTATTCATGTCCTAAAGGTGTAGCGATCCGATGCACCAAGCTTGGGTTTCTAGTATTTTTGGCGGCCGACTGCTGAGGGTGAACCTAAGGAAGTGCTTCCTACACAGGCCATAAAATGGGGCATTCCCAGTGAACCAAAAACCAAGTGAAACACTGTAGGCCTCCTGGCCCTGGGAAGAAGGTGACTCCTGACATCGCTGAGGCAACATCAACAGGGCAGCGCCTGGTCGAGGATGGGTGTTGACACCAGGTTGTAGGGGAGGAGAACCTCCTTGGGGGATGTTGGCTGCAGGGACCTCGGGCAGGTGATCTCCAGTCGAGGAAAGGATGCTGGGTGCGATGATCAACTGGATGACCTCTGGGTAGATCCCCGGAACCCTTACCACCTCACTCTTGCAGCTTCAGAATCCGACAATCTTCGGTGTGACATGTTGATGCATCACTGGAACACGAGCCACCTATGGGCAGTACAAGCAAGAGTGTGGTAACTCTTGGTGTGGCCTCTTGCGTGGGCCACCGGTACTTATGCCATGTCAGGGAATGGGGCACAGAGCCTGGAAATCCTCGGCAAGGTCTTGGTATAGGCCACCGGTACTGTTGCCACCTTAGGACAATGTCTATTCGGGAGAATGGGCAACATGCCTCCTAGTTCGGCGGACGACTTAAGTCCCTCAAGCTAGAGCAGGGGTGGCCCCTAATCTGACTCACTTTGGTGGGCCCTAGCTACCAGCTGGCTACCACTTATGACCTGTAACTTGAATCTGGGGCATCGTGGTGAACACTTGGTGTTGTTGAAGGTTGTTGGAAGTGGGTGCAGTGATACTGGGCTTCCCGGAGACCTTCCCTGGGTTGAAGAAGAGACACCGGAGGATTTCTGGATGAGGTGTGAGGTGGGAGGTGTGAGGTAAGTGCAGGAGCCCCTGGAGTTCAACCAAGACTTCTGTACTCTGGGGAATGCACAACCAAGAAGGAGTGATACGGCTTCTTCTCCTGGAGACTGCTGCATGAAACGTGCACTGGGTCTGTTTCCCGGCCAAATGAACTGACTCAACACACTGGGGGAACCGACTAGTTTGCAGATTTCTGCAAAAACCGACCGAGGATGCTACTGGGGATCTTCTGGAGGGAGTTACACCAAAGGGACCCAGGGGATTCGCTTCAACCTCCTAACAGGGAAACCGACATCCATTGCCTTGCTGTCCTTCACCCTCCCTGGTCAAACTCTTTCTCGCCTCTTTCCAGTTTGGCAGAGCCTACCCTAAGCTGGGGTGGTCCTGGCTACCTGCCAGGGGATTGGCTCCTCCATCCAGAGGTCAGCCTCCTGAAGCTGGGTCAGTGGTTTAAAAAAAAGGAAAAATCTCCAGATTTGAATCTACCCTAGCCACAGGGATTGGGTGAGAGGGCTCAGCCTGGCTTCCTTCTCCACTGGGGACAGGAATTTTGCCCAACTGGTTTGGCTGGCTGGGTGTCAGTCTTGAGCAGGGGAAGGGAGGAAAGGAAAAAAAGAAAAAATTGTTTTCTTTTAAAACCTGAATTTAGACTACTAGGACTGTCTGCTGGAATTAGGCCTGTTCTGTGTTTCAGAGGTCACCAAAGCTTTTCAAGGATTCCCCATTAAGATGCCAGGGTCCCCATAACTGTCTGACTCTCATATCTCTGAGGATCCCTAATTTCTGTGGTGCTCCCAATTTCCTGGGGCACCACACAAACACTATAGTATTTATATTGAATAAATCATTTATCACAAATTCAATGTATTTCCAAGGTGGATACATCTGTGTATTAAGCCAAATCATTACTGTTATAAAGGTAACTGCCCTATGGTATTCTCTTAGATTTGGAAGGCTTAAGCCACCCTTGTCTAGTGGTAATTGCAAATTGACCATATAACTCTTGGCTGTTTACCTAACCATGTAAACCTTGACATACTTCTATTCCAAGAGACAAAGTAAAATCTAGCAGGGTAACTGCAGGGTCTGAAAGCAATATAATATTTTGGGAAAAACTGTCATTCATATAGCTTGTATCCTGGAATAAAATGAGAGCATCAAATGTGATCAATTTCCCATGAGATTTTCTATTTTTGTTGATAATGGTTCTAAATTACAACGTCTAGGTAGTCTAAATCTTTAGGTATGTTCACCCCTAAGTATTTTATTTTATTTTTTCCTCCAGCTAGCAGGGAGGAGTGTTCTCAGGGATTGGGTGTTAGAGAAATTCAAGGTCAATAATTCTGTTTTCTGTGTATTTATTTTATAACCTGAGATAGCTGAGAATGACTGGACGGCTTCCAACATGGCTGGGATGGAGTTTTCTGGTTCCAGCAATGTGAGCAGCAAGTCATCTGCATACAGAGAAAGGGAAAATGTTCGACCCCCCAAGGTAATGCCTGGGATATTCAGATGTTCTCGTATAAGTTCAGCTGGGGCTCAATGTAAAAGACAAAAAGAATCGGTGATGATGGGCACCCTTGTCTCATACTCTATTAAGTGGGATAAGTGTTGATAATGGTCCGCTTACTTTTATATATGCCTTAGGGAAGTATATATCCTTTTTTTAACTTTATGTTTATTGCATTTAAAATAAAATTACAATTACATATAGTAGATCATTCTGTCAGGCATCACATATGTGTTATACGTACATCCAATGTATCAGGTTACAAATAGCCTACACAGTCTGGCTTAAGGCAGTGGGGGAAAAGAATTAAAGATTCCCTAAATAGTGAATTGTCCACAAAAACACATCCTACAAAAGTATTGGAGGTCATTTTTAAAATGGGAAAAGAAGAATGTTAGATTATACTCAACCTTTAAAGTTGATGTGACCCCATTCCTAGTATTTTATGCATAACATTTTTCGCACTTATAAAAACAACCCCATGTTCAGCTTCAATGGCTTAGAAAAAGCCATGATTACTTAGTTATCTATTTTATAATATGAGAGACTTTTACAACTCATTCTCAAATCTAAACCACTTCAATGAGAAGAGACAAAAAAAATGCACATTACTATCCCAATATGTCCATAATTCAAGTCTCATTTTCTGACTCCGAGCTAATCTGGGCCTCCGTTGAGTGAAATTCCTTCGTTAAGGCTTCCAACTTTCCCCGCATCCACTGGATCAGAAACTGATAAGTGCATCCTCCGTAGTGTATTCTAAGGCGGCAGGCATCAATAAAGAGTGGGTGATCCCAGGCTTTAAGACGAGCCCTGACAGCATCGAATTTCTTCACGATTCCTGGTGGCAAATGAAAGATCTGGGAATAGACGCACTGAAGTCCCATCAAAGTTCAGATTTCCCGTAGAGCTGGCTGCATGGAGAATAGTATCCCTCATCAAGGAACTGGTTGTAACCAACAAGACAGTTCGAGGAACTTCTGCCCCTAGCCCTGCTGCACGCGCTATAATGTGGTAAGCTTTAATCAATTGACCCGCAATTGTAGAATGTGGTAAATTTAGTACTACAGGGAGCCAACCTTGCAAGAATCCCAAAAGATCTCCATCCTCACTTTCTTCTGGCAGGCCTAAAATGCGAACGTGCAAGGCCCGATTGGCATTCTCCAACACTTCAAGTCGGTATTTCAATTGATTGTTCTCCTACACCAATTTGGCTGATGTGGCTAGCGCTTTAGTAGCCATTTTTCAGCGGATGAGGCAGTTATGGATGCTGCATCTATCTTGGCATCCTGGTCCACAAACTTGCAGGAGCGATTCTACTTTAAATCTATGGCCTGCATTGAGGTCTGAAGGGCTGTCCACGGAGGATCCGATCCGACCATCATTGACGTAGAGGTCACGGCCTGTGTAGCTGATGGTGGTGGAACTTTGGAACTAGTTCCACTTGACTTCTGCGTGCGACCCATCATTCTTTTTAGCACCACTCAACGTCGGAGAAAGTAGGCTGCTTAGATGATATTTTGTTTTCTTCTAAATTTTAATTTAGCCAGTTATTTTTTAATTTAAACTGAAACATGGAGCTGATCTTAGGTGTGCCTGCCTAGTAGGAGTGCTCAACAGCGCCCCTGGTATATATCCTTTTTAATTACTCTATATATTCTATTGGCAGACCAAAGACAGACAGCATATTCCATAAATATGGCCATCTGACATGGTCAAAAGCCTTGTCTGCATCTAGGCTATAAAAGTTGAGGGGATTTGTCTTTGATTTATGTAATCTAACAAATGTATTGTTTTACGTATGTTGTCTGTGGTTTGTCTGAACTGGATAAAACCAGACTGATCAGTATTAAATGTGGCATTAGTTCCTCCATTCTAAAGGCCCAAATTGACATGAATAATTTATAATCCATGTTTAAAATGGATATTGGCCTATAGGAACTTGGTATATCTGCTGGTTTATTTGGTTTTAGGATTGGGGAAATGTTGGTGTAAGCCCACGAGGTAGCGGGTGTCCTCCCTCCTGTACCTCACGCAACGCTGGCAACAAAGCTGGAGCTAGTTGCTCATAAAAGGTTTTGTACCACTCTGAAGGTAGTTCATCTGGTTCTGGAGTTTTTAAAGTTTTACTATGAGAGACTGCCTTCTTAAGTTCTTCTACCCTTATTGGTACTTTCAAACTGCCCACCATTAGTTATGTAGCTTTAGGGAGGGTAATACAGCCAAAAAACTCCTCATATTTTAAATTGCTTGACTCTGGGGGGTCTCTCATATAATTTAGAATAAAATCTTTAAAATGTCCATAATTTGACTGGTATTTTTAGCATAAATATTCCGTTCTGTATCTTTTAAGATGTGTCAACTATGTTGCAGTTCTATGCTTCCTTAGTCTGCAAGCTAAATTTCTGGCCCCTCTGGGCCCCCCATCAAATTTATATGATTTAAGGTAGAATAAAGCCAGCTGTGTTTTCTCATCTAAAATCTTTTGTAATGCCACGTTCTTCTGATTAATCTGGATTCTAAGGTCCTGCTTATTTAAATTTGTATTATGCTGTAATTCTTGTGTAACCCCTAGTTGGCACTATCCCAAGGGCTACCACCCCTGCCTGTTTGACTACGGACAGGTTGAGGGGCCTAGGTCCTATGGCGGGTGCCTCCACCCAGAGGTCAGGGTTTGTAGTGGTTAGACTAGCTTGGTCACAGCCCTCTGGGACACTGAGACCCCCTTTTATTCCCTTTAGTGGCCACTCAGTACACCAGAGTTACAGCCCCAATACCTCTATGTATACACACTGTTCACTCATATAGATACCACTTACCCATGAGACTGATTCTGCAGCACGTGTCTGAGGACCCACTGTAAAGTAAGGTTAAACAGCATACACAGCAAAACACAATACTGTTTCCATAAGTACCAACACCACAAACAGTATAAAGTATAACAACAGCAAATCTGATTTATTTAGGGGACAGTAACATAGGAGGGGGAAATCAGGTTAATTGGTGGCATTAAATCACAGTACTGTGCACACATACAGGGTATGAAAAGTCACACTCTGGGTGCCCAGGTTGGGGGCTAGCCAGGTCCGTTGCCCGGGGTTGGCCAGCAGGTGCAGATGGATAGGGCCCTGTAGAAGAAAATATATGCACAGCACCCAATTGTAATCCAGAACTGGATGGCTCAGTCCATGAAGCAGTGAAACAACAACAATTAGATGACACACTTGTGATTGAAAACAGGCTGCAGGGGAATACCCTGATTTGTACTCACGATACCCAAGCTGAGGACCGGATGGTAGATGTTCTTCTGGATTACCATGAACAACGGGGCATGGAGACAAGGTCCTTGTGACTGGACCCCACTGCAGTTAATAGCAAACTCCGAGACAAGCTGGGGTTTGCTTCCAGCTTCAACACACAGCACACAGCACAGGGGATTGGAAATAGCGATTCCCCACAAGCACTACGTACATTCATATGTAAAAGGAAAGTACTATACCAGGCAGGCTGCTCCTCGATCCCGATTGCACTTACTGCAAAATACCCGGGAGCACACACAGCAGATTCAGTTCCTGACAGACTGAGCGCGATTCAGCAATTTCTCCAGTCTTCTACAGGGTGAGCCTGGTTTCCACACTTCTGGTGCTTCTTTCTCCTCACAACTCAGGTTCAGTCCAAACTGGCACTCACAACGGCTGCAGGCGAAACTCAGGGGCCTCAATGTGCTTCCTGTGCAACACTATACACATGAAGCACAGAGCTCCTTCTCTCTTCACAGTCACAACTGATCTAATCTTTCCAGTCACAGAGCAGGACATTTCCTTTAGCTCCACACCATTCTATTGGCTGGTTCGGCTGTCACTCACAATAAGACTCCCTCTGTTGGTGGAAAAAGTTGCCAAGGTTAAAACTACATTTCCCAGAGTCACTGCCCATACAATCCCCTTGTGGTTGGCTCAAAATTGAGAGTCCAAGTTCTGATTCGTCCACAGGCTCCATTTTAGGGTCTCCCTATTCTCCTGATTGGTCCAAGTCAGCTATTCAGGACCAAAATGAAAGAGTTACACTGAAACAGTTTGTGCTGAAATGAAACAGGATAGACAAACTACATTTTCTCAGTCATTCTAAATGATTTCTGGCAAACAGTTATATCTTTCAACAAGGCTCCCTCTGCACATGTAGCAACAGTAGAAACAGAGCAAATTGACAGCAACCCGTGCGGGATTCAGGCATTAGAACACACAGTCCCCCCATACAAACTAATTAAGTCTGCAAGCAGACTGCTCTTAAAGAGACAGTATGTGGAGGCTCAAATAGCACTCACTTGGAACCACATTTAAACAGCTCAGACACGAACACCCAGACTTGGAGCATTCAGGCAATCTCCTGGAAGACTTTTGGGAAACCCCATTTGCAGGGGGGTTACACCTACAATTCCATATGGAGCTGGTTATAATTGCTTTCCCATTTTTTTTCCCTTTCAACTGTATAAGCTATAATCTCTCCCCATATGACCGCTTTCAGCGTGTCCCAAATTATTGATGCAGACACTTCTGGGGTAGTATTTTCTGTTAATATTTGGTTGATCTTGTTCCAAATCCTGTTTAAAAGCTTCTTCCTTCAATAAGGAAGTATTTAGCTACCACCAAGTGGTCTTTTTCAGTAATTTGAAATCCAGTTTTAAAAATAAAGGAGAGTGATCAGATAGAAATCTTGGTCCAATTGTCATCTTGTACCCAATCTAAGTGTTCCTTTGATATGTAAAATAATCTAACCTCGAGTAGGTATTATATCTTGATGAATAACAGGTGTATGTCCTAGAGTTTGGAAAGAAATGCCTCCAAACATCAGTTATACCCAAGGAATTCTGTTGTGTTCAGAATAGTTTTGGGGATGATGTTAGGCAGTATTGGGATGGGGCTGAGGAATCTAGATATGGTTGCAGTGTTAAATTTATATCCCTCCCCCCCATGATCAAACAACCTTCCATATGATCTAATAATTTGGCAAATAATTTTTTAAATTGTACTGGTGAATATTGCGGTAGAAAATAGACATTCACAAAGGTAACAAGTTTACCATATAACTGTCCCTTCAATATCACATAGCATCCCTGTGAGTCCATGTACTGGGACTCAACCTGGAACTGGGTGGTGGATGGAATTAGTATTGCTACACCCCTTCTCTTCCCCTTTGGGTAACAAGAATGGTAAACTTGAAATCACCCCCCCCCACGCCAGTTTCAAGTGTTCTTTGTCAGTTAAATGTGTCTCCTGGACATAAATAATGCTATTGGACTGTTTTTTTTTTAATATATTGAAATAATCGTGATTGTTTGATCGGATTATTCAGTCCATTAATGTTGAGGGATGATAATGGCACAATATTATGTGCCATTTTTAACTATTTCCAAGTAAAACCTCCCTAGTATCACCTGATTAAAATGTGGTTTCCCTATGTCCCAGTACACTTCCATGCTTCCCTGTCCATGTTCTTGTATTCTATTAGGATCTTCCCCCCCTCTATTCTTAAGTTTATTTCCGATCTCATGATAAAAGAAATCTCTATAAATAAAATGCTGTTTCTCTAGCTGTTGTCTGCTGCAAGATTCAATTAAGAAATGTCTCAACCACTTATTCAAACAATAAAAACTTCTCAACAATCTTAACTTAGTCAACAGGGCTACAAACATTTTAGTAAAAAAGTTATTTGGTAAGTAATACCTTGCTTCAGGTATTGAGGTCTGAATTTAAATAAGCCAGTATAGCCTCAAAATGATTAACTTAAAAAGTGCTTCCAAGGTAGGGGAGATCCTTGTGTCTCCCCCTTTTGGTGTCACCTTAAGAAATTCAAGGTGCACTGGGGGAAATCCGGAGATATCTGTCTCTCGGGGCCCCCAGTAGGTGAATTAACCCCCTTAAAAAACAATTAGTATTGGGCCGTGTACTAATATTTAACAAAAGAAGAAGTAACCAAACACTTTTTAGCCCTTGTAAATCATAAAATGTGGGCAAAGCATCATGGCGGCTTATGCGCCTCCTCCCTCCTGAAATAAATTGCTGATAACATTTTAACTCTATATCTTGTTCACTATACTTTATAATTCTTTTTTCAATGGTGATGTCGGTAAATAATAAATTTTTACACTGAAGCATAGATCCCCTTAGTTCAGTGTCCATACCAGGGGGATGATGGAAGTAAACAGGAACAAGCTCCGCTTATCTTTTAAACTAAATGTTCCTTGGAACAAAATTATATATGGCCTTAATAAGTGGAAGTCCTATTATCTGCCAGTCATTTTAGAGCTAGACTATGATTCTGAGGTGGAGTTCAGTTACTGCCCATGGGTTTAAAAGTGGAGTAGCGTGTCTAAGCGCCTCACTCCAGGTAATGGGCAAGATTACTAGGACTTAAGCCTTAGAAAGTCATGAGTTGGGCTGAATTATCAGTCTGCATGGTGACTATGCCAGGATTACAGTTCCTACCGTTCAGGTTCTGCCCCGGGCGAGGTGGCAAAATGCAGCCAGTTGGTTCGAGATGGATGCTGGGGTCTGGAAAGATCCTCTGCAGATTTTTGAATTTGTAGCAGTCCGCCATCGAGATGGATCTGATTTGTCCTTTCCCAGTGCTGGTCTTGCTTGGTTGTAGCTCTTGTTTCGATAGTTCCTCTCTGGCTTCTTCAGCTGTCTGAAACTCCCTACATCCTGATTGAAGTTTGCACGACCAGTCTGGCCAGATAAGGTGTTGTAAATTTAATTGCTGCCTCTTTCAATGCTGGTAGAATATCTGCATTGCGCTTCAGTTTTTAAAGTTTGTGGAGCGTAGTCATTATCTAAGAATACACGTGTTTGGCCATAGAACACCTTTCCCTGCGCCATGCGGTGGTAAATTTGCTCCTTCACTGCAAAATTGTAAATCTGACCACTATGGAGAGGGGCTGCATTTAGGTCAGTGGGCGAGGGACCAAAGCTCTATGTACCCTTTCTATTTCTACAGGAGATCAGTGGGTAGCTCCAGAGCCATTTTTAGAAGAGTGACTACAAAGTATTTTATGTCCTGTCCCTCTGAGCCTTCAGGAACTCAGTATAATCTTATATTTTTACGCTGAGCTCTATTTTCAGCATCTTCTTGGTGAACCTGTAAATATTCATTCTGTTCTTGTAAGAGTTGTATCTCCACCTCTAAATCATCCATGTGATTTTCTACCACAGTTATTTGGTGCTCCGTGGCATCCGTTCATTGTTCTAAGGGTACCACGTCTTTTCTTAACTCCCCACATAAATCTTTGACTTCCGCTCTGAAGGATAAAAGCTCCTTGTATATCATATCTAGCTTTACTCTTTTATTTTTGGCAGTTTTGTTCTTGGTAAGGGTATCTAGCCCGTGATGATCGCCTTGGGCCTTAGAGTGTTCTGAATCTGATGCCTCGACTGATGACATCGCGGTTCCGTCGCTGTTACGGCTTTCCCATTTATATAATGCTTTTCATACACCTCATATCCCAAAGTCCTTTACAAGCAATGGGAGACCAGTAGTGAAGTGACTGTAAATGTGTAGTGGCAGCCATTTCATACATCAACACCAACACACAGCTTTGGACAGTTGCATGAACCAGCTTTATGGGAAGGGAAAGCTGACCTGGACACGGAAAAGTCCCATCTCTTCTGAAGAGTGCCTTGGGTTCTTTTGCCTCCACCTGGACACCCACCAAGACAGCACCAGATATGGACAGAAGAGACCTCAGTTTATCATTTCATCCAAAGTACGGAATACCCTGACAGTACAGCATCCTCAAAGTACTGCACTTGGATGCCAACATTTATGGTATGCGCTAAATCCCTGTGTGGGGCTAGAACCCACAACCTTCTGGCCCAGAGGTGAATGTGCTACCAACTAAATTACACTGACACCTAAAATAAATTGTAAATTGCACACAAATATTCTGGCACATATGCAGGGACACAGCTGCAATAGCACAACCACTGCAAGTCTTGTGTCCAGTGCTTTGAAAATCCAGGCCTTTATTATTCTCTTTCCTGTACCATCTATGAAACTATCTAAACCAGATTTCAGTTTCGAAGGGACACTGTCAACTCCCTTAGGCCCCGAAGTGTTCCTGATTGTTCGATTCTGATTTTCTTTCTTTTAAAAAGTGAAACACAGACTGCCACACAAAAACATGTTTGTCTACATTCCTTGACCAACTCCCTCCATCCTTCCTGGACTTAGAAACACCCTTAACACAGTCTAGCCACTCATTATGCAGTTGAGTAGAAGATACTACTGCATCACGGTAGCCACACTGTTTGGAGGTGTTTCTAATGTTCAGGAAGCATGCAATAAGAATAGATCCAGGATCTGAAACAAAACAAAGTGAGTTATAACTATATATTAGTGTGTGTAAGCCCCTCCCCATCTAAAGGAGGGGGGCTCATGTCTGCAGAAACACATCTGGTAGAAATGAAAAAATACCACATACCTGGGTCAAAGGTGTTCTCCCAGCAAGTGGTCGTTCTGCAGCCTAGGGGTGCAGTCTTAAGGCTACCACTGGAGGCTGTGAGGGGCAAACTGTTAGTTGCACACATAGATGAAGTTCTCTAAAGAAGGTGAATGTGCACTCCAGGTATTAAAATAAATAAACAAATTTAATCCAACTCAGCAGAACAACAAACAACTGCTCCCAGGCTTTACAGTGCTGCAGGCTTTTACTTTCTGTGGCACAGAGTTACGGCACTAATGTGTAGCTGAACTGGCCAAAATGACAGGCCCTCGAACAGAGCCAAGTGGACTCCCAAAATGATGGCAGCAGCATATGCAGACACCGGCTGTACACTACTCCCAAGGTCTTCCTTCACCAGTGGGCTCCGGCTCCCACAGGTCCCTCGACCTGCTCCTTGAACTGCAGATGCAGGCTCATCCGTCCTCTCACTGCCTAAATCATCCTCCTGCATAACAGAGCCTCTGTGGTTGAGCCCAGGTGTCCCTAAACATCCCACGGCACAGGCGACCCAGCAGACACATTGACCACACTTTCTCACTCCCCACAGGCCAACAGCTAACAGGCGGAGTGCCACATGGGTAGGGGAGGTGGGCTACCTCCACTGCACTTCCCACAATGCAGGCTGCCACCACTGTGCCATCCCCACTGTCTAACTCACTCCAGCTGAATATAGGTCTTCCCTCCCTGGTGCTGTGGTGCACACAGGTGGGCCAACCAATTCTCCCTGGGCTGCAGCTTCTCAAAATCAACCTGTCTTCAGCACCCATCACAACACCCTCCATCCACCGAACTCAAGCTCTTCCCGAGCAGACTTTCCTCCATCGGCTTCTGTGACCCTGATTGGCCCAGGGCCTACACCACCCCAGCCCCAACTTAGCTTCCTCAATCTCTTGATCCACCGCCCCCCCATGGTACCGAAAACCTGCCTTAAATCCCTGATGGGTTGCAGGCACCACTAACAGATGGGCCAGGCCCCAACACTCCCTCAAAAAGGAAAAAAAAGCGGGAAGGCTTCTTTAGCAAGCATCCCCAACAGGGCTGCTTACCGTGCATTTCACTTCTGCTAAGCAAGGAGGCAGATAAAACAATCAGCAACATCAATGAATTTTAGAAAGTTAAGCAATCACAAAATGTGGGGGTTTTATGTAGAAATAACATGATGGAAGAAAGGTTGACAGTGTCTCTTTAACCTGCCTCTTGCCATAATCCCTCATTTTTATGTTGGCACGCTTGCGCAGCCAACATCTTGTGGTAGTGCAGATTTGGAGACACGGTCGCTGTTGGACGAATGGAGGGCACACATCAGTAGGTGCGTCCCTCATTCCCCAATCAGTCTGCATGCCGGCGCCACACCATGCATACTAATGTGGCAATTACATCAAAGGAAAGGTCTGCTGCAATGTAAGCAAAGCTCATCACACGCAGCAGACCCTTCCTACGTGCTTCGCCAGCTAGAAACATGGTGGCACAGTGGCCGCTAAACTGCCAAATTCGTGGGTGCCCAATCCCCCGGTCGGCTTACCCTGCCCCTCAAGTATCTTGCAACAGGGAGCCTCCCGTCGGCAGAATGTGCCCTCCCGCTTTTCGTTGTTTGCCGATGAGGTTCCCAATCCCTGCTCTACATCCATCCCCCTCCTTTCCCGCTTTATGTGCTGACGGGAGCCCACTCCCCATCGGCATGATGTCCCCTTCCTTCTTCTGTGCCGACAGGGCTGCCCAATCCCCCGTCAGCTACTGTACCCCCCAAAATGAAACCACCTGTAAAAAAGAAAACTGTCCGCGATGGTTTTTTTTTTACTACATGTAAACAGAAAACGGTCCCTCGTAGTCTTCCTACCCACCACCAGCACCCACCCACTGCGCACCCTGCCTCCCCACACACCCCCTCACCCCATACTTACCTCCGGAGCTCGGTGCGATGATCTTCGGTGGCCCGGGAACACGTCTTCACTCTTCAAAGCCGTCCGCGATCTGAGGAAATGCCGGTAAGCTGTATAATGGAATAAATAGGGTTTTTTCAACTTTGATGCATATCTTAGGCATTTTTTGGAGTTTTTGCACCACATTTTCAACATGGGGTTTTTGGGACCCCACCTCATGAATTCTGCACCTGTTATGACATTAATCAGTCCCGAAAGGTGATTTCGCAGTCACTGCATGGAATCACCTTTCGGGACCGATTAATGTAAGGACAGTGGCAGTGTTCATGAGGTGGGCTCTCAAAAAGCCTATGTTGCAAATTTGGTGGGACAAATCCAAAAAATGGCTGTTTTACGAACGTGCATTGTGCAGTTGCTATGCACGCTCATAACTTCACGAATTCCCAATATTTTCATGCCAGATTTTCAACACTGTCATTTTTCCACACCTCCTTGTGAACAGTACAGCTGTCATTTTTCACATCCTGACTGAAAAGTGTTTCTGCACTTTTTGCGCACAATACCGTGGTCGCTGTGAGAAATCAATGTTCGGGGCAGATTACGAAAATGACAGTGGCACTGTTCATGAGCAGAGGTCCTAAAATGCCTATGTTGAAAATTTGGTGACGATACTCCTTAAATGACTGTGTTACAAGCGTGCATTACGCAGTTTGCATGCACGCTTGTAATGTTGTGCATTTGTAATATTTTCACTCTGGATTTTCACCATTGGCATTTTTCCACATCTCTTGATGAACAGTACAGTTGTCATTTTACATATCCTGCCCGAAATGTGTTTTCGCATGTCCGGCGCAGAATAGTGTGGTCGCTGTGCGAAATCACTTTTTGGGACAGTTTGAGGAAAT
Organism: Neoceratodus forsteri; assembly: GCA_016271365.2. NCBI lineage: Eukaryota > Metazoa > Chordata > Ceratodontiformes > Ceratodontidae > Neoceratodus > Neoceratodus forsteri. Next base: position 803,564,786 of record CM028136.1, on the reverse strand, counting down.
GACAGTGACACTGTACATGAGCAGAGGTGCTAAAATGCCTATGTTGAAAATTTGGTGCTGAAACTCCATAAAATGACTGTGTTACAAGTGTGCGTTACGCATTTCCCACACACCCTTGTAACTTCACAAATTTGCAATATTTACATGCCACATTTTCACCACTGCCATTTGTCCACCTCCTTATGAACAGTACAGCTGTCATTTTTCACATCCTGCCAAAAATGTGTTTCCACACTGCACTACCAAAGCCAATGCCAACACGAAACATTCGGCATTGACAAAAGATTGTTGTATTTACAATTATTGTTTTGGGGGCATACCTGTCTCTAACCCATTTTCCATTATTTTGTGTGATCCATATGGAGTTCATAACTCACAGTTTGATTTGATGAGGGGTGCCTAAACATTTGGGCATTATCATAAATGATATGGCTAAGTAGGAAAAGCCCACCCTAATGGGTACCACCAATTCTCATTCAGGTTGGGTGAAATACGATTCAAGAGACCAGTAAAACAATGAACACATCACAGAAGTTACTTAACAGGACTACATTATAGCAACGGAAAATACTGAGTTATCGTGAGACAGTGTTATATGGGTGAATTTTCAAGTCAGACTGCCCATTGTATATTTAGTATGGAACACCCAAATGTCCTGGATTATAAATGAAAAGCTCAGGTCCATACATTCCCTCCAGGATTCACAGTTTGATGTAACTCTATTTAACTACACTGGCTAGACAAACAAAGGCTGTTACCCCCTCCATATGTGCAGACCACCTAAAGAAACAAAGTAGGCCCAGTTCTCAGTTCAAAGCTTAATTGGCTGTAAAATGGGGCACTGACCCTCAAAGCTGCAAAGAGAATTTTTTTTATAGGTACTTTATCCACTTTCTCCCACTGTCTCTTCTGACCACACCCCCAGCCCCTTCACCCAGGTATCACTGGGACTTAGCCTGCCCAGTCACGGGTCGGAGCCTGCAGGAGGTCGGTCTTCATCTAGCAGCTGGAGGTGTTTTCTCCTTTTTCCCTTCCCTATTGCAGGGCGTAGACGCAGCATGTGCATGTAGTGGCATGCATCCGCAGAAGTCCCACAGCACCTCCCTATGTCTGGTCCCTCTGATCTGCACTACCCTCTGGCCTCCACCTGGGGAAGTCATTCAGCAGGAGTGCCAGTTCTCCCTCCCGGGAGAGAAAGCAGTCCCAGATGCTTAATCCTCTCCCTCCCTGATCGACCCCCTATGGTCTGCATTGCTCCCAAACATTGGTCACTGGGAGCAGGAGGTGTGGCATCTAGCGCCAAAACCTTTAGCACCACTGGGCTGGCTGCTGCAAAGAGAAAATTAGCATTTAACCTTGTAATGCATATTAGGCATTTCTGCTATTTATGCACAGTAATGTCAACCACTATGAGGTCGTGCATACCTGTGCTTGGTGCAGTGCCATGCAGCCTTGCATAAGCTCATGCCTCTGTGTTTGATGGTCCTCCGACCCATATATTAGGCCCACTTGTGGGTCAATGTCCATATTTGACCATCTGTCCCTATCATTATCCGTTGTAGGCTGATGGGCTCACAATCCAATCCCGAGCCAAATAAACTCTGTGGTGGTCCAGTGTATTTCCCTTCTTGAGCCCTGAGTCCCAGCACATTTATGTCTCTTGACAGTCTCATAATGATCTCAGCCCATCCAACATCCCTGCACAGCAGTTGCAGTGTTCCAACACCCCTACTGCCTCTGAAAAAAACTTTCTTAGGTGGCGGTGTCCCAGAAGGCGGCACCTACTGTCCCACTGCACTGATGGCAGTCAGCAATGTAAATGGCACACCATGCTCACCCATCTGTGTGCAGCAGTGCAGTTTCATGTGTGCTGAGGTGGAAGGGCTACCTGACCCCTTTTGAGCATAGCTGGGGCAGGGGAGTCGGGCAAGGGACTGGCGCTAAATGGTTCTGTAGTGATTTAGCACCAGTTCCTGCAACTGAAAATTGGTCCCTACATTTTCACAATCAACTCCTATAATCAGGGCCCTTGTTCTCATGGCACTTCAGGACGGATTTCTGAAGCAGGACTCCTAGACTTCTGGGGCAGCATTTGTTGATTCCTGAGGCATAGGCTATTTATTTCTGGGTGCAGAAGACAATTTGTTCTATTAGCTCAGATATGATGGGATGTCATCAATGACATCATATACTGAACATAGAGGGGAGGGAGCCAGGCACTATGGAAAAATTATATATGTGAATGAAACTTCACCAAGAGCAGTGAATTCCACAACACTACTTATAGGCTGTAGCATCATGCAAGTTCTGTGGAAAACTCTACGGATGTGGAATTGTAGAATTCCAGGGGCCTTGCCTATAATAGACGAAACTGGAAATGAAGTCCATTTAGAAAAACATCCCTAGAGGTAGGCTGCTTCTGTCACATTATATAAAGCTTCTTTTGACATTGCAGTCTTATCTCTCCTGTGTTACAGTATACTGTGCTTGCACTGCAGAACCTAACATATAGTAAGCTATTTTGTAACCCTGTAATATTCTTTTAAGAAGAGGACCTTAAGCTTTATCTTTGACATGGCAGAATTATTCACAATAGGAAGGCATTCAGTCAGTTTCATATCCTCCTGAGTGTAGTAAATGGTGATGACTTTAGATATATAGGTGGAGAATATACTGTTAATGTACGGTTTAATGATGACCCAGTGGTGTGGAGGGATGAGGCATTGGGTGCCTGTCCTCCTGCCACATTGGCTACCCAGTTTGGAAATGGACACGGGTCGCTCAGTGTCTGGCCAGCTGAAGGAGCATTGGCGCCGTGGGACTGCTCTCCTGCCTTGGGGGGTTCTGTGACTCACTGTTGACCGCTACCTGGAGGCATTTTGGTGGCAGAACAAGTGAGTCAGACAGTGGGAAGGTTTCCCACATTCAGAGTGCCAGGACATCTCCATGAGGGTGGAGCTCACACATTGTGCTCATTGCATGTCTGTGGGCCCAGGGAGAAGAAGAAGAAGGAGAAGTAGGAAAATGGAGGCATGGGTTCCATGAAGCCCTGCTCATGCCCCGATGCTCTGCCTTGCCACTGTGGTCCAGAGGCCACATTGGATTTGTCTGCATTGGGGGGGGAAGGGGGAGGATGGCCCATCTCCCTCTTACCCCAGTGTTGTGGTAGGAGCAGAATCCATGGGGGTACATATTTCCAGATTCAGAGATAAGTAAGAAGATGACCGTTGGTGGTGGGACAGGGCTGATAAGCTACCTAGACTTCCCTAGGAGGATAAAAACCTTTGTGGAAAAGAACGTGATATAATACATCTAATATTAACCAAATGGTAAGATCTCTAGCTTCATCTAGGCACACTTACAAAAATGCTTTATGATACTGATACATTGCATCACATCAATAGTGCTTAGAATTCTTTCATACAGGACAAAGAGATGATGTTGCAAGTAATAATCAGAGAAGAGGAACATGAAAGTCATGCTTTTTTATAGCAATTTGTAGAACACTTGTAGCCCGTAAGACAGACATGATAGTACAAACATGAAGTTCACTTTCAGAGCACACTGCCTCCAGCTTTGCAGTGATGAAAGAGTAACAGATCCTCAAAGCTTCTCTGAATCTGTAAATCAAGCAAGGGGCTGCTCACTGCTCATTGCTTTTATGTTAAACAGGCATTCAACATGGGTCAGCATACTGTGCTGGTATGATAAGTTTTATTGCACAATGTTGGCCTTAAGATAATGTGCAATTAATTACTGTACCATGTAGAACAAGCATTTGTCAATGCCGAATGTTTGCTTGCTGGTATTAGCATTGGAAATGCAGGAGTTAGACACATGCAGAGTAGGAATGGCAGTGAAGTATTTAACTTCATGCCAACCCCACCTCCACCCTGCAGAGACGGACAGGCATTGGGATATGCGTTTGGGTTGTCACCCATAAGGTTCATGCCATTTCACCTCACCCTATCCTGCAGACACTGACAAGTGTTGAGGTGTGCCTTGGGGTGTTCAGCTTTACAGTCACCCCTCTCCATAAGGACATACACTGAAATGGGTGCAGTATAGAATGGGGTGAACTCTGGGGCCGAAGAGTCCAAGGCACAGCTTGATGCCTGTCAGTGGCTGCAGGGTGGGTGGGTGGGTTGGAATGGCATGAGCATTACAGTTGGCAATCCAAAGGCACACCCCTGATGCCTGTCAGTCTGTATAGAGTGGGACGTTATGTTTAGAAACCGTAACGCCCCGGGCATTTGTTGGTATTTGCAGTATAAATTTTCAACATGGCCATTATGTGGCCCCCACCTCATGAAAACATTTGGGACCTCTTCTCATGAACAGTGGCACTGTGATTTTGTCAATGTGACCCGAAATTTGAGTTTCCACAGCGACCATGCCATTGTGCGCCAGATGTACGAAAACACAGATGGGGCAGGATGTGAAGAATGACAGCTGTACCATTCATAGGGAGGTGTGAAGAGATGGCAATGTTGAAAATCTGCAGTGAAAACATTAAAAATGCTCAAACTTTAGAGCGTACGTGGAAACTGCGAAACGCATGCGCGTTACACAGTCATTTAGTGGAATTATTTCACCAAATTCTCAACATAGGCATTTTGTGACCTCTGCTCATGAACACTGTCACTATGATTTTCTTAATCTGTCCCGAACATTGATTTCCACAGCAACATGTATTCTACGCCAGATGTGTAAATGCATATTTCGGCAGGATGTGAAAATGACAGCTGTACTGTTCATATGAGGTCTGAAAATGCCAATCCACTCTCAGTTTAAACACCCTCGGGTGCTAGGGTTTATTTACCCCTCAGGTATTTAAATGCTTCAGTCATATTTCATTTTTCATTTTTCCTTTATTCTTTGGTAACCGGGTAAAGGCACTGGACCAAAGGTCCCTTTTCATGCCCGACCCGGACAAAAAACATTCAAAAATACACAAATACAATCAACAGCAATACAAAGCCAAAAAATACAAATTACAAATTACAGTTACAAACAGATTTATGCAATAAATAACTTTTTAACCTGTGTTTAAAAGTTAAAACAGAGGGAGCAATCCTAACATCAAGTGGGAGTGAATTCCAATACAATGGTGCTACTGAAAAAGCTCTAGAGCTTGATCTAAGCTGAGACCTGGGGACAAAATATAGGGGGCCATCAGCCAACCTCAGGCTGGGAAGCAATTCTGTCATTACAACAGGATCAGAAAGAGGAAAAAGAGAGCCAAAGTAAAAACATTTATACATCAGACAGCCAACAAAATATTTTATTCTGCAACTAGGAGAAAAGCACCCCAACCGAGAATAAAGATTACACCGATGTGTCCTATTGGAGGCTCTAAAATAAATCTCTGAATATTGTTGTAGGCCACAGTCAGTGCTTGCATTTCTTTTGTACCTATGTTATAATATAAACAAGAACTGAAATCAAAATATGGAAGAAGAGAACCAATAGCAATTGCTAATCTAGTTGCTTGTGAGAAGAATGACTTGAATTTGTATAACACCCCTATTCTTTGATTTACTTTCTTAACCATTGACTGAATCTGAGGTGAAAAGGTCAAACTGGGATCCCATAGTGTGTCCAAATACTTAAATTGAGACACTTGTTCAAGCATATCCCCACATCACTCTCTCCTCCAGTGTGTACATGTTCAGCTACTTCAGCCTAACTTCAAATTCCTTTCCTTCCATCCCCTTTAACATTTTTGTTGCCCTCCTTTGCACCCCCTCCAGTAATTTTATATCTCTCCTCAGGTATGGCCTCCAGTATTGTACACAGTACTCTAGGTGTGGTGTGACCAATGATCTGTAGAGAGGTAGGATCACATAGAAACATAGAATTTGATGGCAGATAAGGACCGATTGGCCCACCTAGTCTACCCATTTCCCTACCTAACGGATAAGCTGCAGATCCTAGTAAACCAACAGCCTACTTCCTCCTACCCCCACTAGAATTGCCTTATGTCTGTCCCATGCATTCTTGAATTCTCCCACTGTTTTTTGACTCTACAAGCTCCTCAGGAAGTCTGTTCCATGTATCCACAACCCTCTCTGTGAAGAAATACTTCCTCACATTACCTCTGAGCTGTCCCCCCTCTATCTTCAAATTGTGCCCCCTTGTTTTTGCACATCTCTTTTTCTGAAAGATGCTACCCTCTTGGACTTTGTTGATTCCTTTGAGGTATTTGAAAGTTTCTATCATGTCACCCTCGACCTCCTTCCTCGGGGCTATACATCTTTAGTTCCTCTAGTCTTTCTTCATATGCCTTCTGATGTAGACCCTGCATCATTTTGGTTGCCCTCGTCTGGACAGCCTCCACCCTGTCTATGTCTTTGAGGAGATGGGGTCTCCAGAACTGTACACAGTACTCCAGATGTGGTCTTACCAACTGCCTGTACAGAGGGCCAACAACTTCCTGTTTTCTACTGGTGATGACTCTCTCTATGCATCCCAGTATCCCCCCAGCCCTCCTTACTGCCTTCTCACATTGCTGGCCCACCTTTAGGCTGTCTGATATGACTACCCCCAGGTCCCTTTCCATTTTTGTTGTTGTCAGTATCTCACCTCCCATTGTGTACTCTTCCCTTGGGTTTTTGTTTCCCAGGTGCATTACTTTGCACTTCTCTGCATTGAATCTAAGCTGCCATACATTTGACCATTACTCCAACCTTGCCGAGTCCCTTTTCATCCTTTCTGCCCCACCTTGTGTATCAACCCTATTGCAGATCTTTGTGTCATCTGCAAAGAGACATACTTTCCCTTCCAGTCCCTCTGCAATGTCACTTATAAAGACATTAAAAAGGACCGGCCCCAGTACTGAACCCTGCGGTACCCCACTAGTAACCTTCCTTTCTTCACTGTGGACTTAATTTACTATTACCCGCTGTGTCCTGTTGTCCAACCAGTGTTTTACTCAGGCTATCACCCTGGGACCCACTCCCAGGCTGGCTAATTTGTTTATTAATCTTTTGTGCAGGACTGTGTCAAATGCCTTGCTAAAGACTAGGTAGGTCATATCCACAGACCCTCCTTGGTCTACTGCTTTGGTCACCCAGTCAAAGCAATCAATTAGATTTGTCTGACATGACCTTCCCGCTGTGAATCCATGCTGCCTTGGGTCCTGTGCCCCACTGGCCTCTAGGTACTCAACAAATCTTTCCTTCAGAAATGATTCCATCATTTTCCCTATCACTGAGGTCAAACTGACAGGTCTGTAGTTTCCTGCCTCTGTCTTGCTCCCACTTTTGTGAAGGGGAATCATCTGCCCTCCTCCAGTCCTCAGGTACCACACCATCCTCCCATGATTTATTAAAAGGGTAGTCAGTGGTGTTACTAGTTCTTCCTTAGTTCTTTTAGAATTCTGGGGTGAATCCCATCAGGCCCCATTGCTTTATCCACCTTCAGTTTTAAGAGTTCTTTCAGAACCCTTTCTTCTGTGAAAGGACTAATAATAGCCCCCTATCCAGAGTGCTTCTATTGACCGGATTAGGTATTTCCCCTGCTTTTCCATTGTGAATACTGAACAAAGTATTTGTTCAGTAACCCTGCTTTTCACTTCTGCTCTCTGCCCAACCACCTTCCTCTTTGTTCAGCCTTGGTATCCCTGCCTTAGTCTTTCTTTGCTCCCTAATGTACCAATAAAAGGTTTTATCCCCCTTCTTAACTGAGTTGGCTATCTTTTCCTCAGTTTGGGCCTTTGCTATTTTGACTGCCTTCCCCGCTTCCTTCTGTTTTAACTGGTACAATTCTCTGTCCTGCTCCTTCTGTGTTTCCTTATACTTCCTGAATGCTATCTTTTTCTCCCTTACCTTCCCCATCACTTCTTTTGAGAACCATAGTGTTTTTTTCTTTCGTTTTGATTTGTTTAGTTGCTTCACACAAAGGCTTGTTGCCTCTGTGATGGCGGTTTTGATGTTTCCCCATTGTTGCTCCACCCCACCTTCTTGCCTGTTTGCTAGTGCTTTTCTGAGGCACTCTCCCATTTTGACAAAATCAGCCCTCCTGAAGTCCAGTACCTTCACTTTTGTGTGGCTTGACTCTACAGCTAAGTTTATCGTGAACCACACTGTTTGGTGGTCGCTTGTTCCCAGATAGCTACCCACTTCAAGATCAGAGATCCTCTCTCCGTCCCCATTTGAGAGTACCAGGTCTAAGATTGCTCTCTCCCGAGTGGGTTCCAAAACTAGCTGTCTGAGGCATGCCCTCTGTAGGGCATCCAGAATGGCCCTGCTCTTGGATGTGGCTGCAGCAAACGTGCTCCAATCAACATCTGGCATGTTCAGGTCCCCCATCAGCAATATCTCCCCTTTCTCTGCCATCCCAAGGATGCCTTCGACAGGGGTCTGTATACAACCCCTGTGAAGATTGTGGAGCCATTTCCAGTCTCCAGGGTGACCACAGTGCCTCCTCTCCTCCCTGTTTACCTTTTAGTTCTGTTGCTTTGATCTCTTCCCTTACATAGAGAGCTACTCCTCCTCCTCTTCCTCTCCCTGTCCCTCCTGTAGATTGTGTACCCTGGTATGTTGACATCCCAGTCATGGTTCTCTGTGTACCATGTTTCTGTGACTGCCACAATATCCAGGCATCCCTCTTTCATCAAAGCCACCATTTCAGGGAGCTTTTTACCTAGACTACAGGCATTGGTACTCATTACCTTCCATTTTTTTATGGCTTTATTTTTTTTTTTGCCCCATCTCTGTCCCTATTGCCTTTGTCTTTTCCTCCATTTACCCCTGCCCTTCTCCCTATCGACTGCTCTATCTTGGTGTTTACCTCACTAATTACCCTGATTTGGGGGCTAGGATTCCCTTCTCCTCTTCAGTGCCTCCTCCTTGGCTAGTTTAAATATACGCCATTGAAGCATTTAAACCTATCACCTAGAGATCCTGGTCCGCCTCCAGGATAGATGCAGACCATCGCCTGTATAGGCCTGCATCCCTCCAGGTGGAGCCCCAGTCCCCAATGAAGCCAAATCCCTGAGCTCTGCACCAGCTTTTCAACCAGTCATTGAATCCCATGGTGCAGAGTGCCCTAGCCTCATCCATGCCATAGACAGGCAGCACTTCCGAGAAAGTTACCATGTGTACTACTTGTCTAAGGCCCCTCCCCAACTCCACAAACTCCTGTTGCACTTCTCTGATCCCATTCTCAGCCAGATCATTCGTCTCTAGGTGGATAATGACATCCAGCTCCCTCCCCCTTGCCGCTGCTCCCACGATCCTGAGGTTCATTTCGTCCCTCCAAGCCTTGGCGCCAGGCAGGCACCTACCTCCCCAGTTCTACCCCCTAACAATTGAGTCCCCCACCAGGGTCATTTCCTTCCCCTGTGGGGTCCTGGGGCACCGTCCTGTGGGTCTCCATTGTGGAGGTTCCCAGCATCCTCCTTGGTCTCTCAATGCAGGTGCCTCCATAGAGGAACCATGCTTCTCCAGAGTGGCAAATGGATGTGGAGAGGCACAACTGGAGGGATGTGCCTCTGTTCCATCACCCTCACCCTCCCTGAGCCCACCAGGTTCCAACCACTCCTCTTTCTTGGCAACCCTCTGAGATAGTGGGTGGCCTGGGTGGTCCCTGGGTGGGGAGCAGGTTTCCTGAATCCTTGCCAGGTCAGCATGGAGATGAACAACCTCCTCTCTCAGACCAGAGAGGTGCCAGTAAATAGGGCAGCAACGCAGTCTCCAAAATGTCTCCCAGAATACTGCTGCTCCACAGCTAGTGCATTGCACCACTCCCCACATGTCTGTGTCCCTTTCAGTTACAGATGCTTTTTTGTTTTTTTGTTCTTGTTTTAGTGTGTGCAAGCTTGTGAGTGTCTCTACCCCTATTCAGTGTGCCATGCCTTTAAGGATATGAACAGGTGTATGTTGTTGTAGCAGTTTTGCGGAAGTGATCAGAGCCCTGCTGTAAAGGAAGTTATGCGGCTTGGGGCGGGTGGGGTGAGGGGAGAGGTCAGTGGGGAGAGTGAAACTTATGCTCCAGAAACAATCACCTACAACTCTTACCTTCCACCCCAGGAGTGTCTACCTTCCTTTCAGACACCTATTTCACAAAGGCTAAGTAACAGGTCTACTCACAACTGCTGCAAATATCTCCCAGCTACAGTTCCTCCCTGGCAAATTAAAGTTAAAACTTAAAACTAAGAAAAGTTCACCCAAAAAAAGAATCAATACTAGTTACTTACACAGGTCCAAAAAGAAATAATTCAGTTCAGTGTAGTCTAGAAAATAACCTCCTTGATTCAAGGAAGCTGTGGCTGCTTTCTCACTCTCCCTGTCTCAGGCTCAGCAGCATCCCTGTGTCTGGATGAGAACCCTCTTGCGATGCACACCAGTATCCTGTTTGCCTTCGCTGCTTCTTTCCTGCACTGGGCCGAGTTGTTCATGCTCCCAGTTACCAACACCCCTAAGTCCTTCTCCTCCTCTGTGATCTCCAACCAATAGTCCCTCTTCTGGTTCTTAGCCCTGAAGTGCATCACCTTACACTTCTTTGCATTGAATACTAGCTGCCACTCCACCGACCACATCTCTAGTTTGGTTAGGTCCCCCTGCAGTTTTTCCCATCCGTTCTCTTCGTCCACCACTGCCCCAATTTGGTATAATGTGTGAACAGACTAACCCTGCTCCCCACTCTGTGTACTATATCAGAGATAAAGTGCCTAAATAGCACTGGTCCCAACACTGACCCCTACGGCACCCCGCTTGTCACTGCTCTGGGTGCAGAGAGCTCCACCACCACCACCACCACCACCCTCAGCACCCTCCCCTGTAACCAGTTCTCTATCCATTTAGTCAGACCACCTTCCACCCGCACCCCTCCTTCTCCTCACTCTTCTCCTCCATGGCCTGTCCCTCCTCCTGGTAGTCCGACCTTGCTCCTGCTTATTCTTACGGGTGGTGTTGCCTTTATATTATACTCAGACCACTCTGCCTGCCCCTCCCAGGGTTACTCGCCTCCGCCTTTACCTATATCTGGTGGGGTGAGCTCATTCGGCTCCCCTGTCTGGACCTTTCTACCAACCTCAGTCTTTTGGCCACCTCCCCCACTAGTTTAAATCCACCTTAGTAGAGATATACCCCTCTAATCCTGCCTTTAATACTTCCCTTCCCTTCCTGCTCAAGTGTACCCTGTCCCCCGCTTACAAGTAACTATTCCCCCAGACCCGACCCCAGTTAGTCACTAACCCATAATTTTTGGCATGGCACCAATCCCTCAGCCACTCACTGAACTCCTCAATCCTACCCTTCCTCCCCATGCTTGCACATGGTACCGGGAGTACCTCCGAGAATGCCACCGACTCCCCACCCCCTCACACTGCCTGCCTGCCCAACTACTTGAACCTCCCCTTCGCTACTTCTACAGTCTCTCTCGCCAAGTCGTTTGTACCCATATGCAACACTAAATGAGGTTTTTTCTTCCCCCTCACTGCACACTTGAGCAATGCCTGCACTGCCCCTCCTGCAGTCAACCTGGGCATAGCTTCAACCCTGGGATAGCTTCAACCCAAAAATGGCTGTGCCTTTCCCCCCTTCCACCCCATCTCACCCCTTTCAGTATAGAATCCCCCAGGATGAGTACCCCCCAATTCCTTATCCCCTTTCCCTTCTAATACCCCTTCCACCACCCCAGTATTCATTCTTCTCTGCCCCTTACCCCTGCCAGCTGTACACTCTGTGACTTCTGTATCTGTACCCCCTACTTCTGCCTCACCTCTTTTCTCTGCCTCATTACTCCTATCCCCCTTGAACCCCTTCCCAGCCTGACTACTTCCTTATGGGCTTCCCATGTCGACCTCCCCTCCTCCCCTGCTGATTTCCAACCCCTCTCCCTCCCCATTGTTGTCAATTTAGAGCCCCCATTCCCTTCTACCATGATAGTGATGCCCCTCTCATCCTTCCCCTTCCTGTAGTCTTCTCCCACAGTCACCACCTCTCCTTCCTTTACTAGCCCCTTCACCCTTTTGTCCTCGCTTATTTCTTCCCCTACCTGTTGCCATCCCTCTCATGCTCTGCTTGTCCTCCCCTTCAGTATGTCTGCTCCCCTCTCTCTCCCCATAGCAGAGGCTCAAATCTATTCTTAGTCAATAGCCTCAACATCTCTTCCCCCATCAGTTCCCCACTCCTACTTATTCCTCCTGCCACCCCTGGTCCCGCCCCTACCAGCAGCCATCTGCTCTCCTGGTACTCCTCGTGGTCTCTTCCTCCCCATCAGGAAGCCCCCTCACCTTAGGCACCCCTCCTTCTCCTCTCTTTTTCTGCTAGTGCCTCTGATACTGGGGTCGGTTTCAGTCCTTAGTTATTCTTCCCCATTCCCTTGCCATCCCTATTCCCTCCCAGCCAGGATGCCTACCATACTCATCTGTCCTGCCATTTAGACTGCTCCCTAACTTCCACAGTTCCTCCCTCAGGCTAGCCACTGATCTACAAACCATACGCCTCCCATCCTCCAAGCCTAGTTCAGGATCATGGCGGATCCACACCCTGTACACCCTTCCAAAGATGCCCGCCCTATTGACATGTGGCACCTGCCCCATTTTAGCCCCCATCTTATGTTACGGACTCTTACTCCCAGGTTCTGTACCCTACTACAACTGTTAGGCCCCTATTTACTCAAATTACTGTTCCCCCCTCCACACTAGTCCTCCTACTGCCCCCTTGCCGACTGGGTTAATTCAGTCTCAAATCTCATACATTAGATACTGTATTACTGTAGCAATCCTAAACCCTCCTTGCCCATTTTTCAGCCCTCAGCTACCATACTTTTTGTTCTCAGCTCTCATATAGTTTCATTTAGCCCAGTTAGAAATCCTATTGCACTCCAAGTATTACTCAGCTCAGTTAGAGAAATAAACAGAACAAATAAATATGTATTATTACAGCAATCATAACAGTATAGCTCAGTACTTAGCTCAGTTAAAGAAATAAACAGAACAACTAAATCTGTATTATTATAGCAATCCTATAAGTATCCAATCATTGCTTTGTCTCCTCTTCAGAGACCCTGCTGCAATATCGAACCACAGAGGACCCTGGGCAGGAGGGTGGGCAACCCTAAAGTCCCGGAAGAGCTCCGATGAGCGTTCACTCCCCATCTCTCACTCACTCATTCTATTTCTCCTAGCGCTGCAGGCTGCCCTTTTGTACAGGGCTCCTGCTTGCGTTGGTGCCTTTTTCTGCCCACAAAGAAATCTGCAGCAGTCCAGACAGAGCTCCGCTGAGCTTGCTCACTCCCCCTCTCACTCACTCATTCTGTTTCTCCCGGTGCTGCAGGCTGTCCTTTTGTACTGGGCTCCTGCCTGCATTGGCACCTTTTTCTGCCCACAAAGAAATCCACAGCAGTCCTGACAGAGCTCCGTTGAGCTCACTCACCTATCCACTTGCTCGTTCTGTTTCTCCTGGTGCCAAAGTCCCAAAGCGACCACGCTATTCTGCACCGGAAGTGCGAAAATACATTTTGGCCAGGATGTGAAAAATGACAGCTGTACTGCTCATAAGGATTTGTGAAAAAATACCAATGTTGAAAATCTGGCGTGAAAAGATTACAAATTTGTGAAGTTACAAGGGTGCGTGGAAACTGCTCAACTCACACTTGTAACACAGTCATTTTATGGACTTTTGTCATCAGATTTTCAACATAGACATTTTAGGACCTCTGCTCATGAACAGTGTCACTGTCATTTCTCAATCTATCCAAAACTGATTTCCACAACGACTGCACTATTCTGTGCCGAATGCGAAACACATTTTGGCCAGAATGCGTAAAATGACAGCTATACTGTTCATAAGGAGGTGTGGAAAAATGGCAATGTTGAAAATCTGGAGTGAAAATTTTCAAAATTTGTAAGTTATGAGCGTGCATGCAAACTCGCAAATGCACGCTTTAAAACAGATATTTTTGGGATTTTTTTCACCAAATTTGCAACATAGGCTTTTTTGAGAGCCCACCTCATGAACAGTGGCACAGGGCACTGTCATTTCGTCAATCGGTCCCGAAAGGTGATTCCGCGTAGTGACCACGAAATCACCTTTTGGGGACGAATAAAACCACGACAGTAACTGAATTCATGAGGAGGGGTCCTAATAACACTATGTTGAAAATTTGGTGCCAAAATTCCCCAAAATGCCCTAGATATGCACCAAAGTTGAAAAAAAACTATTTTTGCCATTATACAGCTTACCAGCATTTCTTCAGTTCGCGGTCAGCTTTGAAGAGTGCAGACATGTTCCTGGTCCACCAAAGATGGTCGCTCTGGGCTCTGGAGGTAAGTATGGGGTGAGGGGTGTGTGGGGAGGCAGGGTATGCAGAGGGTGGGCGCAGGTTGGGGAGGGGCCACCAACTCAACAAGGGACCGTTTTCTGTTTTACAGGTTAAAAGAAAACGAAAACATCGAGGGAAGGTTTTTTTTTTTTTACAGGGACATTGGCATGCTGGGGTGGGCTCCCATTGTGCCACCTGAGTGTTTTTTGGGGGTCTGTAGCTGATGTGGGATTGAGCACCTCTTTCAGCACATATGGAGTGGGGGCAAGAGCCGAGGGGATTGGGCACCCCTCAGCACACAACAAATTGGGGTGGACATTGTGCTGAAGGGGAGTGGGCTCCCCATTGGCAAATTGAACTGGGAAGGGGGTACTAAAGCTGATGGGGATTGGGCCCCCATTGGCAAAGAAAGACTGTTGGGGGGCAGATGATGCCGAGGGGGATTGGGCACCCCCTTGGCACACAACAAATGGAGGGGCATTATGCCGACAGGAAGTGGGCTCCCCCGTCGGCAAATGAACTAACACTGTGCTGCATCAATCGTGGGCCGCTCCGCCATTGCAGCCTCAGCTTCTGTCAGCAAACTGCATAGCCGAAACGACAGGCTGCTGCTGCTATGACGAGGTGCTCCCGGACTGGTGCGGCTATTTTCTTTCAATGTGGTGGCATGCTTTAAAACTAGTGTCACGGGCAGCGTCCTTCTTTATTGGTGCCCAACACACAAGCCCCAAAATGCAGTGGCAGCATTGGCCACAACAGTGCCGCATCTCCACAACCTGCTTCTGCAGCAAGCTGCCGCAACATGTTTCTTGCGCATGCGCGCAAGCAAACATAATGATGTACCATGCATGGAAACAAGCTGTGTGCCACTCAGTGTACCTTTCCTTGCTCAGAATTCTAAATCAATGAATAAACCTGTAAATACTAGACTAATAAATATTTGTGGGGTCTGAGCAAGTCAGGACATTTGATCTGAGCATCAAAGCTTTCTGAATGCTATCACTATCTTGCTCATGTTTGCTCTGTTAATGTAATTTTTCTTTTACATAAAATACATACAATTTATACAGCTAACCACTGACAATCCAAACCGTAAAAGGTCATAATTCACAGTTCTGACATCCCCAAGTCAAATGGCCTAATTTTCAGTAGGTGGCCCTTTGCTTGTGCATCTGCAATGTGCGATGGGCCACCCATCCTGTACCTGGCTGTGCTTACTAAAACGCCTTGAGAGGTGCGGTCCACCCATCCTGTACTCAGCAATGCTTACTAAAGGGCCTTGAGCGGTGTGGTTCACCCATCCTATACTCAGTTATACTTACTAAAGGGCCTTGAGAGGTGTGGTCCACCTGTCCTATACTCAGCTATACTTACTAAAGGGCCTTCAGAAGTGTGGTCCACCCATCCTATACTCAGCTATGCTTACTAAAGGGCCTTGAGAGGTGTGGTTCACCTATCCTATACTCAGCTATACTTACTAAAGAGCCTTGGGAGGTGTTGTCCACCCATCTTATACTCAGCTATGCTTACTAAAGGGCCTTGAGAGGTGTGGTCCACCCATTCTATACTCAGCTATACTTACTAAAGGGCCTTGAGAAGTGTGTACACCCATCCTATACTCAGCTATACTTACTAAAGAGCCTTGAGAGGTGTTGTCCACCCATCTTATACTCAGCTATGCTTACTAAAAGGCCTTGAGAGATGTGGTCCACCCATCCTACACTCAGCTATATAGTGAAGCCCACCAGGATGAAGCCTAACTCTGCAGAATTTGCAGTAGAGTTACTGCAGCAAACAATGCAGTTTCAATGGGAGTTAATCCCTTTTGTCATGTAGGAAACCTGTGACACTGCGCTTCATCCTGACGGGCTTCACTGTACTTACTAAAGGCCTTGAGAGGTATGGTCCACCCATCCTATATTCAGCTATGCTTACTGAAGGGCCTTGAGAGGTGTGGTTCACCCATCCTATACTTAGTTATACTTACTGAAGGGCCTTGAGAGGTGTGGTCCACCTATCCTATACTCAGTTATACTTACTAAAGGGTCTTGAGAGGTATGGTCCACCTATCCTGTACTCAGCTATGCTTACTAAAGAGCCTTGAGAGGTATGGTCCACCCATCCTGTACTCAGCTGTGCTTACTAAATAGCCTTGAGAACTGTTGTCCACCCATCCTATACTCAGCTACGCTTACTAAAAGGCCTTGAGAGATGTGGTCCACCCAGTATATACTCAGCTTTGCTTACTAAAGGGCCTTGAGAGGTGTGATCCACCCATCCTACCCTCAGCTATACGGTGAAGCCCACCAGGATGAAGCCCAACTCTGCAGAATTCTGCAGTAGAGTTACTGCAGCAAACAATGCAGTTTCAATGGGAGTTAATCACTTTTGTCATGTAGGAAACCTGTGACACTGCGCTCATCCTGATGGGCTTCACTGTACTTACTAAAGGGCCTTGAGTGGTATGGTCCATCCATCGTATACTCAGCTGTGCTTACTAAAGGGCTTTCAGAGGTGTGTCCACCCTCCTATATTCAGTTATGCTTACTCAAGGGCCTTGAGAGATGTGGTTCACCCATCCTGTACTCAGCTGTGCTTACTAAAGTGCTTTGAGAGGTGTGGTCCACCCATCCTATATTCAGCTATGCTTATTAAAGGGCCTTGAGAGGTGTGGTCCACCCATCCTATACTCAGCTATTCTTACTAAGGGCCTTGAGAGTGTGGTCCACCCATCCTATATTCAGTTATGCTTACTCAAGGTATCATGTCATAGAAGCTACCCAAAATGAGTGACTAAAAATATAGCTACTTATTTTGGGCACTTTTATTGTGGGCTACCCTACAGAATAGTGAGGATATGGGATAGCGATCAGGTGGAAGGGAGAACAGAAGGGAGGAATAGCGAGGGAAAGGGAGGGACAGAGAAGGGGTTTTCAGGCAGTGGTGTACCTGCTGCAGCTGAGCTAGCTGTGTGGCGTGGTGGTGTGGGAGGCCAGCTCTGGCAGAGCAGGTACTGGGTTCGAGACCAGGAGTGGGTTACATGTTGCCACAGCTGCGAGCTGTGACACTTAATTTTTTGTGAGATCTGGATTTTGCCCCCTTCCTGACATGCACCCCCCTGGAGTTGAGAATCCTAATTCAGGGGAGTGTGGGGGCAAAGCCCTCTGTGAGGGAGGGTGCTAGGGGGCACCCTGCAAAAATGCTTTTTTTTACATCCAGAAGTCGGGTCACCTTAAAGTATATATCACTGATTTGCTTTTTGGTGAAATATACACTCACCACAAATAGCGATCACTGTTTTGTGATGGCTATTATGACATGGAATCCTTACCCAAGGGCCTTGAGAATGTGGTCCACCCATCCTATATTCAGTTATGCTTACTCAAGGGCCTTGAGAGGTGTGGTGCTCCCATCCTATACTCAGCTATGCTTACTATAGGGCCTTGAGAGGTGTGGTTCACCTATCCTATTGTAAGGGGTCTAAGCCCGTCTCTGGTTCTTGGTGGTAATAAACCAGCAGAAGAAACAACAGACAAGTGGCATATGCAGTAATAAAGTTGTTTATTACACAAAAAGCAGACTTATGCCCTAAAATAGGTCTTACTGGAAAGACACTGGGAGCCAGAGTTTCCCAGTACCCCAGGGTATGAAGATGGTCTCAGTGAGAAAACATAATACAGCAGGTTATATACTATGATAACTGCCATAGCAACTATTACTTTGTGCAGGAGTCAGATACATAAAACAGGCCCTATTGGCCAAAAATTAGTTGGCTCCACAGTGTATCTAGAAATAAACAAAAAGTGTAAAATAAGCTAAAATAAAAATAAAGATCTTTTACAAAATACAGGAAATAGATGCGGTGTTACATAAATCAGCATGATGGCAGTGCATGCTATGCAATGACTTCTCAGAAGAATATACAAAGAATGCAGAAATGTATTCTCGGCACGTTACTTATGCATTTTCATAATAATCACAGTAATAGTATCTCTGGTAACTTACACTTCCTGTATATGGTAAGTAGCTATGCCCTTTAGGTTAGTACTGGTTATAAGTATAACATAATAGATATTATCAGCAGTGTATGGTGGGTTGCCAGTAAGGGTGAGGGGACCAAACCTAACATTCCCCCCCTTGTTGCTTTACTGAAAAGGGAATAACACTAGTGGGTAAGTAGTGGTGCAATATTCATCGTTACAGACCTGAGGCATGAGCCTTGTAAAGGAATTTGAGTTGTTCATGCTGTTGTTTTGGAGTGTGTTGTAGACAGCAAAGAGTTAGTATTAAAAGATAATCAAAACAACTGTATAGTAACAAAACCTTTAAAAGTTAACTCTAATCATGTATTGAAAGTACGGTGCTTAAATCACCATCATGGATAAGGGTGTTAAGGGCTTCTCCAGTTTTGGATATTATTGCTGATGTAGATGAGATGGATATCCTTTCTATCTAAAAGTGTCTTAAGTGACAAAGTCAAGGGATCAATATGGACATCAAAAATGGGTAAATACTGAGATAGAGCAAGCAAATATTCCGGGTCAGTATCAATAACATCAGGTTCTGGGATGGGAACAAGAGTAATAACTGTATGACCAATCACAAGAGTTTGATGAGGAATAAAACAGAAGTTAGGAAACTTTATGTCACAAGTTTTGGACACATAGGAGAAAGATTTATGATTAGTAACCACACAATACTGATCATCAGAATTATATGACACTCTCACTGTAGGGATCCTTCATTTCTGCAGTTGAACTGGGCAGGTGAAAGATTGATTTGTGAGTCTGGTAGTGAAGTGGTGAACTTCTTCTATGTAGTTCTGGTCGAGACGTCTAATGTTGCTCACTGGTGATGATGTAGCCGAAGTTGAAGAGGCTATGGCCCTAGGGGTACCAGTTTCATTTGACGAAATGGCCAAGTCCAAAGTAAAAGACCAGTCAATGCTGTCCAGTGAGTATCTACAAACTGGCTTGATGATGTCAAATATGTCACAGCGACACAAGTAGTGGTATCCTTTTTTGGCACAACAGTCTGTATGAGGCACCACCCAAGCATCCAGCACGGGATGAAAGACCAGAAGAGGTGGAAGTCGATTCTCTGTCAGTAGTTGTCCTTGTTGAGATGCCCAATGGAGTGGATGGAGGCCAGTTTGTCAAAAATGGCAGTCTTCAGATCAAAGTGTGGCAAGGAGACAGTGAAGGTCACGAACATGGTGTCATGATAGTGCAGTGGCTGGCAGTGTAACATGGGCCCCTGTTGGGATGGCGTGTGACATAACCTAGATTTCTAGCAATAGACATTGGTATAGCAACATATCTGGACATATGCATTATAGTACAAGCAGTGGATCTACAATGTGGACAGTACCATTTGGCAAGTCCTCTATCATAGATAATATCTGGAATATGTTCAGATTCCAAATCCCAGAAGAGATTATTGATAGTCGTTATGACATAAGAGCCATAAGCAGAACACGAAAGTTCCCTAGCAATATATTGCTTGTCTGCCTCCTTATTATTTTGGAAAACAAGTTCCTTGATTTCATTCTTAGTGTCATTAAAACTTTTAGCAATTTCATGCATGTTGTACACAGTATATCGCTCTTCGTGACAAAGCCCATCTACTCCATGCAGTGAAGGTGGTAAAACAGCATTCTTTGTGCCAGTCTGGAATTTAACTATTCATCTTTAATGGCAGCAATGTCTTCCTGTTACAGATTGACATGCTGGATCCAAAGAATCTGGATATGGTGCTAGTTGCACCAGTGACATCAGCAGTGGCATGTAGGGAAAAGATTCATCTACCAGAATTTTTTTTTTAAAAGCCTGTTGCAACAGCACACCTAACTTTCTTGCTCACTATTCTTCTTTCCTATATAACGTTATATAGGCTGGCCACTTATATAATATAGTTATTAAGTTCTCTCTTTCCCTCTTCTTATATCTTTGTTCTTACATTTCTGGTATGTGAAGTTAATTTCCCCCTCGAGGTTTGGTTCAGTTGCATATTGTGCTGTGCAGGGGTATAAGAAAACCTCCCTACTTAAAAGACATGTCCAAATAAACCTGTCACACTAGTGTAACATTAACTAGTGTTTTCTTCTTACATACAGTACATAACTATGTCAGAATGAAGTATGTTAAAAATGTAACCAATGAAGTTATAATTATAAGAAGCATAAAAATATGAATATTAAATGATTTATTTCTCAACAGTGCCCCAGATGAAGCCTAATAATAGGTGAACCGTTGGGGCCTTACTACATAAGTGAAAGAGAATAAAGTCTTTTCATAAAGAATACTTTTGGTGTTGGAGAACTTTTTCTCAAAAGAGCAACCACCCCCTTTCATACACCCCAATTTTCCTGCCTTCAACTGTTGTCAATGGCACTCAAACTTATTCTACATCACTCTCCTCATCCATTGATCTATCCGTGGTGGTATATATGCCTCCTATAATATAAAAGGCTTCCTTTCCCCATTCACCCTTCGACCTATACTTCCTGAAAATAGTGTAGCCACGGACAGTGATGTCCCAGTTGTTATTGGATGCCCAGGTTTTAATTACAGTAAGTAAGTCCAGTTGGGCCTCTGCCATTACTGCTTCAGAATCTCTCCTGTTTTGTTGCCCAGGGTTCTGGTTTTCAGGTAGGCTGCTTTACATGATCACTGCTTGCCAGCTAATCTTTGCCTTCATCTGGACACCTTTTTGGCCCCTAACTTCCCATCTTACTTTCATCTTGTTACTGGCCTTCTTCCCCTACACCTTTCCCTGTCTATGCTCCTACCCCATCCCTTTCGGCCACCACCCTACAACTATCCTTCCCCCTGCCATATTCCCTAACAGATGGCTGGTGCCTAACTTGTAGCCAAGCTCCCCTCTCACGTCACATGACATCTTTTGTTTACTTCCATAGGACCATGTGCTGCATGTTCCCACTGTCACTCTGTAGCACTGTGAGTCATGCGCATGTGCAGTTGGCAGTAGAGGGTTCCAGTTCAACATGGCGGGTAGAAGAAATGTAAACAAAAGCAAAGAAAATGGAGCAAATTATGGGGTGATAGTACAGCAAAAACAAGAACGATTACCAGGTAAGTGCTCAACAGAGCACAAGGAACAAACTGTCGCAAAAGATCTGATTTTTTTTGTCTAGTACTGCTGCTTTAAACAACCATATCTATAAGAGTTTGTCCTCAGTTCAATTAATTTTTTTCTTTTTAATTATCGGAGCCAAACCTCCATATAGACTCTCATCCAGGACACTCAAATAAACCAACATCTGCTCCTCATAAAACCCCATTTTATATCCATCCAAAAATACATACATTTTTCAAACAAATAGGCACATTTTCTTTAAACTGCCACAGGTACATAATAATATGAAACATACAGACATACAATACAAATCAGCTGCTTATTATACAAGACGAAACATCACACTTCTCAGAACAGTGCCAGCACCAGACACAGAGCAGTGGTATTTTTATCAGTCTCACTACTGCAGATGGTAGCATGCTGCCTGCAACATTACCAGAAAATCTCTGGGGTAGGAGGTGGGCCTAAAACACAACAAACAGTGTGGCCCCCAAGTGCGGCCAATAAATCATTAACAGTTTTCCTTTTCCTTGTATGCCATAATAGGGCAGGGCTGAACACTGTTTAACATAATTAAAAAAAAAAGGTGAACACCTGATTGCTGTTTTTTTTTCCCCAGTTGCCTTTATTCCTTCTTTTACATACAGCACCACTCTCCCTCTCCTGCCCTTTACTTAGTCCTTCCTGAACAGTGAGTACCCTGGTATGGTCATGTCCCATTCATGGTTTGGAGGTTGTCCACTTCTCTGTGACAGCCATTGGTTCAGTGTTCCCTTCCGTGGCCATCATCTGAAATTCTGATATTTTGTTCCAAAGATTCCTTGTACTGGGGCACAACATCTTCCAACATTTATACCTGCCCCTCACTTTTTCCCTTTACTCTGGGTATGTTTGATTCTGCCATATTGGTCAATGGGGGGAGGCTGCAAGACCCCCCCTTTGTGACATTTTGTGCGTACCTTGCCACTCTGACTCCCCTCTCACTAGTTTTAACTAGCTATATGCTGTGTCCCCCTTTCTGTCAGTACCCTCCTGCCCTCTGTGTAGGAATGCAAGCCATCCCTTCTGAACAGCCTCCAATCCTGCCAGGTCAGATCCCTCATCCCTACACCAACCTTTTAGCCATGCATTGAACTGGAACACATGGACTTGTTCCCTCAGGTTTAAGTAGGGCCGTGGTAGCACCTCAGAGAAGGTTACCACCACTGTTCTCTCCTTTGCTACCTCCCCAGAGCACAGATGTCTGACTTCACATGTTCCATGCTCCACCTGCTCAGATCATTCATACCTACATGCGCAATTAGATTTGGCCTTCCCTTCTTCTCTCCCATGAGTTCTACCACCCTAACTACAGTATATGTCTGTCTGCTGTCACTCCAGGGAAAAAGCAGATCACATCCTACTCATTGGACATAAGACTTAAATCCCTTCCTGTGCCCCTCACAATTGAATCCCCACTACCTATATCTCACTTGTGCCCTTTGGGGCTCTGCCCATCCCTTGGCATACTTTCTGGTACTGCTTACCTGTTAGACATGCGGGGCCCAATTCCAGAACAGCTTATGCATGTCACAAAATGACTTGCACCAAACCCAATGGCACAAGTAGCACTTTACGCCATGCATTACGCCAACTGGTATTCCAGAAGACAGCCTGTGACATGGTACAGGCTGCTTTGCCAAAGGTGCACTATACCACTGAGTATGCAATAAAGCCCCTGTGACATGGCTGAAGGGGGTTTATGGCAGCAGTTATGCCCGATTCCAGGAGGATGGCAGACGGAATTGCAAATGTGCTTATCCAAGATGGACCCTGGAAGACAGTGATCTAAGTACAGTTAGACCAGCTATTAGTTGGTCTAACTGTACCCTATATCCACTGGGGTGCACCTCTGTGTCTGGTGCCCCAACAGCTGCCCCATGGTCCCACATAGGCTCCCACCCATCCCCTGTGGCAGGGCAGTCCTCTGAGGGCTGCTGGCACCCCCACACCCTCATCCCTGGGTATTGCCCTGCAGGGCAGTTTACATCCCTGGTTCACTGACATGCCACTATTGGCATGCATGCCAAGCACTCCATGGTAGTCCTGTGGCCCCCCCACCAGCCCTACGAGACATTGCCATGGTGTCGGGGAGTGGGGCAGTGGGGGAGCCATGCCATGTGGGACCTGCAACCTGTCAGAGGGCGGTAATACAGCTTGTGGCATCCTGTATAGGTGAGCCCTTCCTGTGGCACAATGCTGGAGGTGCTGCAAGTCACAGAACGTAGTCGCTGGGGACTCTGCCTATTCTCGAATCTGGTGCAGGGTCTCTGGCGTAGTGGCATGTGTTGCAACTCGCAAGCACCGGTGAGTTGCGACGTTCATCTTGGAATCAGGCCCGCAGTTTCTTTCTTCCTTTGTGGAGGGAGATTGTGATACTGCTTGTTGCAGTATGGTGAACCTATTGCTGGTGCACAGCCCTGGTCTTCAGGCTTGGACCCCCCTCCCAGTGCTGTCCAGTCTGCTTCTCTGGCCTGTGTTGGCCTGGCCTTGGAGGTTGCTGTAGCAGTAGTGTGCGTTTTGGGGCCCAGCAGCTACATCTCTCAAGCAGCACATTTCAGCCTGTGACAGGGAAATCCTGCTACTCTTGAGAACCAACCTTTTCTTAAATCTGTTGCAACAATTCTTCTATTTCTTAGCTTAATCAATCTTTTACAGTTTCTAGTCCATAAGGTTGGCCACCTATGGGTGCCCCCTTCCCTTTCTTGACTATGCTATAGTGTCCTCTTTAATTTTCCTTTTCCCTCTCAGGTCCTTGTACAGGGAGGTTATTGTGGTGACCTCTGAGCTGATGTAAAACAACAGGCTGTGTGTTCCTCATTGTTGGATTTAGTATGCAATAGCACTATGTCATAAAATACCTTGATGCATATGCCTTATGTATATGAAACCTGCAAACATTGAAAATACCATGGCACTAGGTGTTTTTAATAAAGGTAAAAAGTTACTAGGGGACTGTAGTATGCAAATTAAGTTACCAGAGTAGAGATATCAGAAAACCCCCATTGTGTTACTTAAAATGCATGTAAATTACAGATTGTTTGAGAGGCCCTTTGGTACCATGCATTCCTGCTTTAAGCTGAACCAGACTAAGATGTCATGGTGATTTGCATATACTTCCCATGATGCTTGCATGTGGGTTATGTGTCATGTTGTGTTTCTTTGAAACTTGGCTTTATTGCCAATGCCCTTTGGGGTAACCCTTGCTTCAGTGATTGTGCACTGAGGTTCTTTGTCTTTAACTTGTTTTTTGGGTTCCTCTTTTTTGAGCTCCCCATCACCTAAACACACAAGACCAACATAGGAATGAAATAATTTACTCTAGAGAGATAGATCAGTGGGTGCTGGCTAAGTGCAGAGGAAGGACATGCATAGTCTGTTGCTGCAAACTGATGTATTGAAGAATGGATATGCCATTGCTTAAGGTTATCCTCTGTGTTTTAAATAAACTTCACACAGAGATTGTGTGTTGAACCTAAAGTTCTGTGTCTGGTCCATCGTTTATCCCACAACCCCTCCACACAGCCCTTGCAGCTTCCACTTCTGCACTCATGTCCTGGAACCTCCTAGACCTGAGACTATATTTTTCCACTGTACCTCAACACAGCGCTGGTCAGTATCTGTTTTACTACACCTTGCCTCAATTGTGAGGAATGGGCAATAGCTGAAAAACCGATTGCTGGTTTTAATGAACAATTGCCTAATTATAATGAACTATTACCTGGTTCTTTATTTTGAAATGGCCAATTATTAAAAAAAAGTGTATGTCATGTGACTAATTCTGGTCCAATCAGAGAATATAATTTTTTCCCTAAGGTTTAATAATGCACAATTATTTTCTCATACAAGTAGCTGGTTACCAGAAATAGCACTTTTTACACTGCTGCTGGTAATATCAGGGAAGCGCATCTGTTGTTATGAAATAGTATTTATGTGTTTTGGAGAGGGCAGTTGATATATCCTCAGTACGTTACAGACTTGCATATGTCAGCTGTTATGCTTTTTATTGTGATGCTGTGTGTTGCAGCAATTGAAAGATTCTTAACCTTGAAATAAACATGTTTGTAATGAGTTGTTAATTACAAACCTAGTACTATGATCTAGTGACAAATATCTTAGGAAACTAAAAATATATTGATGATGAATCTGTGGATGCCAGAATTACAAGTGAGAAACTATATAACGCAATTTTTGGTGACTTACAAACATTGCTGCTTTTAGCTCAGAACTCATTGTAAAACTGGGGCACCCAGCTGTGGAACAGCCTCTCATTTGACCTGCTCTGTCTCAAATGCTTCTGCAGATATTGTGATCTAAAGGACAAGACGGAATTCTGGTAGGTTGCAGACTGTTCAATTTCACAGCTAGAGCTTTGCAATGACATCATGCTCTGTTTGAGTATGGAGGGTGTATCCCAGACTCTTTCACTACTACACATACTCTAGCCACAATAGAGTTGTGCTATGCATATATAAAAGCATTTGAGATCCAACAGTGTTTGGATAACCTCAGCCTAATCAGAACACCCCGGGTAGTACTGTCAAAAGATAAGATTAGCATCACACTAAGTGTGACTAGCGTGACTGCCAGCCGGTTGGCATAGTCGTTTTGCTATATTGAAAAAACATATTTCGCATGATGCTGATCCTGTTAGTGCATCAGTGCTAACAAATACTGTGCACCTATGTAAATGAATGCACATAGTGTATACTGGGATATTCAATGGCTCCTGGAAGAGCCAACAGGCTGTCAGAGCAGTGCTTGTTAATGCTTCCAGGACCCATGTTTTAACAATGTGCTAATGATAGAGCTTTGCTATAACAAGGGTCACTACTGTACATGCCCTCTCCCAGACATCATTGGTACTATACTAGTGTATACATTAATAAAAAAAAAAGCATCAGTGTCACTTTCCACACTTGATTGCAGTACATACAATCTCACCTACCTGGAGGAAGCCCAGTATCACAATTTCAGCCCATGAAATCTTGCTGGGTCCTGCAGGAATAATATAATCCAATGGTCATTACTCCAGTTTCTCACCTATATAAGGTAGGGTGCCACTAGACTACCAGGAAGATTGGATGACATATACAGTAGTTGGTGGGGGCAGGCTAGGGATGGAGGTCTCACTAGACCACCAGGAGATCAGAAGACATATACTAGGTGTGGAGATTGAGCTATGGAGGGTACCTCTAGGCTATCAGGGAGATTGGAAAACATATACTGGATACGAGATTGGACTACGGAGGGAGTACCACTAGACTACAAGGGACATAGTGAGACTTATACTAGGTATACGTTGGCCATAGTGAAGGCAACAGACATCAACGACAAGCAAGGGAGCAAAAGGAAGAGGAAAATAAGACTGCTGTGGTTCCCAAAAGAGGTGGCAGAAAAGGTAAGACCTAAGAGGGTAGCATTCAGAAGGTACAAGGAGATGCAGAGGAATGAGGATAGAGAGGTGTATCAGGGGAAACAGAAGAAATCAGGGAGAGCAGTAAGGAGTGCAAAGGTGCACATTGAAGAACAGACAAGGCAGTTACAAAAGGAGGCAAGACATTTTTGTAGGTATGTAAGCTAAAAAGGAAGACCAGGGGTGGGATTGTAAGCTTAAGAAAGGAAGGGGGGTGCTGTTCAGAGGGGGAACAAGAAAAGGCAGACATCCTGAACAAATGTATGTGTTCAGTGTTCACAGAGGAAAGAGATGGGGTGGCACAAAAATGTAACTGGAGCATTGGAGGGAGGGAGGTGGAGACTAGTCTGTTTTCATAGGAGAGAGTCCTGAAGGCACTTGAAAATCTGAAATTGGACAAAGCAATGAGGCCAGACAAGGTCTACCCAAGGGCATTGAGAGAGCTCAGGAAAGTACTGGCTGCACCTCTAGTGGTCCTATTTAACAGCTCATTGGAAACAAGAGTTCTTCCAGAGGACTGGAGAAGGGCAAATGTAGTCCCACTTCACAAAGTGTTAGCTGGAAAGTGGCTGGCAATTATAGGTCAGGCAGCCTGACTTCAGTGGTGAGAAAGTTAATGGAATCACTGCTGAAAGGAAGGATTGTGGAATATCTTGAATTGAATGAGCTACAAGACCCAAGGCACCATGGATTCATGGGGTGGGGGGTGGGATTATGTCAAATGAATCTGATAGAGTTCTTTGGCTGAGTGACCAGGAACTAGGTCAGGGTGGAGGTAGATGTAGCCTACCTTGATTTCCGTGAGGCATTTAACACCGTTCCACATAGAAGACTAATAAGCAAGCTGGTAGCTTAAGAAGGTCCAAATATGGTAAACTGGGTAAGACAACTGGTTAAGAGATAGGCAGCAGAGGCCTGCTGCCAGCTGTGGTTCATCTGGTTCAAACGAACCCCTTCCTTGAACCTCCATGTTTTGTTTATTTGTGTTTCTGACAGTCAACTGACTGTGCTCCTATAACTCCCCATCCCCACTGCCAACAACTATAGCGTGGTTTGCCCTGTGCCCTCACGTCATCTCTGCTCTTTCCAGCATGACTGCCTTGAGTCACACTGATTGGCCACTGTTACAGGGCCTGAGAGAATGCCACATTAAAATTGCACAAATTGTAAAGTCGAATGGAGCACAATATGTCTTTTGGTGTTCCGGGGCAGTTCTGGACTTTATGACTTGCATGATGGGGTGAAACCCAGAGGGGAGCCAAAACAGCTGCTCTGTTTGTGGGGAAAACCCTGTATTATAATAACCCCGCACCTGCTGGAATGCCCCCAAAGAACTGGCCACCGAAAAGCAAAAATGCTCACCCTAGGGCCAGAATGGACGCACTAGGTGCCAGGGCTATAATGCCCTCTATACTGGTAGGTCCGTGTGTGATCATGTTTTGAATGTTTTGCTCTGTGTTGTTTATTTAGGTTGATAGAAGGCCTAATCTGTAAGTATTTGTGGATGTCTACTTGTTGCAAGTGATATTTTGTCATATTTGATTGAAGATTACAATTTGGTTTTCCTCTTTGAATTGGAAGAGGAGATGAAGGTCTACTCATTCCTAGCTTTTGAATTTGTAGTATATCCATGCTGGAAGGAACATCCCATTGTGTGGTAGGAAGGAACATATTTGGTAACAGTTCCATAGTGTCTTTACAATTCCAGGTTTTTTAGCCAGACTTTGATTGTGTCATTAGTGTTGCTCTTGTAATCTAAGTCTGTATTTCCAGAGTGTGGGATGGAGGTTCTGATTCCGATTTTTATTGTTTGACAAGATATCATTATAATTGTTAAAAAGAGTAGCAAAAGAAGAAAATAATATAAGAATGCATATTATACAATGCAATAAAAATAAGATTTGACAGTCATCAGGACAAGGTTTTACACTGAGACAGCAGTTCAAAATATATGTTTTAGCAGCATATTTGCAGGGGTGGTCCCTGGTACAGCCATTTGACAATCCTCTTTTTTCTGATTTTGATAGCAGCTTTGAAAAAATTACTAAGTATACTGGCTGTATCCGGGGCTGTATCTATATCCCAAGAAGATGAGAGAAGT
The DNA here is from genome assembly GCA_016271365.2 of Neoceratodus forsteri. Taxonomy (NCBI): domain Eukaryota; kingdom Metazoa; phylum Chordata; order Ceratodontiformes; family Ceratodontidae; genus Neoceratodus; species Neoceratodus forsteri. Next base: position 803,535,858 of record CM028136.1, on the reverse strand, counting down.
TCCAAGAAGTCATATATAGCAAATCCATAAATATATTGTACTTTGCCCAGAAATTTCTGTCTAAGGGCAAAATATAATGGGCACAGGATAACCACATGGTAAAGATTTTCAGTATGTCTCAGATTACAAGGGCAAGTTTAAATCTAAAGAAGCATTCTTCATTTTTTTGGGTATCTTATTTCTAAACTTCTTGAGGAGAATATTTGATGAGTGTACAAGATGTCTTTCCTCTGCTGCGGAAAGGAGAATAATGTTTGTGTAAGGCTGGAAACAGCTGCTTCCACATTATGAGTGTATTTGCTTCCTGTCATCCAGACAGTGACTGGTCGAAGCGGTGTAAGGAGGGTCTCTGACAGTCACCATCTACAGATCTGCACATGGGCATGGACGGCCTTTGTTGGGTGAGTATATGGATGACAGGAGGATGGAGTGTGGTGGGTGCTGAGTAGTTGGGCCAAGGAGGGTGAGGTTTACTGAATATTAAAATGGGGATTGGGTAGAAAGGTGGGGGTACCTCTGGACTACCAGATAAGATGTTAGTTTACTTGGGGCTCAGGTGGGAGGGAGTACCACTGGAGTACCAGGCAATATATGATATTGTAGTTGAGGATCAGGTGGGCGTGATGTACAACTGGACTACCAGGGCTAATATAATTTTACATGGAGATTGGGGTTACAGTGGTGTGAAAAAGTATTTGCCCCCTTCCTGATTTTCTCTATTATTGCATATTTGTCACACTGGATGTTTTCAGGTCTTTAGACAAAATGTAATATTAGATAAAGGGAACCTGAGTGAACAAATAACACTTGTTTGTTTTTTTTATTTCACTTATTTAACGAAAAAAAGTTAACCAACACCAATTGGCACTGTGTGAAAAAGTAATTGCCCCTTACATCTAATAACTGGTTACGCCAACATTTAGCTGCAATGACTGCAAACCAAACACTTCCTATAATTCAATATCAGTCTTTCACATCGCTGTGGAGGAATTTTAACCCACTCTTCCTCAGAACTGCTTTAATTCAATAACATTTGGTAGGTTTTCGAGCATGAACTGCTCGTTTCAGGTCCTGCCACAGCATCTCTATCGGATTTAAGTCTGGACTTTGACTAGGCCACCCAAAACTTTAATTTTACTTCTTTTTCGCCATTCTGATGTGGACTTGCTTTTGTGTTTGGATCATTGTCTTGCTGCATGACCCAACTACGCTTCAGCTTCAGCTGATGGAAGGATGACTGGACATTCTCCTTAAGAATTTTCTGGTACAGAGCAGAATTCATGGTTCCTTTAATTATGGCAAGTCATCCAGGTCCTTAGACGTAAAGCATCCCCACACCATCACACTACCACCATCATGTTTGACTGTTGGTATGGTGTTCTTACTGTGGAATGCTGTGTTTGCTTTACGCGAGACATTATGGGATCCATGTTGTCCAAAAAGTTCCACTTTGGACTCATCTGTCCATAGACATTTTCCCAAAAGGCTTGTGGATCATCCAGGTGCTTCTTGGCAAATGAGAGATGAGCATTTATGTTCTTCTTGGTTAGCAGTGGTTTCCGCCTTGCTACTCTCACATAAGCCCATTTTGCCCAGTCTCTTTCTGATTGTGGAGTCATGAACACTGACCTTAGCTGAGGCAAGAGAAGCCTGCAGTTCTTTGGATGTTGTTTTAGGATCCTTGAGACTTCTTGGATGATTTTTATACTGCGCCCTTGGAGTAATTTTGGCAGGCCGCCCACTCCTGGGAAGGTTCACTACTGTTCCAAGTGTTCTCCATTTGAGATTATGGCTCACTGTGGTTCGATGGAGTCCCAGAGCCTTAGAAATAGCTTTGTAACCCTTCCAGACTGATAGAGGGCACAACAAAATGTTTTTCTGATCTTTTCAGGAACTTCCTTTGATCATGGCATAATGTGCTTGTTGAATCTTTGTCCTGACAATGTGACTCTGATGGTAAGGGCCAAAATAAGTGAGGTTTATATTGAGGACGGGCTGGCTGTAATCAGAGCCTGGCTGTATTCAATCAGCTGACTCTAATTATCCCTTTAATTGGTTGATTTAACTAGGGGCAATTACTTTTTCACACAGTGCCAGTTGGTGTTGGTTAACTTTTTTCATTAAATAAATGAAATAAGTAAAAAAAAAAAGTGTTATTTGTCCACTCAGGTTCCCTTTATCTAATATTATATTTTGTCTAAAGACCTGAAAACATCCAATGTGACAAATATGCAATAATAGAGAAAATCAGGAAGGGGGCAAATACTTTTTCACGCCACTGTAAGTGGGACACTATGAACTACTAGGGACAATATTGGTTACCTCAAGGAACAGGCGGAGGGTACCAGTGGACAACCTGGGAAGATATTATACTTGGGCATCACAGAGGACAGCTTTAACACTGAACTATCCATGAAGATATTATTTTACATGGGGGCTGAATGGGATGGGATACCAATAGACTACCAGGGAAGATGTTTCTGTACTCTGGGATCAAGCCAGAGGGTTGTACCACTGGACTACCAGGGAAGATATTATTTTACATGGGGATCAGGCAGGAGGAGGTACCACTAGATTAGTGGGAAGATATAAGACTACCAGGGATGTGAAATTTATTGTACAATGATTAGGGCAGTGGCTGAGGCTCTGTGCACTGCCTCCATGTTTTGTGTGTACCCACATTGTGTAGAGTGGATAATTGCACATTCTAGCATGTAAATGGACACCTAGCACCCGTGCATGCCATATATGGTGATTAGCATGCTGGCTGTAAATATGGCACCTGAGAGAAATGGTGCTATCTTGTTTGGGACATGCTATCCTCCTTGTTCCTGGTTACCTGTGGCCAACAGGAGGCTGTAGTAGCACTGTGCATACTGTATGCATCATGTGCAGCATTAACACAGCCTGATATTACTATAGGCAACGCATGCCAGACAGGGCAGGATACCTGTATAAATATGGGCTCCCTGCTGGCTAGCACTACCTTTTGTGTGGCACTTTTCTGCATGGTACAAATGTCTGTGACTGAATATGGGACCCTAAGACTTTTGCAAAAAAGTTTGTACCTGTTGTGTTTAGAGCCATCTAGCTAGTATCTTGGAAGCTCATTCTCCTCCCTCGTAGTACTGTAGAGTGCCTGATTTTACATCTTTTGATCTTTGCTATCTGATTTCTCACAGTCTTATTTAACTTGCATTTTGGTTGTTTTTCTTTGTTTTTCTTTCTAAACAAAAACATTTTGTATGAACTCCTGTTTATAGCGAACCTATTCTACTACCTAAATTGGATTACACCAGAGTGCCTTCAGTCTGTTCCGTAATTTCATATGAGTGTAGGCACCCACTTATTTGTAACATATTATGAAATGGGTCTAAAGAATGCCAGCTCCTGATTGGTCAAGAGCTACTTTCAATTGGGCCATTATCCCAGCACAACAGCCCAGTTGAACGTAGCTCCCAGAAAACAGGACCCGGCACCCACTCGTAGAACCTTCCCTACTGACTGCACATCTCGCAATCACTGTGCTCCATCTCAACGAAATACTGCTCGCTCCCACTTAACACTGTTGTCATATCTTTGTTTGCAGTAGTGACATGATGCCTCTCTCCCCGGGTCATGAACATCCTGTTGCTTCTGGCCACCACCCATCTTTCTGTTTTTGGGTTTTGTTATTTTTTTTAATTTAAATCCTGAGTTATAGTGCAGCAGTTGCATAGCTCCGTCTCTGTCTCATGCAAGGCACAAAAATTAACCACCGATTATCATTTGGTCTTTAAAAAAAAAAAGTAACAGCCTAGCTCCCAAACTAGTGACTGAAAGAGTATTGAGCGGCAAACACAGCCTGCTCGATCTTGATACCACATACAAGTTAGCGCCCCTATCCAAAGTACCGTGATGGCGACTGCAAGGCAGTTCCTCTGCCAGGACACTAACTACTTATATGCAACATCTGCACCACCTGCTGGCAAAAAGAACACTCACTGTTTAAATCAGACTAGTTTTTGCTAATAAACATTTATTTTGCATTTTTTAATCTGATTTCTAAATCTAATAATGTAAAAACAATTATAAAATATATATAAAGTTTAATAAAAGGGACCCATTTCATAATCGCAACAAGGTACTCTGGGGGGCATTATGATGGGATATGTGGCCCTTCTCAGGTGGTGAAAGCACTTGGCTTGCCTCGTGCTTCCATCCCACCTGAGGTGGGCCATTATCCACCATAACACTCCTCCTGGCATACGGACATATAGTCGCCAGTTCAAATGGCACAGTCACAATGGAGCAGTCATGTTGTTGAAAAGACTTGCCATTGCCGGGAAAGAGGTTGTGGGCAAAAAGGAACTACAGTGACTATTTAGTGGCAACGGCAAGACAGCGACATTTTAAACTGTTAAGAGATGCAGGGCAGATTTATTTAAGTTGTCAGCCACAATCTCTTAAATGTTTTTATTTTAATTTTTTAAATTACAGCTGGCAAGTGACTTAGCTGCTTTCTCTCTGTGTCTGTGTCTCTTTAAATGATAGTAATGTACTGTTCCATCTAAAGGTCTGTGCCATCTCTGTGTTTGCATTAGAGACCGTTGTCGCTTCTGATTCTGTCTGAGACTACTTCAGTAGTCAAGTAAGTAGAGAATGCCGAATGGGTTGCCAGCTTTGTTGTTTGTCCATAATCACAAATTGCATTTTGACTGACGAGAGGGATGGGGATGGTCAGTGAACTGGGTTGCTGAGCGAAAGGGGGTTAGGCTTTTTTCTTCATGAGGCTCCACTGTGTCAAATGGGATCACAGAAGCCAGATCTTAAGAGGAGAACCTAATTGTAGCAACAGGTTCTTTTTTTCCGAGGCTCTGTTATGCCATGTCAGGTCACAAGCTGGATCTCAAAGAGAACAGTAAATATGTTATTGTAGTAAATATTGTGGTGACCATTTGACTGTTCTGTTTGTTGATTGGCAACATTTAGTCCAGCGACAATACTGAGAGCGACCATTACTGTAACTATATTTTGTCCCGTTGACATAATGTCCATAACTTATTAACTGTGACATTATGTCCAGGGGCGGAACTATCCGTGCACGCCCCTCCTGTCGTGCCTTATTGCTTAATTCACACTATTCTAACTTTGGGTGTATTTTATAAATAAAAAGGCCTCCTGAGTTGGCTTAATTGATGTGCTTCACCTAACGAATTTGATGCTTTATATAATGGTATGGTTTTGTACTGATTAATTTTTTTTTCCTTTTCGGTTGTCTCCCAATCAACTCTGTTTTATGACTTGAACATATGTGGGTATTCTATTTCTGTGGTGATTGATTATTATATTGAACCCAACCTTTACACTGATTGGGTCACATCTGGTTTCTTGGGAACCTTCCTGTTTTCTTTCCCTTTCCTCCTCACCCCCTCTTATTACAACAGTTACCGGAAGTTCCCTCATTATTGCCTGCTATCGACTTACAAAGGAACATGCTTGACCCAACCAGCTGGTTATATTAGCATAGTGCATTTGGCTATTTCACTTGATTTAGATTTACAAAACTTTGGCTAAAGTGTTTCTGGTGCTCTGTTTTTACCAGATTACATAAAATCCTTCAGAACAAGTGAACTGCAGCATTTATTAACCAGTGGCTTCTTGCATGCCCTGATCATGGTATTAAGTGTCTGCTATTGAACTTCACTGTGAATTAACTTCATACAGGTGTTGTGACAGTAGTGACACTCACTCAGCCCTGTATACCCAGGCAAGGCAGGAGAGTATAAGCTAGCTCCTATAATTGCACTACATGGCAATTGGTTACTGCTTTTCTCCATTCCATTGGGGCACCTGTTTTCCCCATTCAGACAGAGACATCTGTAGAATGTTGTTTTCCCCCTTGGAGTCAAGGGTGGGGGAGACCTAACAGAACTTTGTTTTATGTTCAATGTAAGCCTTACAATGCACCACAGAGCATCTAAAACTCCAGAGCAACCAGTGGCACCTAGACCCCAGCTTTTTACAAAGATTGTTCACGCACTGTGTGCGCAACATGCCCTGTCCATACTACTCACTAAAACAACCCCCAAGGAAGACTGACTGGTTGAAGTGCAGGGGTTCTGGTGAGACTCTCTGTAATCTGCACACTTTTGTTATTTGTGACCTGCACTTCATCACTGATGGAATAAAAACTTTCTACATTATCCGCAATTGTCTGCACTGAGTTCCTGCTTGGAGTGCTACCTTTGTTGAGGACACTAAAAGAACATCCCCTGTAAAAATCCTGGCGACAGCACTGCAGAGTTCACTCAGAGGAAGAGAGGTTGGCCAGTGGGGTGCTTCAGGGATCAGTTCTGGGACTAGTCCTCTTTGATGTCTTTACAAGTGACATTGCAGAGGAGCTGGAAGGGAAGGTTTGCCTTTTTGCAGATGACACTAAACTTTGGAATAGGTGGACACTCCAGTGTGGTGGAAAGGATGAGCAGCAACTTGAGAAAACTGAAGGGGGGTAGATTCAGGAGAGATGTGAGAAGGTACTTCTTAATAGAAAGAGTAGTGGATCCCTGGAACAGTCTTCCATTGGAGGTGGTGGGGGTTAAAACAGGGGTGGGGCTCATGTCCAGGGCTGTACCCTCAATGTAACCCTTGGGTACCTTGTATTTGACTGTAACCTATTATAAGTAACATTATTATGTAACCTATGTGTACTCTATATTTAATGTTCTGCACCTGTACTGTTCTCACTGTTGTAACCACACTATGTAACTCTGTCTACCTCCCCCCTCATGATTTAGGTGTTCTTGTAAATGAGTCCATGACTCAAAGATTGTAAATCTGATTTTTCTAATAAATAAATAAACTTAAGGGGTGGCTAAGGATATGGCAACTGGTTTCAATGTGAAAAAGTGCAAAATAATGCACTTGGGGCACAGAAAGCCAGGGGTGGAGTACAAAATAGGAGGTAGTACTGGCAACCACCAAGCAGGAAGCAGATCTGGGGTGATCATATCGGATGACCTAAAGGTGGCCAGGCAGTGCAACAAGGCAGTAAGGAGGGCAAGTAGGATGCTGGGGTGCATAGGGAGGGGGTATCACCAACAAAAAGAGGGAGGTGGTGTTGCCTCAGTATAGATTACTGGTAAGACCCCTCCTGGAGTGCTGTGTCTAGTCCTGGAGACCCTATCTCAGAAAGGACATAGACAGAGTGGAAATGATTCAGAGGAGGGCAACTATAATGGTGCAGGGTCTGCATCAGAAGCTCTACAAGGAAAGATTAAAGGACCAAAATATGTGCACCCTGGAAAAGAAGAGGGGGGATATGATAGAGACCTTTAAATATCTCACAGGGGTAAACAAGGTATGAGAGGGAAGTATTTTTTAGCACAAGAGGTGCTCAAGGACAAGGGGCATGATAAGAAGCTTGAGGGGTAGATTCAGGAGAAATGTGGGAAGGTTTTCTTCATAGAAAGAGTAGTGGATCCCTGGAACAGTCTTCCATCAGAGATGGTGGGGGTTAAAACAGCGGTGGGGCTTATGAATGCATGGGATAGGCATTAGGGAATTTTAGGGAAAGGGGGGTGAATGGGCCAGAGATGAAATAGAATCTGTGGATACTAGAGGCAGGAAAAGTGGGTGGACTAGGCGGGCCAGGTGGTCATTATCTGTTGGCAAATTTTGTGTTTCTATGTTTCTGTGGTAAAGGATTAGACTTGGGGGGGCATCGCTAGGCTAACAGGCACTTATAACATAACCTATATACTGGAACCGGGTGTGGGGGAGACTTGGTGTTTTTCCCAATGTGTGCACCTAGCACCAGTGATGCCTGGGAGGCTTGGAGCATACTGCTTGCAGAAGGAACCGCCCCCAATACAATCTGAGGAGCAAAAGCTAGCACCTTACCAGGTAATGAGGCCACAGAGGGATGCAAACTGTATCTTGGTGCTTTGTATGGGCAAAGAGATCATTTGCATCTGGACTTCCTAATATAGCAAGTTAGTGCAGGAGTGCTAACAGTAACAGGTCTGGGGTATGAGAACTGCTTTTATTCCTTGACAGCCTCTTTGTGCGGTACAGGCATATACCTCTCGATGGCCAGCCAGGGACTGTACTTTGTGCCAAGTGCACCTGTTAGTGCCTTCATTAGTGTTGTGCCTGGTGGGGGGGCATATTCAAACAAGTTTAAGGCACTGAGTCTGTGTTCAGCATATGTTTTAATATAGCACATTTTGGGCCTTGCTCTGATTTGAGCTCAGGAGAGGGACTTTGCACAGCACAAACTCAGATCTTTGAATATGCTGCCCCTTCCCCATGCTTAGAGTTAATCATATTTTTTATATGTGCATAACCCCGCTCACATGTGAATTTTTCTTTCACTGTGCAGGAACATACAGGAAATACAGGGGTTCAAAATCATACTGTAAGGAAGCCCAAGACAGAGAAGACTTTACTTAAGCAGTGATCTGGGACAGACTCTCTACAACTGCCCCTGCCCAATCCACTAGGACATATACAATTATCATTAGAATAGCTAGAAATATGATAAATGGGAATAACAATTACACTAGATAATTTTTAGAGCTGAGAATTATGCCCATAGGCCATGAATAGAGACATAATATAAATGTTTTTATCTCTGAAATGTCACATAGCAAGTAGCCTCCAATCCAGTGAACAGCGGAGTCTGTGTCAGGTTTCCTAGCCCTCCTCCAGTAGTGCAATCTTAACAGCCACAACTGCCTTGCGAATTAAAGTCTGCTGCTTTCCAGTGAGCAAGCTGCAGAAAACACGCAGATGGCACGCAGTGAATTCTGTGCCTTGAGTCTCTGCTCCCTAGATCTGAGATGGGCAGAGAACGGTGACCACCAGCAGCGTGTACAACAAACAAGTTATCGATGACCTCATGAATATGGCTGCACTACACATTGCAAGCATCAACTCCTGCTCACCTTCTACCGTGCTCCTGCTGCTCATACATTTTCAAAGTAAGTTTGGCTACATGTTCTTTACAGTGCTGGGAGCTCTTATGATTGTAGATGTCATGCTGTCATTCCTAGTGCAGAATGTAAGGCTGACTGAGAAAAGGGTTTTGAGTCAGCAGCCTTTCAAGTCAGTGATAATTCAGCATAGGATCCAAAATATGCTAAAGATTACAAATTCATACCAGCGACTCATTATAAACTACGACAAAAGGTAGAATCACAGTAAGAAAGTTTTATACAGAAGTTGATTTAATCAGTTCTTTATATACCACGGTACACATCAACCAAACTAAAATGAAGTAAATGGAAATTTTCTTTTAAACCTTAAAATGAAATAAAAAGTCTTTACTTTAGCATTACTTGTTGACATCATATCACCTTTGCTGCATGGTTTCTAAAAGCTAAATCTACATTCTTATCAATATATTTTGAAACTGAAGATTAGTGTCATATTATATGGCTTAAGAGATTCATATCAAATATAACCTGAGCACATGCTGCCTTTCAAATCTAAAATGTGACATTACTTCTAAAGCAGCAAGGCAAGAAGAAAATATTGTTTAAAATTAAAAGTACATGAAGTGGATGTGTTTTGTGTGTATGTGGTGGCGGCGGTTGGAGGGGTTAGATTTCCTAGGAAATATGGTGTAAGAGTATTATGCTGTATAAAAGATCTTGCAGTTCTGAATGGCCTCAGCTGGTGAAGATGATGTATGCTATTGAAAGGCTCTTGCTATTGGACATGTTTGAAATAAAGGCAGGTAGAGCATGTCTGTGTGAAGAGGCAGTGCGAGCTGAAGCTGTTCAGTCTGAATATCAATAAGACAAAGCTTCACAAGCAGCTGCCATCAGACAAGACGCTTGGCATTAGAGTCCAATTTGGTTTAATCTGGGTCACCTTCTGTTGTTGCAGCACTCTGTCTGGGGTTTTCTGGTTTACGGAATCACCATAGCTCAGAAATTTGAATCCAAAAGAGACACACTTTAAATGAGCTGATTATGAATGCAGATGCTCTGGCCAGTCAACTTTTTTTTTCACAGCTGGTATGGTGCTTTAAGTAGCTAAGTTGGTCATAATGGTGTTTCAAATAGAACATTTTACAAAGGAATGGAATAACAGGTCTTTGAAATGTGCAGAATGCAAAACATGAGGCGGGGTATAGATACATGTGATTATATCTTAACAGTAATGATGGCTACACAATATTTTAGACAATTTTGATTATACAACTTCATAGCAATAAGTATTTTAACCAATAGCCCAGATGTTTAAAATGAGTTACATACATGTTCATGTAAGGTCCTTTTCATGCACTTGGCATCTAAAAGTGCATTGCATGCTGCCTTCAGAACTGCAGAACGCTTAGTGGCTGGTTTCTAGTTACATGTGCAGCTTACAGCTTTGTGACTCAGAGGAAGAAACAACTTGCTATTTTGAACACTTGTTGAAGAAAACCCAGACTCTCAGAAAAAGCATGTTTTCCTGTGCTGAAGCCTATTGAAAGGATGTTGAAGTTTTTTTTTTTTAAGCCACAGTTAATCAGGGTGGCTAAGTTGTGATGCAACATGTCTTCTTTCAGTGAGTCATACTTCTACCTGCTTTGATAAATGGTTGCACCGAAGCACAAAGAAATCAACGGCAGGGTGCCTGCCAGGATCAAACGCTGCTGAAAATGTCACCGATTATTGCATGACAGAAGAGATTGACTGCCACTGAATTGCACTGTTTCCTGCAGAAGTCTGCAAAATTTCGCAGAATTCTGAAGTATCCTGTGCTTGATTCTTGGGGGACACACTGTAACTAGCTCAATGTCACAAATCATGCCTGTGGCTCTGGCGGGTTTTAAATCTGGGATCTTCTGTTCACACTTTTGTGCTGAAACCACTGGATCACTCTGCATTTCATGCTGTACAGGATAAACGGTGCAACACAAGAGTTGGCTGAGGCCAACTGGCATGCGCTGCAGTGCGGTGGTTTGCCCATCCTTTCCCCCCTAGGCCCTAAATGATAACATCATTTGGCAGGGAAATCAGAACACTGCAGCTCTGTTTTGAGGGAACACTTCCAATAGAATTGTATGGAGCACCCTACCTTAGACCTGGGGACTGTGTGGGTCAAACCACCTGTATGGTCTGTCTCAGGTTCACAGTTTTCTTTTTTTTCAAATTTTTCTTATTTTTCCTCATTTGCCCATTTCTTCCACTCCTTCACTCTGACAAAGGGTTAATCATGAACCTCCAGTCAAGGAGTAGGTGAGCAGCTGCCTTCACAGCTGCCACCGCTCAAGTGGCGTTCTTGGCTTGTGGTAAGGGGGCTGAGATGCCAGTCAGCCCGTGCCCTCCTCCCTCCCTGAGAACTGAATGCCTCACTTGCCCAATGCCATTCTGTACCACAGTAATTTGGGCTCTAGTGGACGTTTCCAAAACTTTACTCATCTATAATAAGCAAACATCTGCTGTGCAGTATTGTAAACATTCTGATTAAAGTCACAGATACACATAAAGTTGTGCTCATCCTTTCCTTGTTAATGTCCCATAGGCAGTAGAAAATATTTTCTTTAGGTATATTTATTTTATAGTCACATAGTTCAAAAAATTGTGCAACTATTCAGCAGGTAATCTAATTGACAGTTTTTCTTACTTTTATTTTTGCCCCTTTCTCCTCATAACGCCTAGGTCCTCCTTCCACCTGCCCAAACCCTCCTGCCCACCATAGGAGTCTTCCCATAGTTCCACCTGCCTCTAGCCTTTGCTTGACATCCTAACTGGAATCCCAGCTGTAACCCACAGCTTTTCCCCAGTGTGTTGGACCCTCTGCTTACCTAAACTGGGAGAAGGATGACACTTCACTTGATGGCCTGGGTCTAGCAGTAGATGCTGGTGAGGTGTGGGAAGCATTAGTAAGGCCTACTGTGGCATTGGGGGTGGACAACTTCATCTGCGGGACTACTGAGGTATTTTTTCCCACCAAGTCCTCCTTTATCCCTCCCCTGGGCATGATTCTGAAGAGAGACCAGCACAATGCTGATCAGGGTCATCAAAGGGTGGGTTAGTCCCGCCTACTTTCTAACTCCCCTTCTGGCCCCACTCGGGGTTTGTGACACCTCTGAATCACTCACCAGGCAAGTGGGTGTGTGCCATTGTAAGTTTGCTCCAGAGGAATCACTTACTGTATTCCTTCCTACATGACATGCCATCTCCCTGGATCGCCAGGGGGCAGTAATGCAGTAGAAGGAGGTGCCCTCTCTTCCAGAGGTAGAAGGCATCCAAGACAGATACCAGAACCCCATCTCACTGGTAGTAGTAGATTTTATTTCTTTGTGGCACCCTTCTGTCACAGCGTGTGGTAATAAACATCAGACGAGGCAAATTTACAGGTTTAATACACCATGGTGTGATATTTATTTTCAAAAGTTCAAAATAATAAATGAAAACAAAACAATTGCAAAGAAAATCACTACTTAACATCAGTAGTTTCTCACACAATACAGTCCTGGATTCTAGCACTCCTAAGACCCTTCTCATTTGCATTCAACAGCTTGTCTGCAGTAGCATCTCTCTCTTCACTCTCAAGACTAGACTCTACTAGACTGACCTGAAGTAAACTCTGTGCAAAAGTTTTTATATCTTTTTGGTAGGGTCACCTGACTGAGCCCTTACATGTCTGGACATGTTTCAAAGCCAAGGGGGGAAGGGATTGTATCAGGGGATTTCCTGGTTCAGTTAATGGTACAGTGTATGTATCCACTGAGACTGACTTTCTATATCTCTGATCCACAGTGACTAAGCTCTTTTATACATAGAACCTTCTACAATAATAGGTTTATAGTGTGAATTTGTGAAAATACCTTAAGGATTTCTTATAACTGTACTAATCATGACATTATTATTGTTTTATATGACTTCTGACTTGTTTTTCTTTAAAAAGGCTTTACTAACTGTATTCATTCCTATTTAAAATAGCCTTCATGTTTTTTGTACACAAAATGCACTTATGCACTTTACACACCTTTCTGGGTGTTTGGCATCATTCAGGGACTGGATGGATGGAAATGGAAAAAAATGAAAGAGAGAACTAGTAGGAAGTTTAGCTAGGGATAGTAAAGAGCTACACTAGGTGGCCAACCTAGGGTATGGGAAAAAGAAGAAAAGCATTAACTGTAGCTAGGAAATAAAGAGATAGAAAAGTGGTCCATCAGTCACAGCCGAGGGTGTAGCTTAACTCTGCACACCTTCCCTTGAGCCTCAGGGTGTCATCACAAATTACTTAGGTAGCAGCATAAGACATACCATTATTAAAACCATAGGAAAAAAAAAAAATATATATATACACTCAATGTTAAATACAGCTAACTTTCTAATAAAAATTACTAAATGAATATATACCATAATCCAAGTCAGTACTGTGGATAGCTTAATAAGGGGCCCCTCACTCCCCAAAGGCCTTTGCAAAAAGATAGGTCTTAAGGTCCCTTTTAAAGGCATCCCCTGAGGGGGCCTCCCGCAGAGCCCTCAGAAGAGAGTTCCATAGGACCAGGCCCACCACTTCAAAGGCCCCTGAGCTTTTAAGCCTGTCCCTGGGAATGGCAAGAAGACCCTCTTTAGTGGAATGGAGAGGGCATGTGGACATGTAAGGATGCAGGAGATCAGACAGATAACTCAGTCCCAGCCCACGTAGGTCCTTGTAAGTTAGTAACCCAACTTTAAAGGAGATATGTCAATTAACTTGCAGCCAGGGCAGTTCACACAGTGCCAGGGAGGTATGACTTGACCTTGAAAGGCCAGTCAGCAGTCTAGCAGCTCGTTCTGCATTAGCTGCAGATTGCCCAGGCATAACTTCTCCATCCCGATATATAGAGCATTACAGTAGTCAAGCCTTAAGGTCACAAAAGTATGCACTAGTGTGGTCCGTCCGGGGGGGTGGGGTAAGGATTTAATCTGGGAGATGTTCCTAGATGGTCAAAGCCATTTCAGATAACTGCTGACACCTGAGTCTTATATCAGACCCTCATCCAGAATGATACCCAGATTTCTCACCTTTGCCGCAGCTACAAGACTAGAGGAGCTGAGCTGAAGCCCCATCTCTCTCTCTCTCTCTCTCTCTCTCTCTCTCTCTCTCTCTCTCTCTCTCTCAGCAGCTGCTACTCTCCCCTTATAACCCAGCTCAATCACCAGCACTTTAGTTTTATCAGGGTTAAGTCCCAGCCAGCTGGATGACATCCATTCTTGGATCTTGGTCAGGCACTTAGCACACTGACTGCACCAGGCATCCCAGGTGCAAAGGACAGCTAGAGCTGGGTATCATCTGCATAACAGTGACACCCTGCTCCATACTGTCTGATGATCCTACCCAGGGGACACATGTACACTGCAGACAACATGGGCAAAAGGACTGAGCCTTGGGGTATCCTGCAAGACAAGGTCATTGTAAGTGAAGAAATAGTTCCAAGCACTACCCTTTGTGCCCAGTCAGTGAAGTTGGACTTAAACCAGCAGATGACTTTGCTGCTGAGTCCTATGTACTCCCTGAGCCAATCCAATTAACAGCCCATGGTCCATGGTGTCAAATGCTGAACAGAGGTCAAGAAGAATGAGAATTGACTACTCTCCCTTATCTCACACCCTATGCAAGTCATTATGCATCATGACCAGCATGGACTCTGTGCTGTGCCTAGATCTAAAACCAGACTGGAGACGCTCATAGATGTCAAAAGCAGTGTGGTGTGCCTCAAGCTGCAGGGCAGCTGCCTTCTCAATAACCTTACACAAAAAGGACAGGTTATAGACAGGTTCTTAATTTGCCAGGCTGTCCTGGTCCAGAGGTGGCTTTGGCAGGGCTTCACCTGCATCTGAAAAATCCTCTGGGAAGGGGCATAGAACAATCACGGCAAACACCGGCCCAGATGCCCAACACAACTCACTAGTAGCCAAGTCAGGCCTGGATCTATTTCAAAGAATGTTGGCTGCAGCACCGAAATCACCTCACCCACCTCATCCATTGTCACTGGCCTAAATTTGCCCATGACCAATGAATTCTAATGAGTCCTGTTGGCTCAGCCCTATTGGACTGTGACAGCCTACTTGTGAGATCCCAGCCTGAGCAGAGGACATTCTGTTCAAAATGAATTGAGCAAGTTCCTCACATTTATGAAATGGGCATCAGAATATACAAGTGCTGATTGGTCCATACCTGCGTGATATTCTGTCTAATGCACAGGAAAAAGGACCAGCAGTGCCCTGTGGGCACTAATCCTAGTAAAATGGCAATTAGAATGTTGGCAAATTGAAAATCAGCCATCTTATTTTCACCAACCGCGAGTGAAATACAAGGCTGCATTTTCAATATGTCAACATATCTGCTGACTGCATGGCAATAAAAAAAGCCCACCACCGTCTCACTCGCTTCTGCCAACCTCCATCCCTAGGTCCTAACTAGAAACAAGATTTCTGGGCTGTAAGATTACAGTTTGAACAGTAAATTATGCGATCCGCTACCTCAGCTCACTCAACAGCGATGTGTTTAAAACGAAATCAAAACCTTGCCGCCGCCCGCCGCTCACTCGCTCTGCCTATTACCCGTTACGCCAGATCGAACTGGAAACAAAGATTTCTGGGCCTCTAATATTGAACTTTAACTGATGAAATTATGCGATCTCGGCTACCCGCCACTCAGTCATGATGTGTTTAAAATAGTAAACGCAACCGCTTACCAGCACACTCACTGTACCTGCCATTCTGCTCGCTTGTGTGTCTCTCTCTGTAGCAGCCCACCTCATCTTCACGCTTTAACATTAAACTATTATAAAAAACAAAACAGATGCATTTTTCCTTCTGTACACACAACGGTGTGTGTGGGGGTGAAGTGAATACTGCCATGACAACCAGACCTAAAGTACAGAAGCTCTTCCTAGGACAAAAGTCCTTAAGTGCAAAAAAAAAACACACAGGACTCTTAGGCGGAGGAACTATTTTATTAAAAATTACACAAACATACATGTTTTTTCCTACTTTAAATTGCAAATTTAACCTACCAAATGCAATTTCCACTAAAGATGGTCATTTCATAAGCGCAATAAGTCACTCCAGGGTGTGTGATAGACACTTTAACACACAGCTAGGAGGCTGGACACACTCGGCCGGTGGCCTCGTGCCTCACTACATCTCCTAGCCGTGTGTTAAAGTGTCTAACGCACACCCTGTCGTGTCTTATTGCTTACTTAGCAGATGAAATGACTCTCACAGGCTCCAGACGGACCGGATGAAGAAGCCTGTCTATAGACTGGAAAAGCTGAGCTGGTCGACTCCTTTCAGCAGCATTCTCCCTGGACAGGAATCCTGTCTTCTTAAAGTAATTACCCTTTGATACTCACCATAGTGAGTAATCAAACTGGTCTGTCTCCTGGGCTCTGGACCTTCTCCAACAATGCTTCAACCCCCACCCTTTGTTTTCATCTCCTCAGCTTGCTGTCGTACCATGACAAGCCAAGGTGTGAAATCAACAGATGTACATGAACTGGTACCACAAGGTCGAAGACAGCACTGGTGGCCTATAAGCCACCACTTCCTTTGGCCCCGTGGTGCATGTTGCTAAGCACAGCCAAGGTATCCAGCACCACCAGTCTCTTTGACCAAACCCATGCAAAGGGCAGAACTGGACTACCTCCACTGGAGGTGGACTACCAGGAGGGTCCTGAAAGTAAACCTGATAGTACAATGATCCAACAAACTAATTGGATCAATCCTAAGTTCTTCTGCATCAAGCCTCAGAGAGAATACCAAGTCCAAAGCACTGCCATGTTGGTTGGTTGCAGGAGCAACTGCTTGTGTGAGGCCCAGGGATTCTATTTCCCAGAGGAAATCTTGCCTATAATGAGAGTTTGTCATTGATTCAGGCATTGAAATTGCCCAGAAACTACTATCTAGGCAACTCCAACACCCTGTCAGTCATGAGGTCTACGATATCTTTCAAAAAAAATTCCCCTTGCATCCCGGAGGCCAGTAAACAAGCATGATCCTGCAACCTGCACCTGGAGCTGGACCCCCACGCACAGCCATGCATTCAAACAACGAGGTATTCTTCACTGGGTCCATCACCCGGTTCAGCTTAAATCTAGAGCAGATTGGCCCCCCCCCCGCAGTCCTTCCTTGGGCAGTGCACCACAGATACCCCTTAAAGGATGGCTGCCTGCAGTATTGGACCAGCATCATCACCAAGCTAGGTCTCCATGAAGCATGCCAGATGGACTGAGCAATGAGATATCAAATCTGCTGTAATAGCGGTCTTATTCCTCCTTGATCTGGCATTGCATAGCACTGCCCAAAGAGGATACTTTTTTTTTTGTACTTTATTTTTATTAGTTTTCATACTATGAAACATAGCAGTTAGATATCATGTCAAGACATCCAAATTACAGTTTTTTACAACACTTGTAGAGTAATCATCTCCTTAATTATAGATATGGTGTATCTTTGACATTGTGATACCACATTGGGGAGGTACCCAAAATTCAAAACAATCTCAAAGGTAAAAAAATCCAACAATTTAATGCTGCCTAGCTAAGCCCAGGAGCATTATGACTTTCATACTGTTATTCTAAAGTCGGTTGTAGTCCAACATGTACTCGCCTTCCAGAGGCTAATGGCGTCATACTATTACCTAAAGGAATTTAATTCAGTATTATAATTGCAGCCAAATATTCAGTTTAACATCTAAAACATTCAGAAACTCAATATAGCTCCACAACTCTCTCGAATATACAAACATTTAAACCCAAACAGCGAAAAGAGGACTAGCTGGTTAAGCCTTAGTGTCAAATATATATAATGTGCTAAAGGTGAGAGTAAACTATAACCGGCAAATTGTAGACCTGGAACGATATATTCCAAAATTAGGAAATTGAAAGCCTCACTCCCAAAAGTCAGTCCCCTTTATCCTCCTCAGAAACAAGATTTCCTTCCTCCTCGAACAGGTTGGAGTTCTGCTAGGCCTGAATACGAGTGGCCCACTTCCCAGCTTTAATCGGGTCTGAAAAATCCATACCTTCCTGTCGAAAACCAAGTGCAGTCTCACTGGATAAATCATTGCGTGTAGAGACCCCAGGGTCTCGCAGCTTCTGCTGGACTGCATCAAACTATTTGTGCCTCAGGCGGGTAGTGTAGCTGAGGTCTGGGACCAGGTAGATTGTGCAGTTGTCTTGGGTTATAGTCCCTGCCCTCCTAGCCAGCTTCAGGATGATGTCCCTTGTCCCCACTCTGTCAGTTACCACCAAAAGGGTTTGCGGGTTGGGTGGGTCTTCACGTAGCCCCGGGAGTAATCCGATAAGATTTTGGAGAGCAAAGGAGTTAGCGGTTCCTCAGGGGCTAATTTTTCTTCAGCCATTCTTGTATGAACATAAAGGGTGATTACCTTCAATACCTTTAGGTAAACCCAGTATCCTTATGTGTGAAGACCAGCCTAATTCTTCAAGCCTCAATCTGGCCTGAAAGTAGGCGTTCTCTTTCACTAAGCTCACAGTAGCTGCAGAAGCCGATTCCATTTGCCGCTTTACATCCTCGGATACAACCTTAAGGTTATCGATGGAGTCCCCGCTAGATTCAGTCTGGTGCCATAAGAATCCATCTTTGTATTAAGATCAGAGACCACAGATATCAGTCTTTGTAACTTTGTGCCAATAGAGGATAGCGTCTCCTCGGTTTCACCAGTTGCCAAAGGCAGTACGGGAATGGCTGCCTTCGTTGTCTGAGCAGGCCCTGACGTTTTTTCCACCTGACCCTCCTTCTTTCTCTTTCTTTGGATTTCCCATTCCAGTACTCTTCAAGGTGCTCAATTCACCCGGAGAGAAATTTAAAATACTTAAATTTGATAGATATTCAGAGAATTTGAGGAGCTATTCTGACTTGCTGCACTCAGCTCGGGCTCCAAAGCGCACCACCCCCCAAAGAGGATACTTAGCGGTAGCCAGCCCCTCGGCTACCTGCCCACTCAGTCTGGTGGGTTCCTTGGGTATAGGGATTAAACATGTCTAATCCCCCCCTGTAGAAATATAGAAACTGATGGCAGATAAGGACTGCTTGGCCTGCCCAGTCTGCCCATTTTCCCTACCTAATGCAATACTGCCGATCCTACTTGATCTCTGGCTTTTACCTTCTCTTTCCTATTGCTGGAGTCCCCTTGTGCCTATCCTATGCATTCTTGAATTCCCCTACTGTTTTTACCCCACCACCTCCGTTGAGAGGCTGTTCCATGCATCCACTTTGCTTTCTGTGAAAAAATACTTCCTCACGTTACCCCTGAATCTACCCCCTCCAGCCTCATATCATGACCCCTTGTTCTTGAACATCTTTTTTTCTGAAAGATGCTACCTTCTTGTACCTTATTTATGCCCTTGAGGTATTTGAAGGTCTCTATCATGTCCCCGTTCTCTATCCTCTCTTCCAGGGTATACATACTGAGGTCCTCTAGTCTCTCATTATATGACTTTTGGCGCAGACCCTACACCATTTGTATTGCCTTCTCTGAACTGCCTGTACTCTGTCTGTGTCCTTCCAGAGATGTGGCTTCCAGAACTGGACACAGTATTCCAGATGGGATCTCACCAATGATTTGTACAGTGGTACCACCACCTACTTTTTCTGCTGGTGATACTCTCCTATGCATCCCAGCATCCCACTGGCTCTCCTCACAACCTTTTCACAATGCTTGGTTACCTTTAGTTCATCAGATATGATTATCCCAGGTACCTTTCCTGTCCCTAATCCCCATTTCTCCCTGGAGGGTCTCCTGGTCCGCACAGTCCTAATAGCACCACACCTATCAGCTCTTCCCAGGTCTTCTGTCCCACCTCTATGCCACTCCTGATCCACACCTCCCTGCACCATCGGTAAATTACACTGGCAGGGGGAGTCACAGAAGGGGTGCAGATCACAAAGCAGAGACAGGGAGTAGCTGATCCTAGGGGTCAGCAGAGAATAACTCATCCCTGAACAACTGACCACTAACAAATAATAACCCTTCCCAAATCACGTCCACCACATGACTCTCCCCCTACCTACACACCCTTCACTTTAAATAATGTTATTCACACACACATACAAATCACACCCTACACACAACAGCCACTCCCTACACAGTTTGGTCTTAACTCAGTACACTCCCTGTCCCACTCTAAAATAACAAATAGCAAAATACAACAGCATAAACTATAAACAGAGATAAATATAACTGTGGTGTACAGCAAATAATACTGTTCAGCAAAAATGTTCATAGAGTTCCAACCCAGAGCACACGCCAGGCCAAAGTCCAAACAAAATGAGCATGGAAATAATAGGAAACGATCCCGGCTCTCACCCGATAATGGCTCCCTAGTCTTTTAGCACGTATCGCACTTTGCAGATTAATTCCAACTATATAAATGTTAGAACTGCCTTGGTAGTGCTACCACTGTTAGCTGGCTGGCTCATTTAGACAGGTTTATATGTAAAAGGGATATGTATTCTGAACTATGAGCAGAGTACTGTATATACGAGCTGGAGGGAAGTATATAAGATCTTTGAAAATGCGAAACCGCTAAATAGTGAGGCTTTACACTGAAATTTTAAAATGGGCTCCATACGTGCCACCTTGCAGTGGTACCTAGAAAGTTTCACTGGTCTCTCTAGACAGGTGACTGGTAGATAGATAGAACAAACGGGCATACCGACAGCTTTCTTTTGACTTCTAAGATTGCAAACCTCGTTCTGGAAAATTCTCCCCCATTTCTTTTAGCTGTTATCAATTTAAGATATGTCTAGGGCTACTGATTGATTTTTTACTGGTATTTGTCTTGGAATAATGTATTTGGTTTATATATGAACACACACAAAAAATAATTCAACATGTAACAGGTACAATGGTTTTCATCACTATATACAGCCCCAGTTTTGGCAGAATTTAAAATATAGTTTTGTTTATAAGCCATAATGATGTAAACCTTTTATCTATAGATTTGGTAGAGTACAGCAATTCACATTTTAAATTGGTCATCTGCTGTTGACAAATGCTTTTTCAATAGTTGATTCTGCAGCTTTATCTAGGAGACACAGTACTTGAAAATGTATTAGGTACCTTTCTGAAACAACAGCAACTGCTGAAATATTCTAAGGCAAGCACGTAGACCCTCTGTTGTATATAGTATACATTTGTTGCACCTTAAACTGGGGAACTGCACTTTTTGATTTCATACTAGCAATCTTTTCCTTCTCTTGTGGATCTCAAGGTTGTCTCAAACGGAAGAAAACATACAGTATCATATTATGTTTGTAGCAAGGGTTACCACATGTAGAAATCCATTGCTCTTAAGCCATTGTTTATACTATTCTGTATGGCATAAAGAAGTAGCTGCAATATCACAAACTGCGTCTGACAGCACCATTGTCTGCAGGCACAAAAACGAATTCTTTTCAGACATAATAGGTGGCATGCCTACTGCACAAGTACTGTCTCAATTTGCATTATAATGACATTTGTGCTAGCCTTGATTAGTCTGACAGGTCTATGCGTTGCTGCAAAGCAGAGGACTTGCATCGCACCCCCACTTAAATTTTGCACTAATGAATGGGGTCACATTCTATTATGAGTGTGGATGTCATTATTTTAGTATTTTTTGTGCTTGCGTAGAAAAATCTTTCTAAACTGGTAAACACTAATTGGTTTTCTAGTGTCTAATGATCTGTTTTAAAAGTATATAAGAAGACAAAGAACTTTACTATTTTTAAAAGTGTAATATTGAGGTTTTCCTTTTTAGCAATACATATATTGCTTTGGAAATGTGAAGGGTTGCAGTCACTAGAAGCTGAAGCCCTGCCCTTTTGGTATCTGCAGGTAGAGTGTAGACTTCCTCACTCTGCCCTGCCAGTGCCACAAGCAACAGACCCGGAGGTGTTACTTGTAACCAGAATTGCCAACTGACTCCCCTGCCATGGGTCTGTGCTGTCTGGGTTATGATGCAGAGGCATCGTGTGCCCACTGGGGGGAGAGGTTGATGAACATCCCACTCTTAGTGCCTCCTCTGGTGGGAAATGGTGCTGGCATTGACACAGTGGATGACCACACCACACTGAATGGAACCCAACAGATGGTAAATGCTGCAGGATGCCATTGACTGTAACCAGTGGTGGAGGGTGGGCAACAAAAGTGGAAGAAAATCCACTGGTTGCATAGATGAGGATGCAGAAGGTCAGCCCACTCAGATACCAAAGAACACCCCCAGTGCCTACTCCCTGTAGAGAACTTGACTGCTCCTTACTGCTTGGCAGCTCATGGGCCAGGCACTGGGGCACCTCTGAAAGGGGGGGATCCCCAAGGTAATAGAACAAGGACCAAGAAGTGCATCTGTAGGATAAGTATGTGCGTGTGGGGGCAAGTGAGTTGCGGTTGTGGTAGATTGTAATGCAATGTTCAGTGAAATAAAAAAAAATTTAAAAAATTTTTAACTATGCCATGTCTTGCCAGTGGTGGTCATTTGATGGGGACTGATGTCCAGTAGAAACTAAGATGAGACCACTAAACTAATTTCAGCACAACCAAGTCAGACCTCTGGAGGTAAATGGCCAGTGCTTTAGCCACTGGGCTACTGTGCTTCATATTCTTTAGAAAATGATATTGTCAAATGGCAGTAAAATGTTCTATATAAAATTCTAGCATTACAGCAGGTGTTTATGTTTAGACAAGGCACAAGGGAAGACTCTCACCCTAGGTGTTACAGGGTGGGGGGGGTGCAGCTGTGGACCTACAACCCATAACAGCAAATGGAACAGAAAAGCAGCAGCACTCCAAAGTGTGGACAGACACTAGCACAGTTCTCCATCAGAAAGCTTTATTAAGCTAAATACAGCAAATCCAATATACTGTGTCTGTGCAGTACATATTCTAACTGGCTACAATCCAGGTGCCCCAGTACTTCGCTCAGTTGGAGCTTTGTCAAGGGGCCTGATAAAAAAATATACAAGAAAAGTTAAAGCATTGTCTGATGAACATGACAAATATGTCTTGAGAGCTTCTCATCACCCCTTTTTTTCATAGAGCTTTTTTCTCCTCCATGGCCATCTTGCACTTTTCATTAGGCCCCCTTTGGCCCCCAACCCTGTCAGCCTCCCCCCCCCCACTGTCCTACCAGTGTGGATCTGCAAGGAGCAGGGTTCATGAGCATCGGGGGCCATCATACACAGCCATGGAGAGACATAGGCTGTTTCATCATTTTCTCCTACACCGGAGCAGTGGTGTGCATGGCAGGTGCACTGGCGTGGAGGTACACGCGCTCTCAGAACCACATGCTCCCTCCATCCTCCCAACATTGCGTCAGTCATCCTGTCCTCCTGCTCTGACACCCAGTCTTCACTGAGTGTCAGCTGAGAGTGAGGAAACTCGTCTCCCCAATTCAGGAGATGAGAGAAGCCCAGTGGCTGCTATGATCATCTCCCAGTCCCCCTACCAACCCCCAGTGGCCCAAGCTCACTCCCAAACTTGGGTCGCCGGCATGGGGCGCAAGGTGTGGCATCCAGTGCCTCAACTCAGTGCCACATTAAATTCAAACTATATATATATATATATATATATATATATACACACACACACACACATACACACACACAAGGAAGACATTATGCTGCTATAGGCAGGCAGACAGAGAGACAGACAGACGGGATGTGTAGTGGCTTGACTCGGGTCATACCATTTATTTTCAAGAGAGAGATATAGCAGTGCCATAATGTATGAGTGGCAAAGCTAAAAATGAGTTATGAAATCCCTGCCCCATCATGAATGGAGATAAATGGCATAATGCTACCCACTCACACTGGTTTTGGCAGGCCTATTACTTTACCCTGGCCACAACTGCACCCTGACACTGTTCTACTACTTTCTCTGGTGACTGTAGGCAGAAGAAGACCTATGGATTTGTTTGTCTGCCCCCACTGTCTCAGAGGGGGTACCGTGTTAAGGTCTCCAACAAGAACAGTTTTTAAGTATTATTTTTGAAGGATGTAGTGTCACTTATAATAATTGCCCTAGGAAATGCATTACAGAGCTGGACAATTCTTTTGTTAGTCTTAAGGATCTCTGTTTTTTGTTGCTTTGCATGCTTTCTTGTGTTAATGTTTTTACTTTTTGTACTCAGTGCCATGGCTGCCAACAGTGTCCTTTCATTTACCATGTTGTATATCATAAGCAGGTCACTCCGCAAATGTCTGGCTTCTACTGTCATCATACTCAGGGTATTTAGCCTCTCTTCACATAATTTACCCTCCATTCCCCAAATGATCTTCGTAGCCATTCTCTGTACTCCTTCTAAATTTGATATATCCTTTGCCAGGTATAGGGTCCTGAACTAGGAGCCATAGTCCTGTTGATGTCCAACCAGATTTTTGTACAGTGGCCTTATGTCCTAGTTTCTGGATGCAGTTTTTTTTAATGCATTCAAGTAATTTCTTTGCCTTGGTGGTCACAGTGCTATCATTTCAAGTGGGATGGTTGGTTTATAATTGTTATACCCAGATCTCTTTCTTTACTGGTTACTGTGAGCTTGTTGTGTTTAACTCATTCCCTCCCAGCATGGATATATGGGTCAAAATGTTCTATGCTTAACCTTATTCAAAATGGCTGCCTCATAAGTTAAAGTATGGATAACCGGATGTTATTTCTTCCCAGATGTGTAATCTTGCACTTCTCCATATTGAACTCCATACCATATGTCTCAGCTCATCTAGTACTCCTGGCTAAACCCTGTCTGGGTGGACCCTGAGTTGAGGCTGAGTTGAATTTGTATTCATTCTGATTCTAGAAAAGCCCATCTGGGGGAACCATATTTAAGGCTGTGTAGGTTAGAATTCTAGTTACACCTCATCTGGGTGACCCAGTATGTAGTGCTGTTTTGAGTTGGGCTCAAGTAACACCTGATCGGGGTGAACACAGAGCTTAGTTCTGCTTGGTTTGGACCATATAATCACCCTATCTGGAAGAACTCAGTGTTACTTGGACATTATACTTGTGTCTCACTAACTTGTCTCTCACTAAATCCTATCTTAGTAACCATGATTAGTGCTGTTGTAGCACTGCCCTTTGTCCCTCCATATCTGGGAACCTTGCTTAGTGTAAGCAGTATTATCTGGGTATATCATGTTTAATATTGTTTAGTACTGTCTCTAGTCATACCTTATCTGGGAGAACCTTGCTTAGTGTGTTGCTGGAACTACCTCTAGTTACACCCCATCTGGGTGAACCTTGCATTGTGATGCCAGTGTCTGAGTTCAGCTGACTCCCAACCTGGGTGACACATGTATTGTGTTGTTTGATGATGCTTCTTAGCTTATCCTCCAACTGACCAGGGCTACTTCATCTGTGAAATGATTTTACATTGCTAATTTTACTAGCCCAATGACACACCAAACTGTATTGTGGAAAGGACCATTACAGAAGAAGTTGCTATAGCCCTGAATAATTGGCTGCACCTACCAATTTATGGATTCCCAGCTGACCCCATCAGTACTCTGAACTCCCAACTTCTCTACCATCTTAATGGACTGATATGTATGGTAACAAAAGAGGAATGGTACGGTATTACCTGTAGTCTTCATGTGGGCAGGATTGCCTACAAGACTAAACTGCCAAGGAAAAAAAAATCTGGGTCTGAAATATTGCTAAAGGGCCACCAGAGGGATTACTCTTATTTACTTCTCCTATCTGGTAAAGTTCAGTCTAATCCTGATCCAGCAGACAACCCTGGAACAGGTCATAACCCAGGCAAATCGGTAAATCATGAATCACGGTTTTTGAAAGTCAGTCATGACTGATTATTGTTAATCACCAAATGTTACCATACCATCATCAAAGGAGATCATGATCTAAGATCATCACCCAGATCATGATTTAATCATCAAACACAAACTTTTAATTCACCAACTGATGATTTATTATTTTTGTAAGCTTAAATCAGTATGATGGTTGTTGATCTGTGGATGATCAAGTGATGATCATTGATGATTATATTAGTTCAGTATTATAAGATTGCAAGTCACAGAAGTAATACTTGAAGTTTTATTTTGTTACAATTATGAAAATATGAATGTTGCTTATTAGCAAAGACAAATTACTTATCAATTATAATATAAATCATGTGAAGTCAAGTTTTAATCCCATTAGGAAGAGTACATGCAATGTCTGGTATAGTATACACATTTGCATACCTAATTTGCATATTTCAAAAGCACAGTTTATGGACCAAACCAATGGTAATTTCTATTTTTAATTAATTTTGTATTGACAGTATTAGTTTGCAGAATATTAGGTAATGTTGCTTTGATAGTATCCTACAAGTTTTGGATACAAGGAGTTACAAGGATCCACTGCAAGTATCTGAGGTATCTGAGGATCCAACCAGGGATGGATGGAGCCGAACATCAGATCCAACTAATCGAGGTGGGATCCAATGGATCTGACCACTGGATCCATTCACCGGATCCTAGGTCGGATACCAGCACTATCTGACAGAGGATAGTCATATCCACAAAAGCACTATCTGAGCAACACTAATATTAGGAAAGGTTTTGAACACAAACCAGGTACTTTAAGGAACTCGCCACAACCATAAAAGGAACCCCTTAATGGGATTATATAAGGAGAGGTATCATAATTTATCATTCCAATAAAGATGTCTAAATATTAAATAAATTCCAAAGTATAGAAAAAGATAAATCATCTTTTTATTTATGACTGTAATCTTGACTATGGGCAATCATGAGAAATCATGATGATATGAAATCATCATTAATCATAATCACCATTTCCAGAACTTCATGGTTTTTGATTGGCGACCATTTAATATTGATGTTAATTATTGTTAATTAATTAATTATTTATTTAGTTTTTGTTAACCAGGTAGGTGCACTAGCCATGAAATTACTATTTTCAGGCACAACCCCCGAGAGTATAACAATCAAAGACTGGTACATAGCATAAATACAGTGAAATTACAATAGTATAGGTCAAAACAGTTAGCAGTAATGAATACATGCAGCCAGGACAATAAAAATCAATGAAATTCAAATAGAATTGTGGGCATAAAAACCCACACAGTCAAGAAGGAGATACCACAACATAGCAGCAAAGGAATATTGGTCAAACTAGTCACAACAATGAAGGTTCAAATAGGCAGCGAAACAAGGCAAAGGAAAATTCCTAACTGGGCAGGATGCATTATCATGTCCTTCGAGACAAGACTCAGGTGTGCAGCGAGGAGGGTAGATTAGCCCTCAAGGAGATAGTAAGGAGTAGAAGTACTATGAGGTAGGGAGGTGAATTTTAGATGAGGAAGCATCTGGCGGGTGAGTAGATTAAGGAGGATTAAAACAAGTGCAGAGATCAGCAAGAGATAGATGTAGGTGCAGCTCCTTTTTGAAGCTGCCATGGGATCCTGATATTCGAAGTGCTTGGGGGAGGGAGCTCCAGAGCTTAGGAGCAGAATGATTGACTGCAGCAGAGCCTTTTGATGTTTTACATCTAGGTACAATTATGAACACAATAATGATTCTTGAAGCTTGAACATGATCTTTGAACATTAATAATGATCATTCATGATACATCATTATAAAATCATCTTTTCAGCTGAAAAGAACCATGGGAATTTAAATATTGTCTTGCTAAACATTAAGAATCTACTTGCCAAATCTGAATAGTTTGAATCCCTGCTGGTGTCAGTACAACCCAACATAATATTTCAAATTGAAGTTGGTTTACCCCAAAAATACCAGATGCTGCTGTCTCCCTGCCAGGATTTAGTCCCCATAGAGATGATTTCCTGGGTAAGTGAGTCAGGAACTGCCTAATATACCTAAGGTCAGACCTGCAGGGCTCCAAAATTGAATTTAAAGGAAAGTTTAGTGACTGTGAATGCTTCACTGTTAAACATCCGAGCAGACATCACAAATCTCTTGACTTCATGACCACATATATCCCGTCAGGTAAACCGAGTAAGGGCCTTGAATCCTTTACTAGCTACTACAAACAATTAAATCAGAACTGGGAAATACAGTATAGTCACAGGTGATTTGAATGTCAGCTGGATTTGTAAGACCAGCACTGGCCACAGGGGTACGATTGCTAGCCTATTTCTGACTCAAAAGGTCTTGGACATTACCAAAATCAATTATAAAACTGGCACTAAGACCCTAATAGATTGGATACTGGCAACTCCTCCAAACAAAGTCAAAGATGTTGAGGTTCTACTTGTCACCTTAAGTGATCATGCACCTGTGCAGTGTAAGTAGGGTGTTGAACAGCCAAAGCCCTCCCCCCCCCGTGAGCTTTAGTTATGCCTTAAACAAGGCAAAGGTGTGTGATTTTAGGAATAAAGTGGTTCAGATTGATTGATTGGAGCTACCCGGACTACATTAATGACATTGATCTGGCCTTAGAGTTTTTAATTATGGAGTTTAATAATGTTTGTGACTAATTTGCCCCAGTATAGAAATGCAAGGTATGGGGTACCTCCACAGGCTGGATCTCCATAGAGCTCTTGGCCCTTATAAAAGAGAGGGTCAATTGGTGGGCACTGGCTAGAGAAACGGAGTCTCCAGTTCACCTCCAAAAATTCAGGGAACTTAGAAATAAGTGCACAAGGAGGAATAGAATGGAAAATCTAAATTCTGCAAGGCCCAATAAACCCCAAATTGAAGTAACAGTAAAAAGTTTTGGAAACATGTCTCAGCGTTCCAGGATAAGGAAGAAAATAAGTCACCTAAAATGCTAAGGATATGTGGGAAAGTGATCATAAATCCAACAGAGATTGCTAACAGATTTAATGTGACCTTTACATATTTAAGCTCCTTTATCCCACCGGGCCCTGCACTGCAACTCTGTAATGGCACAGTGGTCGATCTGAATCAGCTGACAGCCAATAACCTTGGCTCTCCTAAGTTTTAATTCAGGTCAGTTTCTGAAAGAGATACCTTAAAATACATTAAAAAGATACTAGGCAAAATGGGGGGGAGGGCTTAGATATGAAGCTACTAGCCATGGCACTGGATGAGCTGGCATACCTATAACAAAAATGTTCAACTTTTCCTGTGGTACTCTCAGTTCCCAGAGAAACAGAAATCCACACTGGTCACAGTTGAAGAGTGGTGACCAAACAAACTTAACAAATTACTGGCCAGTTTCCATCCTCTCCCCATTGTCCAAGGCCCTTGAATGAACTGTATCTGACCAGCTCATCTCTTACGCAGAAAAATACGATATCCAGTGTGCCCAACAACATGGATTCTGGAAGCTACATAACATCAATACTGTGCTGACTGAGCTTATGCCGACGCTGCAGTGACAACTTTACAGTGATGCCATCGACAGTGACAACATTGACGGATCACTATAAAATGCGCTTGTCTTGCACCCCTCCCTGAATCAGTTCAGACTTGGAGTTGACTATAATAAAATAAGGGGATGCAAGGGGCACAGCCCCCACAAAAAAACACTATATTTTTCTGATGGTACAATGCTAACCGCAATTGTGGTTGACATGCAGCCATCACTGTAACGCCGGGTTTACATATTTTTGTCAAGCTGGTGTTGTAGATCCCTGACTGAATATGCCAACAAACTACATTCATCAGGCCTTGGATAGCAGTGCCATGGTTGGGGCTATCTATATTGACCTGACAAAGGCCTTTGATCGTGTCAACTATAAACTTTTGCTTAACAAGCTACTTAACCTGGTCTGTCTCTGGACACAGTAACTTGGTTTGGAAGCTATCTGTCAAATCACACACAGCAAGTAAAATTGAGGGCTCATCCTCTGATGACAGGAATGTAGCAACTGGAGTACCCCAAGGCTCTGTTCTAGGCCCACTACTATTTGGTCTGTTTCTCAATTACTTGCTGGATGCCTCGCCAGTCTGCCAATGTGTTCCTGTATGCAGATGACGTGGTAATGTATACTAAACAGTCTGATATAGGCAAATTAGCTTCAGACCTACAATGCAATTCCAAAGCTATTGAAAACTGGTTCTCCGACAATAGTCTGGTTCTCAACTATAAGAAAACTAAGTCCATGCTCTTCACCAGCCCACATGTGAAGAAGAAGGTGCCCACTTTTGACATCTTTAATGCCTTGGACTGCTATAAGATGATATTGTGTTCCTTGTTCTACTCATAGATAAACTGGTATTGACAGTCAACAGGAAACTAGGAACTCTATCCAGAAATTGTAACTACATTGCTACTGAAGCAAAATGACTGGTTGTGTCAAGCTCCATACTGTCTCTGTTTGAATGTGGTCTGTTTGCTTTGTGGCAAGTGACACCGTATTAAATGAAATAAAGGTGATCTAACAAGGCCTGCCAATTTGTATTGGGAGTGGATAAACTAACCCACAGTTGTGAACTGTATACCCAAACCAATTGGCTACTACTATCTTGCAGAACCAGGTACCAAACATGCCTGTTAGGAAAAAGGCACTACCCCCTCTACATTAAAAAATAGCTTCCGCTGTGTTGATAATCAATACAATGCCAGGAGTATGACAAGGAAAATATTAGAGCTATCCTTCTGCAGAACTAAGTAGGGTCAGCACTCTGCCTTAAGGGCTGCTAGTTGGCTGAACAAATTGCCAGACTCACTGTTTAATTTTCCTAACATTGCCCAATTCGAACGATCACTTCTGTTACTGCTCCCTGTACACTGCTATATTTGCAATTAATATTTCATGTAACTTACTGCTTGATGGCCTGTTCTGTCCCCTTTTTTGTTTCACTGTTGTGTTGTATACTGTATTTTGTTGACTTTGAAATGGAACTTTTGAAAATGAGAACTTGTACTCAAAGGTACATTCTTAACAAACTTAAATAAATACTGTAACTATTCAAGACTTTTTGTAACTGCTCAGCCTTTTGAAGTGTCTATTTCTCCCCTCACCTTAGAATCATCTGCAAATTTCAGAAACCTTCCCTTTATATCGTGTGCCATATCACTAATGAATATCTGAAATAGGGCTGGACCCAGGACATAGCCCTGAGTCACCTCACTGGTTACCCTCCCTGCTGAGGAAATGTATCCTTTTTACCTTACTCTTTGTGTCTGATCATAAAGCCAGTTTTTAACCAAGGCCATTACACTGGTGTTGAACCCTAGTCATTCAAGTTGTTGGATTATGGCCTGTTGTGGGGCCATATTAAATTCATTTGCAAAATACAAGTAAATGATATCCCCTGGTGCATTTCTGTCCATGCCTGTTCATAAAATGGCAGCAGAATTGTTGTTCATTATCTACCTTTGCTGAAGCCATGTTGTGTCTCATCTGTTAAGTTGTTTTCTGATGGGAAATTTACTGCATAATCTTTTATAAATGACTATGTTACTAATACTTGTTAGACTGATAGGCCTATAATTTGAAGCTAGGACTTGTCAATGTTTTTGTATTTGGCACAACTGCTGTAGAGCAGATTTAAATTTCTTGGATATTATTGCAGTATTTAGAGATAAGCTAAAAAATGTGTCAGCTGTTAAACAAGGGACTCGATAGTAGCATAAGACAAGTGTTAGAAATGCTGTCTGGCCTTCATATATAAATTTTAATTGCATTTAATTTGTGTGATGCCTCTTCTTTCCAATCTTAACTATAATATCTCTGGAACCATTAATGTCCCATAGCATAGGAGCTGACTTTGGGGGTTGCTGAGGTCCAGGGTCCCCCTGAAATTTCCAGCTTTCACTTTTGTTAATGGTGACATGTATTGTGGTTATCTTGAATACATTGTTAAAATAGTTGTTAAAACCTCAGCCATTTCTTCCTCTGTTATGACACGGCTTGTCCCATTTAGAAATGGGCCTACTGCTCTGCATTGCCTATTTATTTAGTTCACTTATCTATAAATGTTTTATGTGCTTTTTATTCTGCTTACGTTCAAGACTCCTCTTTTTCCCACGTAATGTATGGTTTACATTTTAATAATTCTTTATAGCACATTGTTCTTCCTCAGTGTTGAATTTTTTCATTATGGCAACTGCTTTCTTTTTTTGCCCTGACTGATTTCAGACCCTTACAAGTTAACCACTGAGATTTTTCCCTTGCTTGTTGTAATATTTCTTTTTTGTGATGTATTTATACTGCACAGTCATTAGTTTATTTTTTAGGATTTCCAAACACTCATTTGCTGGTTAGTTTTTAAAGTCCCCTCCTTGGTGGAATGTTTTCAGTGCATCTGTCAAATCAGCTGAGTTGGCCTGATCTTTATTTTTCTTTTGAGATTTAAACAAAGTCTCTCATATTCAAATGGTTAGCGTGGCACTAACCATGTTAATGCCACAGTATCTGAGAATAGTGCTATCTGACAAGGTGGGGCTATATTTGAAGGCCCTCGTGTGTGGTGTTGACCGTTAGGGATATTCAGCTATGACCACAGCTATGCCCATGCAAATGAGGGATCACTTTTTCATACATGGTGCAGCAGTATATGTTAAAACTTTGACAGGGCTAAACAGCCTTGGTTACAGTGCTGTTTAATGCTGCCAAATCACTACCCATATCCCTGTACACAGTTGTGCACAACCCCCACCCTCCGGCCAAGTGTCAGGTAGCTGAATGGCAAAATGAACTGTTAGTCCCTGTCAGGCTCCATCCCTGATCACAGATTCCTCAGTTGGACACCCCAGTCCCAGGTATCTAGTGGTCCTCTCCACACCCCAATCTCCAGTCCAGTGGTACTTGTAAATCTCCATTTCCTGGTGTCCAGTGGTCACTGCCACTCCCAATCACCACTGAGACAGCTGTGAAGTCTTTCAAACTAGTCCCCTCCCCCACCTTCCCAATCCCCACCCCTGACTGACAGGTTGACCCCCACTCCTGCCTGCTCAGGATCCTCTGCCCCCACCACTCCATGGTGCTGCTCACCCAAGTATACTGATGATCTTCATCGAGGTTATCTCTAGCAGCAGGTACTACTCTTGGGAATCCACCAGAGGGTGCTCTTTTGGACAGTAGCTTTCACCAGCAGTGCTCAATGGGGGCCGGGCACCATGATGTCCTCACTCTGTGCAGTATAAATAAGTGGGTGATCCCCAGTATCCTCAGTTCAGTTCCCACCATCTATCAGCTCACTGCGCAGTTAGCTTGCTTTCCAGTGCTTAGACTATGATGCTGATGAGGAAAGAGGAACACACAAAAAGACTTCTGAATGATTCACCATTCACTTATTCTGATTCATACCCTTAATGTCTCATTCAGAATCTTTATTTAGGAAGTGCCTTTGTGTCAGAAAAATTTACATGTACGACAAACACCCAGTTTGTGTGAGGTGCTTAGGGGCTGCCCATAACATGCTTTCTTTCTGTTCTACCCAAAGAATTTAACCAAGCCACCCATCATGAAAGGCTGCAAGAAATTGAAACCCATGTCATGTAACAAAACATTGCTGTTCTGGAGAAGGGGACTTGTCCCCCCCCCTCCCGTTGATGTCCTTGCAGTCCTCTCAACCCTCCCACAAGCATGTGTCCAAACATAAACATAAGAACAAAGCTCCTTTATCAGAAGGAAAAAGAGCCCATTCATCAATGACTGCCTCTTTGGGAGGCTCTTTGCCGGCAACTGTTAAGCATATTTCTGAAAAAACATGGCCCTTGTCAATGATGACTTTGCTGGTCCTCTCATTGTTGACGCTGTCTACAGCATTGGCTGTAGTGACCTCACCTGCCTCCTCTGCAGCTCATGGTCACTCATCGTTGACGACCAGGTCCTCCCATAGGGACAGTGGGGATTCATCACCGATGCAATCCTTCCATCATTCAGATACTTCACCCTTTCAGTCTCCATCGACGAGATCAATGGAGCAGGGTATGTCATTAAGGAGAAGGGTTTCTCCTTTATGGTCCTCCCTAAGTTGCCACCCCCCCAGGTGGCCACCCACAGAGGTCCATATACTAACTCCAGGGTTACACTACCATGCCTCGGGGACTCAGTTGCATCCACCACCATGCCCTATTTTTTCAATATTGCCTCTCAGCAGCTCACAGACTGGTACTTCTCCAACCCCTACTGCTGTGCCTCAGGCAACCTCCTCATCATTAGTGGGTGTGGCTATGGTAGTCCAGATGTCTTACAAGTCATGCAAGGCTTACATCCCACTCAACAGGCTAAGCCAGTTAGACCTGTGCCTTCCTCCTCCTCCCCTTCGCCTCCTCCTCCTCTGAAGAGGTCAAGACCAGAGGCCACATATGTCCCACCATGGGAAACCATCGCCAGCTCCTTCCTTCCAGTCTCTGGAGGAGGAATTTCTACCTGACTACAAAGAGGAGTATGAGGAGGACCTTGACATTGGGGATGGACTTTGACTGCCCTGTACTAATTCTACAATAGCCTCCTTGGATGAGGATCCAGACCGTTATACACCCATCTCTCCCCCAGATGATCCCACATTCTTAGAGATAATGACTCAGATTCAGAAGGTGATGGGGTTCACCACTAAGGAGCCAGACAAACAAAGACAAAATATGGCAGACTACTTGGACCTTCCTGAAGATCCAGCTGTTGTAATCTCTCCTCTCATCCATGCCAGTCAAGATGCAGTCCTGATGGCATGGTATCAACCTGCAGTAATTTCTGCAGGTCTTAGAAAGGCAGACCACCTTTATCAGGCACCGATAGACCATTCATTCTTTACGACAGCCCCACAGACTGACTCTGTGGTGATTAATGCGGCCCGTGATAGAACAAAAACGCCCAAACATTTGAGTTATCTCCCACGTGATAAAGAATCTAGACTCATAGATCTGATTGGAAGGAAGGTCTATCAGGCAGCCGCTTTGGACTTACGAATCATTAACTACATAGGTCACATGCTCAAATACCAGAAAACACTCTGGAATACAGCTTCAGAAGTGGTCAATCAGCTCCTGCAATCGGAAGAAAAGGAGCAACTTTTTCCACATTCAATAAGGAGACCAGCCTGTCCATCATCTGCTGCGGGCTGATAGTATAGTAGCTACTTCAGCCAGGATCACAGCCATGGGTGTAAATCTCTGACATCAGGCTTGACTGAGAGTCTTGGGGATCTACCCCCAATGTTCAGAAAAAATTCTCAACACCCCATTTAATGGGGATAAACCTTTTGTGTCCACAACACAGACCATCCTAGATGACCTACAGGTCTCAGGCCATGCCCTTTGGACAGTACAAGGGATGTACCATACCTCTCAGCAATGGAGACAGTACAGGTACTGTCAACCTTTTCAATTTAGAAGGATTGGCCATCAAAGAGGCAACTGTAAACAATCTTACAGAGGCCAACAGCAGTCCCTACCCTCTAGTCCAGCCTCCTCTTCTGCCTCTTACGGAGGTCGTACCACCCCTCCCCCACAGGGGCTGGGGCCTCCCTTGCCATCTGACTAGCCTCATGCCCTCCTCAGCAC
This sequence comes from Neoceratodus forsteri, assembly GCA_016271365.2. Taxonomy (NCBI): domain Eukaryota; kingdom Metazoa; phylum Chordata; order Ceratodontiformes; family Ceratodontidae; genus Neoceratodus; species Neoceratodus forsteri. Next base: position 803,500,473 of record CM028136.1, on the reverse strand, counting down.
TCTTCTGCCAGGCTTGGAGGTTGTGGGAGGTCATTTTTCATGCCATCTAGAGGCGTGGCAATGAATAACAATGGACAAGTGGGTGCTACAAATGATAAAGTCAGGACACACACTGGAACTCACATCCCATCCTCCAGTGCACCCATCTCCCCATGTTACCTACCCACAGGAATATGCATCCATCTTGCTGGAAGAACTGGAATCTCTAAAACAGAATCAGGCAATTCAACCAGTCTCTACCAGCCAACAGGGCAGGGATTCTACTCCCATTGTTTCCTCATACCCAAACGCACAGAGATCTACATCCAGTACTAGATCTTAGAAATCTCAACAAATTAATTCAGTACAAAAGATTTCGTATGGTAACCTTGGCCATAGTCTTTCCCTTGTTACATCAGGGGGACTGGCTCTGCACCCTAGGCATGAAGGGTGCATACCTTCACATACTGATTCATATGGCCCACCGCAGATACCTATGCTTCCAGCTATTGGGACACCACTACCAATTCAGAGCACTACCATTCAGCCTGTCCTCAGCTCCCAGGGTCTTCACAAAATGCCTAGCAGTTGTGGCAGCTGCTCTGTGTGGACAGGAACACTTAATTTTTCCTTACCTGGATGACTGACTCATAAAAGCGTCCTAAAGAGATGGTCTCATTCACTCCCTTCAAGCCACCCTACACCTGTTCACAGATATAGGGATTATGGTCAATTTACCCAAATCTCAGCTGGATCTGTCTCTGCAAATCCAATACTTCAGAGCGGTCTTAGACATCACAGGCGGCAGGGCATTTCTGCCAGATAACAAGTATCACACTTTGACGTCACTGGCTGCCCGATACAGCGCAGCCAAAATGATAATGGCACATCAGTTTCTAGGACTGTTAGGTCACATGGCCACAGCCATCTCCATGGTTCCAAATGCTTATCTCCATATGAGGCCAGTCCAGTGAGCCTTATGAAGCAAATGGCTTCAAAGCACTGGGAATCTGGAGGATCAGCTGGTAGTTACCACCGATTTATGCCAGGCTATAAAGTGGTGGACAGAGAAATCCAATCTAAACCAAGGTGTGTCCTTCCAGACATCTGTCCCAACTCAAACTCTAACTACGGATGCATCCTGCATAGGATGGGGTGCCCATATGGGCCCCCACTGAACCCAAGTTTCGTGGGACACCTCCACAACCAAGCTCCACATCAGTCTCTTAGAGATGTGAGCAGTATGGCTGGCAATCAGAACATTTCAACCATATTTAACACCAGGCTCCCTTCTTATACAATTGGACAATATGACCGTAGTCTGCTATATCAACAAGCAAAGAGGGACAAAATCCCAAAGCCTCTGTCATGAAATGGCCAAGGATTGGAGAGACACCAGATGGCAACAACTGACACTTATCGATGTTCATATTCCAGGCACACAGAATGTCCTGGAAGACCACCTCACCTGCCACACACAGGGCCACGAATGGACCCTACAGGCATTGATCCTACAGAACATATTTCTGCAGTGGGGCGCAGTGGAGATAAACCTATTCGCATCTCCGAGCAACCACAGACTACCTCACTTCTGTTCCATTTTGCTGGGCAAGAAGGGGCATTCTATAGATGCTCTATCCCTTCCATGGACAGGATGATTTTTATGTGCCTTTCCCCCATTCCTCTCCTCCAACGGGTTCTCCTGAAACTACAGCAGGATCTGGTGACACTAATAATAATAGCATCATTTTAGCCCAGACACATCTCTTTCCTGCTCCTCCAATAGCTAATGATTACAGACTCCATTCCACTTCCACTCTGCCCGGTTCTTCAGCATCATGGATCTCTGTTATATCCCAACCTATGCTCCCTGCATCTTCATGCATGGCTCCTGAAAACACCTTCATAAACAAACATAACGTGGCCCAAAATGTGGCTCAGGTTTTACTAGCCAAGAAGAAAACCATCCACAAGAAAAACTTATTAAGACAAATGGAAGTGCTTCTCCCATTGAGCAGCCTCAAAGCACTAAATCCTTTCTCATGTTCTCTCCTGGACATTCTGAGTACCTTCACATGCTGCATTTAGGGTACTCATCCATTAAGGTTTACCTAGCTGCCATTTTACAATTCCATGAACCCATCGGAGGTCACACAGTAGCCCAGCTAGACCTCTCGCGAATGTTTCTCACAGGCATTCTTCACTTGAAGCCTCCAATATGCAGATCAAGCCCACCTTGGGATCAAGAACAACTCACATCTACCCCTTTCAACCTTCTGGCTCTTGTGACATGCACTTCCTAGCATGGAAGACCCTGTTTCTGATGGCGATTACATCCTCTCGCCACATAACAGAACTACAAGTATTTATGTGCTCAGAACCTTATCTGGTATTTCATAAAGACAGAGTCTCCTTACATACCAATTCAGCTTTTTTACCAAAAGTGGTATCAGAATTCACACTAAACCAATCCATATACCTTCCCATGTATTTCCCTAACCATTCTAATCCAGGTGGACAATTATTACATACCCTGGATGTCCATTGAATACTAAACATTTACCTAACATGTTCCAAGCGTACAAGAAAAACAGAACAACTTTTTGTAGTCTTTTCTCCTGGCAAAGAAGGACAGTCTGCAAACAAACAGACACTGTCAAATTGGCTGGCACATTGCATCGCTTATTGCTATAATAAGGACCATAAACCATTACCGGGCAACGTATGCTCATTCCACAAGGGCCCTCTACATCAGCTGCCTGCTTCTGAGGTGTCTCTATCTCAGACATTTGTGAGGCTGTAACATGACCACAATACATATGTTCACAAAACATTACAGTATAGACATGGCCTCTAGATGCTACGCCACATTTGAGTGCGCCATATTACAAAGCCTCTCTCATGATCAACCACCCTCCACATAATTACAGCCTGGGAATCATCCCAAGAGTAGTACCTGCTGCAAGAGATACCCTTGATGAAGATAGTACAGTTTATACTTAGTAATGGTAGATCTTCAAGAGGATCTCTTGTAGCAGGTATGTACCCTCCCTCCATCCCCCTCCTTCTCAGGGAGAGCAATATATCTATATCCTATATAGAGAGGGCACCACTGGTCTCCTCAGTTCTCCCTCAGAGTCATGTTCAGTGAGCTGATGGCCGGCTAGGAACTGAGGATACTGGGAGCCGCCCACTTATTTATACTGCACAGACTGAGGACATCATGGTAGGCAGCCCCCACTGAGCACTGCTGGTGAAAGCTACCATCCCCAAGAGCCTCCTCTGGTGGACTCCCAAGAGTAGTACCTGCTGCAAGAAATCCTCTCGAAGATCTATTGTTACGGTAAGCACAAAACTGTACTTTCCCTGGGATGGCTCTCCACCTTGGCCATCACCTGAATGACAGGGAGACAGCGAGTGTATAGCCTGACACGGGCTGTTATCCTAGAGGTAACCAGTTCTTATTGAAAAAAAAGACTTGCTTAATATTATAGCAGTAATAGTACAGTGGTGGGGGTTTACAAGATAATGACCTTATCTAGAACCACTTAACTTCTGAGGCAGCAGGCTGAGGTGTTTAAGATGTCACAGATACAAGTACAGTACACACCACTTAAAAGGGACATGGTTTACAGGGATGACCTGGTTAATTGGGATGGTTCATCTGGAACTGTTTTTATCACCATTAGCTCCTAAAGGATGTTATCCACAACCTTTTAAGTGGGACTAAACCAGCTGGTTAATTGGGATGATCAGAGCGCAATTTAGCATGTTAGATGCCCTTGAATACAATACTGAAGAGGCAGAGATAATTGAAATGATGCCTGTATCTCATGGAACTCATCTGTTCCTTTAAAAGAACTTTTCCTTGGGGGTGAACTTCAACATGGCAATACAATATGTGCAATACAAGATGTAATAAAGATAAGTTAAATAAAGTGAATACAGTACCTAGCGTTAATAAAGAGTACAGCTCATTACCACACTCATGAGATGACTGATACTCATTTTCTGTATCACACAGGTGAACTAATTTTGAAAGGGACACCTTTAGATTTCCTTCTTCCTTTTGTACTGTACAGAATGCTGAAACTGAACAGCAATTTGTGGGTGTTAGCCAATCAGAATGCAGGGACTGGCATACAGTCTCATTACTGAGTCTGCTGTCTTGTCATAGCAGAATAACAGGACAGTGGCTCTGCATTCTGAGGGGAAACAATTTCATTATAATTGAAAATTTAGTTGTGGTTGCTTGCTAAACCTTCACTAACTGCAGTCACTTTGTTTAGGTGTGTTTAAAAGGGAAAAGTAAATCTAGTTGATCAGTAGTGTGTCGAACATCATTTTGGACAGAAAATTGGTCTCTCTGTCACTATTCCTACATGGTAAACAATCCCCAAAACACAGAAAATACAGTAAGGCACATCTAGATACCTGGAAATGAGCTTAGTCTCAGTGTGCCTCTCCTGGTCACCAATTTTCAAATTAAAAAATAAATAAATATCAGTGCTTGGCTTACAGAGATAAAACAATGAATAGCATGTATAAGGAGAGCACAATGAAAGGCACGTAATGTACCATATGTTAACAATGCTGTAGTGACCACTGTTACGGTAGTAAGAGTAGTCTCTCGCGCATTCATAGGGTATGAGAACAGTTGACTGAAGGTGAACAATTCTGATAACATAAGAATGTGAGGCAACTTTTGCTCTCTGCCACAGCATTAATAGATTATTGATTGAGGTTGATCAATAATGTAAGAACATTTAAACACTCCCTCTTATGAGACATTTTCTAGGGCATGTGGGTCGGAAACACTTTTAACAGAATAAGCGTGTCTTTTGCACAGTGGAATGGACTCAGGGTGCTCTATCTGCTGGAAGCTCTCCTCAATCTGTACTGCTAACTATAAGGTATAAATATCCTAACTAGATCAGTAAACCTTCTGGAAAACCCATTTATTTAGGCAATAAGACCTTGGGCTCCCACAGTACATTTTCTGGCAATTAGTGACCAGCTGGAAGAGCTGGTGGACCAGGGTGGAACAGAAATGATTCCAGCTGTGAAAAAAATGCAGTAATTTTTACTGTTTTGTTGACTTTTCACCACCAATGAAATAATCAGATCACAAAGCACATTTTTTCTTATACTTTTTTCTCTTCCCATTATTTGTTTCTTCAGTCCTTCATCCTAAGAATTGGGGTCACCAAAGGTGCCACTCTTCTTCCAGCTGGGAAGGCTGATGAGAGGCTACTTTCACACCTGACACCACTGACACCCATGGTTGGCCGGCAAGGAGGGGAGTGCATGAATGTTGGGTGGTCCACACTCTCTGTTCCTGAGAGTCAAGCACCTCACTTCTGTAACACACTTATATCTGTTACATGCCCAGTTGAAAGCCAGCCTCAGTCTACAATTCCAGGGACTGCATGCAGCTTTTGACAATGTTTCATCATCGATCTATCATTGTCAGTTTTTATCTCCGAGAGCACCTGTTTGTTTCATCTTGTTGAGCAGGTCTGCTTCTTTTTTTCTGCTTTTTTTTAATTCTGCCATGAAAAGTGTAATCTGAAATAATAGGGCCAGGGAAAGGGAACCGGTGGGGGGGGGGATGGATGGCCAATAGGGCCATGGCACAGATATTAGACAGGGTAGGGCAGACTGGATGTGATTCTGGGCCTTTTCTTCCATCATATTCTGTGTTTCTGTGAATATGTGATGACAGATTTACCTCTGAACATACAGAAGAGCCAGCAGAAGAAGGCCATTTGGTCTATCAAGTCTGCTCATATTGCAGGGTCCACAGCTTGAGCTAATGTCCCTGCCCTCCCTTCCCACTCCTCCCATCCTCCCTACCCATGATTCTTACCTTCCCTCATGCCTATCCCAGCCTCTCTTAAAGCTGCCCACTGTTTTCAATGAGATGACCTCTTCCGGCAGCGCTTTCCAAGTGTCCATCATCCTCTCTGTGAAGAAGTGCTTCCTGACCACTCTCCTAAACCTCCCACCCTCCAGCTTAAGACTGTGCTCCCTTGTGATATGGTTACCACTCAGCTTAAAGAGACTCTCCTTATCAACCTTATTTATCCCTTTCAAGTACTTGAAGGTGCCAATCATGTTCTCTCTCTCTCTCTCTCTCTCTCTCTCTCTCTCTCCTCTCTCTCCTCTCTCCTGTCTTCCAGGAGTACATGTTCAGTGCCTCAACCTCTCCTCATATGCCTTGCCCTGCTGACCGGCTATCATCTTTGTAGCCCTCCTCTGTACCTTCTCCAGCAGGTTAATGTCCTTTTTGAGGTGTGGGCACCAGTACTGAACTCCATACTCTAGATGCGGCCTTACCAGTGACCTGTACAAGGGCAGTATAACCTCCTCTCTCCTACTACTGATCCCCCTAGATATGCATCCCAGCATCTTGTTTGCCTTTGCTGCTGCTTTCTTGCACTGTGTGGAATGCTTCAAGTTACTAGTGATCATCACTACCAGGTACTTCTCCTCCTCTGATGCAGATGCTCTGACTCATCCAGGTAACTACAACGCTTTGTTCTGATGGATGCTATTCATGAAGCCTTTCAACTCAGTTTAAGAGCTACTATATCCTCAGCTGACAAATTGTTACTTTTTATTTCTGTAATACAGTTTTAATTTTAACAAGTAGTCATTTTCTGCCTGCCAGTACAAGGTGTGATTGGCTGCATGGCCCTTAACTTGGAGGCTGAAATACTAAGTGTTATTTATTTTATTTTTATTTTCAGATCTTGGATTAACCATTTGAGCTCAGAGTTCTTTACATAGGTTCCACGTTAGTACATTTAGAACAAGTAGGTGATTATACAGAGGGCTGAGACAAACAAGGCAATAGAATTAGAATGAGAACATTTAGGTACATTTGGTCTTTAAACAAAGGAATGCAAAAATACAGCGAAAACTAAAACTGGAATAAGTAAAGACAGTCAGATACATCGAGAACTGACTAAATGTGATCCAACAGGGAGCCTGTTAGTTGTCAGCAACACAAGGGGTAGTGCATAGAAGTGCTGAGCGGGGTGGGGGTTGAGACCCAAGTGGGGGGGGAGGAGGGAGGGAGAGAGAGAGAGAGAGAGAGATCTGTTTGCAGAAGGTAGAAGATGCCTTTGCTAGGTGCTAGCGATGGCAAGACATTAAGATTCCTGTATTAAATGGTTCTTTAGGTTCTTTTTGAAGGTCCACAGAGTGGGCAGGCTAATAATGTTCTCATGGAGGAAGTTGAACCACAATGGTGCCCGATAGGCAATGGACCTTTGTCCTTGAGATGTCCGACATTTTGGAGTCAGGAAGGATTGCAGTCCTGAATTTTGGGTGGACCTGGAATTAGTGCTGGGAACTAGGGTTGTTGGATCCCAGTTGGGAGCTGACCAAGGCAGATCTTTTTGGCCAGGAGGCAAGATTGATATTTTAAGTGACCAAAGAGCGTTAGCCAGTGAACCTTTGCATAGATCGCAGGTGTGGGTTAATGCTGTGCACCTAAGGTGAGCCTGCAAGCATTATTAAGGGTAGTTTTATCTGTTGGAGGCAGTATCTGTGGCAGCAGAGCCATATACTTGCAGTCCGTAATCCACTAGGGAACCCAATGAACTGTGGACCGCTATGCTGAGGGCTTCAGGGGTCAGGCTCTGCCTATGGCGATAAAGTAGGCCTAAGTGTTTGTTGATTGCTTTTGCTGTGATGTCTGTGTGGAGGGCATAGGAGTGCGAGCTGTCAAGAGTGATTCTGAGATATCTGAAGTGATGAACACGTTCAAGGGGAACACCACCCCTATCACATATTGATAGCGGGTAGTTTTTGTGCTTGTTTTTAAAGCTGGTGAACAACATGGTTTTTGTTTTTTTGTAGTTCATTGTCAATTTATGATTTTTGAACCACGACTCAATGCTGGTGAAGTCATGTTGTAGCTGTTGCTCAACAGCAGTGGGGTCAGAGCCATTAGAAAGATAACCGCATCATCCGCTGAGAGAGGAGAATACTGCATTGACTGGCTAGGGGAAGGCAATCAGAAATAGGCTAAAGAGGAGGGGCCCAGTACTGACCCCCTGGAATGCCTGCGACACAAGCTTGGTGTTAGAGAGAAAGGTATCTATCCTGACTTGTTGTGTACGGCAGTGTAGGTAGTCATGAACCATGCAGCCACCTCAGAGGCAAGGCCTATGGCACTGAGTTGGTCAATTAGAAGGGCATGGTTGACCATGTCAAAGGCCTTTGTTAGGTCAATATAGATAGCCCTGACAAGATGGCCAAGATTGAGGGATTTCTGGATGAAGCCTGTGTATTCCAGGAGGGCTGTAGTTATGATATGCCCAGCCCTAAAGCCATGTTGCTCTGCTCATAGGAGCACATGCTTGTCCAGATAATTGACAAGTTGGTCGGTAACGATTCCAAGGGCCTTTAGAGTGGTGGTAGTATAGAGATGGGTCCATAGTTCCCGGGAGGGCACAATCCCCACCCTTGTACACACGGGTGACTACTGCAGCTTTCCATTTTTAGGGAATACTGCGAGACGGAGTGAGAGGTTAAGGATATGTGGGTGAGAGGGAAGGATTTCTTCGAGTGAGAGTGAGATTAGTTTTAGGTCGAGGTTATCCCCACTGAATCTCCCTTCCCAAGCACTTTATGAGATATTTCCTGGTTTCTCTGAAGGTAATAGTTTGGAAGCGAAAGGGTGGATGATGGGGATTGCATGGTGCAGCAGGGATGGTGGGGAGAAGTCGGTGGGAGAACATGCTGCAAGTCGGTGAAGGCATTGTTAAAGGTCTTGGCAATAGATTTAGGGCAAGGATAGGGGAGCAATCAATGCAGAGCATGGTAGGGCTGTTTGGGTTCTTCCTGGTGACCTCATTTAGGTTAGCCCAGAATTTGTGCCCGTCATTCCAGTTCTTGATTAGGCATCTTTATAGTATGTGTTTTTGGCTAATCAGAAGGTCCTGGTACAGTTGTTCCTCACATGTTTGTAGTTCAGGATATCAGACTGTTCATACTGTAGTGCACTAGCTTTGCAGCCTCACAACTAAGACAAAGAAGCCATGGGACTAATCTGAGGCCCTCAGCTTGCTGCCTGATTGTTCAGCTGTAATGTCATCATGAAAGGTGTAAAGCATGAAGTCATAATACTAATGGGATGTGAGGGGAAAAGCATTAGTTATAAAATGGGTCCTGGTCTGGAATGTGCCATGATTTGAGTGATGTGATTGGCTAATGAGAGTGCAGAAGAAGTACTATAATCTCTAATGACTCGCTGTCCACCCTTTGCAAATCTGTGTAGTCACTAGCCAATGGCAATGTAGCTTTAACAATGCTTGATGACATCACAGTACAGCAATGCTGCACTTGAAATGAAACAAACTGAAAGTAAAACAGTTGGGGGAAAAAGGCAACACAAACTATGCTTACACTGTTATTAAGGTGCTTTGTTCCTCCGGATTTAATTACTTAACTGCAAAAAGATATTCATTTTATAAGCAGGATAAGGCACTCCAGGATGTGTAATCATTGATATATACAGTGTGCACAGTTGTTGGGTGCTAACAATATTTGGCCTTTGGTTTCATGCTAATGCACCCAAGGCATCCGTGTAACTCAGTAAAACCACACACCCTGTAGTGTCTTATCCATTGTATATGTTGGCCTCTAAGTGAAGTGCCTTTCTATACATCACAACTTTATCATGCCGAAATATATGGTTCAGTGTAATAGTATATGGTTGCCCTTATTGTGTGTGAAATCCATACATACATTTTCATGTTGTAGGACAGTTCCAAGGGCCCAAAACATTGTAGTACTGTGGCATCACAATGATACTACAGCAACTTTTCTGCCTTGAACTGCACACCTACTCTGTCCACTCGAGACACCATCTAACAGATGTTTTCCCTTTCACTAGAAATCTTGCACTGTCATGGCAGTGAAACAAATGGCAGTGTTTTTTGAAACATGTTTCTAAAAGGGCTAACTTTATAGAAGAACAAGAAAATGCCTGAACCCTTCAAAAAGTGTACACAGATGCACCAGTCTGCCGACAGCGGCAGCGCTATCACCTGTGGCAGTTACTTTACAGGTTCAGAAACAGACTCAGGGCATCGGAGAGGCAGCCAGGGAAGGAGTACTGAGTGTCAGAGGGACTGATCTCCTCCTCTGGGGCTGCAGAGCCCGGCATGCACCTGACCCCTAGTGAGGCTAGGGATTAGGCAACCTGGGGTGGCCAGATGTGTATGGAGGTACAGCAGCTGTTGACACAAGCTGTGCAGGAATGAGCAATGTGTGTCATAATGGCACTGCACATCCACATCTCCTCCCAAGAACTGAGAAAACATCTGACCAGCAAGATAACATTGGTCCCTCACAAGCCCCGCACCTGGCTATCTAGGCCCTGTCCAGCAGAACCAGATCTGGACTGATGATGGGGGTTGGGGAGCCCCGCTGATCCCACTGAGAGGGAAGGGGCAAGCCCTGGGGGCAGATGCGTGACAAGGTAAAAGTTCTGGAGGACACCAGGGTGGTGGTGGTGGGGGGACTGGTAGAAAGGGGCTGGTAAGACAGGGGAGAAAAAAAGTGTAATAAAAAAGAAAAGTGACCACAGACATAAAAGGTGGAGATTTGCAGTCAAAAGTGACTCCAGTGACTCAGATTAGGTAAGTCACTATATAAAAATATACCAATCCTAGTCATTAGGAGAAGTGTATTTTCTGAAAAGAAAATTCTGCAGCCATAAGACTGTTGGGGGGGGGGAGAGTTGCTGGCGGTCACTAACAATTATCTCTAGCCGTTTCACTGAACGCTGCATTTTTGTCTCTCTCTGCAACAAATGCTGTGATTCAGCTGCAAAGTGAAATATTTAAAAATGTTCACTTTTTAAACCATATTATACAAAAAAGTATAAGGTCAGTCATACACACCAATGTAAGTCCCTTCTCTGGTCTGTGGAAACATACAACAGTAGCTCATTTACTGGGAGGGCTACATTGCATCCAATGCATTTACTGTGCACCTGCTTGACCTCTGGATTTGGGGTGACCTTCCGGGTTGACGATGAACTCTCACAGTTTGGTCAGGATTTCCTCCAATTAATGAATTCATTAGGTCTAGCACAGGGTATTACCTCTGCAACTCACATTCGTGGTCATTCACTGGACCTCGTTTTTCTGCTTGGGGTGGAGATCGATGATCTGGTGGTGAAACCAGTGAGTTGGTCTGATCACTATACTGTCAGGTTTAGGTTCGAGGCACCACCTAACAGACTTGCCCATATGGAGATGGACCAATACTGCCCCTTAAGGGGATTGTCCCCAGGTGGTTTGATGGAGGTATTGGACCTATCAGACATGATGAAGCTATACGAGAAGCCAGGGAGCTGTTGCTGGCCTATAATAAGTCTATTACTGGCGCCCTCGACTCTATAGTGCCTGTCCAGGTTTGTCCCCTCACATCTCGCCAGAAATCTCCTTGGTTTGATGAGACTCTGAAGGAGATGAGGAGGAGGGACAAAGGTTGGAGAGGTGCTAGAGGAAATCTGGTGTGGAGAGGCCAAACTTAGATTGGTAGACCATTATAAAGACTACCAATCGACAGCCTCTGGTAAAAGGCAGAGTTCCTGTCCAAGGAGTTGCTGCGACACAACAGACCAGTTAAGCTCTTCCATACTGTCAATGGGTTGTGCAATCCAACCTTTCTCCAGTTACGGGGAGCCTTTTCACAGTCTAGATGTGACGAGTTTGCTCAGTTCTTTGCTGATTAGATTACCACGATCAAATCAGAGATCCAATCAGCGCCCTCAAACGAACCTGGTGGTGATGGGTTCACAGTCACAAGTACTCTGCCTGTCTGGTCTGACTTTGGCCAGTTGGATGTCGTGGATGTTGTGTGGATCATTCAGGAGTTGCAGCCAACCACTGCAGTTTGGATCCAGGGCCAACATGCCTCCTGTTGGGGTGCATGGAGGTCATCGCGGTCATAGCTAGGATAGTCCGTTGTTCTTTAGTGACAAGGATTTTCCTGAACTCCTGAAGGAGGCGGTTGTGAAACCACTCCTGAAAAGCTTCACTGAGCCAGACGTCCTGGCAAACACAGACCTGTCTCTAACAAGGCAAGGTTATTGAGAAGGCGGTGACCACACAACTGGCTGATCATTAAACAACTCATAACATCTACGACTCTCTCCAGTTTGGTTTCAGGAAGAGGCATAGTACAGAGACTATCCTTGTCCAGGTGCTGAATGATCTCCTGCTGGCGAGGGATCGAGGGAGCCATTCCGTCTTGGTGCTCCTTGATCTCTCAGTGGCATTCGACACTGTGGACCATGAGGTGATGTTGGAGCACCTGTGGGCATGCTGCAGACTGGCTGGGAGTCCACAGCTGGTTTAAATCCTTCCTCATGGGCTGGACACAGAGAGTAGTATCAGGAATGTTTTCCTTTGCCTCCCTGCCCCTGTCATGTTGGGGTCCCACAGGAGTCTCTGTCTTATCCCAGTGCTGTTGGCAGTGTGTATGCTGCTGTTGGGAACATCATTAGTAGTATGGGCTAAGTTTTCACTACTACACAGATGATACCCAGCTCTACATGTCCTTCGCACTGGGGCAGGAGGAGACGGTCTCTGTTTTCAACAACTGCCACACTGAGATTCAAGACTGGATGAAGATCAACTGGCTGAAGTTAAATCTGGATAAGACCAAATTATTGGTGTTAGAACATGGTCACCAGGGCAAGAGGGTGTAGGCTGGTGAGACCTCAGGAGTTTGGCTCAGGTCCCAGTTGCTTACCTCAGATAGGGTGAAAAATCTGGGTGTTGTGCTTGACTGCAGCTTGACACTGAAATTGCAGGTGTCGGCTGTGATCAAAGCCTTGTTCTACCATCCAAGAAACATTGCCCAGGTTAAACACCTGAGCTCCCCTGATGACCTCCCAACTTTGGTTCATGCCTTTGTGACCTCTTGCCTAGATTACTGCAATGCCCTATACCTAGGGCTACGGGGGGTGGGGTAGATCTTTGCCGACTGCAGCTAGTGCAGAATGCAGTGGCCAGGTTGTTGACTGGCTTACTTAGATCTTGCCACACCATGCCTGTGCTCCGCTATCTGCACTGGCTGCTTATAAATGCAGATCTCCTTCAAGGTTGGGTTGCTGACCTATAGAGCCCTACATGGACAGGGACCCAGCTACCTGCAAGATCTTCTTTGTCCCTGCTCCCTCCCCCCCTTTCTGCTCCACTGATGAGGGATTGCTAGATATGCCCAGGGCTAAACTGAAGTCATATGGGGCCCGTATGTTTGCTTTTGTGGCCCCAGCCCTGTGGAATTCTCTACCTCGTCAGGTTAGAGAGTGCCAGACCATCGACCATTTTAAGATTCAGTTGAAGACATTTTTACTTAGCCAGGCATTCTCTGAATGAGAGTTTTACTTAAGGATTTTAGTACTGATGATATTATGGATAATTTCTTATAAGGGAATTTTCTGACAGTGTGTAAAGTGCTTTGATTCCTTGAAATTTGTGCTATATAAATAACATATTGATTGATTGATTGAGAAACAAAGTCCACAATGATGGTTAGAGTCTAACAGGGTGCACACAACCGAAATGCACACAAGTGGAATGCACTGTACAACGAAAATAAACGTGAGTACAGACAGATACATTAAATGTGCAACTTACATTTGTGTACATAAGATTCCTTTGGTTTCAAGGTTACACAGGTTACTTAATAGAGATTATTGCTCTTATTAGGTTAGTTACACTTTTGTTACCATCTGTTTAGAAATTCACAGGGAGATTTCACCGTCAGTTTAACAAATAGGCAAGTAGTAGAGACTGTTTGCAGGAGTAGGCTGCCGTGTGCTAAGTGCCTAGGTCAGCAGGGGTTTTCAGGGGTCACGTGCTTGGGTGAGAGTAAGGCAACCAGAGGAGGCTTTGTTCAGGTGTGTAGAATGGCAGCCTGGGAGGCTTTGTCCTGGGAGGTGGGGTCCAAGGTGAGAGAAGGATGATAGGAAGTATAAGGAAGAGTGGTCGGGGGTAGGAGGTAGGGAGAGGAGGTGACAAAGGTGGGGGCGAAATGAGGTTAGGAAAGGGGAAGGGTGGAGGGGTGGTACAGTGTGGGGAGTGGAAAAAAGGGGAGGGCAGTAAAGGGGGTGGTAGGAGAAGTGTGGAGATAGAAGGGGTGGCAAGCAAAAAGGGGGGGCAAGGGGGAGATGGGGAGGAAAAGAGGGACATCCCCACGGGGGCAGAGTCCATCCTTCCTAATTCACTAACTGCAGGACTTCAGTTGGTGAAGCAGAAAGTCTTCTTGGGTTTCAGACAGTTTTGGTCGAGGCTGCTTGGCAGTTCATATGGTACAGTAATTACAGAAAAGGAAAAAAGGATGATTCATGCCCTCAGCCATGGGTTGGGCTATTACTGAGAAGCTCTTAAAATATTCCTTTCACCCTCCATGTCTCCCTGTCATTACCAGATTTAGAAACTGTAGGACACCCCACCATAGGGGAGAAGGAATGAATCAGAATTTAGTATTTAAACTTTGGTTTCAACATTTTTTCTTATTTTCTGTCTCACAGAATGTTGCCAGCTGTTGGGAGGCAGGGATTTTCTTCTGGGAAAGGATACCCTGATCCTGACTGGGGGACCGCAGCTGGACCAGGACCGGGACTCCCAACCCCCACCTCACCAGCCCCACTGAGGCAGAAGTCCCAAAAGGCCAAAAACAGCCTCTTCAATTTTTAAACCAAGTGTCCTAGCTCCCTAGCCAGCTGGACACTGAATACAGCTTTTTCACAAAGTTTAGTAGGGTGTCAAATTCCTGTTTCCTCTCAGGAAAGCACTTAGGCTTTTACTCACTGTTGCACAGGAGTGATGATTCTTGGCAGGCTGTATTCCATCTGGGACTGTGTATGAACAGTGGTGCCATGTATTTCTGAATTGCTAGTGCTTTTGTCTCACACAGAAGCTGGAACTACACATGGATGTGAGATGTTGGTAGCTTAGTGTCCTCTCACCAACTGTCACTGACAGACTAGAATGGGGCAAATGCTGCTGCAGCAAGCCCCGCCCCCTGCTGTGACTCACAGGCACCAACTCTGAGGATTTAACTGTTTGCAGTCTGGAACTTACCAGTCTTACAAAAGGATACACCAAGGCTTGTGTGTCTATCCTGGGGTTGGATTGACATCAGGGACCTCTCAAACATTGTTTTTAAGGTTCCTATGGTGTCATCTCAACCATTCGATGAAAACACAGCCTTGTTGGGTGTGGTTGCCCTCACACTATTCTATATGTTATGTATAGAATTCCATGCAATTCTAAATACTGTTGCAGCACATTAGTGATATCAGAATGCTATTGTACCACAGTAGCTATGTCACCACTGTGGTAAATAACAACATATAATTCTATGTTTATTTAGATTCTTTATGCGTACCTACACTGTAGAATACTCATAGTAAAGATATCAGCAAGACTAAATAACACCCTAAGTGAACTATTTGTTATTAAATGATATGAATTACAAAAAATGTTGCCAACTCATGTAGCTGTTAAATCTTATTCTGTTGTTTGCTGTTTTCTGTTTATTTGACCACTGTTTAAGACAAGAGTTAGAAAGAAAGTAAATGAATTCAAGCAGACATTCAAGGCTGATGTTTTCGTCTTGGGTTCAGATGACATTATAGAGACCTCTTGAGCTTCACTCTCAGGTCTATGATGTCATCTCACCCTCGATGAAACATGGCCTTGCTGTATATAGTTGTCCATATGTTATTCTATGTATAGTGTCTGAAGAAAAAGTAACAGTGCTACAGATATTAGTAAGCAAAACCTCACAATAAGGTGTGTAGCAAACGCTGCCTCATGTCCAGTCCAGCATGCCTTGTAGAAGTACTGAATCCTTGGCCTTATTAAGGCTTAGCCTGGCAGATTAATTTACAGTTGTGACCTGAGCAAAGGGAAACAGGGAGCAGCATGGGTAGCTAATCACAGTAATACGTGGTGTGAAAAATTTACAGAAGTCAGTTTATCCAGCAATATAAGCAGAAGATGGAAACACCATAATGCATGGTATTCAGTATATACAGTTGCAACCAGGAGATCCTGGGTTCACGTCAGTGGTGCCTCCAATTTTGTAACCGAACTACAACTATCAGGTGGAAGTCTCCAGGGGTCGGGTTGGTGGTATTTTTGTGTTATTAGCGCTGTGCAGTGCCTCCATTATGTAATCCCCTACCTGGGACCTGGGCTCAGGAGAAAATGTCACTCGGCATGTTGGCTAGGTTTGGCTGCTCTGCACAGGGACACCCAAATATTCCAGACACAGGAATCAGTAACTGAATATCCATACAAGGAGTTGGGATTCTAAAGTGTGGCTTTTATTCACAATAGAGATGCACGGATATCCGATCCGGTGATCCAATCCGATTGGATTTTCCGCTTTTTCATGGTATCCACCCCGATTGGGTAATGCCTATTTAAAGAGCCGGTTCAGGTAAGTGATCTGAAGGGTCTAGGGTGGAGTATGCTACTCTGCATTGCTTTCCGCTAAAATGGCTCACTGAAGCCTAGTCGGGTAGTATTTCTATCTTGCTGCTGACATGGATTCAAAAGCAAAATGTATTCTGTGTACTGCACCTACTTTAATAAGTCAGGGATCATCTGTCAAAAGTTACGGGACATCAAGTCTTTTAAATCATTTAAAAAATAAGCATAAAGCAGAGCGTGCAGAGCTGTTAGCCCAGAAAGCAAAGCTTGCACAGCTTTCAAAAGAGTTCCATGAGCCACCAGCAAAGCGAATTAAGAAAGAACAGCCCACACTTGAATCTTGCTCAGCCAGAGCCCTTTCATTTCCCACTGAGCATGCAAGGGCTAAAAATATCACAGAAAGCATAGCAGAGATGATGGCTTTGGATGAGCAGCCCTATACCATTGTTGATAACGTGGGGTTCAAAAGGCTACTTTCAGTGTTAGAGCCAAGGTATGTGACACCTTCGAGGAGGTATTTCTCAGATAATGTTATCCCCCGCCATGTATGAAAAGCTTCGGCTGAAGCTAATCACTGAACTACAATCTGTTCAAGCAATTAGTTTCACCACTGATACGTGGACTGCAGAGCATTCCATTGAATCATACCTTTTAATCACTCTGCATTGGATAGATGGAAATTACAAGCGCAGAGGTGCTATGTTGGATCTTAAGCATTTAACAGAAAGGCACACTGGTGAAAATTTATGCAGAGAGTTTGTGCAAGTTCTTGATAATTGGGTTCTGCAAGCCAGTCAAAGGCATTTAGTTATTAGGGATAACGGCCCTAACATAACAAAGACAATGAAGTTAAGAGGTGTTCCAAGCAATGGGTGTTTAGCACATGCTCTGCAGCTGATCGTCCATGATGCCATTATGAGAACAAAGTCCTGTGAAGACTTGCTGTCTGTTGGGAGAGCGATAGTGGGGCATTTTAAGCACCCCAGTAGTGCAACAGAAAAGCTAACAGCTTTACAGAAAAGCCTTCAAGTGCCTGTACAGACTAATTCAAGATGTTCCTACCAGGTGGAATAACAGTTACTATATGTTAGAAAGACTGCTAGAGCAGAGGCGAGTCCTCACCGTATACGCTTCCGAAACTGAGAACCGAACCCTGAGCTCTACACAATGGGCGCTAGCTGAAAGTATATGCTGCATATTAAAGCCCTTCGAGCATGAGACTAGAAGGCTCAGCCTGCAGTCAGCTTGCATGTCAGACATAATCCCCACTGCCACTGTTCTTTATCATGCAATTGAGAACATTAAGATACCTGGTTTGCTATCAATGCGCAAAGCTCTGTTGGTGGCTATGGACACTCGATTTAAGCATGATGAAGCATCAAAAGAACTGGTAGCTGCTTCATTTCTTGACCCCCGTTATAAATTGCATTTTTTTAGAATTGACAGAGGCAAATCATTTGCCCGTGCTGTTGTCAAAGAACTAGTTGTTGAACTCTATAATTTCAAGCCCAGAACAATGAAGGATGTACTGCCAGAAACTACACTGGAGCCTGAGTGTGAGGCCGAGGACCCATGGGACACCTTTACACAGTGTAATGCTGTGCCACAGGAAAGGAAGTGCTTTAGTTCTCTCTCTTTGCTGTTGTGTGCTTTGTCTACAATTTATAATACCCATTTCTAAATACGATACTAAGACATACCTTCTCCTCCCACAGCTCTTGAAAATGCAGAGGTCGTATCAAGAAATACTGAGACTGAAATATACCTTACTGAGCATTTACTCCCCAAAAAACAACACCTGATGCCATACGTTACTGGGAAATTCACCATCTTCTCTTCCGATGCTTTCAGATTTGCAAAACGCTACCTGTTAGTTCCACTTGAAGCGTTCCCAGTGAACGGACATTCAATGTTGCGGGTGACATTATTACAGAATGTCGCTCGCTTATCGACAGAGAATGCAAACATCTTACTACTCTTGAAACAAAATCTGTTACAAAAGTTCTAAACTGTATTGCAATTGTGACATTTACTAACCCATACAGTAGCCATTTGGAATTTGGCATTTGAACCCCCCCTTATTATCTAAGTCAATTGTGCATTATGCTTTTTAAAGTTTGTAATAATAAAGTGTAATGGTACAACGCTGTGCAATATCATATAGCAAACTTGCTAAATGCACGTTTTGTAAATAAATATAAAATCTGTTACGATGAATTCGTTGTATTTATTGGTATCCGAACTGATGTTGAATCAAAACCGGTCAGTTCAAAATCAAAAAATATCAGGACCTATAATCCAGGATAAAAGTGGTATCTGTGCATCTCTAATTCACAACAAGAAGGAACAATAAAGCATAGATGGACCCCCACAGGGCTACACTCCTGGTAATGAGGATTTTCCTCCACAGACACACATCTTCTTAAATCTTAAACCCTCGGGTTTTAGAAACATGCAGGGCACACTGCCCTAGTTTTACTCTTCTATGGTTTCCCTGGCTCAGCTCCCTTGATAGCCCTTGGACTAGTTATCCATTTATCATGGAGATTTACTGGTGGCTCCCTATACCACCCCTGAGCACTTCTGGCTCCATCAGGGAATCTTCTTCAACAATCCCACATCTGGGTACTTTCCTCGAGCACTGGCCAAGTACCCAAGGGAAAGCAATAAGGTGTCCCAAAGTGAACCCATGGAGGTGAATCTTGGTTACGCCAGATGCGGGTCTCCACCTCTTGCTCTCATAATTCACTACCCACCATTCCTCTGACTTTAACACCTTATCTCTGAAAAACACTTTTTCATGTAGCTTATCCATAAATGTATTTCACATTTAATCTACTAGCTTTTAACTTCTAATATCTGACTTGAAGCTGGTTTATTAAGTGGCTGTGTCCATTTCTCTAGACCCCCACTGTTAAAACAGTCCAAATCCACAAGCTTCTAAGAACAGTACTTGGCTGTCCTTTTATGACCCACAGTAACAATTCTTAAAACTCACACAGTATCTGGTAAAAACATAAGCCCTTTGTAAGAGCAGACTCAGCCTTGGTTGCAGGTGCCTCACAGGCTTTCTTTTTCTCCTCTGGAAAGACATACAAACTTCTGACGCCTCAGCACAAATCTCCTTTAGGCAGCTTCTTTTCCTTTAGTCGTGCCAGGGATTGCCCCTGGAGGCAGGCTGGTTTCTTTCCCCGTCTCTGCAGGGATGGGGCCCTAAACCACCGGAAGCGGTCTCTACCACTTCAGCCTAACACTTTGGGTGTTCCTCTTCTGGTGAGAACACACACCCTAAAGGACAGGTAGCTCTCTGGCAGAGCTAAAGGCTCTGAGGGCCTGCAGCTGCAGCACACCTCTTCACTCCACTGAGCCCACTACTGAACTACTACTGACTGACTTCAAAACCTCCCAACATTCTATCCTAACTTCCTTAGCTGCAACATTCCAAAGTGGCTGTTGCAGCTGCGACAGTTCTAAAATGATGTCATCCCTCAGTCTCAGCTGAGACCAAGAACAGAGTGAGACAGTGTGAAATCCATTCAACTGGAATTTCACAAGCTGCCTTCCCTGCCTGCCACTAGGCCTAACTGGGATTCTAGTAACCCTGGGTAACAGTGGGGTTACACAGTACAGAGGAAAAATATACTAATTGTTTTAGAGCAGATTGGGTGGGCCAAGCAGTCCTTTTCTGCTAACAAATTCTATGTTTCTATGTTTTCTGTGTGTGTGTGTTTGTGTAGGAGAGGTAAACCTTCTGCCAGTATAATTCTACAGAAGTTTGAATGCTTGTATTCCATTATAAACAAGCATGCCATTTATTGAACCATATCTCTCAACCTCTCAGCATTAAAATTCATAGCACTGGCCTTCAAAATTCAGAGAAATGGCCAGAATGTGTAGCACTTTCTTATTTTAAAGAATACTATGTCTACAAATAGTGGGCCCCATAAATTTCATATTAAGGAATGTTTCTATCATGTAAGTTCAATGATTTAATAGTTGGTGTGTCCAGAAATAACTCTCACATTATTAAGAACATCAGAAATCCTTTGATGAGCAAGGTAAATTTCAATGTAAAAATCATGGCACTATACCAAATTCACTATGATTGAAGTATGTATTGAACCAAAGTCACTGGGTTCTGGAACTGTTAATTAACTCATTGGGTCCAGTACCGCCATATGGCGTCAGAACCATCCATTGCTGAACCCGACCCAAAATGGCCACCCAGACCCAATGAGTTAATTAAAAAAAGAATATTGCTCAGGAAAAAGACTGAACTACAATGGGGCCCTAAATATCGAAAAAAGGAATATTTCAAAATAAACACACAAAGCAATACACTGGGATGATACATGCCCAAATTTACAATTATGTATTAAAAATGTAAACAACAGGGTTGACATTCCCTTTAAGCACTTAGCACAATGTATTTGTGGTCTGTGCAATTCTGTAGTTGAAAGAGACATACTTTAATGTACATCAAGTTCTAAAATGGTACTCATACTACTGTGTAAATCAGAATCACTCATACCATTGTGTAAATCAGACTCACCCAGTGTGTTTACTAAATTAGTAAAGAACAGCAAAGGCAAAACAATGAAAGCATTGAAACTGGTATTTTTTTTTGTAATTCTTTGGTAACCAGGTAAGACCCACAAGGAACAAGTGCCTGTTTTCAGGGGCAACCTGGGAGCACTGGGGAGGTTAAGTGACTTGCTCAGAGTCACACAGTATGCAAGTAGAGGTTATGAGAATCAAACCCACGTCCACTGGATGTGCCAAGCTCCTTCATAGCTTCATAGCCAGGGTGGGGGCTGACCAATCGAGCAGACTCAAAAGACCATTAGGCCTATTCTGCTGGCATTTTAGTATGTTAGTATATTGGCTCATTACTCTAACCTCTAGGCTATACTGCCAGCCAGGTATTAAAAGAACAGCTTCTACAAGAAAAACTTGCTTATAGGTTCAGTGCAGTGCTCCTGCTAAATGTGCTCATTCAGATAGGTATCTCCAGCTGAACCAAATGGTTTGATAGAGACACTATCAGAAACCTGCAAGACTAAATACTGGGCACAAGGGTGATAAGTTGTTGAAGTTTAGCTTATTGCCTAGAAGGACAAAATGTGAAACCCATGATGAATAAGGGTTATAAGACAGCTAAGTGCACCACAGTTGGCAGCAGGAGTGTGCAGTAATGTAATAGGGCTTGCATGCCTCAGCTGTCTCCACAGTGGGACCAAGGCCTTGCAACTCGTTATGTACCTACAGAACACATGGAGCTTCCCAATCTGTAAGTGAAGTAGCAAGCTGTCCCTGTAAAAGGATATAAGGGGCCTGTCCAATGATAGCAGCAGTGCTACCATATTGCTCTGCGATGTGGGAGACCCACTTCATGTTAAACTACAAGGCTCCCTCCTCAGGCTTCAAATAAATCTTTGAGGCAGTGCACTTAGTGAAGCACTGGCCAAGTCTGCCTCTTACAGAACTACTCCTCACTGGCTGTTTCACAGTGGAACTGGTATAAACACTGCATTTAGTATACTAAGAAGTAACATACTGGGGAGAAAGCTTGGGAGAAAAGCATCCTGTATAATATAAAACCAGTGCATGAAAAGAACAAATAGCCAGCTTGTTCGGTTTCTTCCTCTTTTCCAAACCATCCACATACATGCTGAAATCAAAATTGTTGTGTGGACAAAACATAGAAGCATTTATAGCATCTGCAGTCTTATAAGGAAGCTGAGGGTCAGAAATTAGAATGGCAGCTCTTATTAAGGGAAGGGGAGAAGGTACATAAGGAGTAAAATTCTAGTGAGCAGCGTGAAGGGATGGAAAAACTTTAACCACCTTTGTCAATCGTCCCTGATATGAAGGAGTACCCTCCTCCTCCTCAACCTCTTTACACCACAATAAACAGTATTAAAAGAAAGAAAAGAAAGCAGGATGAAAGTTTCTGTAACACTCACAGTTACTGTTCTAGTTATGTAATCCATTCAAAAGCAATATTTTTTGCACATTGTTACACGCATTATAGCATTTTTTTCAGTGTGATTTTGCAATTGAGAGAAAATGTAGTGTTAGCAGAGGAAACGATGTAGGAGATTGCTATTGGCTGCATCAGGGAGAGGTCAGTATTTAGTTATAGACTACAAGACAACTGAAAAAAGATCCCGGTATACATGCTCGGATCTCCAAATTATACCAAGCTCTGGAAGTGATCACTTTGCTCTAAAAGTAATATTTTGTCCTGGCAACCTTGATTATTTGTAAGGCACCAGATCTTGGGTAACTAGAGGCTGTTTATAATGTTTTGTTAGAGATGTTTTTCATTCCCCAAAATTATCCATGTTTAACTGTAGCAGAATAAAGAGTGATATGAAAATCTATATTTTGTAATGTTATGTTTTTATGAGCAGCATTCTTTTATTTTTATGAACAACATTCTTTTGCAGTTCTCTTCATGGAACCAGTGATATGGAGCTTTAACCGTGTCACTGTTCATGTCCAGAACTGATCATGGTTAACAACTCATGTTTAACATTCTGTAGTCAAACCATGACATAGTAAAAGCTTTAATTTACTGGTTCCATGAAACGAACTGTGCAGAAAGGTGTCCATAAAAAGGCAACTACTAAAAACACAGTTTTTCACTTCAGTGTTTATTCAGGTACAGTTACATATGGACCATTTGAAGGCATGAATTTAATTTTTGTAAATAAGAACATTACTAACTGCTGCCAATTAGCAGAAACTTCCTGTTTGGTTTATGAAGTGTGGGGAGGGTGGTGTTTGAAGGGGGAGGGAGGCGTTGGTCAGATGTCTGCCAGGTGCATCAGCCATTACCCATTAGGGGTGTAGACAGGCTAGGGAGAGTGCTTAGTAGGATGTATCAGGTAACAGAGGTCCTGCACTTAGGTACCAATGACCTGGCTAATTAGAAACCAGAAATATGTAAACTGAACTACCAGAAGCTGGGAGATAACGTGAAGGGAAAGGTAGCTACATAGGCCTTCTTGGTAGACTATTAGAAGGGTGATGTAATTTTGTTGCCACAATTAGGGCACTGGAACAACGGTGAGAGTGACTAGGGTGATCTTGATTTTGATATTCGCCTCTCGGCATGATTTGCACCTGACAGTTGCTCCCTCTTTCTGGTCATACCCATACGGAGTTAGTTATATTTTTGTCAGGGTTGCGGGGGCAGAGCCCCTGCATTGAGTGGTGGGCCCCAGAAAACAGTGATATTTTCCATACGGTGCTTTGGTGCTCTGGCTCCCAGGAGCTGCAATGCCTGGCACTCTGACACCAGGCGCCATGTGCCTGCACCCTATCAAAATGTCAACAAAATGACTGTCACACCGATAGGGGTGAAACAGCCTTCTTGAAGGTCCTTTCTGTGTGGGGCAAGGGGAGAAAAGGGTCTGGAGGGGAGTAAATAGAACCTTTCAACAAATGGTTGAAAGGTTGATGTCATGAGAAAGGGTATCACTTTATGGGAGACTGGGAGGACTTCTTGCACCTCTCCCTCCTTGCACCTCTCCCTCTTTCCACTCCCTCCCTCTACCATATTGTCCCCTCCACCCTCTACCATTCCACCCCAATCCACTTCCACCAGCTATGTTCTATTTGACAACTGCCTCTGGCAGAGCTCTCCTGTATTTATTATGAGACTGTATATTAAATCTGTTTTATCTGCTCTAAACCTGCACTTACTTTATTGCTTATTGCATGTTGCTCCACTGTGTACCACTGTATTGTCTTGTCCCTGATGTGGAACCTTTGTAAAAAAGCCTTGGCTCAAAGGTACTTGTAATCCTAGACTTAAATAAATAAATAAACTTCTGGGACAGAAGGCTCTTTAAAGGAGACGGCCTTCTCCTGATGAGGGAGAGAACTAGCATGCTTGAGCAAAAGCTGGATGTCTACGTGAAGGATATTTAAATTGAGTAGAGGAGGCTGTTGCTGTTATAAACCTTGAGGAAGGGGGACAAGGGAAGCTTAGTTAGGGCTGCACCATAAATGGGGCATGGGATAGCAGAGTCTAGGAATGGCACAGACAGGGATCAAGCTGGTTCAGGAGGAAGTGCTAAGGGGAGGGGGGGTCACAATAAACCAGCAATGAATAGGAGCAATAAGAAAGAAAGGACTAGGTGTGAGGACATGAGCCAGAGCATAGGTAAGAAATAAGTGGGAAAGACTGGGAGCTGGAGGGTGGCCTGCCTGAATGCCAGGAGCCTGGGTAATAAAATCAGTGAGTTCCAGGTGATGACAGCAGATGCTAAGTTAGGTCTGGTGGCCATTACTGAGACTTGGGCCACTGGCAATAATGACTGGGACCTGGCTGTATCAGGGTGTACCCAGTACTGGAGGGATAGGGGTAAGGGTAAGGGGGGAGGAATAACTATCTATGCTAAAGATAGCATGGGGTGGATGAGGAGTAGAATCAATATAGGTGCAGCTAAAACAGCTTCAGGGGAAAAAGATAGGAACAGAGGTGATCTATAAACAGTCAGACAGGAGGTTGAAGGAAAGAAGTAATTAGTAGAAGAAATTAAGAGGGGGCAGCTAAAGGGAACATAGTAGTTGTGGGAGATCTGAGCCTACTGGACATAGACTGGTATACCCCAGCAACAAAGCACACCAGACATCAGGACTGCTTACTGGTACACCTAGTCAGAGAACATAGAAGCAAACTACCATTCTTGATGTGGTGCTTACCAACTTGAAAATGGTGGGTAGGTTCCAATGACCATACCTTATAATTGAACTAGCCCTGGTTAAAGTCAGACAGTTGTCAAAACTGTGGTTCTTATTTATTTATTTATTTCTAGGAAGTACCTTTGAGCCAAAGACTCTTTACAGAGGTTCCATGTCATAGTACTACATGAGCATAATATCATTTACAATAGTTACAAGTACAAAAGCAGATACAAGGAGGTTCCATGCCTAGAAAGACATGAGTACATCAGGTTTAGAGGTTACATAATTACAATAACGAGGGATTACATAGTAAAAATACAAATACATAATTTATAGCAGGCTAGGTTGACAAGAAGTTTAATTGAACAACTTGAGAATCTACAGGATATAGAGCAAATCAGGTAGGAACAGAGGATGACATAGTCTGTAAAATAATTAACTAATACTATATGCAAGGGGCAAGAACTTGATGGGCAGCAGTTCTTTTGTCTGAAGTGCTAAATAGTGTAGTCATAGGGAGGACTAGACTCAATGGGGGAATGCTGAGGCGGGGACCTGGATCCTGCTAGGAGTGTTAGTCAGCAAGAAGAAAGGAGAGAGCAAGGGTGCGGTTAGAAAGAGGTTAGCAGGAAGAGGAGGAAGAATGTGTGTGTGTGTGTGTGTGTGTGTGTGTGTGGGGGTCCTGGACTAGAAGGGCACATTTGACCAGATGAGGGAAGTAGCCAGGGGAAAAATGGAGTTTGGGGATAAGATCAGATGGGTTTAGGAAAAGTGGGGTGCAGTTAAAGGCAAGGTAAATTTTATTTATAGAGCATCCTTTCTTGAAATCTCAGGGTGCTTTACAATCAGAATAATATAAAAATAGTAATAAAATACATACATAAATTAATACAGAATAAAAATAACTGCTGTTAAAACTATCTAATGGGTCCATTCTCAAAGCAACTAACTCATGCTTGAGGACAGTCACCAAAGGTAACAAGTATAGGAGAGGAACCTGGTTGTCTAAAGAAGTAAGGGAAGTGGTGAGGGCCAAAAAAGATCCCTCACTTGGTTACAAGAAGTACCAAGGGAGGAGGAAGAGGTGGGGAGGGAGTCGAGAGGAAGCTGAAAGAGGCTAAGAAGATGGCCAGGGTGCAAAACAGACCAGAGCTAAATATTGCAGATGGTGCCAAGGGGAGAAATATTTTTTCTGGTATATTGGGGGGGGGGAAGGAAGATGGAGGGAATTGTTAGGTTAGCAGAGGGGGTGAGGGTAATCAAGGATGTTGAGCAGAAGGCAAATGCTTTAAATAACTACTTCTGCTCAGTATTCACACTGGAGGATGGAGGGCCTCTACCAGTGATTGGGATTAAGGCATCAGCTAATGGTGTTCAGTAAATGGGGTAGGTTGAGATTACAATGGCTAGAGTAGGAAAAAGGCTCATTGCCCTGAAAACAGATAAAGCACTGGGCCTGGATGGGTTACACCTGAAAGTGCTCAGAGAACTGTCTTCAGAACTGGATGAGCCTTTTCCTTAGCTATTCAATACTTCACTGTAGTCTGGGGTGGTTCTCCAAGACTGGAGGACTGCAGACCTGGTCATGCTTCACAAGGGAGGAGATACAGAGGATCTAAACAATTACCAACTGTCAAACTTACCTTCTCTATAGGTAAACTGATGGAAACCCTAGTTAAGGAAAGCTCAGTGACCCACCTGGAAGTAAACAGCAGGCTAGTAAACAACATGGGTTCATAGCAGGGAGGTCATGTCAGACCAGACTGATGGTGTTCTTTGACCGGATCATGAGGGTGGTAGGTGAAGGGCAGTTGCTCGATTTACTCTACTTTGATTTCAACAAATCCTTTGACTCTGTGTCACACAAGAGGCTGCTGAAGTTGTTAGATGACTTAGGAGTGGGGAAAGAGTTAACTAGGTAGGTGGGGGTGATGGCTTGGAGGAAGGCAATGAGGGTGGGGTCGATGGGGCCAAATCAGGAGACAGAAGGGTCACAAGGGGGTACCACAGAGGTCAGTGACTTGTCCTTTTAAATATGTTTACTATTGACATAGGGGAAGGTATACAGGAGAAGAAGTGTAGTGAGGGTGTTACAAAGGGATCTGGAAAGACTGGAGAGGTGGTCAAAAGTATTACAGTTGAGATTCAATCCCAAGAAGTGCAAGGTAATGCACATAGAACCAGCAGACAGAGCACTGGATGGGAGGGGTTAGGCTGGCAACTACAACTGAGGAAAGAGTCCCTGGAGTCATTATCAGTGACTCTTTCAAACAAACCAGTCAGTGTGACACAGCCTACAGTAAGACAACAAGAATGATGGGGTGACTTGGGAAGGGGTTTGACAGTAGGAAAAAGTAAGGGATAGTACCCCTGGTGAGGCCCATCAGTTCTGGAGTCCACACCTGAGAAAGGAGAGGGATAGACTGGAGTCAGGATGGTGAAAGGTCACCAAATATGATTCACAGTCAACAGGGCAGTTCCTATGAGGAGCAGTTAGAGGCCCTGAACATGTACTCACTGGAGGTCAGAAGAGGAAGCTTAACATGATAGTGACACTTTCACATTTCTAAGAGGAATAAATAGTGTGCTCAGCGAGGACCTATTCAGTAGAAATACTGTAGGGGCAGTAATGAGGGGCATAAATGGAAGCTGGTAGGGGTAAGTTCAGGAGGGATGCAAGTAAGTTCTACTTCACTGAGAAGGTGGCTGAGCCATGGAGCAGCTACCATTACAGGTAGTGGGAGTATAAATGGGCTCAGACACAGTTGGGACAGGGTAACAGGACTGATGGTTCTACTGAGGGTAACTAGAAGTGACAGATTCAAGGAAAAGGGCAGGGGTAGAATCCTCATCAGGATATTGGGTCAGGGGGTGTACTAGGGATATCTACTTGGATAGATTGGAGGACCCTTGATCTTTCTCTGCTGGTAGTGTCTATGTTTCTGCGTTTCCATCTCAGATGACTGGAGACTTGCAAGTAACTTAGAGAAATCCAAAATAGTAATATTTGGATCTAAAAAGTAATCTCATTCCTGGTATGTAAATATTACAAAATTAGAGCCAGTATCTGTATTGAATTACTTCGGAATTTTATTCTCTGAGAACAGTTGATGGGTCAAGAATATTAACTGTAGGTTGGGTGGAGCTGAATGTTCCCTAAATAGAATATTAGGTTTTACAGAAAGTATGGGGGAAGCACCCTAATACAGCCCTTTCAAGTGTTCAAGGCTAAGGTCAATATACAGATTTTATAGTGGGTAGATATTGGGGGGGGGCTGAGAATAAACTGGAAAAATGCAAAATAAATTCTTAATAGCACTACTTCGTGCACTCTAGGCACTCTGGATGCCTTTTAAGAGCTGAAATGGAGGCACTCCAAATGAAACTGGCTCTCACTGAAGGGTATAAGTTATTGGCTCAAGATTCTGATCATCAAGGAGTTTAGATTTCCAAACTTGTGCGTTAGAAAGCCCTGAAGGATGAGTTTAAAGAACATCAATTTTCATGGCTGAAACTGATAAAGCAGACCCTGTACAGCACTGGGTTAGGGTTAATTTGGTTGTCCTTGGGACAGTTTGATGGTACGTAGGTATATTTTCAATCTTACCCAAACTAGATTATCAGATATTTTTATGCAATCTGAATTGGCAACAATGAAAGAACATAAACTAATAGCTTATTACTCACTGGTAAAACAGTTGATTTACTGGAAACTTTATTTTGAAATGTTGACAAATCTTAATATCATGAAAGCCTTTTTCAGGCTAAGAATACAGAAAGTTTATTCAGCATACACACTAGGTTGGTATGAGAAGACACCCTCTAATGAAAGACTGTGTCCTTGTGGTCTTGCCCCAGAGACATTTTGTAGTGGGTCATTCAATAGAACATATTAACTTATATCTAGGACCAATATTGACAAACACACATACCTTTCAGACAGATCTGATCCATGCTCCCTAGAAGGTAAATACAGAGAATGTCCATAACTGGTTAGAAATTGTATCTAAGTTAGGTTTAGCCATATGGTTCTGTGAATGTACTGTGTATTGTTTTGAGTGTAACTGGTGATGACAAAAATGTTGACCAATAAACTGAACTGAGCTGAACACTCTTAGCTGACAACTTCAAATGCTGAGCCAAGGTTATACTAATGGCTTCATGAATATTTAGAAAGTCATTATGTCTAGACAATCTGAATGACAAAAACAACAGTGCTAAAGCTTTGAGGCAAAGGTTACTTGGGAAAGGCACTGGCAATAAAGCCAAGTTTTCAAATAAGTAAGTTTTCAAATAAGTATCAATTTGCACATACCTCACAAATGCAAAGCATCATGGGAAGTATAAGGAAATTGCCATGAAAGAACTAAGGTGGAGTCAGCCTTAAACAGGACTAAATGGTGCTAAAAGGCCTCACAAATTATCTGCAGCAGCTGAAAACAGCAGTCACAGAGAGGTGCTTCATCCTTCTTAGGACTCATCAGTGTGCCACATCTGAAGTTCAGCCCAGGTGGAGGAGTAGTTAGTGATATGATTATGTTAAGCTGGCCACCTAGATTCACAAGAATATGCAGTGCTTAGAACCATTCTTTGCAAGTTACTTCTGAACAGCTACAACAATACATTTTAATTAAATTAAAGTCTTATAGGTGGAGATCTTGATTATGGTTGTACTTGTTTATTAAATCTTTACATTTAAAGCAGCACTGCAATCAAAAATAAAGCCTGGAATAAGGCAATCACTGGAAAACGTACATAAACGTAACAGAGGAATGTCAACTTACTGATCATATTGTGGTGGTGCTTTAGTGTTAGACCTCTGTTACATCCTAGAAAGTTCTGTAATGTCTGCAACTGGGAGGACAGTGGACTCTGAAAGAAAACGCAGAAACTGGTCAGCAGTTTTAAAAAGAATTATGAAATGGCAAGGGAATATCCTGCATTCTGATTGATCATTAGCTGTGCATTAGCAGTGTCTAATGCATGGCTAAAAACAAGTGCTAGCCAGCTGGGTGCAAGACAGGAAGGAAATGTATGAGTCACTAGAATTAAAAAACAACCTGACAGCTGCCACCCTCACACTTAACAAAACTTTAAAGCCTAACATACATACTAGCTGCATTGTTCATATTTCTGCCAAAACACACACACACAAAAAAAAAAAACCCGAATGAAGTCAATTAACAGCAGCTGCTTGGTGCCTTTGTTTTTACTGGTGAGATTTTTGTTTTCTGCCTTCCACTCCCATGCTGTCTCCTACTGTTCACTCCTCCAGTTTAATGAAATCTCCCCTCCTGCTTAAACTCACTCACCTGGTCTCAGTGCCGGCAGTGGTCCTCGCATGCAGTTTTCCACTAAAGCAGGCAGCTCAACACAGAACAGGATCTGCTGAACATAATGCAGCTCCTGTTTGTTAATGATACTGGTTTCCTCTGCTTACCAGTGCCTCATGTCTCAGCTAGAATCCTAGGAAGGTCGCGGTTAACCATCAGGTCACTTCACTTGGGATCAGGAAAGAACAATCAGGAGCATGTTTAAAATGCATTAATAAATAAAAAAACTATAAAATAAAAGTGTTTTTAACACTTTAAAGTCATCTGTGTGTGGGGGATGGTAACCACAACAAACTACAAACTCACAACTACAGAGGCTCCAGTATGACATAAGTCCTGAGCTCAAAAACAAATAAAAACACTCACAACATTCTAATGCAGGCAGAGAAACTATTTTATTACAAAATGAATGAAACTCTTAACAGTTTTAACATTTAAACCTAAAATTAGTTTTTTTTCCAAACATGTATAATACAGTGGCCCATTTTATTTTATTTTTGTGACTCTTTTTATTTATGGATTTTATGAGCTTACAGAAGTTACAGTAAATACTGCAAAAACATAATAGGAAAAGATATAAGGTACGAAGACCTCCAGTCTGTATGTACCAAACATTTGCAATCATGTAAAAGCATTAAACATGAATTAATAGTTCCATATAGCATAGAAGAGCTGTCCAACAGTCAGCTTAGGAGTAGAGTTTAATTGGATTAAACTGTAGGACATTTGCACTCTCACCAAAGTCAGCTGATATATTCAGTGTTAAACACCAGTTTATCCAATCCCTAGTAGGAATAAAAGAGGCAGAAAGCCCACCACTTGCATGTTGGCATAGCATTGGTTATTTTCAAGGGTCTCAAGTTTACTTTTAAGAAAGTTGAAGTCCCGCATTAAGGAAGCATTACAGTCTGCCTGATGGACGTTTGCTGCACTTAGTTCTGTAACCGTCATGGAGTATTCTTATGGTACTGTCATTTTCACTTAACTTAGCCTCCCCAGATGCCAGCCTTTTATTTGTTTCTTCCCCATTTGCTTGTATTTTTGTTAGAATTGCCATAATCTGCACTGATGGATGCTCTGGAGTTACTAGGCCACTGGTTGGAGTCGGCCCCGATTCTGTCGAGGAGCCTGCGGGGGAAGGAACACATCCAGGCCAAGGGACCCATGTTTACCATCTTTTTTGGGTCCCATTGTATTCTTGAATGTCTTAGCCAAATGTCAATATAGTTGGACCCTAGTCAAAACAAAAATAATCACTATTTATTGCTCGTATGACAGTTCTATGAGCTGAGCTGGCTTAGAGAGCTGCTGCCATGTTCTGCTCCACAGTGCTCCCATTTTATAGCACAATAAATCACTCTGAGAATGTGCATTAGACCATTCCTGATACATGGCCAGGGGCTGAAGGCATGGCCTGCTTCTTGTGCCTTATGATGCCCCTGGCCATGCGTTAGAACAGTCTAATTCACCCGATTAGAACAGTCTAATGTACACTCCGCCATGTCTTATTGCTTACCTAAAAACTATGTGCAACTATTAAAGAAATAGAAAAACAATTTAATGCAGTCAGTAGATGTCAAGAGGATAAGTATGTGAAAAGTAGGGTAAAAATTTGTTTTGAGACTGTGTTACACTGCTGTTTAGGAACCTGTTATCAAAGGAATTCTCATAGCAGTGCCCTGCAATAATCTTTTCAATATAGGAGCTGCTTTTATCATCTCTTTTCCTCCTTGAGAGAGAGCTGTCTGCTTCAGGTCCTCAGTTCCACTTCCATCTCAACATCGCCATGCAAGCCCAGGGGTCCCTTTGTGATCCTGACCTACGTCACTGCTGGAGCATCTGCCTCCTCAGCAGGAATCCCTAGCTATCTTTACATTGTGACAGGGTTGAATAAGACAAATGGGACAGGGTCTTATTCAACCCTGTCACATGCATGGATCCATTATGGGGGATCCGAGAGCAGTGGGCGTGGAACATGGATGTCCAGGAACATCATGATGCTTGCTACAACCATCCTTCCATTTTGCCTCCTTTATGTCCCTCCAACCTTTCATACTCCAGTTCATCTTGGCTATGCTAATCCTTTGGTGGAAGAAGGCTGATGTTGCATGATCACCTGTGACATTGATGCTGCTCCTGTAACTTGTTGAAGGAGTCCTGTTCAGGATGCGGACCCAGGTCTCTCATTTGGTAACACAATGCATGACCTCCAGTGCCACTTGGTCTGGCAGCACATAATGACTCTTAAAGAGCAGGACCCCATTTACAGTCAGCATGAGGGCTGGATTTTGGCTGTGGTGTTGCACCACCTTCTAATAGTGTTATTTTCAAAGGCTGGCACATGCTGCTGAGGAGAGGAGCCACCCCATGATTGGAGCACTACACAAATATGCAATCATGCTGTCAGTACCATTTGCACCCTCTTACAGGCTGGACTGAACCTGTAACCAGGTGGCAGCATGGCATTGTGACATAAGCATTATACAGTACCATGCAATGACCCAGTTCTGTAGGTTGCATATGGGCATTTGGCCTAGACATGACCTTTCCTTACCCCCCCCCCGAGAAGTATGGATCCTGGTAAGCTAGTTGGTCCCCATTCTCTCCTTCCCAGTGGCCCACACCCCTTCCTAATCCCTGATGTACCCTATGCCTGGTAGTGGTTCCCACCAAATAACTATGTGCTTTCAGAGGGCTTCAGCATTTCAGTGCAGCATTGCTTCCAGTTATCACTTGGCTTTACCAAGTGGTAGCCTGGGGGAGGTGCAGGAGGCTGTGATTGGGCTTGTGAGGGCCACCATCTTTTGTTCATTGTCCTGTAGGCTATTTGCATGACAATCCCACCCCTTTCCCAATCTATCACAAAGCCATTCCTGGCTGCTTGGGAAGCGGGGGTTACAGTGTGAGGGTTGGCACTTAGTATTTGCAGTGACCAGTTAATGATACTGTCTGTGACTGAGTCCAGGACCCCAAGTCTTTACTTCAGTATGGAAGTTTAAATACATTTCAACTATTTGTTCACTAGATATGCATTTTAAAGGTGTCCACTCTCTTTCTGAGGGTTTACATTTTTAACAGAGCCTCCATGCAATGCATTGTGGTGAGGTGGAAGACTAGGTTTGCTGGCCAAGGCACCTAGCTTCACCTGAGCTCTTTTCTTCTAGGTTGCTTGAAAGGACAGAGCAAATAACCTTACCAGAGCAAGGGAAAGGATTAAGGCTTCTTTTGGCTAAGCAGATTTACTGAGTGCATTCACCTGTCAACATTTAATAAATCAGCAATAAACCTGAATTTCTGAATTGGTATTTTTATTTGTGAGTGCTATGCATAGTGAATGACTGAAGTTCTCATGAGCGTAGCACCTCTACCTTGTTGCCTTATACTGTATGCCAGTGGAGGTTGTGAGAATCAAAGCCAGGTCTGCTGCATGTGCCAAGCTTGTTCACAACTCATTGTTCAAGCCTCTAGGCTATACTGCCGGCCATTTAAAAGGTTACCTTCCTCCTCCCCACACACCATGCTTGGGCATTCCATTTCCAAAATACTGCTGCCTTTCTCGTGCGTGTGCCTCAGTCCACCCAGCTGTTAAACTAGTTAAATGCTGGACCCCACTGAAACAAGATGTTATACCCCAGTTGGTATCTCCTGGGGAAATACAGTTGTAAAAGTAAAGTTTTTAATCAGGTCTTTCTAAAAAGCTTTGAGGATGATTTTCTGATCCAATAGTGTGTTGATGATGTCACAATGCTTGTCATGACAAAAATACTGGTGTCACAAATATAGCACATGAGGTCAGCTGCTGAAGATCAGGTCTTTTTGAAACACAGATGATTAAATACTAGTCTAAGTGGCTAATGTGATTTTATTTCATATTGCGCTTCATTCCTAGGACTTGGAATGCTATATAATAAGACCAAAATATAAAAGGCAGAATACGTTTTTTAATAAAACTTATGAATTCATAACCCATTTGACAGAAATAAAAAAAAAATCCATCAAAGACATTAATACAGTGCTACAATGGTGAAAAACCTATGCAAAAAGTTACAGGTCACACGTTATTTTGTGTCGTTTCAATGTAACCGTGGGGTAGGTAATGATTAATTACATGCAACTAGGGTAATTACACTGTAGTTACACTTTTGTTGCATGTAACTGCATTAATTGCAATGTAGTACTAGTGTAGTTAAGGAAACTTAGAGTATTACCAAGGTACATTTTAATCTTGCTTAAAATGCTATTCTGAGGTACTTGAATGAATGTAGAGAAGTAGCATGTTTTCAACACAGGTGCTGCTACTGCAAATTCCTAGTCCATGGATAGCATATGCCAGGCATACTCAGCTCAGCTCAGTGAAATGAAGAGTCAGGAACATAGACATAATTCAACAAATTAAACATATTTAAGTTTTATCTTGCTAGTTGCCTGCTCTTAAGTCGATGCAAAGAATTTACCCCAATTACATTAAAATCCCTTTTATGTTTGTTTGCATTTTATATCAGGTAAGTACACTGAATCAAAAACCTTTTTCAGGCATGACGTGGTGTACAATGGACAACAAATATAAAGATAAGAAAACATGCTACATTATGCAAGGAACTCATAAAATAAACAGGCATCCATACACAACTAAGCAAAGTAGGTATAAATATGAGAATCCTATCAAAGCTCTAAATAAGGCATGAATTTTAGCATAAGACATTAAAACTGGAGAACTTTTGTCTCCAGCCAGTTTGAGATGGTGCCCATACTGGTATATAAACAGTCACAGCTTGATGTTATGAGAGTTGTCAAGTCTTCTTGCTCTCCTGGACTCCACACGTCTGGTTCAATTTCATCTTACATGAAAGCAATGTGTGTAGTAGCAAAGCACAGTATGTGACTGTGAATAAAGAGGTTTAAAAGAAATATCGTTGCTCAAATCTTTACCGAATCCACTGTGTATGGGCACATTTTGAAATGTAGCTGTCTGGTTGACATTTGAACTTCAGGAGAGGCTTACAAAGCATTACACTTCGCCCTGTTCGACCAAATGTATAGCAGCAGAGCCTAATGTAACTCTCGAAGTACTGTAACCAGGCACTTCAACTTTATTTTGACACCTTGCTTTAAAACAGCAGTGCAACAAACAAAACATGCTTTCATAAAAGCTAGTTTCAGCTACAATTAATAAATATGTTAGCACACTGTACCAGTCTATCTTCTGTTCTAGGTCCCTCCTATACTCTACACCATGAGATTTTTTTAATTATTTTTCCGTTCTAGCCAATGACAGGTCTGCAATGCTATTTCTAAGCTAAATGTGGTGGCCATTCATTTTCTTAAGGAAAAAAAATTACAACATTTATAAAATACTTAAATTATGGTGGAATTAGACGTTTACTCCATCAAATAAAACTGGAAGGTGCCCCAAATGTTTTGTAGTAAAAAGGGTAGGGTCAAATGTTTTGCCACATTTTGTTGCTCTGTTACTTCAGTAACTATTATAAATCCTAACGTCATTGTTAGCTAATCAGGATTGTTTATTTCTGAACATTCCAGGTACTGCCACAACCATAGGTGGGTGTCTCATGCAACTAGTTCTAAGATTCTTAAGTTCTACGTTAGATATTAATCTGTTTAGTTAAGGGTGTTTCTTACAGCACACTAATTAATTAGCATAATTAATTATATAATAATTAATTTGCATAATTAGCATAAACATAAGAGGCATGGTAACTATACATGTAAACATATATTATAGTTTTATAGACAATTTTTGTAGAACATTAAAATTACCTAGTTGGAATTCACTGCAATAGTTTGTTGATGTAACTGCTTCTATCTTTATACTACTTTATGTAAAAACTGACTGCAAACATACAAATATTGAAGTAGTAACTGAATTCTGAACTGAGGCTCAAATTAGGATAAGAAATGGAACTTTGTAAAAGACATTGGTCAGATTCAGAGATCCATGCTACCCCATTCTCGTCATGCTTCATACCAAACATTACATGCCTCCTTGTAGGTAATCTGTTCTAATTTGTTCTGCTTCTTAGGTGAAGACAAAGCAGCCACAATTATTCTGCTACTACAACTATAGCTTCTCTTTGAAGTCTAAAGTCTGACTGGTGTCCTCCCTTGTATACGTTATGTAGTGCTGGGCTAGGCACTGCATGCTGGTGGCATTGTGGGGACAGTTCACAACCGATAGTAATGCTGACACGCCACAGCTATACAAAATCCCAAGTGCTGAACACTTAAGCAATGACAAATAACAGACTGTGAACTTAATTACTGTATTCCAATGCATGCCCCAGAGTACTGTGTATGTAACCCTCCCTGAAGGTGGGGCTTACCAGGGGCTTACAGCCCCAGCATATTCTCCTATTTTAGAGCCCTTGCACTCCTCTTCACCCTCCAGTCCCCCAGGACTGCAGACATGGAGACAGGCAGACCAATGCAGCATCAGCCAGGAGTCCAGAGTGGGAGTCAAGCCCTGGCTCCACATCCAGTTCACAAATGGAGCTCTTCTCTTGTCCCACAGTCCTGACCCCAGGACTGGATGCATTGTCTGGGCAGGGACCAACTGCAGTAAAAAGTGCTATTGGGCATGTTGGGAGGGGGCCCCAACCCCAGGACAGGCGGCGGGGTCGGGAGAAAACATCAAGCAATGGCGTGGATTATCAGTACTATAACGCATATGGGATAGCGTCTTGGAGGAGCCAGAGTTTTAGTTTGCAATAAGGCCATGCACTCACAATTGTCAAAGTCCTGGACTCCTAGGCAGGCTGCAAAGCTAGGGCCAAATAATAAAACATCATCAGTCGCACGTTAACAGATTTCCCAGTTTATTTGTTTAGTTTTCATTAACTCAGTAAGGTGCACTAGATAAACATTTGTCTATTTTCAGGCGACCTGAGGAAGTACAACCAAAAACAATACAGACTGCTGTCAGTAATAGACAAGTTCAATTCATGACAAATTCCAGGGTACAAAATCAAACTTGCCATGAGAAAAATGCATAACAATGGGGAAATAAGGCATACCCAGACCAAGCAGTGAAGCTGAAAATGACAGCACAGCGCACATGCGACCCTCTGCCAGCAGATGGAGCAGATGGAGAGAGAGCAATACCAATGTGCTCTCCTCACCAGCCTCTCGACTCTTCAGTGGGCAAAGAACCCACACAGTTGGACACCTTTCTGGCCCCAGGACAGGCATCAGGGTCAGGATATTAGGAAGTCCAGCCCCTCTGGGCTTATAAGGAAGCATCCAGAGACTGCTGAAGACTCAAAAGAATGTAAACAACAGTGGCGAACATTGGTACCAGTAATAAGGGGCTTGTAACAGCAAATATCCGACTTAATAAGCTGGTGGTTGGGGGCCAGCTAGACACCAGAAAAATTTTGATTTTACATTTCTCTAAGAAGAGATCTGAGCATTTTTCTGGAAAAAAGTCATGATCAGTAGGAAGTTGATACCACCTAATTTTGGCAAGTTCAAGGAATGTAATTTTCCCACTTTCTTTTGCGTGATTTGCAGAACATCACAGGCTGAGGTCCAAACTAGTCCAGCACTCCCTGGGTCTGGCAGCACACTGTACACCAATCATTCATTATTCTGAGATTTGAGTGATAAGAGTAACCTCAGCCTGCATTTTCACTAAGTTTACATTTTTCTTCTCTTTTTAACTTTTTGGGTTTGGAACCTCCCATCTCACCAACTCTGTTCCACAGTCCGTTCACACTAGGCCCTTCCTACTGTGCAGATCTGCATGAATCACTTCAGTCAGACACTACTCAGTAATCTGCTATAAAAATCATAATTCTAAGCAGACTGTCTACATGTCTTGTTTGTTGGGGCTGTGCAATGAATTTCAGTGGAAAAATAGAGGGGATCAGAAAATAGCAAGGATTCCTGACTATCAAGCATATTTATCTGTGACTGTTGGTACTGGTAGCTCAGTCACTCACAGAGATGATGATGACATTTCTCTGAATGACTTGTGCACATTCGAACTATACAACTTTAATTGCACCATGTGGTATAGTGCTGGGAGTGTCCTGGGCTCATCTGTAACTCTCTGTAGCAACAAGCAGTCTGAATCTGCTTTTAACCTACCGTATGTGAACCAGCACCACTACAGCAAGGAGACTTAACCAATCAATCAGTTCAGCATGTCGCACCTCGCCCAAGCTGGCATGTGCCACTTGCTCTCTAGTCTGCCTCAATGTGCATGTGTGCCAACAGAGTGCCCAGTGGAGTGCACGATCCGGGTAATGATGGCTCTCCTCTGTGTGATGTAACTCTGTGGTGGTGACGTTGGCAATGTGATTCAAGATTGCCAGTCAGCCAGCCAGCACACTCATACAATGCACAGACTACGCAGCAGCAGAAAGGAAGAAAAAGTGCTGGTAGGGCCCTTGTCGGGATGGGGGCGGAATTCAGAGTTGGGAAATGACTCACCCCTGGTCACCAAAATGGACTGTCAGTTAAGTCAGGAAAGCAGCAGCAGCAGCAGTGTGGCTGGCCTGTCAGCGCAGAGGTAGCACTACCACTTGCAATGCCAGTAACCCAGAGTCGGGAGCAACCTCAGGATGCTGGAGGGTTGGCCTGGGGAGGAGGATCGAGCACCCCGAGGGCTGCTCTCCTCCTCCTCCTCCTCCTCCGGGGAGAATGGGCTGCCAGTCCCACTGCTTTACTGCCACCTGGGTGACCACGGAGGGAGCTACAGTGGGACAGCAGAAATTCGGGAGGGAGGATGTCAGCCGGAGTTCAGAACGGTGGCACGTTTCAGCATGCTCCACCTCCTTGGACTCTCTCACGAGTGTCTGGCATTCTGGGGAGGAACAGAAAGTAGGAAAAACCCTGCTCAGGCCACCAGTAGATGGGACCCAGCTGTCCCAAGACTCCCAAACCAGGCTCCCTTAGGGACCATCTATGACCACCCGATGCACACTTACAGACTGTGGGTGACAAAGGGGGGGGGCCCCTCCATTCCTTGCCTGGGGGGCAAACCGAGGCAAAATGGGGGCTGGTAGGAAGGACCTCGGAAGGAGTTACCTGGGTAGGAGCTGAGGGATACCCAGCATAGGGCTCCCCCGAAGAATGGTGGCCAAGGCAGAGAGAAGGAGGAATAAAGAGCAAATATTAAAAAAAAAAAAGGAAAGCAGCAGCAGCAACTACTGATTGCATAGAAAGAAAGAAATCTGCTGCTGCCAAACCCGACTAAACTAATGGCAATTTCTCAAGTGGGGGCTTCAGTCCCTTAGCCCCCACTATGTACGCCACTGCCGGGGTGTGCTGATAATGTGGATTAACGCATGCCCTGGGTGCTGTAAGGCATAAGGCCACCTGTCATGCGCTAATGCTTACTTCCCCCTCTAGGCAGGTGCCAGTTTTATCTTTTCTATTTAATGTAGCTGAATAATTGATTTCTTGAATGAGCTTTCTTTCTCTTACTATTGTCTGGTTTGTTCTGCTCTACAGCTACCCTGATCACTGGTAAAGTCCCCAAATAAGAGAATCCTTCTTTTGAAGAATAAGAGAACTTGTCCGGCTTGGTGGCACTGAGGGTTGAGGTGCTGGATGCCACACCTCGCTCCACCCCGATGACCTGGGTTTGTGAATGAGCCTGGGTCATGGGGGTCAGTAGGGGAGGACTAGGATTGAGCGTCTGACGACAGCTCTCCTAGTCCTGGGGAGAAGGGAGGGATGCACACTGCGCTCTGCTGGTCCCTGCGGACACCCGGTGGTACTGCAGTAGCACGGGTGCCAGTGGGGGGGAAGCACGGCAGACAGCCACACGCCAGTGTGCTGATGTCCTTGCATGTCCGTGCTTCCAGAGGAAAATACATGGGAGGAAAAAGGCAGCTGGTTGCGGCTTGATAACCATGATTTCACTGGCCGACGATGCCGGAAGGCATGTGCTGGTAATGGTTCCTCGCCTGGCGCGGGGGCAACGGGGAGTGCCCCCTTCACAGGCAGAGATGCGTCTTCTAGC
The DNA here is from genome assembly GCA_016271365.2 of Neoceratodus forsteri. Classification (NCBI taxonomy): domain Eukaryota; kingdom Metazoa; phylum Chordata; order Ceratodontiformes; family Ceratodontidae; genus Neoceratodus; species Neoceratodus forsteri. The sequence continues at coordinate 803,459,992 of CM028136.1, read as the reverse complement.
TGGGCATGAGAACTTTGGGGTTGGAAGTGGAACGGAGGAGCGGTGGCTGGATGTAATGCAGGACTGTGGCTGCAGGTGAGGATAAAATGTTAAATGATAAAAAAGAAGGAAGAGAAATAGGATGTCAGTGATGTGGTCCAATGTGTTATTTGAGACTACTGGAGGCTTACAGGCTGTGTGCATCCTAGAATTATAACAAACTTGGTACCTAGAGATAATTTTATGAATAAAGAATTCAGTACAATACCTGCCATGTAAGGGGAAGAATAGGGATAGACAATGACCATGAATATAGAAAGCAAGCCCCCGCCCCATTATATTTGTGTTGATCATTTCTAAAGAGTGAAATGTTTTACAAACATACTGTAGTGCCCCAGTTGATACATTTGTCTTTTACCAAGTCTCAGTTAGGGCACAAATATCAGGCTTGTTTAACTTTAGAATTGTCCAGACTGTCGAGAGATCAAGTTTTAGGAGTAGGCTCCTAAAGTTCAGCCTTACAACTCTGAGGCCTTTAATAGTGACCTAATCGAAGGTAATACCATTAGGTTAGGGTCAGGGTTGCACTCTGCATTATGTCACCACACCGCAGCAGCAGCAGAACACAATCTGCACTCATTGTTGCCATTTTTAAATGCATTTTTCTCTGTTTAGGTTTTGGCAGTGTGGAACTGCTCTTTTAATGCCCATGTGTAAAGGGATTAGCAAGTGCTGTAATCCCTAGATCAGTCCTAGAGTGCTAGGAGTCTGAGCACTGTAGTATGATAAAAGATGGCTGCTGGGCTGGCTGCCATTTGCTGTGGGGGCTTGCTAATATTTGAGTTCCCTAAAAAATAGCTTTAGGTTATGCAGCTGTATTCTTGCTATAGTGTATAGTGGAATGTCGTTCTCCATAGAAATCGGTCGCTTTCAAAATGTTGTTCTGCTGCACTAGTAATGTCCGCAAAGCAGAACAACTTTTTGTTCTGCTGCACTGTGTATGTCACACACTGTGTCCTCGAGCAGCATCTGACAGTTAGAGCTCACTCCACTGACAGGACACACACTTGAAGTAGCAATGTCGGCGGCAGTACTGTCAAAGCCACTATCCGAAAATACATCCAGCAGCACCACCGAAACAGAAGCCAGTTGCAGTAATTCACGACACATCCTCCAATTCAGAATAAGGTAAAATTCAATTGGACTAACAGGGTTTGTTGTTCCGGGTGAGAGGGTCTCAGTTAAAAATGGGATGAAATGTGATCCTCACTACCGACCCATTTTCTTTTCTCTTCCCCATAAATCGTGAATTGCTGTTCCGGGTGCTGCTGTGAGTTTTTAAACACTAAAAATGTTAAACGTTAACCATGTTAAGTTCTTTTTACTTCTATGACCTCAGTAAAAATTATTTTAAACAGAAAGATGCTGTAGTGACTTTTTTTTTCCAGAAAACGATGTTCCACTATACGTTATAAAGAAAAGTGCATGGGGAACAGTTAACAACAGGGCTAATCTTTCATCTCGTTGGCTCTCGAGGTAATCCGTCGTCATAGTGCCAACTCGGTGAAAGAATAGCCCTGTTGTTAACTGTTCCCCATGCACTATCATATATATAGTTTATGTGTTCTTTCAAGCTTTGTTTTTGTTTTTAAATCAGTTAGAGTAGTGATAAGGCTGTCTAGGAGTAGTTAGATCTGCAGTGAGAGAGTGTGTAGGAGAGTAGCTATTAATTCTCAGCATTTCAGAACGGTGCTTGGTGCCATTACATTTGTGCTTTTTGTCTGGGACCACTGCATCAGTTATAGAAGTGGTGTCATATTGTTTTTGCCTGTGTGCTATTTTGGTCAAGAAACAGTAGCTTACCTTTGGCTTGTGGTACATTGTAGGAGTATACCATTAGATCAACAACTTAATTTTGTTGCCGCAATTAGGGTGCCACAACAACAGTGAGAGTGACTAGGGCAATCTTCATTTTTGATCACCTGGCACTCTTGTCATGTTTTGTGGTCCAGCAGTTTCTCTCTCTTTTGGGGCATACTTGCCCCAGAGTTAGTTATATTTTCTTTTGGGAGGTGCGGGGGGCAAAGTTCCCCTCAAAACAGTGATATTTTCTTCATGGCACTTTGGTGCTCTGGCTCCAGGGAGCTGCAATGCCTGGCGCTCCAGAGTCAGGCGCCATATTGCCTGCACCCCTATCGGTGTCGACAAAATGACTGTCAGACTGATAGGGGTGAACCCATTGGAGTGGATTCGGAAGTGGAGGGTGGAGAGCTTTTTGCCAGGTGTCTGCCTCTGTGTCTGCAAGCTGGGGTTGTGGAGCCCAATCCAGCTACTATTGAATGGTTCTGTCTACTGTTTTTTTGCATGGAGAGGAAGGCATGTTGTACTAAGGCGTGATTTGGCCACCCAAAGTTCCAAACAGCCAGCCCAGAGCATCGACCATTGACACAAGTGGAGGGAGTCCAGTTGGGGTCTCAGTTGCATGGTTGGGGGAGCAGCTCCCTGAAGCAGTTGTCTGGAAGGAGCAGCCAAGAGGAAATTATGGCTGAGGCAGGTGCCTGAGACACAGAAGGAGACGGGTGCCCGAGAGACAGTAGACATTAACATTGACACTCATAAGCAGTGAGAGAGCCATTTGGCTCAATACAATTTCTTGGCTTGTTTTACTAAAGGCAGGTTTTTCCTACAGTACCTTCAGTAGTGGCAGTGCTGAGATATAGCACTTCATTCTGGATTTGCCAGTTTCAGCTGTGTTGAGACCTGCTCAGGTGAGAAGAAAATTTGTTTCTCATCTAATGGTACTTGCAAATTATTAAATGGTGACATCTGAAGCTTCTGCAGGTGAGAAGCTGGACCGGGGAGTGAGAATCCTGAATTAGAATACTCTGAAATTTTTGAGAAGAAATTTTTGCACCAAAACGTTTTAATCATTCTGACTTAATTATTTTTAGTGTTTTATTGTTTATTTGCTCATTTGTTCTTTGAGTGTGTGGGTTACGTATATATGGGTTGTGAGTGTATGGGGTGACTAGTTTAGTAAAGCTACTAGTTCAGAATTTTGTGTGGCTGATGGTTGTATGTGCAGGTACAGTAATACTGAGTGTGGTGAGTGAATGAGGTGGGTAATTGTGGGTCACGAGGATGGTAGTGTGTGGGTTGTAGGGAAGGGTTGGGAATTGCAAGATTTTATTGTTTAATTTTACAGTAGGGTAGCTGGCATTTGTGTGCAGCAGCAGCAGGTCCCTAGGCTCAGCTACTCCCACTACTGCTCTGGGATCTGTGGCCCTTCCATGATCCCAAAAAGCAGTGTATTGTCGATGCAGGAAGTGGGAGTGGAAGAAGGCATGGAGGGAGTAGGTCTTGGTGGGTGGGCTGATGGGAGTGCTCTTGGGATGGTGAGGATCAGAAGATGCCCTTGGGCAAAATAAGAACAGAGAGGCCAGATGTGTTTGTTCCGTCCAGTGATCCTGTCAGACTGAGTGGGCAAGCCGCTGAGGGGCCTACTGCTGCTACTCATCCTCTTCAGGTTGCGCTATGCAACACCAGACCCGATGAGGTATATGACTGCTATTACAGTGGATGTTATTCCTTATTCCTCTGTTGATCTGGTGTGCATTATGGAGACTTTTTGGTGATGATGCTTGCCCAGTATTGGAATCAATTGTCCCAGCGGGGTTCTCCATTGTGCACTGCCCAAAGAAGGATAGTTGGGGGGGAGGTGGACATCTGTTTTACAACTGAACTGAATGTGGTGGTGCACCCAGCAGAGGAGACCTCATTGTTTGAATGCATGGCTGTGCATGGAGGTCCAGGTGCAGGTTGCAGAATCCTACTTGTTTACTGGCCTCTGGGATGTGAGGGATTTTCTGCAGGAAATCATGAGCTATTGCTGCTAGAGCACTGAAGTTGCTTAGATGGCTTATGCTGGGACTTCAATGCTAGGGTTTATGACAAACTCTCTCAGTTTGGTAAAGATTTCTTTCTGGGTATGGAGTACCTGGGCCTCCCACAAGTTATTACTTCTGTGATCCACCAACATGGCCCATGCTTTGGACCTGGTATTCACCCTGGGGCTCAGGTGTGGGATGTCAAAAGATTGATCTGGTCAGTTGGTTGGATCATTGCACCATCAGGTTCTCTTTCGATCATGTGGTACAAATTTGTTTATGCCCATTGGCTTTGCACCTTGGCTCGCCATGGTTTGATGGGGAGCAAAGGGAGTTGAAGGAAAGGGGGTGGAGGCTGGAGTGTTGTTGGAGGAGGTCCAGAGCCCAGGAGGGCAAACAGGCTTTGACTGCTCATCATGGTGAGTATCAAAGGGCAATCACCTGTAAGAAGGCAAATTTCCTGTCCAGAGAGACTGCTGCTGGGAGGAATCGACCTGCTCAGCTCCTTCGGACTATGGACAGGCTACTCCATCTTGCTTGTCTGAAGCCCGTCAGAGTCTTTTTACTTGTGAAATTTGAGGAGTTTGCTTGGTTCTTCTCAGACAGGGTGTCCTCTGTTTGGGCCGGGATCTCTCCAAGTGGCCTGTTACAGCCCAGCTGAGTGGAGACTGTGTGTCGTGGGTGCTGTGCTGTCAGCAGTCATGGCGTAGGGTTGCCACCTTTGAATGAGGCAAAAACCAGATACTAAACTGCACCTAGCAGTTCAACAAAATGCTGACATTCTGTACCTGTTACATTTGCTTTTATAGATGCTTCCTATTTATCTATTTATTGAAATTGTTTTACCAGGTAAACACAGAAAGATTAATGAAATCTCATTTAGATATGTGATGGGGCAAGGAAATATTGTAAATAGTATACAAGGATATCTAATAAACGAACTGTTTCCTTCCTATAATATGTATTATATATTTTTGTGGATCCAATTCCTTTTCATGTCTATGATGCTATTTCAAAGCAAAAGAAGTGACCATATTTTTTCTTGAGGAAAATAAAACTAATTTAAAACTACTTAAATTCCAGTAGAGGTGGAAAGGTTTACCAGCAAATAAAAATGGAAGATAACGGAATTTTTTTCTGTTACAAAAGGTGAGGTCAGACTTTTTGCCCAGCTTTTCTGCACTGTTGCTTCAAGATGGAGAGTGGAAAAGATTAGGTTAAATAACTGCTAATGGTCTTAATGGCTGTATGTTACACCTCCCAGGTTGACTGTTTTTACATAGAAAGGGCTATATTGGCAACAGAACTAGGCTGTCACCTGAACATGTAGCTGAAACAATGAATGATGTGACAGAATCTGTTTTAAGCATATGTGAGCAATCCAAATGGCTTAAAAACCTGACTGTCTCTGAGAAAAACAGATAACCAGATAGGAACTCTGAAAACTGGAATGTCAGGTAAAAAAAAATAACAGGTGGCAACCCTAGTCATGGGCTGAGTTTAAACCAGTAATGGTGAGTGAGGTCGCTGGGGTGATCTCCAAGTTGTAGCCATTTTGTGAACTGAACGGGTCTGGCTGCTAATTGAGCTGGGTGGCCCAGCTGGTCGGTGATGCTGAGATTATCCGGTGTTCCCTTTCAGAGGGTGTTCCTGACTGCATTGAAAAATGCACTGGTGAGGCCCTTTAGAAACAAACAGCTTTGAACCTGGATGTCTCGGCAAATTGCCAACCTGTCTCTAACCTCCTTTTGGGTAAGGTTATTGAGAAGGTGGCTGCACTGCTACTTGAGAGGCACACCTCAGAGTCTTTAACATCTATGAGCCTCCAGTCTAGTTTTAGGTCAAAGCATAGCACAGAGACTGTGCTGGTCGGGTGCATAATAACCTGTTCAGGGTGAGACATGGAGGGAATGGCCACCTCTTGTTCTCCTTGATCTCTACTCAGTCTTTGGCGCCATCGACCATGGGCTGCTATTGTACCAACTCAGGGAGTACATTGGGCTCACCAGCAAAGTTATCTGCTGGTTTGAGTCCTACCTCAATGGCAGGACCCAGAGGATGGTGTTACATACTAACATACTATTTGCCAGCAGATTAGGCCTTATGGTCTATCAAGTCTGCTCGAACCTAGATCCTTTATTGGGTGCAGAGACCCTCCCATCCCTTGTGCTCCAGAAACCCCTATCATCCATCCCCACCCCCCCGGGACAGGCCATCATCTGATACATCCACTTTCTGTGTCTGTCCCACCCTCTCTTAAACCCTCCACTGTGGATCTCTGAACCAGCTCACCAGGCAGAGCATTCCAAGGGTCCACCACCTCTCAGTGAAAAACCTCCTCCTTTTCTCCCCTCACCCTTCCACCTTCCAACTTCAAACCATGCCCTCTGGTGATGCCTCCTGCTTTAGTCTAAAGATCCCTCCATGTTTACCCTATTTATTCCCTTGAGGTGCCTGAAGACCTCAATCATGTCCCCCTGTCTCTCCTCTCCTCCAATGAAAACAGGCAGAGCTCCTCAAGTCTGTCCTCGTAAGTCAAATCCCCTAGCCCTCGTATCATCTTTGTTGCCCTCCTCTGTACCCTCTCCAGGAGCTGTATGTCCCTCTTCAAGTGTGGTCTCAGTACTGTACACAGTACTCAAGGTGTGGTCTAACCAGTCCATTGTACAGCGGCAGAATCACTTCCTTGCTCCTTGAGGTGATCCCCTGCGATGCATCCCAACATCCTGTTTGCCTTGCTAGCTGCTCTCCTGCACTGCTCAGAGTTATTCATACATGTATCCACCATGACCCTAGGTCTTTTCCCCTGTTGAGGCTTCCAGCACCTCCCTCCCAGGGTGTACCTGTGTTTGGGTTTCCCGACCAAGATGCAACCTTGCACTTGGTGATATTGAAATTAATTTCCATGTGTGAGCCCAGCTTCCAGGGTGTCCAGGTCCCCTTGCAGGGCCAATCTCCCTCTTCTCCCTCAACTACTGCTCCCATCTTGGAGTCATCCTCAAGAGACTCATTTCACACCCTATACCATCCCTGATGTCTGATATGTATGCATTAAACAGGATTGGACCCAGGACCGAGCCCTGTGGTACCCCACTACCAACCTCTGTAGGGTTCGAGAGCTCCCCACAGACCACTACTCTCTGAGAGCGTCCAGCTATCCAGTTTTCAATCCATCTGACCATCAAAGGGCCTACTCCTAACCCCATCAGTTTCTCCACCAGACCATTGTGGGGGACAGAGTCAAACGCCTTGCTGAAGTCCAAGAATAATACATCCACAGGCTTACCCCTGTCCAGTTCTGATGTTACCCATTCATAGAACTCCACAAGGTTGGTTTGACATGATCTACCTGGCACAAACCCATGCTGCCGACTATCAGACCTCCACCTCCCAGTAAACCCCCAATCGTTCCTTTAGTATACTCTCCATTAATTTTCCCACCACCGAGGTTAAACTGATGGGTCTATAGTTTCCTGGTACTTCCTTCGACCCCCCTTTATGGATTGGTACCACATGTGCCTCTCGCCAATCCCTAGGTACCCTCCCTGTCTCAAGTGACCTGTTGAAAAGCTCCGCCAGGGGTGCAGCCAGTATGTCCGCCAATTCCCATAGTACTCTCGGATGAATGCCATCCGGCCCAGGAGATTTGTCTTTCTTTAGGGCCTTGAGGGCAAACCACACCCTTTTGGTGGGGATGGCATCATCTGTCCCCTCCACCTTACTGGTTTTTATCCTTATCCAGATGTGACACCTGGGGTACCTTTCCTCCTTTGCTCCATTTCTGTTGCTCCCCTGATCCCACTCTCGCCGCTTCATCCCTTTGTGCCTTGCTTTGTAGATATCCCATCCCCCTCCCTAGTGAACACAGAGGCAAAGTACTCATTAAATACCTCTGCCTGGTCCCTCGCCTCTTCCACCCACCCTCCTTCTGATCTCAATCTGCTGAGATGGCCCTTAGGTTTTTCTCCGCTCCCCAATGTACCAGAAGAACCCCTTTTCCCCTCCATGTATCCCCTGTGCCAGCCGCTGCTCTTTACTGGACTTTGCTCCCCTCACCATACGGGTGACTTTTCTAGATGCAAGCTGGTACATTTCCTTATCCCTATCCCCTCTTGTTGTTTTATATTTTTTGTAAGCCGCCTTCTTTTCTCTGACTGCTACCTGGACCTCACTGGACCACCAGCATGGTTTATGTGACCTTGCTCCCTTACGTTTCAACCTAGCGCAGATCCTGACTGCCTCATGAAGTCCCCGTTTTATGACCTCCCATCTCCTTTCCACACTTGTCGTTGAGGTAATCCCCTTCAAGTGATCCTTGAGAATATTTCCCATGCCCATAAAGTCTGCCCCCCTGAAGTCCACTGCCAGTGTCCTAGATCTCACCCCCACTCCCCCAATGATTATTTGAAACCAGACAGTATTGTGGTCACTCCCAGTCAGGGGGTCCTGTACAACCATGTCCATTACCAGATCCCCATCTGCCAGAACCACATCCAGGACATGCCCCTCCCTTGTGGGCTCCATCACATGCTGTGTTAAGAACACATCCTGAAACCATCCAGCAGCCTCTGCTCCTTGGCCACCTTAGAGGACATGGTTCCCCAGTTTGTACCTGGCATATTAGGTCCCCATCAACACCACTCCTTCCCTTTTGGACCACACTGGGCAATGATGTTGTCCAGCAAACCATCCTCTAGAACATCACTCATCCCGGGGCCTATATGCTACTCCCAGCTTGACCTTATCTCCTGCTGGGGATCGAAGGTGACCCATAAGGCCTCCCGTTTCCCTCTGCCTCTTCTACCATAGCAATTTCTATGTCATCTCTAATGAACATAGCCACTCCACCCCTCTGCCCTCCTTTCTGTCCTTCCTAAGCATAGTGTACCCCCATATTTAGGTCCCAGTCATGGTTTTTGTTGGCACGCTCTGACTGCCGCCACATCCACCCCCTTGAACAGCATGGCCTGAACTCCGCAACTTGTTTCCCAAGCTCCGGCATTTACTAACACCAACCCCCACCCCTTATCCCTGATCCTTTTTGTCGAACCCCACCCAGATTCCTTATACTTCCATCCTCCCCCTGCTCCTCCTGAAACCTCCACCTCCAGTCTGTTTCCCCTCCCCCCTTGGGCTTGAAGGCTACTCCCCTCATCTGGAGGAGAGGGCTTCTGATCAGCCCCTCCCTTATCCCTTCCCCCCACAAGTTTAAACCCCACCTTTCTTGTATGTAGTCAGCCATCCCCTGTTTAAGGACTTCCTTCCCTAATGGGGCAAGATGAAACCTGTCCTTGGCATATAGTCCCTTATCCTCCCAAACTCCATTCCAGTTCCCTAACACCCCAACCCATTCTCTTCACCCACTTCCTGAGCCATTTATTAACCTCTGTGAGCTTCATTTTTTCTCCACTGAGGCCTTTGGTACTGGCAATATCTCCTAAAAGGAAATGTTGCATCCATTATCCCGACAGACTCTGGCAAGTTCTTGGAACCTTGCTAGATTTCCATAATGCTATTTCCTCTAGATCATTAGTTCCCAAATGCACCAGGAAATCCGGTTTCCCTCCACAATCCCTAACCATTTCATACACCATGAACTTTGCTCTGTGCACTGTCAGCCCAGAGATACTCACTACCTTCACCTGGCTATGGCATCCTCCCTGTCCCTCCCAATGGATACCCTTAATCATCGAGTCTCCCAGTAACAGAACCTTAACACCGCCATCATCCTTATGGTTACCTCCACTATGCCCTCTCAGCCCCCCCCCCACTTTATTCATGATCGCAATTTCATGGGAGTCTTCCTGCCTTATTAGAGACCCCCTTGTCACCCTCCCCTTTCTGCCTCCCTTGCTATTTTGCCCACTTAACTCAAACCCCTTCTGAATAGGTGTCCCCTTTAACCCTCTCTTATCTGAACCATTTATCCTGGCCCTGATGGTTTCCCCTTTCCCCGCACCCCCATCCCCTTGTAATAGTACCCCTGTCTCCAGAGGCTCTCTGTGGGTCCCCTTTAGCTAGGGCCCCATCCTTGGTACTGACCTCCCTGCTGAAGGGGCTCCTCTCCACCTCCTTGTCTCCCAGTTTCTCTCCAATCATGCTCTCCTCCTCATGTCTGGAATATGTTGCATCTCCCCATTTGCTTAACATATATGTTCCCCTTCTCCCTCTGGGACTATGTCTATCCTTTCCATAGCTGTTCTGTGATGCCCTATGGATATCTGACTCCTCCCGGCCTCTGTATAAGTTTCCTCATTTCCACCAACCCCTTCCTCCCCTCTAGGATGCTTAGTATCTCAAATTTATTGTGACACTATGTCAGCCTCCATCAAGTAACCGAGTTTCCCTGACTGCATCTCTAAACTGACCTCTTCTTCCTCTCTTGCACTGTTCACCTTGGAGCTCCTTCCCACAGTCTGCTGTTTTAGCTTCGCACAACAGCCCCTCCTGACTCTTCCCCTCCAGTCTCCTTGAATTCAGAATTTTCACCCTGCAGCTTTCCGTTAGCATCAACTTCCTATCTAAGGGTCCTCTGTCCCTAATATCCCCTTCTGCTTGCTGTAGCATAATGTCCTGTAATTTCAGGAGTGCCCCAGCCTCCCTCAGCCCCACCCTTCTGCTGCCCATATCCACACCCTTATCCTTGGACACCCCCAGCTCCTACAGCTTACTCCTTAACCAATATACCTCACTCCTGATACAAGATAGCTGTCTGAGAGTGGGCAGCCTCCCTCTCCAGGCCCAATTTAGAATTATTGCCATCCCACAGCCTGTGCAGCCTATAACCCTTCAAGGTGCCTGCCATGGTGGAATATGGCCACCCTGATTATCCCCTCTGTTTATAATAGCACACCCCTTTTCTCAGTCCTTTCCCTGAGTACAGTTTTCTCTATACTGACTGTAGTTATTTACAAACCCAATTTCAATCCCACCAACAAAGTTCTAGTCTCACAAACACATACAGTCCAGTATGTTCAGTCCCACTAACAGTGTGTGTAAGCAGACACCAGGTACCGTGATGATGTCACAGGCCCACCAACTCCTGTTGCTTCAAATTTCAGTCCCAAACAGAAATACTCAGCCCTTCAATCCCAACCCCAGTGGCTTTTCAGTATTTAAGAAAGCCTACAAAACAGGGTGGGTGGGAGGCTCTTACCAAACACCAGGCAAACAACACATTTAAATTACCTTCTAATTTTCCTGCCAAACATCTATCCCAAACCTACAATATCACAGCCCAAGTATCAGTTCAAATTCAAGGTAATAATTTTTAACACATAGAACTAATTTCACTTACAACTATTCAAATATTTCAGTTTAAAACAAAATATAACTCCTGGCCTCTTTCTACCAACCTGTTGCTTAAGCTCCCAAGTGAACAATGAAAGCCACAGTAATTCCTGTTTAAAGACAAGTTAATTGCAGCTAATGTCTCCTCCTCAAACAAAAGGCAAACAACACATTTAAATTACCTTCTAATTTTCCCTGCCAAACATCTATCCCCAAACCTACAATATCACAGCCCAAGTATCAGTTCAAATTCAAGGTAATTTTAACACATAGAACTAATTTCACTTACAACTATTCAAATATTTCAGTTTAAAACAAAATATAACTCCTGGCCTCTTTTCTACCAACCTGTTGCTTAAGCTCCCAAGTGAACAATGAAAGCCACAGTAATTCCTGTTTAAAGACAAGTTAATTGCAGCTAATGTCCCCTCCTCCAAACACCAGGCAAACAACACATTTAAATTACCTTCTAATTTTCCCTGCCAAACATCTATCCCCAAACCTACAATATCACAGCCCAAGTATCAGTTCAAATTCAAGGTAATAATTTTTAACACATAGAACTAATTTCACTTACAACTATTCAAATATTTCAGTTTAAAACAAAATATAACTCCTGGCCTCTTTTCTACCAACCTGTTGCTTAAGCTCCCAAGTGAACAATGAAAGCCACAGTAATTCCTGTTTAAAGACAAGTTAATTGCAGCTAATGTCCCCTCCTCCAAACACCAGGCAAACAACACATTTAAATTACCTTCTAATTTTCCATCAAACATCTATCCCAAACCTACAATATCACGGCCAAGTATCAGTTCAAATTCAAGGTAATAATTTTAGCACATAGAACTAATTTCACTTACAACTATTCAAATATTTCAGTTTAAAACAAAATATAACTCCTGGCCTCTTTTCTACCAACCTGTTGTAAGCTCCCAAGTGAACAATGAAAGCCACAGTAATTCCTGTTTAAAGACAAGTTAATTGCAGCTAATGTCTCCTCCTCCAAACACCAGGCAAACAACACATTTAAATTACCTTCTAATTTTCCCTGCCAAACATCTATTCCAAAACCTACAATATCACAGCCCAAGTATCAGTTCAAATTCAAGGTAATAATTTTTAACACATAGAACTAATGTCACTTACAACTATTCAAATATTTCAGTTTAAAACAAAATATAACTCCTGGCCTCTTTTCTACCAACCTGTTGTAAGCTCCCAAGTGAACAATGAAAGCCACAGTAATTCCTGTTTAAAGACAAGTTAATTGCAGCTAATGTCTCCTCCTCCAAACACCAGGCAAACAACACATTTAAATTACCTTCTAATTTTCCCTGCCAAACATCTATCCCCAAACCTACAATATCACAGCCCAAGTATCAGTTCAAATTCAAGGTAATAATTTTAACACATAGAACTAATTTCACTACAACTATTCAAATATTTCAGTTTAAAACAAAATATAACTCCTGGCCTCTTTTCTACCAACCTGTTGCTTAAGCTCCCAAGTGAACAATGAAAGCCACAGTAATTCCTGTTTAAAGACAAGTTAATTGCAGCTAATGTCCCTCCTCCAAACACCAGGCCAAACAACACATTTAAATTACCTTCTAATTTTCCCTGCCAAACATCTATCCCCAAACCTACAATATCACAGCCCAAGTATCAGTTCAAATTCAAGGTAATTTTAACACATAGAACTAATTTCACTTACAACTATTCAAATATTTCAGTTTAAAACAAAATATAACTCCTGGCCTCTTTTCTACCAACCTGTTGCTTAAGCTCAATGAACAATGAAAGCCACAGTAATTCCTGTTTAAAGACAAGTTAATTGCAGCTAATGTCTCCTCCTCCAAACACCAGGCAAACAACACATTTAAATTACCTTCTAATTTTCCTGCCAAACATCTATCCCAAACCTACAATATCACAGCCCAAGTATCAGTTCAAATTCAAGGTAATAATTTAACACATAGAACTAATTTCATACAACTATTCAAATATTTCAGTTTAAAACAAAATATAACTCCTGGCCTCTTTTCTACCAACCTGTTGCTTAAGCTCCCAAGTGAACAATGAAAGCCACAGTAATTCCTGTTTAAAGACAAGTTAATTGCAGCTAATGTCTCCTCCTCCAAACACCAGGCAAACAACACATTTAAATTACCTTCTAATTTTCCCTGCCAAACATCTATCCCCAAACCTACAATCACAGCCCAAGTATCAGTTCAAATTCAAGGTAATAATTTTTAACACATAGAACTAATTTCACTTACAACTATTCAAATATTTCAGTTTAAAACAAAATATAACTCCTGGCCTCTTTTCTACCAACCTGTTGTAAGCTCCCAAGTGAACAATGAAAGCCACAGTAATTCCTGTTTAAGACAAGTTAATTGCAGCTAATGTCTCCTCCTCCAAACACCAGGCAAACAACACATTTAAATTACCTTCTAATTTTCCTCACAAACATCTATCCCCAAACCTACAATATCACAGCCCAAGTATCAGTTCAAATTTAGGTAATAATTTTTAACACATAGAACTAATTTCACTTACAACTATTCAAATATTTCAGTTTAAAACAAAATATAACTCCTGGCCTCTTTTCTACCAACCTGTTGCTTAAGCTCCCAAGTGAACAATGAAAGCCACAGTAATTCCTGTTTAAAGACAAGTTAATTGCAGCTAATGTCTCCTCCTCCAAACACCAGGCAAACAACACATTTAAATTACCTTCTAATTTTCCCTGCAAACATCTATCCCCAAACCTACAATATCACAGCCCAAGTATCAGTTCAAATTCAAGGTAATAATTTTTAACACATAGAACTAATTTCACTTACAACTATTCAAATATTTCAGTTTAAAACAAAATATAACTCCTGGCCTCTTTTCTACCAACCTGTTGCTTAAGCTCCCAAGTGAACAATAAAGCCACAGTAATTCCTGTTTAAAGACAAGTTAATTGCAGCTAATGTCTCCTCCTCCAAACACCAGGCAAACAACACATTTAAATTACCTTCTAATTTTCCCTGCCAAACATCTATTCCCAAACCTACAATATCACAGCCCAAGTATCAGTTCAAATTCAAGGTAATAATTTTTAACACATAGAACTAATTTCACTTACAACTATTCAAATATTTCAGTTTAAAACAAAATATAACTCCTGGCCTCTTTTCTACCAACCTGTTGCTTAAGCTCCCAAGTGAACAATGAAAGCCACAGTAATTCCTGTTTAAAGACAAGTTACTTGCAGCTAATGTCCCCTCCTCCAAACACCAGGCAAACAACACATTTAAATTACCTTCTAATTTTCCCTGCCAAACATCTATCCCCAAACCTACAATATCACAGCCCAAGTATCAGTTCAAATTCAAGGTAATAATTTTTAACACATAGAACTAATTTCACTTACAACTATTCAAATATTTCAGTTTAAAACAAAATATAACTCCTGGCCTCTTTTCTACCAACCTGTTGCTTAAGCTCCCAAGTGAACAATGAAAGCCACAGTAATTCCTGTTTAAAGACAAGTTAATTGCAGCTAATGTCCCCTCCTCCAAACACCAGGCAAACAACACATTTAAATTACCTTCTAATTTTCCCTGCCAAACATCTATCCCCAAACCTACAATATCACAGCCCAAGTATCAGTTCAAATTCTAGGTAATAATTTTTAACACATAGAACTAATTTCACTTACAACTATTCAAATATTTCAGTTTAAAACAAAATATAACTCCTGGCCTCTTTTCTACCAACCTGTTGCTTAAGCTCCCAAGTGAACAATGAAAGCCACAGTAATTCCTGTTTAAAGACAAGTTAATTGCAGCTAATGTCCCTCCTCCAAACACCAGGCAAACAACACATTTAAATTACCTTCTAATTTTCCCTGCAAACATCTATCCCCAAACCTACAATATCACGCCCAAGTATCAGTTCAAATTCAAGGTAATAATTTTTAACACATAGAACTAATTTCACTTACAACTATTCAAATATTTCAGTTTAAAACAAAATATAACTCCTGGCCTCTTTCTACCAACCTGTTGCTTAAGCTCCCAAGTGAACAATGAAAGCCACAGTAATTCCTGTTTAAAGACAAGTTAATTGCAGCTAATGTCCTCCTCCAAACACCAGGCAAACAACACATTTAAATTACCTTCTAATTTTCCCTGCCAAACATCTATCCCCAAACCTACAATATCACAGCCCAAGTATCAGTTCAAATTCAAGGTAATAATTTTTAACACATAGAACTAATTTCACTTACAACTATTCAAATATTTCAGTTTAAAACAAAATATAACTCCTGGCCTCTTTTCTACCAACCTGTTGCTTAAGCTCCCAAGTGAACAATGAAAGCCACAGTAATTTCTGTTTAAAGACAAGTTAATTGCAGCTAATGTCCCCTCCTCCAAACACCAGGCAAACAACACATTTAAATTACCTTCTAATTTTCCCTGCCAAACATCTATCCCCAAACCTACAATATCACAGCCCAAGTATCAGTTCAAATTCAAGGTAATAATTTTTAACACATAGAACTAATTTCACTTACAACTATTCAAATATTTCAGTTTAAAACAAAATATAACTCCTGGCCTCTTTTCTACCAACCTGTTGCTTAAGCTCCCAAGTGAACAATGAAAGCCACAGTAATTCCTGTTTAAAGACAAGTTAATTGCAGCTAATGTCCCCTCCTCCAAACACCAGGCAAACAACACATTTAAATTACCTTCTAATTTTCCCTGCCAAACATCTATCCCCAAACCTACAATATCACAGCCCAAGTATCAGTTCAAATTCAAGGTAATAATTTTTAACACATAGAACTAATTTCACTTACAACTATTCAAATATTTCAGTTTAAAACAAAATATAACTCCTGGCCTCTTTTCTACCAACCTGTTGCTTAAGCTCCCAAGTGAACAATGAAAGCCACAGTAATTCCTGTTTAAAGACAAGTTAATTGCAGCTAATGTCCCCTCCTCCAAACACCAGGCAAACAACACATTTAAATTACCTTCTAATTTTCCCTGCCAAACATCTATCCCCAAACCTACAATATCACAGCCCAAGTATCAGTTCAAATTCAAGGTAATAATTTTTAACATAGAACTAATTTCACTTACAACTATTCAAATATTTCAGTTTAAAACAAAATATAACTCCTGGCCTCTTTTCTACCAACCTGTTGCTTAAGCTCCCAAGTGAACAATGAAAGCCACAGTAATTCCTGTTTAAAGACAAGTTAATTGCAGCTAATGTCCTCCTCCAAACACCAGCAAACAACACATTTAAATTACCTTCTAATTTTCCTGCAAACATCTATCCCCAAACCTACAATATCACAGCCCAAGTATCAGTTCAAATTCAAGGTAATAATTTTTAACACATAGAACTAATTTCACTTACAACTATTCAAATATTTCAGTTTAAAACAAAATATAACTCCTGGCCTCTTTTCTACCAACCTGTTGCTTAAGCTCCCAAGTGAACAATGAAAGCCACAGTAATTCCTGTTTAAAGACAAGTTAATTGCAGCTAATGTCTCCTCCTCAAACACCAGGCAAACAACACATTTAAATTACCTTCTAATTTTCCCTACCAAACATCTATCCCCAAACCTACAATATCACAGCCCAAGTATCAGTTCAAATTCAAGGTAATAATTTTAACACATAGAACTAATTTCACTTACAACTATTCAAATATTTCAGTTTAAAACAAAATATAACTCCTGGCCTCTTTTCTACCAACCTGTTGCTTAAGCTCCCAAGTGAACAATGAAAGCCACAGTAATTCCTGTTTAAGACAAGTTATTTGCAGCTAATGTCCCTCCTCCAAACACCAGGCAAACAACACATTTAAATTACCTTCTAATTTTCCTGCCAAACATCTATCCCCAAACCTACAATATCACAGCCCAAGTATCAGTTCAAATTCAAGGTAATAATTTTAACACATAGAACTAATTTCACTTACAACTATTCAAATATTTCAGTTTAAAACAAAATATAACTCCTGGCCTCTTTTCTACCAACCTGTTGTAAGCTCCCAAGTGAACAATGAAAGCCAGTAATTCCTGTTTAAAGACAAGTTAATTGCAGCTAATGTCCCTCCTCCAAACACCAGGCAAACAACACATTTAAATTACCTTCTAATTTTCCCTGCCAAGCATCTATCCCCAAACCTACAATATCACAGCCCAAGTATCAGTTCAAATTCAAGGTAATAATTTTTAACACATAGAACTAATTTCACTTACAACTATTCAAATATTTCAGTTTAAAACAAAATATAACTCCTGGCCTCTTTTCTACCAACCTGTTGCTTAAGCTCCCAAGTGAACAATGAAAGCCACAGTAATTCCTGTTTAAAGACAAGTTAATTGCAGCTAATGTCCCCTCCTCCAAACACCAGGCAAACAACACATTTAAATTACCTTCTAATTTTCCCTGCCAAACATCTATCCCCAAACCTACAATATCACAGCCCAAGTATCAGTTCAAATTCAAGGTAATAATTTTTAACACATAGAACTAATTTCACTTACAACTATTCAAATATTTTAGTTTAAAACAAAATATAACTCCTGGCCTCTTTTCTACCAACCTGTTGCTTAAGCTCCCAAGTGAACAGTGTTGGGAGTCTTTTCATCATCCCTGGTATCGCTGTCCTGTGGCATACCCCAGGGATTCTTCCTTTTGCCCATGTTGTTCATGGTGTACCTGCTGTCCCTGGGGAGGCTCATTTAATAATATGGCCTTGGGTTTAACTGCTGTGCAGATGATACTCAGCTCTGTCTGTCTTTTGCATGTCAGGTGCAGCTGATGTGCTGAATAGGTGCTTAGCTGAGATCCAGGACTGGAAGTCATCAAGCTGGTTGAGACTTAACCCAGACATAAGACTGAAGTACTGGCTGTCGAGCCTGGTTGGAGAAGGGGTGCAGTGGCCATTGTGCAGGAGACAGGGCTTCAGCTTGGTTCTGCTGATCTGCTGGCTGCCTCTAAGGTGAAGAATCTTGGCATCATTCTGGGTGAGGGGCTGACATCTAAGGCGTAGGTGTCAACAGTAGTCTGGAGTGGTTTCTGCTGTTTTAGGAATATCAATTGGATAAAATCTCCCTGAAAGACCTAGCAACTCTAGTGCAAGCATTTGTGACATACAGGTTTGACTACTGCAATGCTCTATACCTCGAGGTCAATGGAGGTACAGTGCGGCACCTGCAGCTGGTGCAGGATGCAGCTTCTAGGCTGCTGACTGGTCTCCCAATCTCATATCATATCTCCCTGGTGCTGTGTGACCTGCAGTGGCTGCCGATTAAGTGGTATACAGTATCTCCTTTAAAGTTGGCTTGCTGAATTACAAGGCCCAACATGGGTTGGGCCTGGGATACCTGAGTGAGCTCTTGCATCCTTATATATCCTTGTGCCCTTTTCACTCCACACTGAGGGGGGCCTTTTTGTGATACCCAGGGCAAGATTAAAATCTTTGGGGGACCAGCCATTTGAGATGGTGGGCCTGGTTCTTTGGAAGTCACTGCCAATGGTCCTGAAGGAAGCCCCCTCAGTGGAGACTTTTAAAAGGGGCCTTAAAGCTTTTCTGTTCCTCCAAGCTTTTGGAGAATACATTTTTGCTACTATTTATTTCCATTCCCAGTGCACATATACAGTGGCAAACTCCCCTTCCCTTAGCCACCACCCTTCTCTTTCTGCTGCATACATACCACTCCTGCTGTAACACTCTCTGCTTTATAATCTCTCTTTTCCTCTCCAAAGGTAACAGTCTGGATGGATTTGACCCCAAACTCCTTTGTCTCACTGCCTGCGCTATAGCCTTCCCTATCTCAAATCCTCTAAACCTCTCATTCACATGGGCTCAGTCCCTGGTGCCTGGAAGGGGTCAAGGTCATCTCCTTCACAAAGGCGGTAACCCCTCTGCCCCAGGGAACTATCCCCCATCTCCAAGTGAAGCAAGAAGAACGCCAGTCAATGTTGGGGACAATGGTTGGAGGTAACTGTGCAAAAGGCTCAAAAAGTGTTAGTTAAACTTCCTCGCGAGAATGAATAGCACTGAAATAGGAATAGATTATTAAAGCTCTTTATCACAAAAGAATGAAGTCCCACCGAATTGGACTTTTTCAAGACTCTGAAACTGAAAACGTAATACCTTTTGGGGAGGGAGGATTATTGAAAATTGGGAAGGGGGCTATCTTAAGAACTTAACTGCTTGGTGTTTTTTTTTTCAAAGAAAGTGTCATTGTGAGACACCTCAGAAACTGAAAACATAATGTACGTACATTAGATATGGCAACGCTGTGCCTTTAAGTGAGAGTTGGGATTATAGAAAATTCATGACTCTTAAGAACCAATGTGCTGTGTGGCTGTTTTGTTTACAAATTTATCACTGTATGGTACAGTAAACAACTCCAGAATCTGTGCGAATGGTAAATATTGCTAAAATAATTGCAGATGAATGGAGCATGATATATTTTACTGGCATCTAGAGTCATTACATCAGTATTACAGCAATGCAGTATCAAAAGGAAGCCTTTCCCTACATTTTAAATGGTTTTCAATGATTCCAGACCATCAGAAAAAAATGATGCAGTTAACCATCTCATTCAGATATCTGTTACTTGTCCTGGGGACAGAAGGTAAGAGATATCTGAATACTAACTTATATACCAGAACCAAAAAAAAAAAAAAAAAAAGAAAAACCAAGGTCGTTTGCAGCTATGGTTGATTTTTTGCTCTGCATTTAACCCAATAATTTGTGAAATACTGTGGCTCAAACTTCAGACACTGTTATAATAACTTGTGGTTTCAGATGGTCTTTGGACCTAATATGTAATTATCTGATCAAATTTATTCAGATCGAGGAGTAAGACAGGGGTCTCCTTGTGCCAACATTAACATTTTCATTAGTGGATTGGTAGATAATGAGCTTGAAGATCTCGGTTTCCATTCTCCAAAAGTCACAGGCTGACATACAGTATGCCAATACTACTGCATGCTGATGATATTACACCGTTATCTTTTTCTTCCACTGGACTCTAGAGGAAGCTAAATAAGCTCAGTGACATCTCTGACTTTTGGGGCCACACAGTAAACACAGGTAAATGTAAAAGTGCATAAGGGTAATTTCATCTGGGCATTGAGTGAGACACCACTTAAAATTGTCAAAGAATTCAATTATCTTGGAATAACGTTAGCAAATAACAGATCATGACCTGCACACATTAAGGCCAAAAAGTCTTAGTCATTTCAGGCTGCTATAGAAAATAATAGAACGTGGCCTGCACACATTAGGGCCAGAATGTCTTTGTCATTTCAGGCCAATAAAGTAAATAACAGATCATGGCCTGCACACATTAGGCCAAAAACGCTGTCATTTCAGGAAATAATAGATCATGGCATGCCCACATGCAGGCCAAAAAGTCTTTATCATTACAGGATACTTAAGCAATTTCTTGCTGTAACAGACATCAAGATGGAAATAATCCTGAAAATGCACTTAGAGTTTTTGAGCTGAAGTTTATTCACATATTCTTCATGGAGTAGACATTAGGGACTGGAGTCTTCAAAACAATGTTGATGTTATTCAAACCAAATTCTTAAGAAACTTACTCTCAGTGCCCTTGGGTATCCCTGCAGTATTTCTAAGAGTGGAACCTGGATCTCTGACACTTGATACACAGGCAAGATTTAGGAATATCTCAATTCTTTCAGTAAGTTTATGAATATGGAAAATAATACTGTAAGCTGCCAAGACAATGTTGAGATGATGCAAATACTCCAGGAACAGGCTTTTAGAACAAGGGTTCCAATGGCTTAAACATATAAGTAATCCTTTGCACTCTGTGGGTTTGGGTTACCTTGGGGATCAGCAGGAAATATTAGATTCTAATCTGAGGCAGGCAATCATCAAAACAAGGTTACATAGATACTATAGGTCTTTTTGTTCCAATAATACTTCTAATCCCTGCACAAAGCCATACCGAACAAGCAGTGATGCTGGAACAATTTTTATTGGGGGGTGCTGAAAGCCATTGAACAAAACAGTAACCCCCGTACAGGAAACCATATGGGACTTATCGAAAATGTCACAAAAAAGAAGCATATCAGTCAGGGACGTTGCCAGGATTTTTGTAGGGGGGCTTCTTTTTGTAGATGAGGGTACTTTTTCACACAGAAAGTGTGGCAAAACATTTCCTATGAAGGGCAGGGGTCTGGGGTCTGGCAGGCCCCCAGAAGTTCTGGGGTTTTAGATGTTCTGTGGTGAATTTGGGGGCTTTCATTGAAGATAAAATACACTTTTGTTAAATCCCCCCCACCCCTGATTCATGTAAAAAAAAATTTAATTCTCTGGCTGGCTTCAGGTACCTTGAGTCTGTAGCTGTAGGGGCACCTAACTGACTGCAATGCTTGCCGATTGTTTGGTGTGTACTGTATTCTGCTGGTGGACACATGTCCACCACACCCCTTTTCAGAGGTTCAACTCACTATATTTAGAAAACAAAAGCCTTCCTGCCCCACCCCAAGCCCCAGAAACAGTGATCCCAATGATGTAGTGTGCTCTCTCCATGACTCCCCTAATGTCTAAGTTTTATCTTTCACACACTGTCACCACCTAAGAGGCTCAGGCTTCTCCCAGTCCTTCATCTCCTCTTGCACTTGTCAGTTATTTAATGTCTCACACATTCAGAGAAACCTTTTTAAGTAACTGACATGTCCAGGAGGAGGTAACAGTGAATACCAAGGTTACATACTGTACGCACACAGTACATTTATAGCATTCCTGCCCAACAATGCCACCACCCACCCCGTTGAATTACTGTAATGTCCTGTGAAAGATTTTTTTTTTTAACAAGGCCCATCTTCCTAAAAACAAAGCCATCTGCATGTACCCCAAACAATACAATGGCAGCAAGGCACAAAACCAAACAAAGTGAGACAGATTTAGAAGGTTCACTCCCTTGCCAGGTTAATAGGGCTCATCCGATGAGGTCAGTCACTGTTCTGGTGACAGGAACTGGAGACTGGGGGGTGGGCAACCAAGCACAGCAGCTCATGATCATGTTCTCAAGGTTTGTTGGTGGACTGGTGAAGTCAGTTTTGCCCAGCAATGACTAGGTTGGCTCAGACTCAGGCTATGAGCTGCATCTGCAGGGGACTTAGACCATTCTGGCAGGTGCATAGTGAGAGGCAGGCTGTTGCACAGAACAAATATTTTTATTTTGCACATGCAGCCATGCTCTGAGTGTGGCCATAGTGTGGGTGAGCCTACCCCAGGTAGGGGAAGCAAAGTGGGTGAATCTCCCCAAGGTGGGGACAGAATGCTAACTGGCTGAGTTTATTGCGGGCAGGGACAAAGTGAGGAACTGAATAGCACAAATCATCAGCTTACCAGGTGATGCCAGTCCCTGAAAACAGTTAAGCCGCTATCCATTTTTCCTCTCTGCACCTTGTCTCTTTGGCTGTCAGTTAGCTTCATCATGGTTGGGTGTCCACTGCTGCATCGACAAAGTCTGTGGCGTACTCTCGGGCCATGGCTGCATATGCTGTTCTCACACTGTAGGGGTTAATCAGCGTGACTCGGGGACATCAGCCATATGCTGATTGGCCAATTAGAATGACTGGTGTGGGGGGCAGGCATTACGGGAAGGTGCAAGGCAAACGAATATATGTACACCACAAACAGTCTGCTGCCAGCCGGGAGGGGGGATTTAAAGGGCCACACAGTCAAAAACAAACAGAAAACAAAAAAGAAAAGTGGAGGGGGGTTTCAAGCCTTGGGGGTTCATTACAACCTGACAAACCCCATCTGGGAACGTGCCTGTTCAATGATTTCTTTGTAAATATAAAAAAGTGCAGTGCACAGTGCTTAGAACATTCACAAAACTAGCAGGCAGGATTTATTATCACACCACCAGCCTCTGAACCTGACAGCACCAGCAGGTACACAGCTGTACTTTAAGCCAGGGGGTGCGCACCCCTTGTTCCAGCACCACTGCTAACAAGCCCTGGTAATGTGAGCAGTATCTATATTAAGCACAAGTCCTACTTGTTAAAGATTGATTTCATTATAAAAACATACTTGGGTTGTATGGTGACCCAGTGGTAGTGCACTGTGCTAGCATGGCAGCGGCCGATGTTCGAGGCGAGCCAGGACACTAGCAAATGGGTCCCTGTTGATCAGGAGTGACATCATAGGTCATGTGTCCCCAGTAAGGTGGGCCACTACTGCACTTCTTCAGCAACTGTGGCAAACAAAGGCAAATTTAGTTAATAAAGTGCCTATTCCCAAAGGCTCAAGTCGCTGTACAATCAAAGATTAACCTACAGTACACATCAATGATGAACAAATACATATATTAAATAATACCGGATAAGAATAAATTACTGTTTAAGAACTATATGGGAATTTCAGCATAAATAAATGAGTCTTCAAGGAGGCTTTAAGGGCCTCCACTATATGCTGAGCAGACACTCCCAGGCAAAGTATTCCATAAGAGAGGAACTGCCACACCAAATGTCCTGTACCCAGATTGTTTTAAATGAGAGGAAGGAACAGCGATCAGGCCTGCATCAGAGGAGTAGAGAGAGCGAGTTGGGTGGTTAACAACCGGGAGATCTTTTATGTAATCAGGGCCCACACTGCATATGGCCTTGAATGTCATCAAGTATATCTTAAAGGTGATGCGCCACCCCACAGGCAGCAGTGCAGTGCACGTAGAACCGGCATGATATGACTTCTAAGAGAAAGCCCACAGTCCATCAGTCTGCAGCATTTTGGACCAGCTGCAGATATTGCATCAAACCTACAAACTGCCATAAGTAGAGAGCATTGCAGTAATCAAGTCTAGAGGTGACAAAAGCGTGAACAGTCATTGCCAGGTTGGCTGGGGACAGATGCGATTTAATCCTGGCAGTGTTGTAGAGATGGTAAAAGCCAGATTGGACCACAGCTGCCACAGTGACGCCTAGGGTAGAACCCTGGAAGATGCTATTTCCAGCTTCAGGACAAGCTGCATGTCAACGAGGCACAGGTGCTTGGGTGAGTGTGAATGGGTGGAGGGAGGGCAAATTACAGGGGCAGAAAACACCCTGTCTTAGAGCCTCTCCACTCTGACCCTGTTGCATATAACCCACTGCCTGCCACAGGATCCTAAATTGTTGCTGATGGAGGACCCCCCCCCCCAGAAAAAACAGTGTCATGGAGGGGTTAACCATTGGGGATGGCAGCAAGGTCAGCAGACGATAGAGCAGGGTGATCAGCAAAGATCCAGAGAAGAAGAACACAAGACTATTCGGGAGGGACAACTGTCTATTTATAAAAAACATACTTATAGATAGGAATGGGGACTGCTTCAGTGCTCACCACCATACAATGAATGACATCATCTTTCTGCAGAAAACTGGCTTTCTGTCAGTTGCAAACAGATCATTCATCTGTCCTACAGAGGCACAGTGTGATCATTGGGTGCAAATTCTAGGCTTTTATATAGCCTGTTAAATATTTATAAAAACTGCATACTCAGAGGCACTAAATTTAACATTTAGTTTATTAAAATTTACTGGAAGGTCTCTTCAAGAAATATTCAGTTTTGATGTCTTTTAAATCTGTACTTTGTTCCCCTCCTTCCCAACCCCAGCCCCAGCTCCTTCAGGAGCTCCAGTGTACCCCCCAGACATTATGCCCTGACCTATCTGACACTGCCATCCCTCCAAAGAGCCTCAGTTTACCTCCCAGGTGGGGTCAAGGTGGGATATACCCCCAACAATGGATACTTATCAGGAGGCGATGTGGCGGCAGGGCGGTGCCCAGATGTACCGGGGCCTGTCGTTTACAGGTGCTGAGGCCATTTTTCATTATTGCTGTTCCTCCATTTGAGATGCTAGCTATCATGAGGCAGTGTGCGAGCAGGCAAAACTTAGCATTCATCCACAATACATCAGCCAATGTCTCTCCTCCCTCTGAGGAACGTGTACCTGAAGCTCCCTCTGTGGCCACCCAGGTGGTGCTGCTGTGGCTGCATCACACTAACTCCCTCCCTCCTCTGAGAAGGACAGCATTCTCTGAGATTCTCGATCCTTCTCCCACCAGCTGGACCCTGATGACCAGGTCCCATTTCCACACCCAGGTTACCAGCTTCACAAGTGGTAGCCCTACCCCTTTGATGATGGGCTGGAATAGTTTTTTTTTTTTTAAATTTTGGTGAAATTATATTTTTATTTTAACCTGGAATGTAATCAGGGTGGTCAGGGAAAAGGAGGCAGGCAAAATGGAGTGGAGAATGGGGGTTGGGGAGAGAAACGTAAAGGAAGAGGGAGGGAAAATTGGAAGCAGATACAGATAGTCAGAAAGGGAGGGGCAGAGTGGGAGAAGGAAAAATAGTTAGGGGTATAAATAGTGGATGCGGAGGTAAGTTCACCAGGGTGCCAGGGGAGCAGTTAGGTGGGGGAGCAGTTAGTACTGAAGGTAAGAAAGGAGGGACAGGGAGCACGGGTGCAGGGGATAGAAGGGTGACAATCTTAGGGGACTCAATAATTGGGGGTATTCACTGGGAAAGGAAAGGAGACCCAAATGCAAGCAGAAGGGTGGTGTGTATGCCAGGGATGACAGCAGGGAAGGTGGGCCCAAGAATAAGGGAAATAGTAAGGGAGGTTGGAGGAAAACCTAATTTAGTTATACATTTGGGAACCAATGACCTAGCGGGGGAGGAGGTTGAGATAGTGCAAAGTAGGTTCAGGGAGTTAGGGAAGATCTGCAGGGAGGAAGCAATTTCACTGACCTTCTCAGAGGTGATACCAGTACCAAGGGGCAGCACAGCCAAGAAAAGAAGAATAAAATATTTTAATGACTGGCTGAGGAAATGGTGCAGGGAGAAGATGTTCATCTGTATTGGGGACTGGAAGGAGAACTGGTCAAACCAAGCACTCTTTTTACCAGACAGGCTACACCTCAGTCAGGAGGGTTTGAGGGTACTCAGGGACAAACTGGAGGAATACATAACCACTACACTTAATTTAAACTACTGGAGCAGACAAAAGCCGGGACCAGGAGGAGTGAACGGACTCGGAGAACTTAGAAACCTGCCGCAGTCTGGCTCAGCAGTAAACTGGAGGTGGAGGGGAGCAGCTACACTATTCTCTTCTGGTCGGAGGACCAAAACAGACTGCTGGAAGTTCTTCTAATCTACCGACTGCCAGTGCCACTAGAACTGGAGAACCGAGAGGGCATGGGGGCAGTCCAATTGTGGACAATCCAGTAGGTAGGTGGCTGGCAGTCATCATTCATTAAATTCCCACAGTCTCTCAACCTGTTCTTTTAAAAGAGCTGCCTCACTGCCTGTGTGTGTTTTATTTTACTGTAATCCATTTTCAGGACAGCCTGGTTTAGTGAGTGTTCACTGTGTGGACTGGAGTTGGAGATTGTGTTCCGGTAAAAAAAGTAGACAACACCATACCATGCTGCCCGACCCCTCCGGCCACCGCCCACTACACTGAAAAAAACTAGTTAGAGTAGTGGGTGGTGGGGCGGGGCAGTGTGGTGTGGTGTTGTTCCATTTTTTTACAGATTCATCATTAAATATATTGGGGGGGACAAAAAGGATGGCACAGGCAGGGACAGAAATGTTGGGGGGACATGTTCCCCCATCCCTCCTATAATTACACCCTTACTGGGAGGCAGGGGCTGCAGGCCCAAAGACTCTGAGAGGAGGAGATCAATGAACCCCCCCCCTACACAGTGATGGGAGAGGTCTAGAGTGAGAAAACAGTTAGCAAATGGTGGAGGGGGTGAGGAACATATAACAAGAGTAGGTGGGTGGGGTGCACACAGAGGGGAGAAATGTGAAAACAAGAATAGAAGGAAGGGAAGGGAAGGAAGATCAGATTCTAGGTGGAGGGTGGTGTCTCTGAATGTGCGGAATCTTGGAAATAAGATGGATGACCTGCAGGTGCTATTAGAAGACAGGAGGGTGGATATAGCCACATTAACTGAGACTTGGGCAACACCACACCATGACTGGGACCATGCGATCCCTGGATATATACTCTACAGAGGGAACAGGGTAGTCGGTAAGAGGGGAAGGAGGCAGTTTACATCAGGGAGGGAATAACTTGCATGAGGGAGGAGTCAGAGGGAGGGAAGGTGGAGGCATTATAGGTTCAGTTACAGTCCAATAGAGTGAGAAAGGTGAGGTTGGGGGTGGTTTACAGACCACCCAATCAAGATGAGGAGAGGGACAGGGAACTGTGCTCACAAATATTGGAAGCTGCAGGGAAAGGAGAGGTGGTAATTGTGGGGGACTTCAACCTGCCCAGGGTGGACTGGAGCATACCATCCACAGCATGTGCTAGGAGTCAGGTGATCCTGGAAGGACTGCAAAGTGCATTCCTGACACAGGGCATCACAGAACCAACAAGAGCAGAGGCCATTCTTGATCTGGTGCTCACGAATGGAAAGCATGTACAGTACAGGAAATAACAGTCAGGGAGCCACTGGGTGTGAGTGACCATTGCACAGAGTGGCTCCAGTTGGATATGGGCAGGGAAAGCATCCTGACTAAGACCAACATCTTGGATTTTAGGAGGGCAGACTTCAGAAAGATGGGCAAAGTGCTAAGGAGTTACCTGGTGGGCATCAGAGCAGATATGGAGGTGGACCAAAGGTGGTTCATCATTAAGGAAGGAATACTGGTTGCCACAGAGGAGTGTGTTAGGCTCAGGGGGAAGAATACAAGGGCCAAAACACTCAGCTGGTTCAGTTCTAGGGTTGTCCAGGCAGTAAGGGAAAAGAGGTTATCCTATAGAAAATTCAGGAAGACCAAGAGAGAGGTGGATAGGGAAAATTACCTAAGGTTGGCTAGTGATGCAAGTAAGGAAGTCTGGTGAGCTAAGGCACATAAGGAGCTGTAGATAGTTGAAGGAATTACGAAGGTGGAGAAGGCATTCTTTTGCTATATAAGTGAGAAAAGGGACAAGAAGGA
Organism: Neoceratodus forsteri; assembly: GCA_016271365.2. Taxonomy (NCBI): domain Eukaryota; kingdom Metazoa; phylum Chordata; order Ceratodontiformes; family Ceratodontidae; genus Neoceratodus; species Neoceratodus forsteri. The sequence goes on along the minus strand of CM028136.1, from coordinate 803,431,825 downwards.
TGGGATTGTTAGGCTTAAGAAAGGGGAGGAGTGAGTGGAGGATAACGTGGGAAAAGCAGTGGTACTAAATGAATACTGTACTTCTATTCCATCTTCACCAGGGAGAAGGATGGACCAGTGCCTTCAGGAGGGAGAAGAGGAGCGGGCATGGGGGGGAGGGGAACACAAATATAGTGATAAAGGAGGACAGGGTGAGGGAGGGGCTGCTAGCATTGAAGGCGGACAAATCACCAGGCCTGGACAGAGTATATCTAAGGGAACCAAGGGAACTGGCTGAGGAGCTGGCAGGGCCACTGGCAGGCTTATTTAACAGTTCACTGGAGTCAGGCATGGTACCACAGGACTGGAGACCAACACATGTTGTGCCTCTCCACAAAAGCAGTCCCAAGGATGACTCAGGGAATTACAGACCAGTCAGTCTGACCTCAATCGTGAGCAAGCTCATGGAGACCATACTTAAGGAAAGGTTGGTAGAATATCTAGAGGAGCATGGTCTCCAGGATGTGAGGCAGCAAGGGTACTAAGACAGTAGACAGGGGCCAAGTGGTAGACATCCTCTATCTGGATTTCAGCAAGGCCTTTGACTCTGTGTCCCACAAAAGGCTGATCAGGAAGTTGGCGGATCTTGGGATTGGGGATAAGATGGCCAGATGGATGAAAACTGGCTGAGGGACAGAACCCAGAGGGTGGCTGTGGAGGGGGGAGAGTTATCTGGCACCAGAGAGGTTACCAGTGGGGTCCTAGAGGGCTCAGTGCTGGGGCCAGTGTTGTTCAATGTCTTCATCAGTGACACTGGGGATGGCATTAAGGGAAAAATGTGCCGATTCATGGACGACACCAAGCTCTGTAGGAGAGTGGACACAGCTGAAGGGATAAAGGACCTACATGATGATCTGGAAAAGCTGGGGAGGTGGTCCAGGATCTGGCAGCTTGGCTTCAATGCCAAGAAATGCAAAGTTATGCACATTGGAGCCAAGAATCGCAGGACAGAGTACTACCTGGGTGGAGTCCAGGTATCTGCATCAGAGGAGGAGAAGAACTGGGAGTGATGATCACTAGTGACCTGAAGCACTCCACGCAGTGCAAGAAAGCTGCAGCAAGGGCAAACAAGATTCTGGGATGCATAGCTAGGGGGATCAGTAGTAGGAGAGAGGAGGTTATACTACCCTTGAACAGGTCACTGGTTAGGCCACATCTAGAGTATGGAGTTCAGTACTGGTGCCCACATCTCAAAGAGGACATTAACCTGCTGAAGAAGGTCCAGAGGAGGGCTACAAAGATGATAGCGGGTCAGCAGGGTAAGGCATAAGAGGAGAGTTATGGGCACTGGAATATGTACTCCCTGGAGGACAGGAAGAGAGGGGACATGATTGGGACCTTCAAGTACTTGAAAGGGATAAATAAGGTGGATAAGGAGGGTCTCTTTAAGCTGAGTAGCAACCATGTCTGAGGGCACAGTCTTATAGCTGGAGGAGGTTTAGGAGAGATCAGAAAGCATGTCTGCAGAGGGATGGTGGGCACTTGGAAAGTACTGCCAAGAAGGGTGGTCTCGTTAAAGACAGTGGGCAGCTTCAAGAGAGGCTGGGATAGGCATAGGGGGAAGGTAAGGATCGTGGGTACGGAGGATAGGAGGAGTTGGGGGGCAGGGACAGTAGCTCAAGCCGTGGACCCTGCAATATGAGCAAACTAGTAGACCAAATGTCCTTCTTCTGCTGGTTTCTTTGTATGTTCATATGTTTGTTTGTAAACATAACTCTTATTCACACTGTATTTTTATTTTATCCATATGCTTAAGTCTGCTAATAGACTTCCTAGAGAAGTCTTCCTTCTCGAACCTTGTTGCTGACCATCCACTGTTGTTTTGCCAATGACCACCCCTAACCTTCCTTCTGTCAGTCTTTCTTGTTATGTTTGAACATTCCTCACATTTCTCTCTATATAACCTTACTATCTTATTAACCCTTTCACTCCACAGGTTGGGTCCATGGTTTCTGCACTTATTATATATCTTACTACCATTATCTGTATAATGCTTGCCATTATTTTTTGTTGTTTCTACCCATTGTATTTTTGTAGCACTGCTGTACTGTTCCTCTATTTGTATTATTGTACCCATGTTGCTGTTGTTCAACTGTTCTCCTTTTGTTGTACTCTCCTGGGTCGTGCCTGAAAATAGTCATTTTATGGCTAGTGCACCTACCCGGTTAACAAAAACTAAATAAATAAATAGTGCTTATTATATAGTAAACTTCGATGCTCTGTAATACATCATCTAAAAGACATTTGAAAAGGAAAATAATTCTCTTTTGTGTTTACAATGTTAACATCCATTGGAGGTCAGCATTTAAAACAGCTTGCCTTACTGTTGTATATGAGAGAGGGAGCGTTAGTTTTGTGAATTTTCTTCCCTAGCATAGACTGCAAGGTTGCCATTAGCTTACAGCTTGCAATTTTGCTTCCTCAAAAACCAAAATTTGACTTTTCATCTACCAAGAATGTTGAGTGTCCCTAGGACACAAAAGAAGCACCTCTCTTCATAATGGGAGAGACAGAAACCACAGAGATAAATAACCAGGGATATTTGGAGGGGTTAGAAACATTGTAGACACAGATAACCATGGGTAGGGAGAGACATGGTATACAGACCACCATCCCAGGCCCTGGAGGTGGACAGGGAATTAGGGGAAATTATAAGGAGGGCAGCAGTGTCTGGGAATGTATTGTGGTAGGGGACTGGATGGTTCCAGATGTGGACTGGATGGTCCCAGATACAACAAGTATAAGGAATTAGCTCCTTGTGGAGGCATGCCAGAAGGCTTTCCTTACACAATTGATTCAGGTCCCTACAAGAGAGGGAGAGCCTTGCTGGATCTGGTATTCACAAACAGTGGATGGGTGCACATTGTAGCAGTCCAGGAACTACTTGGGTTGAGTGACCATAGGATAGTGTGGTTGGATGTCCAGTTGGAAGAACATGAGAGGAGGAGTAGAACTAAGGTGTGGGACTTTAGGAAAGCATATTTTATTAGAATGAGGGTATTGTTAGGGGTTAGTGTGAGGGGAATGGCAGGGACAGGATCTTGAATCAGCCAATTTAGCTCTGCATGTATACATATGAAAAGTTTCTCATACCAAGAAACTTTTTTTAATTCCTCAGTTACCAGGTAAGGCCTACTAGGCACAGGTGCCTGTTTTCAGAGTGCAACCCAGGAACACTGGGAGGTTAAGTGACTTACTCAGAGTCGCACAGTATGCAAGAGGAGGCTGTGGGAATTAAACCCAAGTCTGTTTGCTGAATGTACCAAGCTCATTCACAGTTCATTACTCTAACCTCTGGGCTGTACTGCCAGCCCCAACTTAGAAAGCATGCCACAGGCACCATTTGTACCCCTTATATAAGGCATTCTCCATATTGGGAAAGTAAGAGATACACGTTTTAAATATGATTACAAATGTACAAATTTAGAAAGCAGGATACATTTTGCAGTTAATCAAGTTTGTATTAATTTTCAAGAAGAAACATACGTGGTAAGAGAGAGTTAAGGCAGCATTTTATTGAACCAGGACTTCCACTGGACCCTGTGCTTTCTTGACCACTTCAAATGTTGCATTGGATATTTGTTTAAGATCGGATACATCAGTTTCTAGGTGGAAAACCTGACTGTTAGAAGCGTTAACTTTTTTTTTTACCAAGGTCAGTTGAAGTTTCACACAGTAGCTGTGCATTGTGGTTTAAGGTCTCAGCCATGACTTCTGAGGCCTTGGCACCTCTCTTACCTGCCACATTCTCCGCAGCCTGATGGCCCATTGAACCTGGCTGGTGTTTTACTTTAGAGAGCAACTCTGCATTTCAGCACTTGCTTTCATAAATAAAATGTTTCAGCTGTTACTTTTTACTAGTGTATGCATTTTTTAATTTTCAATATTATTTTCAAAGATTTGCAGCACATCTTGGCAGTCCATCTAAAATGTTTGTATAGAAAACATTTGCCTCATAGAAACATAGAAATTGTTAGCAGATAAGGACTGCTAGGCCCATCCAGTCTGCCCGTAGGCCCTATACATTGTATGTGGCCACTGACCCTATGTGATCAATGGCTTTTCATCACTCCTTCCCCTTTCAAGCTTCCCTTGTACCTGTCCCAGGCATTCTTAAACCACTCCACTGTGCTTGCCCCCACTACCTCCTATGGCAGACTATTCCCAGCATCGACTACCCTTTCTGTGTAGAAAAAGTTCCTCACATTACCTCTTAATCTACCCCCATCCAATTTCATATTGTGCCCCTTTGTTCTAGTACTTTTTCTACATTGAAAAGGTCCCCCACCTGCACCTTGTTTATGCCCTTGAGGTACTTGAAAGTTTCAGTCATGCCCCCACTGTCTCCTCTCCTCCAGTGAATACATATTAAGGTCTCCACTATAAACCTCACAGTGCCTTTGATTATGACATCAAAGTGCTCACCATGGCAACAGATGGTGATTTACTTATTATAGCAGTCCTTGCAGGTAGTTTTATTAAAGTACTGTAAAGTTTGAGTTTTGCAGTTGTAATTATAAAGAAAATGCACTTTTTGTATAGATAGAAGCAGAGCTCCCAAAAAATCACGTCTAGCTCTATATTCTGTTAGCTATGCACCCCTCTAATTTATTTTTTTTATCGCATCTATATTTCTCCATCCAGTATGGCCCCATCTGACTGACTCCCCCAGCTCCATCACCCAGAATTACCAGGGTTTACCTTACGCCGGGTCTGGGAGTGGTGCCTGCGGAGAGTCATTCGCCAACCTGCCGCCAGTGTCTTTTTCCGCTTTTCTCCCCTTATTTTTACCCGAGGACCCCAGGAGAAGTATGCATGCATGTGGAGGCAGGCATGCATCTTACAGGCCCAGTAACAGCTCTCCTCCGCCTGCCCCATTGGCCTATCACCGGCACCCTTGCTTGCACAGTCCCTCAGCCTCCACCAGGGGGTAGCTGTGAGTGAGGGATGCCACCCCACCTCCCCAGAGAGGAGAGCTGCCTTGACAGCCACTCCATCCAGCTCCCTGTGCTGACCTCCAATGACCCCGGCTTGCACTCGACCCCGGGTCTCCGGCGAGGTGAGGCGTCCAGTGCCTCAGCCCTCTGTGCCACTGGGCCCGCCATTTATTTATCTTTTAAACCTCACATTGATAGTATTGTCACTAAGTTTAAGGCCTGTATCGGCCATCTCAGATGCAATAAGCATTGTAGACTTGCAGAGGCTGTCATTCAGGCTGTCTTGTTCCTCTTAGGGAACTGTCATTAGAAATGTAACAATAACACAATATAATATATCATGAGTAATTCTGCTGACCCTAAATTATGGTTAAAAAAATATTGTGATTATTGTGTAGCACAATATCCCTTGATATAACCTTGCCTTTCTCATCTTTGCTGCTGTAGCTGCATGTTCTTTTCATCATGTAACTAAGATTCCAAATTCCGACCTTCCCCTTATCAGATTTTTACTATTTTTCTAAAATTACAGGTAGAGCTGCTACAAATTATCATAATAATCAATGCAGTATGATAATTTTACACCAATATTGTAGTACTCAAAATCTGATGTCATGACATCACTAATTGTTATACAACAGTAACCATGCCTCCGAGTCTAATTTAAACCCTTTAACTATGATTATTGCAGTCATTTTTAGCTTTAATTCACACACACACACGCACACTCAAGTTATATTGCACCAACTGGGCTGTCCCTTCTTGGAATCAAGAAGAGACCTAAACTGGCTAGAACTAATAAACAAATATATTCCTAATCTTAATTCTACTTATCTTTTTGGAAAATGTTTCTCACCTCACACAGGTATGGGTTCCAGGATGTTCAAAACTGAGCATTTGGCTTACCACTGGTAACATCTGAAACTGGCAAAGCAACTTTTCCTTGTGTGGCTTTAGTTGCCTGGAATTCTTTGGATCCCGCTTTCAGAAACTATGCCAGTTTAGCTTCCTGTTCTTCATCAATGAAGAACCAGCTCCTAAATGTATTATAAATACACATCCTCTTAATGCAAAGCATTGTGGGAAGTATAAGCAAATCATTATGAAAGAGTTTAGACTGGTTCCGCTTTAAGCAAGAGTGTGTGGTGCCAAATTACCTCTCATATGTTCTGCAAAGGCTGAAAACAGAAGACATAGACATGTTTGATATTACACAGGACTCATTTGTGTGCCTCATCTGTAACAGCCCAGGTGAAGGATGAACCAGTAGTGCTGTGGGGAATTGTCAAATTCTGGCAGAATGAAATTTAGCAGAATTTTCAAAATTCTGCTGAATTTTGCCAGAAATGGAATGGTGAAATTCTGTGGCAGAAAATAGTTGAAGAATGATTTTCCATGGAAAAACATGCTGTTCCATGGAATATTATTCTGTGGATCTCAATATTTTCCATGGAAATTGTTGTGGAATAATTTTCTGTGGAAAAAAATGCTGTTCCAAGGAAAATTATTCCACTGATCACAGTAGACAGAATTTCTCAGAAGAACCAGAGAAATTCAGCTGGTAGAATATTCGTTCCATGCTAATTCCACTGACGGAATTCCAAATTCTGCACAGCACTATGAACCAGTCATAGTTTAGTCTTATTGGTTTGGGCCGTGGTGGAGCCCAAAATAGGAAAGTGATCTAAAAGTCAAAGAACCTTAGCACAAAAACACTAAGGCAAGAGTTAGTTGGAAAGGGCATTGGCAATAAAGCAATAAAGATTATAGCTCCTAAACTTTGTACTTGTTTTGGCCAATTAATTGTTTACCTAAGTGACCCCAAGAAGTTCTGGGGCCACATAAACTCCCTCCTGAAGGGTCACGTGCAGGAACAAAGTGCCATGGTCTTCGCCGGAAACACTCTGACAGATGACCCTACTAAGGTGGCTGAAGCCTTCAGTGCCTCCTTTTCTCATCCCCCTGCCTCCTCCCAAACCATGCCGGGAAATCCTCCCCCCACCCACCTCGACACAAATCTCTCTCGTCCTTATTCCATCTGACACTTGTGGACCCCTGCATGGTGCTACCACTTCTTGGCAAAATCAACCCTGAATCATCTGTGGGTAATGATCAGCTGGAACCTCGCCTGCTGAGGGCTGCGGCACCTGCCATTGCCTACCCTGTTGCCCTACTCATAAACCCGATCCCTGCAGGAAGGGTCTATGCCCACCAAATGGAAAATGCCACCATAGTTCCAATCCATAAAAGGAACCCGGGATAGGGTGGAGAATTATAGTCCCATCTCCTCCTCTGCCCTCTGGGAAAAATCCTTGAAAGAATAGTCTTGATCAGCTGCAATGCTATCTGGAACAGCACCTACTCCTCTCTAGGTCCAGCATGGTTTCGGAAGACCATGGCACGGACACTGCCCTAGTCAAATTGACTACCGACATACTCACGCCATGGACCAGGGCACCCTCCACGGGGCACTATTCATCGACCTCTCCAAGGCCTTTGACATGGTCAGTCATAAATTACTCCTCTCTAAACTCCAAAGGCTTGGCTTGGATCAGCTCTCTCTCTCTCCTGGGCCTCAGCTACCTGACTAACAGAACACAGACAGTACGATGGCAAGGGGTTTTACTCAAGCCCCAGACCGGTGATCTCTGGGGTACCCCAGGGCTCCATACTAGGACCCCTGCTGTTCTCCCTATTTGTGAATGACATAGCTGAAGTGTGCACCCAGCAATCTACTGCTGTCGCTGATGATACAGTAATCTATCACAGTGACCCCCAATCCTCCGTTACTCGCAGCGGAACTGCAAACCTACCTAGCAAAACTTGAGAGCGTGAGTTAACTGCCAGACAACTCAAAGCTAAACGAGGACAAGACAAAGCTGTCCTCTTTGGGACCAGCGACTGGGTGGGACCGTGAAGTGGTCTTCTCTGTATAACATCTGCTCGAGGAATCGTGTCAAGGTCACTGACCAATTTAAGTATCTAGGATTACCCTTGACCAGGAACTAACCTTCAAACCCCATATAGATACCCTAACAAAACCATCCACCAGAGGCTGGGTTTGCTATACCACCTTGAAACTCCCTCTCTGGAGAGCACATGAAAGCCATTGCTAACTGCAACCTCCTCTCCTATTTACTGTATGGTTCTCCAATATTACAGTCCCTCAGAGAGACTGAGCTAATAACCTCTCCACCTCTACCACCGCATTGCTCACTTTGCAACCCCTCCTCCCTAGGCAGCACCACCGCGAAGCCCTTAGATCTCAACTGGCCGGCCACCAAGCTTAAACTATCTTTTCCCCTGCCTGCCTTTCCTACAAACTCCTTTCACATGCCATCCACCTCACCTCAGTGACCTTCTCACCCCTAAAGTCCCCTCCAAACTGCGGTCCGCCTCAAGTCAACTCTTGAACATACCCGCATCTGCACCAATCAAGAAAACGCTCCAGTTCACCGCCCCTCATTTCTGGAACCGGCTCCTCTTCCTTACGAGATAAACCCTCCTCTCTCTCCTTCAAGGCCAGTCTCAAAGTCTACCTCCTAGAACTGAGCTCTGCTGCTGCAACGCTAGATATACTCCCACCCCTCATGAACCTATGTGACCATCTACAAACCCATGGTGCCCCTGGTACTAACTAACCTCTATCAACTGTATTTCTTCTTACAACCTGTATTTCTCCTTACATCTTACATAACCTCCTGTATGAACTGTATATACATTATTTTGTTTTAAATTAATTTACTTATGTATCTGTATGCTGTACCTTATATATGAACTGTATCGTATCTTGAGCTGTACACTGTACATAATGTAAAGTTGGTGGTGTATTCACCCGGTGCGCCCTGAAAAAGGGACCTTTGGTCTCAGTGGGTTTACCTGGTAAACAAAATCTAAATAAATAAATAAATAAATAAACTTTGTACTTGTTTTGGCCAATTAATTGTTTGTTTGTCTAACTCTGTTACTCATTTGCATTTGTCATGTTCTGTTAAACAAGAAATTGGTATCATAGCACCTACCTGTAAAAAAGCACTGAATAATAAACAAAGAAATAAACAATCCTGACCCCACTTTTCAGATCAGAACAACAGATGAATGACAATGACACTGCTTCAGAGAGCAACAGACAAGAAACAAAAAGATGAGTTGCATGCTATCATGATTAAGAGTATAGCCTAGAGTTTAATACATCAAGCTGGTAACCTGGAATCCCACAAGGCCTAAGTTTAAACCCACAACTGCCACTTGCATACTACATAGAACAGGCAACTTCCTTAAGCTCGCTGTACCCCAGGATGCATGTGAAAATTAGCTGAGACTAGGTGCAACATTCTCAGCTAAAAATTCAGAATCTTAACAAAACACCACAACACCAGGTTCCTCCTCTAATGTTGTATCTTTTCACCCCCTCCTTTCTTTCTTCTCAGCCAGTTATCACCATCATCAAAAGTATTGTAGCACTATCTGACAGCCAGACAGTTCAGGTTACTCTTTACCATACCACAAAGTGTGTTATATGGTCCAACAAAAATGCTCTGGAATGTTTTTTTTTTTACTAGTCAAGTTGTTTTAGGTATTAAGACTACCAAAATACTATTTTTTACCAAAATACAATTTTTAAGGCCCTTACCAGAGAAGACTTTCTTGCATGGTAGTGTTGCTTTAGAAAAAGGTTTCTCAATCCTAATAACATAATTGTACACAGTGTTTTCACCCTGCAGTATAAGTTCAGCTTGCATTAGTAGCCTGAGAAAAAGGTGAAGTACTTTTAGGTGAGTTGAGGATTTAATTCTGTACTGTTGGGATTTAAATGTTTACTCAATAGGTAATATGTTTACTTGACTTGTGTTCATTACCTTTTCTAAGTTTTATTTGTATGTACTGTTTCTGTGTTGTCTAGTTTATAATATGTTAGTTCCTTGCTGTTTGTTTGAAATGTATGGTGGCTGTGATAATATTAAAAATATGCTTCTTTTTTAGTTGCATTTTTGTGCTGTGTGATCTGGCAATGTTCAATTTTGTTACAGATTTGGTGCCAGATTCACAAAGCTCATGAAATTCCCGCAGCTGCAGGAAAAACCCAGCACAGGTGGGTTACCACTTGTGGATCTGCAGTTTTTCTCACAGCTGCGGTATTCATAAAGGTGGAACAGGTTTATGACTAGGTCCACGATTTGTTGTGGCTTATGGGTGATGTTGCCACGGATGTCCCCGCAGCTGCATAAAAATGTTACGGCCGGTGAGACCAGACATAACATCTCCACAGCTGTGGGGGACTGTAAATACTAATCTCTACAGCTGTGCAGATTTCAGTCCACAACTAGAGTTGCAGAATGGAACATCCCAAAATGCTTTGTGAATCCAGCCCTGTTTTCTTTCCATATGGGGGCATTGTCTTATGACTGGATGTGGTTGTACCATACTCACAGATTTAGTTGCATACAAATTTTTTACCTCTGTATTACACATGAAAAAACATGCTTTTCCTGAGTGCTATACTTCAAGTAGCATACCTTTGAGAGCATCACCTATGGGGGTAACATACCCCCATGTGACAAATTTTCAACCAATAAGGGGGATGAATTGCCTGCAACCCTTGATAAATTGCAATAATATAAATTTAAACATATATGACAGTTTATCTATACAAGTAGTCATCTGATGTAGGGAAAGGCAAGGTGGATACAGGCTCGATATCCAGAACCTAGACCCAGATGATCTGTGTCAATCTGTGTCAGGCTACCATAGAGGAAGTGATGATTTGATTCCAGCCTGGGCCCCATGTTAAGATGTAGACAACACCATGCATCTTCCATATCAGGCAAAAATGCATTTTAAATGTAACAACCCCCCCACTCCCAAAGTGTGAGGGTTTAACCAACTCCACAGAGCCCATTCTGGTGCTTGCTGCTTGCTCATCCAGTCACCAGGGACTGCAAGTGGGACTAGGGGTGAAAATGGAGATAGATAATAGCCCACCATTGGGAAGGACTGCAACACTGATCTTTGGAGATCCTGCTGGACATCAGAGGCCCTTCCTTGCTGCCAGTGGAGGAAAACATGATCGGTGCTCCCAAACAAACTGGTAGATCCCCTACTAGTCACCATGACTGTAACATCTGCACAATCATGCAGGATACAAACTGGGGGACTAGACAGATGTTTAAGAGTAAGAGCTCCCTCAGTTAAAAAAAAAAGACTTTGGGGGTCAGTGCCCCCCAGGACATAGTCAACACCATCTGAAAGAGTTTATAACCCTTGGGAAACATTGCAGTGGGGTGAAAGGATGAAGAACACAGCCAGTTAGGCTTTAGGGCCTGCAGAGGGAGCTGCAGAGGTCTCCTGGGACACAGGAAGGCTTAATTGATTTTCCCAGGGTTTGAGTTACCAATCAGTCACTGAATGACAGCCAGACAGACCTCTCCTGTGACTTATAGAAGGTTTCAACTAATGAGAATGCTTGATTCACCAGTGAACAGTAAAAGCTGTTCCAGAATGTTCAGTTCTGCATCAGCAATAGCTTGGAGACAGAGCTGGTGCAGAAGCATGCTAACACTCAGATGCCTGAGGCTCCCACAACTGAGAAACAGGAGGCATTTGCAAGGCTTCAGCAGCCACAGAAGATTGAGACTGCTACATGTAGGACAGAGAGGAGGAGAGAGAGAGAGACCTTGCAACCAGCAGTTGGATGGGACAGACTGCAGTGAGCTGCACTGTGGCTGTATAGTGTCCCCAGAAAGACTTTTGTAGAGACAGACATTAGGGATCTGAACTGCAACTTAGCCAGCGGGACCTGGAAGCCACCATGGTAGCCACAAGAACCAGCTGAAAGTCTGCAGTGGGAGTTGCCTTGTGGTATTACGGAAGTTGGTCTTGCCAACTCAGAGTTCCTCTGATCACCCTGAGAGTATGAGTAACTGATGGAGGAAGAGCCCAGATGATCTGTGAGGTGCTAGAGGGAGCCCAACAGAAGAGAGTGTAGGGAGATGGAGATGTGACTGAGTCAGTGGGCAAAAGCTGGTAAAGCATCCTGGACTGCAGAGACTATGTGGAGGTTGCTGCCAAGGAGGGTAAACCCTGAATAACCCATCAGGGCTTTTGGGTCCTGAACCACACTGCATCTTTGCAGAATAGTTAAAATAGAGCCACAGTTTTTGGTTGTATGTTTATGGCCATCTGACTGGGATTACAAATTGGGTTGTGAAATAAATATTAATTTATTGTTGAAGTGTGTCAATGCCAGCCAGCCACTTGCTACAGGATTGTCTGTGAGCCTGCTACCATCAAACACCTGGGTACCCATGATCCCTGGGTGCTTTCTAAGATGAACGCAGAAATATTGGTACCAGTGGAACATTGGCAGTGCCCAACAGTACATAAAGGGAAAGCTGTTGGTTGTGGGTGAGCTGTGACTTGATGGCTCCATGGACAGAGAGGCAGGAATAACTGCTGCACTGTGATGTTTTACTGCAATAACCTTTTTGTTCTCCAGAACCTTGATCCTGCTCACTCCCAGCAAACTCCTTGTTGTTTGTTGGATATCTGCATCGTATATTATTTGAGAAGTGACAAAATACAGCAAGGGTAAACAGTTATTGCAATGAGTGGCAATTCTGTAGGCTGTGCCAGTGGGGCAAGTGGGTTGGTATTGTTTCCCAAAGGCTAGTACCAGCATGTGACCTAGCCCACTTAATTGGTCCTTTGCCGCAATTTACATCTGACATCTTTGGGTAACAAATCCTCACAGGAATTATCAACCCAGTCCCCCAAGCCTTATTGGAGACCATAAGGCAGGGGTAGTATGGCATTTATTTTGTTTTTTAACTGGCTGGGCATGCTAGGACAGGATTCCTTTTACAGGAGTGACATGTACACAGAGTTACAAGCATTTTACAGATCATTAAAGAAATCATACAAGGAATCAACAAATAATCATGGACATTTACATGCAGAGGACAAGGACAAATTAGAAGTATCATGGTGTCTGGTCATTGTGATGTTAACTGGCAGGTTACACTTAAAAAGTTATGGAATGAAATAAAAGATTTTTATAAAGACACGCCAACTACCTCAGAAATAAATGATATAGAGACATGTATTATTGGTCATTGTGATGAGCAATTTAAATAGTCTTTTGAACAGAAATATACCTTAGTATTAACTGGGGTGGCTGTCAAGAATGTAATTCTGAAATCTTGGCTTAATGATACAATGTGCTTGTTACAAGAATGGAGAAGAAGACTAGTGGAAATCCTTAAAACTGAAAAACACATTATATGAAGGAGCAAGGGAAAACATTCTTGACAAGGTGGGGTACCTATAGACATACTGTATAAGAAAATAAAATAGACAATTCTTGAATTCAGGTTCTTTACTATAGAGATATATTCTATAGCATTTCTATATTAATATTAATCTTTAGCGCTAAGTCCTTCTTGTAAGTAATGTTGGTCGTGGAGTGCTTGATTCTTTATTCACATAGTACTTTATTACAGAAGTGGTCTGCAGTTTGGTGTCCCTCTGACTCGTGTCCTTGTGTTCCACTCTTCTCAGTTGTTCTTTTTTTTTTTTTACCCAATGGGATATGGGGAGAAATTCATACCAGAGGTATATAAAAACTGCTTCTTTTTTAGACTTTATTCATAGTAGCTGTCATCTATTTTTTTCCTTTTTCTTTACTCAAATTTATCCATATTAGTTTTCATTTTCTTAGCATTAATGTTAATTGTCTTTTCTTGACATTCTTAGGATTAATGACATATTTATTGAGAAATTTGGTTTTGGATTTGAAATTGTTGTACCTGTATTTGATTACTTGTTTTGCTGATATGTATTATACATTTTTTGTAAATTTTGATTTTGCATTTAATAAAAATTTTATTGAAAAAAAAAACTGGCAGTTTACACAAGCAAATCGGTAAATCATCAGTCATGTTTTTTTGAAAGTCAGTCATGACTGAGCCTTCTTAATCATCAAATGTTATCATATGATTATCAAAGAAGATCATGATCTAACATCATAATCTAAATAATGTTTTAATCATTAAACATGTAACTTTTAAATCACCAACTGATGAGTACTGATTATTTTGTAAGCGTAAACCAGCATGATGGTTTTTGATTTTTTTTAATTCTGTATACTTTATTTAATTTTCATTTGTCACAGAACTAAGCAAAGCAAAACAAACAGCATACATCCAATAATAACTCCCCTTCCCACCATAGCAGAATGTACATTAAATAAGTTGGAACATCTGCATATTGCCTTCAATAACCTAGATAATCAAAGAACCTAGGTAATCAAAGGGCCCACTGCAAAAAGAAACAAAACAGACCTGGGCCAGTGATTAAGGACATAACTATAAACTTATCAGTGCTGCTCAATGAAAAAACTAAACAGTATATAAAGTGTGCAACTTGATCCATTTTTTAGTATAGGAAGCAATCCTATTATGTATACTAGCTGTCATCCTTTCCAAATGAAGATTAAACAGAAGTTTCTGCAACCATTCCTGGTAGGAGATCAAGATTTGATCAAGCCAGTGTCAAAGGACTACCTGTTTACCTGACAGGGATATCATAGCCACATAATATCTCCATTCCCATACAGGGATCCCACTATAATCCTCTACAATACAAATTTTTGGGGTAAAGATCCCTTCTAAACCCAGAAGGGGGTCCACCCTAGTTTTAATTTGATCCCATTAGGGTGCCACCTTAGGACAGTCCCAGAAAATATGGAGCAGGGTACCTTCAGGTTACCCACATCTTGTACAAAGGGTTCCATGTCATAATAGTAAGTGCGAAAGAGCGATCACTAGTATGGCGAATGTATATCACCAAAATGCAATTCAGCAATATACACATAATGGCGATACTACATCCGGCCAGTACTTATCAATGTTTATGTGGGGGGGCCCCGCATGCCAGTGCACACCTACTGAAGAATTATCAACTCCAGGGGTGCATGTCAGGAGGGCAAGACTCCTGAAAAGAAAAAAAACAGTGCTGAGGCAGTGGCAAAATATTTCTCCCCATCCTGCCCGAACTCAGATCCTCCTATGCCAGAGACAGCCACCTTCACCACCACACCACACGGGCTGGCTCAGCAGCACCAGGAAAACTGCCCCACAGAAACCCTCTATCCTATCCCTCCCCTTTCCCTCACTATTCCTGCCTTCCGGGTGCCCATCTGAATGGTCACCTTTGACCAGGTCACTACTCTTACAGGGTAGCCATTAACATTTCGGTGAATATGACTCGCTCATTTGCAAGTCGCTCATTTGTAGTCACCCTTTTGATGTGATACCTGTGCAAAGAAGGGAATTTAATTGTCTCATTTTAACTAGTTTTACAGACGTAGAGTAAATATGATGTAAGATGTGAAATTGAGTAAGACAAAACTTATCATTAGAAGTATATTTATAAAAATCCTTCCAGATTTTGTCCCAATTAAAAAGGTGTTGTGGGAAAGTTGAGGCCCAATATGTCAAGTTACCAGTAATACCAGGAAACAGTTTGGGGAAAAGGAAGGCAGAAAGAAGCAATACTGCATGCAGCTGTACTGCCAAGTCTATGGCAGATTGCAAGAACTTACTGCCATTAATTCTTACCCCAGGAGTCCTTTAGCAGCAGTAAGTAGAGCAGTTAACTGGTTAGGAGCAACTGCCCCAAAATATGCCTTTAAGAGAATTATAATGCACTAGGGCATTAGCCAGTCAAGAGACAGGAGGGAAGTGTGCTGTGTGAGAGCAGCCTGAAGGGCTTCAGAATTTTTTCTTTGCTGACTGAGCAACACTGCCTCCAAGGTGTCTCTCAACTTTCCTTGATGACAGACTTTTTCCGCTTTCTCGGTAAAGTTTTCCTCACAAATTTAATCTTTTAGTGTACTGAGTGGATTTTTACTGTTTTTTTAGCAGTTTTATTGTTCCGTGCTATAGTGGAGTGTCTAGCGTCATTTTCTGTGTAATTTTACCACAAGTGCATTAATTCTGCAATTGTTTTTACGCAACTGCGTTATTTCGACTATTCCTTTCACTATTTTGACACAGCTTGAGGGAACCATCAAGTTTTAGCATTTTGAGGTGATTTTTACTTCAGGAATCACGCGAGGTAACCGCTTGAATGTCTCTTTTTGACATTTATTGCTGGGTTCTCTTAGGATTGGCAGCTCAAGAGAATCCCAGAATTACAAAGAAATCTGGACCTACAGGGTTTTTAAGACTGTGCACAGGTAATTGGCAACAACCTGTGCCTCAAGGGTTTAGGTCCAGATTTTAGTTACTCTTTTCAAATTGGCTAAGAATCAAAGAGACAAAAAAAATCATATATATATATATATATGCCACTATAGTTGAGGAAAAATCAAAGGCTATTGATGAGGGGCCATCTAAATCTAATAAAAATTCAAGCGGGGTGCTGATGAAGCCTCCAAGTCCCAGCCAAAAAAAAAGCTTCCAAAGGAGCTGATGAAGTTCCTCCCAAATTTAAAAATAATAAGGGTGCTGATGAAGTGTCTTACAGAAAAGGAAACATGATCAAGCTTCTGATAAAGTGGCTAAAAAGATGGTCTGTAAATACAAAAATGTTTCTGTTACTCCTGGGAAGCTACTGTATTAGTGAGCCAACAGGTGGCATAAAACATAAAGAAAAAACAAAACATTTACTGCCACAGCCTGTGCAGGATCTCCCACCTGTGCAGGACATGACAGAAGCATGGCACATCTTTCATACCCTACAAAAGATGTGGTCTATGTTTGCAGGGCTGGTAAACACTCTTCCACAATTCTCGCTTCCAGAGACTATGAGGCTGATGCAGAGGATGATGAATGTTTTTATAATGCCCCTGACATGAGTTTGGAGGGCCTAGAACCTGATGTGTTCCCTGACCCTCTTTTTGGGGCTCCCCTAGCTGACCAGGTGGACCCCTTCTCTATGCTTACATTTATCCAAAACATGTTGGACACTCTAGACCTCCCTACACAGGAGTCCATCCAGGATGAAGACAAGGATAAAGATTATAGGGAGATGAAAGGTTTCCCACCCCTAAGAGACTAATCATGCCTATTTAGAACACTTTCAGGTAAAATATCATGAAACTGCTTCAAAACCCCACTTCTGTGGCTGGGGTTGCAAGCGAGCTGAAAGAAAATACCAACTGTCTAAAAACAACACTGAGTTCCTGTCTGTACACCCCAGTCATGAGAGCATAGTACAGCAGGCAGCTTGTGAGAAAGCTGGGGCTCCCTTGTTCTCTTTACCCCTGGACAAGGACTCCAAAAAAATAGACTTAATAGCAAAGAAAATGTACATCACAGCTTCCCTACTTGTCACACTTTATTCCTACATGGCTTTTAGCCAAATATCAGAAAGCACTGTAGAACTCTGTCCTGGCTATTGCACGCAATAGGTCAGATACAATGGTACAGAAGCTATTGGAAACAGCGAAAACTGCCCTGGAAGCTACTAAGTACCAATTCCACATGGCAGATGACAACAATGATGCCACTTCCAGAGCCATGGCCCACGCCATCTCTCTGAGGTGCTTTGCCTGGCTTAGAATTACCAGTCTAACCTCAGACCCAGTGTAAGGCCATGGACTTTCCCTGTGATCAAAACATGTTTGATTCCAGAACAGCTGACTACATGAAAAGGATGATGAGTGCAAGGCCTCTTGGCAGAGTCACTCCTCTAAATCTAAGCCTACTGCCCCGGAGAAATCCCATCCCAGGGCAGTAGGGGCAGAAGTTTTTTCCCAGGTCTTACACTCCCTATCCCCAGCCTGACTTCTCTCAGTGCAGAGGGGCTTTCAGAGGGAGGGGTAGAAGAGACCAAAAAGGGCCACCTCTACCCAGCCAGTGGCCTCACAGTCTAAGCCCTGATTTGAGTGGACAGGTCACCTCCCTCTACCAGTAGGAGGCAGACTCTCCCACTATTTTCAGAACTGGTCACTCATTACCTTGGACAGGGGGGTTCTGAAGATAGTGGAAAAGGGTCTACCACTACAGTTCAAGCAGTTGCCAGATCGCAAGCATACCTACGTGTCAAAGCCTCTAACCCCAACACAAGTGTTACTGTTGGAGTTAGAGGTAAAAAACCTTCTAGCTCTACAAGCGGTGGAGAGGGTCCCGTCCCATGAAAAGGGCAAGGGCCTCTAATCCAGGTATTTTCTGACACAAAAGAAAACTGGGGAGTGGCAATCTATCCTGGATCTCAGACATTTAAACAAACATCTACAAAAATTAAAATTCAAGATGGTCACTCTGTCATTAGTCATACAGTCCTTACAGCAGGGAGACTGGCTAAACTCCCTGGACCTACAGGATGCTTACTTCCATATACCCATAAGGAGGTCTCACAGGAAGTTTCTCAGATTCAAACTCCCTTCGGGTCACTTTCAGTTTTCTGCACTGCTCTTCAGCCTGTCCTTGGCTCCAAGAGTCTTTATCAAGTGCCTGGCAGTGGTAGCAGCACACCTCAGGAAGCTGGGTTTCACTATCTACCCTTATTTAGATGATTGGCTCATAGTGGCAAAGTCTCCTCATCAGATCAAGGAGTCTCTTTCCCTTATAGGACACACTTTAGAGTCTCTGGGATGCCTGGTAAATCTAAAGAAGTCTCACTTGGAACCCACCTAGCTACTCACCTTCATAGGCGCTCAGCTGGACACCCAGGAAGGATATGCCTTCCCCCCACAGGAGAGAATTCAAAGTTTCCTTTCAGTGACAGATACTTTCATCTGGGGACAACTAAGTCCAGCCAGACATTTCGTCAGGATCTTGGGACACATGGCCTCCATTATTACAGTGGTCCCAGGAATCAGGTAAAGGATGCAACATCTGCAAGACTACCTCAGAGCTCGCTGGTCTCAAAGAAGCAATGATTTTTCAAAGCTGATACCTGTGACAGAGCAGTTCCTCCAGACTCTGCTTTGGTTGAAGAACCCTGCAAATCTGACAGCAGGGGTACCCTTCTAGGCTCTGTCTCCCACAAAGGTGATCACCACAGATGCCTCCCTCCTGGGATGGGGAGCACATCTGGACAGTGCCTCAGTAAGTGGCACCTGGACTCTCCAAGAGTCACAGTTGCACATAAACCTTTTGGAACTCAGAGCAATCTTTGTAGCTCTCAAAGCATTTGCTCATGTCATGAAAGGACAGACTGCACAGATTCAAACAGACAACACCACTGCAATGTTTTATATAAACAAGCAGGATGGTACCAGATCAGGAATACTCTGTTCGGAGGCTCTGAAAAGCTGGTCTCTCACCTTCTCCCTGGGAGTTAGCCTTTCAATTATTCACCTCCCAGGCAAACACAATACCCTGGCAGATGCTCTAAGTCACATCAGTCAAGGCCAGAGTGAATGGACTCTGAGCAAGCAAGTACTAGCCACAGTGTTCAGATGGTGGGGCACACCAGAAGTGGATCTGTTTGCCCTTCAGCTTCGAGTTTCCTCAGTACTATTGCAGTCCTCCAGTCTTGGGAATGCTCCCCCTGGATGCCTTGATCCTGGATTGGTCAGGGAGGTTCCTATATGCATTCCTTCCTTTTCCCCTGATACTCAGGGTATTGTTGAAACTCAGACAACAGCCTGCATCAATGATTCTGGTGGCTCTGGATTGGCCCAGCAAACCTGGTACCCTCTCCTTCTCTCACTATCCTGCAGCAGACCCATTCACCTGCCACCAGCTCACTCTCTGCTGATCCTTCCTCAGACAGGAGTGCATTATACATGTTTACCCCTCCTCGCAGAGACATTTCATCAGCAAGGTCCCCCACAGTGACTACAGCGCTTAGCCATGGATGGAGACCCGCTGGAAC
Source organism: Neoceratodus forsteri (assembly GCA_016271365.2). Classification (NCBI taxonomy): domain Eukaryota; kingdom Metazoa; phylum Chordata; order Ceratodontiformes; family Ceratodontidae; genus Neoceratodus; species Neoceratodus forsteri. The sequence goes on along the minus strand of CM028136.1, from coordinate 803,412,023 downwards.
CCAGCGCTGTCTGTTGGGGGTCCTGTACCCCTCCAATCAGCTCCAACTGGAGTTGAGAATCCTTAAGTGGGGGGGGTGCAGGGGTGCAGCCCCCCATGTGGGGGGTTCAAGGAAGCAGTAGTGAACTGGCAGCCAACTGCAGAATGCGGTCAACCTGCCGGTGTCGCTGACAGGGCGTTCGACAGAATGTCTGTTGGACTCCTGTCGTGGATCCCATTATCCAGACATACACTCTCTTCACCTTAAGGCTCGGTTGTTGAGAAGTTAGAGTTTCTGTACTCTCAGTACTCAGAACAGGTCTGTATGATCCTGAGAATGGCTAAAATGCCTAACACAAAAAAGACTTATGCAGCCAAATGGAAAAGGTTCTCCCTCTGGTGCAAGAACAAGAAGGTCAATCCTCTTACAGCTTCAGACCCTCAGATTCTGGATTACCTGGTACATCTGCAGGCATCAGGCTTGAAACCCTCTTCCTTCAAGCTACACCTGTCTGCAATTTCGGCCTATCTTTCAGTGGGAAAGAAAAAGTCATTTTTTTCCAGCACCATATTCAAACAGTTTTTCAAAGGCCTCTTGCACCTCCAGCCTCCAGTCAGGGAGCCGGTTCCTCCTTGGAGCCTGAATCTCTGCACAGACAGGCTCAGGCAACCACCCTTTGAGCCTATGGCCACAGCACATATCAAGTTTGTGACCTGGAAATCTGTCTTCCTTGTGGTCATTACTTCCACCAGGAGGATTTCAGAGTTACAGGTCCTGTGCACTGAGCCAAATTACATCATTCCTCACAATGATAAAATTGAGCTCAGGACAAATAGGAAGTTCCTGCCTAAGGTGGTTTCAGAGTTCCACCTAAACCAGTCAATTACTCTACCTGTCTTCTTTACTGAAAAATCCACTCTTGGTGAGCAGAAGCTCCACAGCTTGGATGTCAAATGAGCTCTCTTTTACAACCTAGGGCATACTAGGTAGTCCAGAGGCTCTTCCACTCAGTTGTTCCTCACCTAGGGGATGTAGGCGGAGGAAGACCAGCTACCAAGAGAACTATTTCCTGCTTGTTTGTCTCTTGTATAAGATTCTGCTATGAAAAGGCTGGTCATCAACCTCCTGTGGGGCTCTGGGCACACTCCACCAGGGGAACTGCAGCCTCTGTGGCAGCAGCAAGGGACATACCCCTTCTGGATGTCTGCAAAGCAGCTACCTGGAAATCTGTGTACACCTTCATAAAGCACTACAGTTTAGATGTGCAGTCCATAGCTGATGCCAAATTGGGCAGGGCGGTTCTACAGGGCCTCTTTTCTAAGTAGATTCTTTGCCCACCTCCCATTTGGTACTGCTCGGTAGTCTGCTATAGTTACTGATGCAAAGAACTCCTGGGGTAAGAAGAAAAAATTACTCACTGCCATAATCTTTCTTCCAAGGGGTCCTTTGGCATCAGTAAGTTCCCACCCTTTTTCCCTGGTTCACCTGTCAGGAGAAGGGCTCTGTTTTCAGTTTTCTTACCAGATTTGGGGTTTTATTAAAGAGCTTTCATGCTCAGGTTGTTGTTACCTGTTTTCAGTTTTTGGACATTTGCATGTTTTTTGAATCTTATTCACTTTTTGCGGGGCACATGTCCATTTTCTTCAAAAATTCTCAAGCCCTTCAGGCTGCTCTCACTCAGCACACTCCCCTCCTGTCTTTTGATTGGCTAATGCCCTAGCTCATTATAATTCTCTTAAAGGCTCACTCTGGGCAGTTGCACCTAGCCAGCTAACTGCTATAGTTACTGATGCTAAAGGACCCCTTGGAAGAAAGAAGCTTGCTGCAGTGAGTACTTTTTTCTTCCCACAGCATAGGGCCAAACCACTGCAGCACAACATGGTGAAGTTGGAACACTGTAAGGACATACTTATTTAACTGAAACAAGACAAGTATATCTTGACATGACTTAAGATGACCCTCATGGAGCAAGTCACACAGTTTAAGTTTCACAATTTGGGGTAGCCAGCCCTCCATAAACACAGTACCTTCTGTTTTGAAGTTAGGGTTAGGGAAAACAGGTTAAGTTACATCTTTAAGAAAATTATGATGTATAAGCCTACAGAGCTGAGCATGAGCTCACAAGAAGATAGCTATGGCAGAGTCTCGAAGGTGAGCAGGCAGATATTTGGGGGAGATGTTAAACATAGCTGGATGGGATAAACCAGCTGCCTTGATCAGTTCCCTTTCTAGCTTCAACCAGATAGAAACATAAGGGGGTACCTCTTCTTCAAAAGTTTGAAGAGGCCAAGTAAGATATTTATTGGCATGGCCAGCAAGGCAGTAAATAAGAAAATGTGGAAGTTTGAGTCCACCTGACACCTTAGGTGCTGACAAATGATTGTATGCTCTTCTCTGGGGTTTTCCTAGCCAAATGAAATCAGATATTAACTTATGGAGTCGTTTAAACCAGGATAAGGGGAGTAAAATATTGAGCATGTTAAGAGGGTAAAAAATTGGGGGGAGCACATTCATTTTAAGAGTATTTATTCTGCCACAGAGGGTCAGTGGCAGATATGTCTACCTCTTTAAATCTTGCTGTATGGCGGTTAACAACTCATCTAAGCTGAGCTTTTTTTTGACTGTGCTACATTCTTCATCACAACAATTCTGAGATACTTAAGTCTTGTGGGAGCCCAGGCCAGACCCATCTCTAGGATATTAATTTAAAAACACAAAAGGTGAGGGCCATCACTGCCATTTTTTCAAGATTAAGTTTATAATTGGAAACCTACCAAAGTCCTTCATAACTGATAAAGCGGCAGGGACAGAACTTTTAGGGGTGGTCATGTGCAACAAAATATTGTCCACAAATGCAGGCAATTGCAATTCAAATGTCCCAATCTGCACTCCCATCAGATGGTGTGACCCCTTGAGTTTTAGTAGGAGGGGCTCTAAATATAAATTGAATAAAAGAGGAGACATGGGACATCCCTGCCAAGTACCAGTACATAGGGGGTAGACTGGAGAAAGAACTCCATTACAATACATTTTGGCACATGGACAAGAATATAAAATCTTAATCCAATGTAGGAATATAGGTTGAAACCTAAAGTGGCAAACAATAAGGCCCTGTTAACCCTATCAAAAACCTTAACTATATCCAGGGAGACCAGGGCTACAGGAACCCCGGCATCCCGGGACGCAGAGAATATATGGGACAATTTGCAGCGATGATCAGACAAGGAGTGGGTTTGCATAAAACCAATCAGCTCTTGATTTATTAGCCCCACCCAGACTGTGTTAACCCTAGAGGCCAAGATTTTGGCCAGGATTTTATCATCATTGTTCATGAAAGAAATAGGTCAGTAACTGGTGACTCTATACAAGGGCTCATCCGGTTTGAGCAGCACAACAATCAAGGTCTCAAACATAGTTTTATCAGATACACCTGAGTTGCAAAGGAAAGAAAAAGATGGTGTGACAAAGGGGCCAGTTCTTTTGCAAAGGCTTTATAGAAATTGGGGGGGAAAAATGTCCTGCCCTGGAGCCTTATCCATGGACAGGGATTTAATAGCATCTAAGATTTCTTGTTGGGTAAGAGGTTGTGCAAGGCATAACCGCTGAGTCTCCTTAGCATGGGAAATGATATGGTATCCAAATAAGCTTGGAGGTCTTGAGCCGGGGGCAGTTTAGGTAAGGGACTACAGAGAGGCCTCAAACTCCTGGGAAATTTCCTGAGGTGATGTTTTAATACTGCTATCTACAACAGATGTTATTGAAGGGATAATATGAAATGACATCTTATTTCCTGAGATGTAAAGCAAGGAGATGTTCAGCCTTCTCCCCCCAATCCACATAAATAGAATGTGTCTTAAAGATGGAATATTCAGCCTTCTCCCATAAACATTCTGCATATTTGTCATGAAGAGATATTAGTTCTCTGTGATCCTCTTCCGAGGACACAAAGGTCAACTGCTTCTCCTTCTCCTTCTCCCTAACATGGCTCAGGAGAAGAGAAGCCTCAGTAAAAGGCAAAAGGTTTATTTTTATACAGGTAGAGATGTTTTACACCACTGGGTAATAGACCCATTTTCAAGATGGACCTGTTACATTTAGGTTTAAAAATTAGCAAATATTTAAACAAACTGTTTAGTGTTACATCATAAATTAAGAACATACATTAGACAGCTAATAAGTTAAACCACATTCTAACTCATATTTAACAACACAATAAACATTTAAATTAAAGGCTTAAGTCATAACTATATTCCTAGAACTTTAGGAAGAACCTCTACAAAACAAAACAGTCTCCCTGCTTCACTTTCTTTTCAACGCCAGCCGGATGAATTTGCCTCTGAGAAAACGTTTGAGCGCACTCTAGTCTATATCTCCCTTTTCGATGGAGTTATGTTGTAAGAAACAAAAAGTTCCATCTGTTTCTTAATTCTTGTAACAATATAGTCATCTTTTAATAATTGGTTGTTTAACTTCCATATTGTTTCTCTTTGCATATTGGAAGGTACACTATGCTGCAGCCAGATTTAGGAGTGATCTTAAAAGTTCCCATGGGGCTATCTTACTGCCCAGTACACCTCCCATGACATTACTGCTCATCAAAAATAATCAATTTAAGAGTAAGAGCCAAGAGCCACTGAGTTATATGTATATTCCTGAACAGATGGGTACAAGAAACGCCAGGAATCGCAAAGCTCCAAGGGATCCACCATGTCTTGGATAGGATGCTGGGCAGGAGAAAGTCCAGCTCATGGCCTATAAGTAAATGAGTAAATGTAAGGCTCCAGTCTCCCCCTTTTATAATAGGGATGGTAAGGAAAGGAGACAGGAGATTGGTCAACTCAGTAAAAAATGAAGGTGTATTCATGTTAGGCCCATAAACACTGCCCAACAGCACTGTGGAGTGTTCTAAAATACCTTGAACAAAAATGAATCTGCCCTGTGGATTCACGAGAATCTGTATAGACTGGAACCTAATCTCCTTAGAGATTAGTATGGCTACTCCTTTGTTGTTTGTGCTGTTACCAGCTGCAAAAACCTGCCATATTGATTGCCTCAGAAAGAGATTGCCTTCCCAGATGAGCAGATGGGTCTCCTGCAAGAAAGTAATGTTACATTGGAGATGTAACAGATGCTTTATAATTTGATATCTTTTGACTCTGGAATAAGCACCTTTAACACTCCAAGAAACATACTTAATGTAATGAGTCATAGTTATCTACATGCAGAAGATGGAAAACATGGGGTCCTCATGGGTATGAAATAATATACCTAATCAAAGGTTAGCACTCTTCCCCAACCCCTATTCTGCTTGAATAATCATGGCCTCAACCACCCTCCCTATCTAAAGCCAAAAAGCAAACATTAATATGATAAACATTAGCTCCTCCCCAAACATTGATAAAGAAAATATAAATATATATATATATATATATATATGTGTGTGTATATATATATATATATATATATAGAGAGAGAGAGAGAGAGGGAGAAAGAGGACCACCCTCCCATCCCACCCTACACACTGATTCTAGAAAACACAAACTAACCAGCCAAACCCCAACACAAAATAACCTGATAAAAACAAACTACCCCAGTTCAAATAATCATTCTCCTAATGTGTCCCAGTCCATGGGCATTCACTAAAAATACCACTAACAGCTAATCTGGTTCAAGGTCGGTTGGTATTCATCTGTATCCCCCTCCCCCGGGTCGTGCCTGGAAATAGGCAGGAATTGTCTAGTGCACTTACCCGGTCAACAAAAACTAAATAAATAAATAATGTAATTTCTCCCCATCCTAAGCCTACTGCTGACAACTGGAGCACCCCCCCCCAGACCCAAACCTTATCCGTTAAACTATACCCCAAGGAGTTTGGCCCAAGCAGATTAATATCTAACTTATCATTATACTATTAATTATGTTGGCTAGTACATCCTCACATAGGAGAAAGAAATCAAGCCCTTAAACTGGAAATTTTTTTTTATTTATATTTTATTGCTTTTATATAAGTATTGCATTACATAAGTCTTTCCTACAGGTTGATCTGTGGATGATCAAGTGATGATCGGTGATTATGTTAGTTCTGTATTGCAAGATTGTTAGTCTCATGAGTAATAGTGTGAGTTTTGGTAATAAGCACAGGGCTGGTGGTGCAGTTCCTAAAGGTTGTCATTCAGTCTGAAGAAGTTGGTTGCATTCACCCCTCATGAAAGGACACTGAAACTGGTAGTTGCTTTAAGGAAGATTTGTTTATTCCACCATCACATAACCATGCAATATTAAACGGCATAACAGAAATGGGTGAAGGCAAGTCTCCACCACTTTATGTTTCACCCCCACCTTTGGGGGCTTTGTCAGAGGATACAAGAGTGTTTGATTAGTTGTCTTTTAAATTCTATTTCCACCAGTCACTTGATGTTCAGTCACTATGACATCAAGACAATAAATTATAATTTTTTTGTACTTTTTATGTATAGCATTTTATACATATGCATAAAACATATACATCCTGAACAGGTAGACAAGCTGTCAAAACATCAAATTACATTACCAAGGACGGTGCTCATTTGTTCCATTGGTACATCAAAGAGGTGAAACAGCAATCAGATTATAAAGAATTAGTATCTAAACAAGTCAGGAGCTATTGTGCAGCCAATGCCCCATAATTCAAAACAAATAATATATACGATAGGGCATCTCACCTTCATGTTCGAAAATGCTACAGTAAAGGTACAGATAGAGACCCTCTCCTACCCTAACCATAAAGTAACATCATTAATATGGGATCATGTAGGGGATCCTAACAGAAATCAAAGATCTTTCAGGGTATAATAATAATAAAAGAAAATGTCTAACAGAGACGCAGGCAGTAAATTTGCCGAATGAGTACAATTAAGCATCATCTCAGATCATGGTTCACTCTAAAACTCTCAGATGCTACAAATTTAACTCACAAAGCATAAACAGGTACTATTTATAGCATTTGAAACCATTACCAAGGTAATGTGGGTCACCCTGGAGCCAGGGAATGGAACAGCAATGTGCACAGGGGTGATCTACAGACCTCTGGCACAGAGGGAAGAAGTAGACAGGGAACTAGTGGAGAACATACACGACATGGCAGCTAAAGGCAAAATCCTGCTACTAGGGGATTTCAATATGCCAGACGTGGATTCAATCAGAAGTACAGCCATCCTGGAATCCCTGCAGGGGGTTGGAGTCAGGCAGCTGGTGCATGAGCCAAACAGGGACAAGTCAATTCTGGACCTGGTATGGACCAATGGGAACAGAGTCAAAGAAATACAGGTGGAAGGGCAGCTGGGGTCCAGTGACCACCATATGGTGTGGTTCAGCATGAAGACATGGACTCGGTTAAGCCACACAAGGGCAAGAGTGTTAGATTTAAGGAGGGCAGATTTCACTGAAATTGGTAGATGTTGCCAAGCAGTCCTGGGTAAGGGAGAGGTAACAGAGGGGGTGGAGGAACAATGGGAGAAACTGAAAGGAGCCATAGTGGATACAACAAACCAATGCATTAGGATAGTGGCCAAAGGAAAAAGAAGAAGGACACCACTATGGTTCTCCAAAGAGGTGGGGGACAAAGTCAGGGCTAAAAGGCTGAGTTTCACAAAATATAAGGGGAGCCAAAGGGAGGAGGATAGGGAGGTGTACTTTGAATGTCTAAGGGAAGCAGGGAAGGCTATAAGGAGGGCAAAGGCACAGACAGAAGAGGGCTTAGCATGGTCTGTAAACAAAGGGGATAAGGCATTTTATAGGTACATCAGTGAAAGAAGAAAAAATGGGGGGGTTGTGAGGCTCAAAGGGGAGAAGGGACAGTGTAAGGAGTGTGATCTGGACAAGGCAGAAATACTGAATAAATAGTTCTGCTCAGTATTCACTAAGGAGGGGAAGGGTCAAGGACCACAGTTGGGTTGCAGAGGCAATGGGGTCAGAGAAGTGGACACCAGTCCATTCACAGTGAAGAGATTTCCGAAAGAACTCACAAAACTGAAGGTGGATAAGGCCATTGGGCCTAACGGCATCCACCCGAGGATATTAAAGGAGCTGTGAAGGGAACTAGCAGTACCTCTGGTGCCCTTGTTCACAGAGTCACTCAACACAGGTGTTGTTCCAGAGGACTGGAGGAGAGCACATGTAGTCCCACTGCACAAAAGCAGCAGTAGGGAGGAGGCAGGGAACTACAGACCAGTCAGCCTCACCTCAGTGTGGGAAAGATCATGGAGACACTGCTGAAAGAAGGATAGTGGCACATATGGAATCCAGTGGTGTTCAGGATCTGAGGCAACACAGATTCACAGCAGGAAGGTCATGTCAAATGAATCTAATAGATATTTTTGATTGAGTGACTAGGGAAATAAATCAGGGAGGGGCAGTAGATGTCACCTTCCTAGATTTCAGCAAAGCCTTCAACACTGTCCCATATAGAAGGCTAATTAACAAGATGGGTAGTCTGGGCATGGGAGACAATGTGGTGAACTGGGTTAGGAACTGGTTAACAGACAGGAGACAGAGGGTGGTGGTAAATGGGGTACAAGCTGGGGAGAGGGGTGACCAGTGGGGTACCACAGGGATCAGTACTAGGACCAATCCTGTTTAATGTCTTCATTAGTGACATTGCAGAGGAACTGGAAGGAAAGGTCTGCCTGTTTGCAGATGATATCAAGATCTGCAACAGGGTGGATACTCCATAAGGGGTGCAGAAAATGAAGAGGGACCTGGAGAAGCTTGAAAGATGGTCAGAGATGTGACAACTGAGGTTAAATGCAAAGAAATGCAATATAATGGACCTGGGTAGAGGGAACACCGGTGAGAGCTTCAGGTTTCGGGGGGGAGCTGACTGTCACTAAAGAGGAAAGGGACCTAGAGGTTATCATCTCTGATGACCTGAAGGTGTCAAAGCAGTGCACAAAGGTGGCAGGGAGGGCCAGTGGCATGATGGGGTGCATAGGCAGGGGTATCACCAGCAGGAGGCAGTAGGTGGTGATGCCATTGTATAAAACATTGATAAGACCTCACCTAGAGTGCTGCGAGCAGTTCTGGAAGCCACACCTGTGCAAGGACATAAATAAGGTGGAGACTATCCACAGAAGGGCAACATAAATGGTGCAGGGCTTGCACCACAAAACATATGAGGAGAGGCTAAGGGACCTCAGTATGTACTCACTAGAGGAGAGGAGACAGCAGGGAACATAATTGAAACTTTCAAGTACCTCAAGGGCATAAACAAGGTGCAGGTGAGGGACTTTTTCCAATGTAGAAAAAGTACTAGAACAGGGGGGACACAATATGAAATTGGAAGGGGGTAGATTAAGAGGTAATGTGAAGAGTTTTCTACACAGAAAGGGTAGTCGATGCTTGGAATAGTCTGCCACAGGAGATAGTAGGGGCAAGCACAGTGGAGGGGTTTAAGCATGCCTGGGACAGCCACAAAGGAAGCTTGAGAGGAGAGGGAGTGATGAAAAGCCATTAATCACATAGGTTCAGTGGCCACATACAATGTATAGGGCCTACAGGCAGACTGGATGAACCTAGCGGTCCTTATTTGCTGACAATTTCAACGTTTCTATGTTTTATGTGGATAAGAGTCAGCAACCAAAAAATAAAAGTCCGGCAAGTCTTGTTATGTAAAAGTGAGAAGAAAAAAAAGTCAGTTTCTCCTCTGATACCTGCTACACAGTCCTGCATGCAATTGAAGCAAATAAAAGTACCATCTAGTGTAATAAAGCAGCAAATTGGATCAAAGAAAGAAATCTATTCTTGATAGGCACCTCACATCAGAATTTCAGTCCTCCTCCAGCTCCTCTTCATCATCAGGGCACTCATCCAAGCTCCTCTTTGCCACAGTTCTATCAACACAGGCACCTGCCTCCTTTGGATCTGTAAATCTGTACTGCTTACAGCCAATGGAAAAACATAGAAAGATCGAAATATAGAAGTTGATGGCAGATAAGGACCACAAGGCACATCCAGTCAGCTCATTTCTTTTTCTGCCTTATGAATGTGCCATCGGCTTTTGCTCTGTCAATGGCATATCTATTCATACTCATCTGTATTGCTCCCTTATGCCTATCCCATACCTGTTTGAAGCCCTGCACTGTATTCATATCCACCACTTCCTGAGGTAGGCCATTCCATGCATCCACCATCCTTTCTGTGAAAAAGAACTTCCTCATATTAACCCTTAATCGGCCTCCCTCTAATCTCATCATGTGTCCTCTTGTTCTGCTATTTTTCTTATACTGAAATGTTAGACTCTTTCACCTTGTTAATTCCCTTAAAGTGTTTGAATGTTTTGATCATATCACCTCTCTCTCCCTCCTTTGCTCTAGGGTATACATATTGAGCTCTGTTAATCTGTCCTCATATGTTTTCTGATGCAGTCCCTGTACCATTTTGGTTTCCTTCTCTGTACTGCCTCAATTTGGTTAATGTCCTTGTGAAGGTGTGGCCTCCAGTACTGCATGCAATACTCCAGATGTGGCCTAACCAGTGTCTAGTAAAGAGAGGTTGTTACCTCCCTCTTCCGACTTGTGATACCCCTACTAATACACCCCAACATCCCTCTAGCCTTACCAACTGCTTTAGTGGTCTGCTTGGATGATTTCAGGTCATCAGTGAAGATGACGCCCAAGTCTCTTTCTTTCCTTGTGACTGCCAGCAACTCCCCTCCCAGCCTATAGGTGGTTTCAGTGTTTCTCTTCCCTATGTGCATGATCTTGCATTTATCGAAAAATCCATTCCTGTTACTTTTTATTTAGCAAATTTTTCAAATCTCCCCCTCTCACATTTGGGGCAATTGCCTCTATCCTCATTGTTTGTATTTTATGTGTAGTGTTAGGAGATGATGTATGGACATGGGCTGCCATAGCATATTCCATTTTTTTTTGGTTTTTATTGCTTGAATATGCTCATACAGTCTTAGTTTTAGTTTTCTTTTGGTACATCCTATGTTGAAGTAACCACATGAACACTGCAGGAGGAACACAACTGCTTCTGTGTTACAGTCTATTAAAGACTAGATTGTTTATGTATTCTTAGTCCATGAAGCAATAGGGATAGAGCAATTGCTCCAAATGTGAGAGAGGGAGATTTGGAAAATTTGCTAAATAGAAAGGAAATGTAATGGATTTTTTGAATAAATGCCCTTAGGAGACCAGGGCTAAATGGAAAATTTGAAATGAAACCATTCTTAGAAAAGAAATAGGTATAGTACTAACATATGGTAAATGTAACTGTGTGCAACTGCAAATACATGTTACCTAGGCATTAACTGTGAAAACAGTACCATTATTTCTTAGCCACAATATTGTTGTAGTGCCAATTAGTAACTATGCAAATGAAAATATTTTTGTGGACAGTTACGTATCAATTCACAATATTAGACTGCATGGTTACTAACGTGTAAGTTCATTAAAAACTGGAATACAGACATGGAACATCATCTAAAGAGTTGCCAGTCAGTGCATTTAACTATAGCAGTTAGCTGTAGCAGACTAAAGTTGCATTGTATTAATATATTAGTTACTATTCTGATTACACTTTAACATTTTTCTGTGTGATTAACTTTTAAATAAATGTCAGATAGACATAGACAGTTGAAACAGTAAACACGACCAGTGCATTTTATTTAATGTAGTTGCACTTGTAAGAACAGATTTATTAATGTCCAAAGTAATAACATAGCAGTTACACAACAGATTTGTTGTTAAAATTTGCAATAGCTATTACATATGCAGTTGCCCTTATGTGAACAAGTAACGCAATGCCAGACGAGATAGTGGTATTTGCGTAATAGACTTTCTGTTACACTTTGCAACAGCTGTTACACGTATAGTTACACTTGTCAGAATGAAATGATTTGTACTGAAAGACAGACTATAGTAGTTACACATGTATGCAAGTTGCATAACTACACCATACCCACATGTGAAACTACTTAACTATATAGTAGTTACATGTAGCTACACAGTAGTTACAGCATAGTTGTTTCATGCAAATTGTGCATAACTACTTAACACACAACTGTGAAACTAGTTAACAACTACATAGTACATAGCAGTCACAGTAAAGTTACAGCATTGTTACACAGTAATTACAGTGTGGTTAATGGCACTTAAAGTGTTACCAAGAAACGATGCCTTTAGCAATAACATTATATGTGGTGGGTGACAGAAAGATCACCACCTCATGTACTCTTATATACCCTGAAAGTTTTATTTTCTCCTTACCATGCCCCCATCCAGATTGGAATTCTGCTGAGTTTAAGATCATTAATATTTATGATCTATACTTAAGAGCAGTTTTGAAACAACAAGGGCTTATCCCTAACAGAGTGAGCTCTCCAGTACCTTTGTGTTCTCTTGCAGGACTTATCTCTAACAGAGCGAGCTCTCCAGCACCTTTGGGATGAACTGAAACAAACAACACAGATTAAATCCAAAAAAATGGAACTTGAAGATGCTATATTTTGTTATCAATGTGTGCTTAGTGTGATTGGTTTCTTTCTCGCTTTAATAATTTTTTCAGACTTTACTATCATGACGTAATAATGACTGAACCAGCACAGATCCGGAGGTGTTAGACACGGTCTATAATAAACCATTTCTTCAGTTTTCAACCAGATTGCTCCCATCCGTGTTCGCCCCGCTTCTTCTTCGCCCCAGGGCCCCATGGTTCTAATGGATCCCTGAGGGAGTTGCGGAGGTTGGGGCGTAGGTTAGAGCATCGTTGGTGGAGGTCTGCCTTGGATACTGACCATCTTATTTTGTTAGACCATTATAAACTCTACCAATCAGAGATCTCTCGTAAGAAGGCAGAATTCCTGTCCAGAGAAATCTCTGTCACACAGAACCGGCCAGCTCAGCTCTTCCGAACTGTGGACAGGTTGTGCAACCCAGCCTGTCTGCAGCTCCGTCGAGTTTTTTCACAAATTGAATGTGATGAGATCGTTTGTTTCTTTGCTAATAAGGTGGCCGATGTCAGACAACAGCTCCATCAGACTCGCTCTATGAGAGATGCTGTTGGTCGGTACTTATTCACAGAGCCCGGGGTTTCCTGGAGTACCTTTGATCTGCCGGAGATCATTGACATTATGAGGATTGTCCAGGGAATGCATCCCACTTGCCGTAGTTTAGATCCGGGCCCTACTTCCCTGATTTTGGATTGTAGTGATATTATCGGTACGGTCTTAGCTCAGATTGTCCGGTGCTCCTTGGAAATGGGTAAGTTTCTTAGCTCCCTGAAGGAGGCGGTGGTGACACCCCTCCTGAAGAAGACTTCTTTGGACCCAGAGAATCTAGCGAACTACAGACCTATCTCTAACCTTCCTTTTGTGGGAAAGGTTATTGAGAAAGTTGTGGCAGCTCAACTGGAGAACCATTTAACCATCCATAATCTAGACGAACCTCTCCAATCGGTTTCCGTAAGAGGCATAGTACTGAAACTGCTCTGATTTGGGTGCTCAGTGATCTCCTGATGGCGAGAGAGCAGAGAAATCATTCCATCTTGGTACTCCTTGATTTGTCTTCAATGTTTGACACTGTGGATCATGGGGTTCTGCTCGAGCACCTGATGTTTATCTGTGGGCTGTCGGGGACAGTTCTCAGATGGTTTTCATTTTTCCTCACCAGTAGAACTCAAAGAGTTGTCTCGGGAATGTTTTCTTCCGAGTCTTTCTCTCTCTGCCTTGCAGGGTACCTCAGGGCTTGGTGCTGTCCCCCATGTTATTTGCAGTGTACATGCTGCCCCTCGGAGACATTGAAAGACGATATGGGCTGAGGTTTCACTGCTATGCTGATGATACCCAGCTCTATCTGTCTTTTGCCCCCGATCAGGTTAGTGCTATCTCGGTCTTGAACTGTTGCCTCATGGAAATCCAAGACTGGATGAGTTCCAGCGGTTTAAAGTTGAACGCAGGAAAGACTGAGGTTTGGGTGGTGGACCCAGGTCACAGGACAGAGGAGTTGAGAACTGATATCTCCTCTGGTTTAGTCCTGGGAGGGCTCAAATCCTTACCTCTGAGCGGATGCATGACCTGGGAGTGGTGCTTGATGATGGGCTGACCCTTCATCATCAGGTGTCGGCAGTCATCAAGCTGGCCTGTTACCATCTTAGGAACATTGCCAGGATCAAGCATCTCGTTCCGTCTAGCGATCTGCCTGTTTTAGTCCACGCACTTGTGATTTCACGCCTTGACTACTGTAACTCCCTTTATCTAGGGCTTCCTGGGGTTGATATCTGCCACTTGCAGCTAGTGCAGAATGCTGCTGCATGTCTGTTGACTGGGGTATCTAGGAGATCTCACATTACCCTGTGCTGCACACTCTGCACTGGCTGCCTGTTCAGTGGCGGATCACCTTTAAGATAGGTTTATTAACACAAAGCCCTACACGGACTGGGTCCCAACTTCTTGAAGAGCTCCTGAGTTCCCTACGCCCACTGCGACAGCTCCGCTCGGCTGATGAGGGGGTTGCTGGAGATTCTGAGGGCTAGTTTAAAGGCATCTGGGGCCCATGCCTTCGGGTTTGTTTCCCCTACCCTCTGGAATTCTCTGCCTCATCAGCTATGGGAGTGCAGGACAGTGGGGTGCTTTAAACAAGCTTTGAAGACATTTTTATGGGGAAAAGCATATTCTGAATTTTGCTGATTTTTATTATGTGTACTGTACCTGTTGATTTTGTATTTATGTTGTTCAGCACCTTGATTTTTGAAAGGCGCTATATTAAATTAAATTTATTATTATTATTAAGTGATTGTTAGAAAAAGAATTTAAAAGACAACCAAACACTCTTGTATCCTCTGATGAAGAGCCCAGTGGTGGGGATGAAACATAAGGTGGAGGCTTTCCTTCACCTGTATCTCTCATGCTGTTAATATTGCAGAGAGATGTGATGGTGGAATAAATGTATCTTCCTTAAAGCAACTACCAGTTTCAATGTCCTTTTATGAGGGATGAGTGCTACTAACTTCTTCAGACTGAATCACATGAGTAATACTTACACAATGTTTTATTGTTACTAACATGAAACTATGAATGTCAAAATACTTAATAATGTTTTAGTTGTCGCTAACATAAAGCTGTGACTGTCACAATATCAGCAAAAGCAAATTAATTATAATGTAAATCATGGGAAGTGAAGTTTTAATCCCTTTAGGAAGACCACATGCAGTTTTAGGTATAGATGTATTTGCATAACTGATTTGCATATGTTAGAATTACAATTTATGGACCAAAAAAATGGTCATTTTTGATTTTAAAATTATTTTGTCTTGATAGTACTAGTTTGCAGACTCTTAGGTGAAAGGTTTTGAGCACAAACAATGTACTTATAGGAACTCACCACAATTATAAAAGGACCCACTTCATGGAGCTATATAACCCAATTTGAGAATCAAAATAAATATACTTGCAAGCAGTGTGTGTGTATTAATGATGTATAAAATTTTAACACTATAGAAGATCAATTCATTTTTTTCATTTATTGCAGTATTCCTGACAATGAGCAATCACAAAAACCATGATAATATGAGATTATCATTAATTACAATCACAATTTTTAAGAAAATCATTACGATATGAGATTGTCGATTTTTACTGTCACAATGTTAATGCTGTTTTTCCTCTGGTGTAAGCTGGGGATCCAGCTTGTCATCCAACTCCTCTGGGGCTTTACCTGCAGTCCCAAGTGTGTTACCTTAAGGTTTGCCCCCCTCAGGTGAGTGTCACTGGGCCACCCCAAACTGGCAGATGGAATGGATCTGGTGTCACATGGGAGAGCTCCCTGCCACCAGTGTGGGGTCTGCAGGGATCAGGTCCATCACTATGCATTGCTTAGGGTTCTTCCTTCCCCATTTAAATGGGACGCTGACTCAGTGGTGCCACAAATGGGTAGAATGGAGTGCTGTTGGGCATCCCTCCACCATTACTATGCTGTCCCATGTGCACTACCATCTGTGGTCACTCAGGTGGCAGTATAGCACCAGAGTCAGCCATCCCCCTTGCTCAACAGATAGGGTAGTGTAAAGGTGCACCTCAAGATATTTGAAGTAGTCCATGCTTTCCATTTGAGTGATTTCGGATGTTAACTAGGAGTGGTGCAAAAAAGCATAGCCTTTTGTTTTGCTTTTGTCTTGCTTTTGTCATGCAGAAGCCTCTTGGCATGTAACTAGACCTGTCATGTCCCAGGTTATAGTTAATGACATGGATGTAATCTGACTTAAAAAGAAATGCCTCGATCATCAGCATAAAGCAGGATGTTGGAGTGCTTACAGACTTTTGACAGAGAATTGATAAACAATGAGAAAAGTATTGGGCCTGGGATCAAACCCTGGGGAACACCACATGTTACTAATTGGGTGGAGAACAGGGCATCTTGATACCTAACTGAGCGCAACTTGAGAGGGAGTCATTAATTCAAGTTAGAGAAGAGAGAGATCAAATCCCAGCTCTATAAGTTTTGTAAGCAGTAGCTGGTGGTCAGCAAGACTTGAAAGCCTTGGGTACATCTCGGAACTCTGCCCTGGTCATCATCCCAATGTCCATGGTTTAGTCAAGCTTATTAGTGAATGAGACATAGAAACAGAGAAGTATAGTATTTGTTGGCAGAAAAGGACCACTTGGCCCACCTGTCTGCTCAGGTGGTCCCCGCCTAGTTTGTCTCTGTAAATGCTAACTGGTCTCCGGTGACCCTCCCTCCTCCCTGCTAGTTTACTAATATTTCCCTATGCATATCCCATGCATGCCTGAAGCCCCCTACTGTTTTCACCTCCACTGCTTCTCCTGGACTTCTGTTCCAGGCATCCACCACTCTTTCAGTGAAGTAGTACTTCCTCACATCCACCTTAAACTGCCCCCAACCCAGCTTCATCTCATGCCCTCTGGTGCTGGTGCTCTTCCTCATTTGAAAGAAACTCCTCTCCTGCACCCTGTTCACATCAAGTGAGGTACCTGTAGGTCTCTTCTCTACCAATGTGTACAAGTGGAGGTCCCTCATGTTCTCCATGTAGGGCTTTTGATGCAGACCCTGCACCATTTTAGTTGCCCTCCTTTGGAACTCTTCCACCCTGTCTATGTCCTTCAGAGGTGCAGCTTCCAGAACTGAACACGGTACTCTAGGTGGGGTCTCAAAAGTGAGCTAAACAGTGGCAACACCACCTCCCTCCTCATGCTAAATATATTTCTCCCTTTGCATCCCAGTATCTCACTGGCCCTTCCCATTGCTTTGTCCCACACTGCCCAGCCATTTTGAGGTAATCAGATATGATGACCCCAAGGTCCATGGCCTGTTTAGTGAATCTCAGTGACTGCTCCCCAGCCTATGCTCAGCTCTTGGGTTCCTATGCCCTAGGTGCATGATATTTCACATTTTGGCATTGAACCCCAACTGCCATACTCTTGACTTCTCCTCGAGTTTCTCAAGATCACTACACATTTTCTCCATACCTTCCAGAGTGTCTACACCATTACAGATTTTGATGCCATCTGAAAAAAGGCTTACCTTCTCTATAGTTCTTCCGTAGTGTCACTTATGAAGTCACCAAAGAGGACTGATCCCAGTACTGAGCAGTGCAGCAGCCCACCAGTCACTCTCCCTTCACTAGAGTGAGTACCTTTAACCACTACCCTCTGTCACCTGTCCATTTACCAGTTCCTTATCCAATTCATCACTTTGGATCCCACCCTAGGCTATTCAATTTCTTTATCAGTCTCCTGTGTGGCACAGTGTCAAAGGCCTTGCAAAAGTCCAGATAGGCCACATCCATTGCCCTCTCATGATCTCTTTCCCTGGTCACCCAGTCAAAGAAATCATTCAGATTTATCTGGCATAACCTCCCTCCCCATGAATCCATGCTACCTTTGGTCATGTTGCCCACTGGATTCAAGATACTCTACCAACCTTTCCTTTAACAGAGATTCCATTAATTTCCTTACCACTAATGTGAGACTGATATAGTTGCTATCTTCCTCCCTGCTACTGCTGTTATGGAGTGGACCACATCTGCTCTCCTCCAGTTCTCTGGAACCACACCCTGCAATAAGCTGTTGAATAATACTATCAGTGGACAGCAAGCCCCTCCTTGAGTTCCTTTACTACCCTTGGGTATATCCCATCCAGTCCAATAGCCTTGTCCACTTTCAGAGCTCCAAATCCCTTCAGTACTCCATCATCTGAAAATGGACTTGTGTCCATCACCCCTTTGTTCTTGCTGCTTCCTGGTGGTTCATCCCCTCCCTCCACTGAGAAGACTGAACAGAAGTACCTTTCAGGATGTCAGCTTTTTCTTGATTCTCTTTTTCACAGTCTCCCCCTGCCTCCCTCCTTATCCTTTCTTTCCCTTCCCTTGCTTTCCTCTTCTCACTTATGTACCTGAAGAAAGTCTTATCCCCCTTAGTTCCCACTTTGGCTTCCATTTCCTCTGTCTGCACCTTTGTTTGTCTCCCTGCCTTTCCTACTTGCCTGTTTTACTTGGTATACCATCATGTCTTCCTCCCTCTACATTTCCTTATACCTTCTGAATGCCCCACTTTTTCCCCTCACCACCATGGTCACTTTACTGGAGAACTAGAATAGTCTTTTTTGTGTTGCTTGCACGCATGTGAAAGAAACACATTGCTTCAGTAGGGCCAGTTAATGAGCATGCCACTATGCTCAAAGAAACTTGATGTCACAATCAGCTGTGTTCTGTAAAAACATTAGTCTGCAGCTGTTAGGGAACTTAGCACATTCTTCTGCTGGCTTGTCTTCCACTGCTGCCCTCACATTCTCTCTCTCTCACACACACACACACACACACACACACGTGTGCATAGAGGGGGTTCAACCCTGGCCTTGGCCCCTCCAGTTAAGATGCTATCAGTAGGAAAAAAAGATGCCCTTTGATTTTTTTATTCTGTTGTTTACGTTGTCTAACCTCAGAGTCCAGAGCTGCTGCAGTTAAGAATTTTTTTCTCAAACAGTGTTTTTATAACCTTCAAGCTGGAATGTATTACTCCGGCAGTGGAACTCACAGATGTTACATTTCCCACATTGAAACATCCCTTTGGGGGTGGGGGTAACCAAAGCCAAGAGGTTGCTTCATGTTTGATTTCAACATAATGCATATGCACGGTACTAGCCTGTCTATAAGATTATCTGCTCTTGAAAATGTAATTCTGAGGTTCTATGTTAATTCTGTTCATAAAATAGAATCATTAAGTAGTACTGGCCAGTATTTTCTAATGATGTTCCTAGGGCTTTAGATAAGGGAAGTGCCAACCTGTTTTACTCACCTGATTTTAGGAAATACTCTTCAGAATTGTTTTAATGAGTACCAGTACTCACCCAACATTTGTCATTTTACTCCACACTCCAAAGAATAGTGCTTCATAACATAACTGATCATTCAAAATGATCAGTTTTTTTCCCTAGATTTACAGCACCTGTATGCATCCCAGTTTTGTTTACTCACTATATTTTAAAACTGGTGAGTAAATTACTACTATCTGCCAAGATTATCTGGAGCATTGTTGACACTTGGTCAGTTCTTATCCAGAAAAAAACTGCTTTGTTTTTAAAAATGTACTCTTCACTCCACTCTGTCCAGACATTTGTACAAATCTGAATTTGGTTTTACTCACTCACTTTCAAAATGAGGAGTACAATAATTTAGTGCATATCTCGGCCATTTTTGGGAATTCTTTCATGAATTTTTCAACATGGTGTTCTTGGGACCCCACTTCATGTACTCAGTCACTGTCATTTTGTTATTCGGTCCCAAAAGGTAATTTCACGGTCACTGCATGTAACTACCTTTTGGGACTGATTAATAAAATGACAGTGTCACAGTTCATGAGGTAGGTCCCAAAACCATGTTGAAAATTTGTGAAAAAATTTCAAAATGACTTTTATTTAGTTGCTTTGCGAGTTCCTATGCACGCTCATAACTTCAAGAATTTTTAATATTTTCACTTCAGATTTTCCACATTGCCATTTTACCACCTCCTTATGAACAGTATCAGCTGTCATTTTCACATCTCACCCAAAATGTGTTTTCGCACATGTAGCATACATTAGTGCGGTCGGTGTGTGAAATCAATGTTTGGGACAGATTAAGAAAATCACAGTGACACTGTTCATGAGCAGAGGTCTTAAACTGGCTATGTTGAAAATTTGGTGACAAAAGTCCGTAAAATGACTGTGTTAAGAGCGTGCATTGCTCAGTTTCCATGCACCCTCATAAGTTCACAAATTCATAATATTTTCAGTACAGATTTTCAACACTGGCATTTTTCCATACCTCCTTATGAAAAGAACAGCTGTCATTTTTCACACCCTGGCCCAAATGTGTTTTCACACTTCTGGTGCAGAATAGTGTGGTCGCTGTCGGAAATCAGTGTTCGGGACAGATTAAGAAAATCACAGTGACACTGTTCATGAGCAGAGGTCCAAAAATGCCTATGTTGAAAATCTGCTGTAAAAAATCACAAAACTAATTACATTACGGGTATACGATGCGCAGTTTCTACACACACTCGTGACTTCACCATTTTTTTTATATTTTCACGTCAGATTTTAAACATTGCCATTTTTTACACCTCCTTATGAGCAGTACAGTTGTCATGTTTCATATCCTGTTCAAAATGTGTTTTTGCACCTGTGCACCAGATGGCGCAGTCGCTGTGCAAAATCACCTTTCAGTAAATGAACTGATAGTGTCACTGTTCATGCGGTAGGGTCACAAAAAGCCCATGTTGAAAACTTGGAGTAAAAATACCAAGAAACGCCCAGGGCATTAGGGTTTTTGACCATAACACCCTACCCTGTAGGGACTAACAGGCATCAGGCATGTGACTTGGGATTGTCGACAGTAATCTTCACTCCATTCTACCCCCAACCCCACCCTGCAGCCAGTGACAGGCATCGAGGTGCGTTTTGGACCCTTTGACCCCAGAGTTCATCCCATTCTCCTATACTGCACCCATTTCAGCATATGTCCTTATGGAATGAGGTGAGTGTAAAGCCCGGACACCCCAAAGCACACCTCAACACTTGTCAGTGTCTGCAGGGTAGGGTGAGGTGAAATGTCATGACCATTATTGGTGACAACCCAAAGGCACACCCCAATGTCTGTCCATCTCTGCAGGGTGGGGGTGGAGTTGGCATCAGTTCATTATTTCACTGCCATTCCTATACTGTATCTGTCTAACTCCTGCACTTCCACTGCTAATGCCAGCAAGCAACTTTCGGCATTGACAAATGCTTGTTTCCTTCTACTTTTGCTCACTTCCTTCATGCAGAAGTTAGTTGCCTTATTTATGCCATCCCTTATTTTTCCCACTGTGCATCTACCGCTCCCTGGCAATCCCCATCAAGGCAGTTTCTGAGACAGTCTCCCATTCTTTAAAATCTGCCTTTCTAAAGTCCAGAACCCTCATCCTTGTGTCGTTTATTTCTGTTCCCATCTTTTCTTTTTTTTTAATTCATGTTTATTGAACATTTGAGCATTATTACAGAGTACATATTCCCAGATAAAAAATAACTTTCTTACTTACTAATAGTTACAGATCTTATCACCTCTTATTAATTACAATTATATCTGTCCTTCTACTTATAATAAGTTCTCTAAGACAAGGGTTATCCATTACCAGAACCTCTTTAATGAACCCACCAATTTTATCCCTTTGCCCCTGCAATGCAGTGATACAGTAGATCTGGGCCATCCACCCTTTAATGTTAAACCACACTGTACAGTGATCACTGGTACCTAGGGGACTGCCCACTGTAACATTTGCAATGCTGTCCTTTTTGTCAGCAGCAGGTCCAGCACTGCTCCCTTCAGTTGGTTCCTTGGCTAGATACACAGATACACAGAAATGTGATGACAGAGAAAGGCCGCACGACCCATCTAGTATGCCTGACAAAAGTCCCATGTGGGTTGTCTAGTATGGCCCTGCTCATTGCCGAAGCTACAGTTGGAAGGCTCCAATCCACATATGGCAGACTGATGTCCCCAACTAGGGAGAAAAGCAAGAGCAAAAGAAAAGAAACCATTTTGGTTCTCAAGAACAGTAGCAGGAAGGGTCAGAGCCAAAAGGTTAGCCTTCAGGAAATATAAGGGAGCACGAATGGGGAGGGAAACATTCAAACATCTTAAGGGCATTAATAAGGTGAAAGAGTCTAACATGTTTCAATATAAGAACAAGCATTTGTCAATGCCGAATGTTGATTGCATTTTTTTGTTGAGCTCGCTCACTGCCCATCTCTCACTCGCTGAATCTGTTTCTCCCGGTGCTCCAGGCTGCTCTTTTGTAGCTCCTTTGAGCTTGCTCACTCCCCCTGTCTCACTTGCTCATTGTGTTTCTCCTGGTGCTGCAGGCTGCCCTTTTGTACTGGGCTCCTGCCTGCATTGGCACCTTTTTCTGCCCACAAAGAAATCTGCAGCTGTCCTGACAGAGCTCCGTTGGGGTCGCTCAGTCCCCCTGTCTCACTCATTCTGTTTCTTGTGGTACTGCAGGCTGCCATTTTGTACTGGGCTTCTGCCTCTGTTGGCACCTTTTTCTGCCCTCAAAGAAATCTTCAGCAGTCCTGACAAAGTTCCGTTGAGCTCGCTCACTACCTTCTTTCACTCGCTCATTCTGTTTCTGCCGGCGCTGCAGGAAGCCCTTTTCTACTGGGCTCCTGCCTGCATTGCTGCCTTCTTCTGCCCACAAAGAAATTTGCAGCAGTTGCAATAGAGCTCCGTTGAGCTCGCTCACTCCCCCTCTCTCACTCACTCATTCTGGTTTTCCCGCCACTGAAGGCTGCCCTTTTGTACTGGGCACCTGCGTGCATTGGTGCCCTTTTCTGCCCACAAACAAATCTGCAGCAGTCCCAACAGAGTTCTCTTGAGCTCACTCACTACCACTCTGTCACTTGCTCCTTCTGTTTTTCTTGGAGCTGCAGGCTGTGCTTTTGTACGCAGCTCCTGGCTGCGTTGGCACCTTTATCTGCCCATAAAGAAATCTGCAGCCATCCCGACAGAGCTCCGTTGAGGTTGCTCAGTCCCCCTTCCTCATTCACTCATTCTGTTTCTCCCACTGCTGCAGGCTGCCCTTTTGTATTGGGCTCCTGCCAGCGTTGTTCAGCTTTTTCTGGCCACAAAGAAATCTGAAGCTGTCCTGACACAGCTCCATTGAGCTTGCTCACTTCCTCTCTCTCACTCACTCATTCCATTTTTGCCAGCGCTGCAAGCTGGCCTTTTGTACTGGGCTCCTGCCTGCATTGCCACCTTTTTCTGCCCACAAAGAAATCCACAGCAGCCACAATAGAGCTCTGTTGAGCTCCCTCACTTGTCTCTGTCACTCGCTCGTTCTGTTTTTCTTGGAGCTGCAGGCTGTGCTTTTGTACGTGGCTCCTGGCTGCGTTGGCACCTTTGTCTGCCCATAAAGAAGTCTGCAGCTGTCCCGAGAGAGCTCTGTTGAGTTTGCTCAGTCTCCCTCTCTCATGCACTCATTCTGTTTGTCCTGGCATTGCAAGCTGCCCTTTTGTACGGGGCTCCTGCCTGCATTGGTGCCTTTTTCTGCCCACAAAGAAATCCGCAGCAATCCTGATAGAGCTCCATTGAGCTCACTCAGTCCCCCTGTCTCACTTGCTCGTACTGTTTCTCCCACTGCTGCAGGCTGGCCTTTTGTACATGCCCCTGCCTGCACTGACGCATTTTTCTGCCCACAAAGAAATCCACAGCAATCCTGACAGCGATCCAGTGAATTTGCTCACTCCCCCCCACTCACTCTCTCGTATTATTTCTACCAGTGCTGCAGTCTGCCCTTTTGTACTGAGCTGTTGCATTGGTCCCTTTTCTGCCCACAAACAAATCTGCAGCAGTCCTGACAGAGCTCAATTGAGCTCAGTCACTTCCCCTCTCATTCACTCGCTCTTAATCTGTCGCAGACACTGATTTCCCACAGTGACCATGCTATTCTCCAACAGGAGTGCAAAAACGTATTTTAGCCAGGATGTGAAAAATGACAGCTGTACTGTTCATAATGAGGTGTTAAAAAATGCCACTGTTGAAAATGTGGCGTAAAAATAGTACACATTTGTGAAGTTACAATGGTGAGTGGAAACAGTTCAACGTACGCTTGTAACACAGTCATGTTATGGAGTTTCGTCACCAAATTTTCAACATAGGAATTTTAGGACCTCTGCTCATGAACAGTGCCACTGATATTTTTCTTACTCTGCCCTGAACACTGATTTTTCACAGCAACCGAGTTATTCTGTGCCGGAACTGTGAAAACACATTTCAGTCAGGATGGGAAAAATGACAGCTGTACTGTTCATAAGTAGGTGTGGGAAATGGCAATGTTGAAAGTCTGGAGTGAAAATATTACAAATTCATGAAGTTACTAGTGTGCGTGCAAACTGCGCAATGCACGCTCGTAACACAGTCATTTTATGGAGCTCCATCACCATATTTTCAATATAGGCATTTTAGGACCTCTACTCACGAACAGTGTTACTGTCATTTTCTTAATCTGTCCCGAACACTAATTTGCTACAGTGACCACGCTATTCTGTGCCGGAAGTGCAAAACCACATTTTGGCCAGGATGTGAACAATGACAGTCATACTGTTCACAAGGAGGTGTGAAAAAATGGCAAGTTGAAAATCTGGCATGAAAATATTGCAGATTCGCGAAGTTACGAGCGTGTGTAGCAACTGCACAATGCACGCTCGTAAAACAGTCATTTTTTGTTTTGTTTTTTTCCACCAAATTTGCAATATAGGTTTTTTGAGAGCCCACCTCATGAACATGACAGTGTCATTTCATTAATCGGCCCTGAAAGGTGATTCTGCACAGTGACCACAAAATCATCTTTCGGGACTGATTAATGCCATGACAGTTCCAGAATTCATGAGGAGGGGTCCCAAAAACCCCTTGTTGAAAATTTGGTGCCAAAATTTCGAAAAATGACTGAGATATGCATTAAAGTTGGAAAAAGCCCATTTATTCCATTATACAGCTTACCGGCATTTCCTTAGTTTGCGGTCAGCAATGAAGAATGCAGACATGTTCCCGGGCCACGAAGATTGTCATGCTGAGCTCCGGAGGTAAGTATGGGATGGGGGGTATGAGGAGGCAGGGTGTGCAGTGGGTGGGCGCAGGTTGTGGGAGAGGCAGGGAGACCTCCGAGGACATTTTCCTTTTACAGGTTAAAAAAGACATTGTGGGACTGTTTTTTTTTTACAGGGGCAGGTGGTATGCTGGGTGGGCTCCCAGCATGCCTCCAGAGTCTTTCTTTGCTGGGGGCAAGCTGTAGCCGGGCAGAGATTGGGCACCCCATTGGCACACAAAAAAGGGGGGTGACATTATGCCGACTGGTATTGGGCACCCCATCGGCAGACAATATAAGCGGGGGTTTACATAATGCCGACAGAGATTGGGCTCCCCAGTCGGCAACATACACATTGGGGCACTGAAGCCAATGGGAACTGAGGCCCCGTCTACAAATAAACATGGTGGGGGGGTAATATTGTTTGTGAACACGGCCGCAAACCGCCACCATATTCACAAACAATATCAGTGTGTCAAGATCCCGCCCTGCAATGATGGGTCACTCCCTCATTGCAGCGAATGGCTTACGTTGCAATGATGAGGCAGCCCCTAATTGCAGCAGCTGATTTTTACAAGGTGGTATGCGCTGGCTGAACTAGTGTCAGCAGCAGTGTGCCACGGCATTGGGGACAGGGGACAAGCCTTTGCAGGCTGTGGGGCATTGGACACAACAGTGCCCGCCTCCACAACCTGCTTGTGGAAAAGTTGAGTGCAACATGTTTCTTGCTCATGCACGCAATCAACATAAAATAGCAGAACAAGAGGACACAGCATGAGATTAGAGGGAGGCCAATTAAGGAGTAATGTGAGGATGTTCTTTTTCACAGAAAGGGTGATGGATGCATGAAATGGCCTACCTCAGGAAATGGTGGATATGAATACAGTGCAGGGCTTCAAACAGGCATGGGATAGGCATGAGGGAGCAATACAGATGAGTTTGAATAGATAGGTCATTGATAGAGTAAAGGCCTATGGCACATTCATAAGGTAGAAAAAACGGGCAGACTGGATGGCCTTGCAGTCCTTATCTGCCATCAGCTTCTGTGTTTCTATGTTTCACTTCCGCATTACTTACCATCTTGATGTTGGCTTCCTCAAATGCCTTATCTAATGTCTCTCCCTGTGCTGGAGGTCTGTGTACCATCCCTATGCCGATAGCGGCACCAGTATCCATCTACGGGTTGACCCAGAGCACCTCCAGTTTTTTCTTCCCTCTTTGTGCTCTTGTACTTCCACAGCCTTGATTCCCTTCCTCACATATTGTACAGCCCCTCCGCCCTT
Organism: Neoceratodus forsteri; assembly: GCA_016271365.2. Classification (NCBI taxonomy): domain Eukaryota; kingdom Metazoa; phylum Chordata; order Ceratodontiformes; family Ceratodontidae; genus Neoceratodus; species Neoceratodus forsteri. Next base: position 803,385,668 of record CM028136.1, on the reverse strand, counting down.
CCATGTCTCTCCTGAACACAGAGTAGCCTAGTGTGGCCATGTCCTCACTGTGGCTGTCAGTGCACCATGACTCCCTTATGGCCACCAAATCCAGGCTAGCCTCTTCCATGGCCTCAAGGTCCAGATGTTTATTTCCCAGACTCCGTGCCACACTGACCTGGGGAGAGAGCTTTGTACTTGGTTGTATAATTACACACCTACTGTACTTACACACCAGTTTCTCCAGCATTTTTGCAAGCACCGGCAGCAGAGAGATGATTACATATATACGGGCAATAGTGAACAATATATATAACCTGCATGTATACTTTCATACTTCGAGAATGTTCTACCCTTGTATTGTTCATATGTACAGGTTATACTTTCCCACCATATTTAATATATCCCACAGAACATCCACTTTTATACTATTTAAAATACATTTTTGACATTTGTTGATAATATTTTGTTCTTCATTATGAATGATGGCCTGGTTCCAATTCAGATCTGTAGCAGCTTGAACCTCTGACAGATGAACTCAGATGATTCAAGCCAGTTTAAAGCACATTTGCTCCAAATGTTCCTAACTGACAGTTTATTCTGGATAAAATGACTGATTCCTGCATTGTTATTATGGATAAAGTGACTGTCATCACAGTCATTTTGTTGTGATATAAACCAAATTGTATGCAACTCTGCACTCTTAATGAAAGACAGACTCAACATATACTATAGTAAAATACATGTTATTAAACTGTTGATGGTAATTCAGCCTTCTGATTGGCTGGAACTCATCTGATTTCCAAAGAGAACCAAAAGGGTTGAATTCACATCCTGTTGTTCTTTGAAGTTGTCGCACATGCAAAGAAGTAGGAGAGAGTTCCTTTGTTTTTTTAATACATTTAAAAAATTAAAAATGAACTAAGTTGCAACATATTTTAATTTCCCTAACAGGATACGATTACACGAATGCAGCCTAGTTACAGAGTTATTCTATACCAAGCATTCATTTTGGAATGGTCCATCACCCGATCGTGAGGCATCAGTATCCTTAAGGTCCCCAGCTGATCGTGGGCATTAGTATTCTTAAATTCCTAGGTGGTCCAGTGGAAACTCCTGTCCATCACCCAATTGTGGGCATTAGCATCATTAAATCCCCGACAGTCCAGTGGTACCCTTCCCCACCCACCCACTGGGGTCCCCATGGGTGCTGCCACCCGCAGATGACAGGGGGTGCTGGGTGGCGGGGAACCTCAGTGGGTGGGTGGGAGGGGTACCACTGGATCACCAGGGGTTTAATAATGCTAATGCCCGTGATCGAGTGATGGGGGTTTCACTGGACCACCAGGGAATCGGAATACTAATGCCCATGATTGGGTGAAGAAGACTTAAGGATACTGATGCCTGCGTGATCGGGCAATAGGAACTTTAAGAATACCAATGCGGGGCACCAGGCGCATTGCCGAGTTAGCACACTGCATGCACCGCATCTGAAATAGAATCCATAATGACATCAAATAGCCCCATTTGGCCTTGCATGCATAATGGCCCCATTTGCATGCCCAGTGCTGAATATTGTGGTTGATGCGCCTAGTGCAACTGCACTTGCACTGGCGCATCCCCCTGCTCCCGGTCTGCCATTGAATATCGCCTGGTCCATGCCCTGGTGCAGCCCAGTTGTGCTGCTCCTGGGCTTGCGCATCTGCCTGGCGCAGTATGAATATCCAGCCCTATATGCATACAAACATTTATAACACTTTCAATCTTTTTTGGAATGTTATAAGTATATTAATAATGCACTTCAGGTGTGCTGCAAAGCTGCAATAACCTGAATTCCTGGGTGGTTGTAGGTCCTTGGCTGCACCTCATACCTCACCACCCACCTAGGGTGTTGGGTTTTGCATGGTTGCCACACACCCAACCGTGTATTATTCCTTACATACTAGAGCATTTTGTAATGGGGAAAGGTACTGTGGGGGTTTGGTGGAGATGGTATGTCTCATACTGCCTGTTGTATGGGGGACTGAATACATTACAGTCCCCCACTGTCAAGCCGTATCATAATTAATCTGAAGTTGTAGTACAATGCATTTCAATCTCTTGTAGTAAAATGTAATTGGTGTTTGGATTAATTAGTAAATTCAGATTAATTCCTTGCAAGCTAAGCTGTCTGCACTAACAAATGCCTTATGTAGCAAACATGGTTGTTCAATATTTCTGGGTGCTGATTACAGATGTATTACTGTCCATCCTTCTCTTTAAGTGATCCACTCACATTATTTAATTAAAAAATGACTCACCCCTATTCAATAGCAAATCATGGCAAAATTCGTCTTGTTCCACTTTAAATATTCGATGCGGTGCCTGTATTTAGATATAAGAGATTGTGCTTTTGCCCCAACAACCCTGGGCAGCCGATTCCTTTACATCCCCATTCATGAACATGCCCCCACACTATGACGTCCAGCAAGGGAGGAGGTGTGCCCAATTGAAATGAAAGGGGCTTGATTTTGCATCATATTTAATACCTTATAATGGACAGTTAGAGATTAATGAAGGACACTGCTCAACTAACAAGGGCCTTGTTAGTCAAGCAGTGTCCTTTGTTAGTCTCCAACTGGCCATCATAAGATATTAAATACGATTCAAAATTGAGCCCCATTCATTTGAAAGTGGTGCACCCCTAAGCTCTCCTTGCTGAAAATCATAGTGTGGGGGTGTATTCATAAATGAGGACATAAAGGAATTAGCTGCCCAGTGCTGTTGAGGCAAAAGTACAATCTGTTGTATCTAAATGCAGGCACTGCATCAAATATGAAATGTGGGAAAAGATGAATTTCACCACCATTAGTTATTGAATGGGGTAAGTCAGTACTAAATGTAAGAAAATCACTTTAGGTATATACCTGTTTCTGTTGTATTTGTGCTCGCTTCCCTACTAGCAGGTAGTTCAGCAGCTGCTGCAGCCCTGCTCTCTGCTTTCCTGTAGCACTGCTCTACCAGGACAGACCAGTGATACGCTCCCACTCATACTGCCCAGAGTTTTTGTTTTTGTTTATTTTGCAATTTATTTACCAAGAAGAGCTCAGCATAGAGGCAGTAGCTCATTTTAAGTGGGATCCTCCTTTTACCCATACTAACAGCTAGGTGAACTGAAGCACTGAGAGGTTTAAATGACTTGCTCAAGGTGCCACAGTGAGCATGTGGCTCTGGTAGCATCTCAGTGTCTGTCTCCTAGTTCCCTACACCGTGATGCCTTACTTGTTTCCAGTTTGCCAATGCAAATACTCACAGCAAAAAAAAAAAAAAAGCCCCTCCTGCCTTTTGTATGGAGATTCAGAATCTGCTATGCTATGCTTTTAATTTTACTCCTGACCCACAGCAAGTGAAATGGAGGTTGAGTCCTTGAAGTGCAGTGGGATCAGGGCTGTTATTTGTTCTGTGAGGGCTTTCTGGTGTTGTTCCCCAGCAGAACATTAAACTCAACCTTTGCTTCCCTTTGGATAGATCCGCCCTCTCCTATGCTTTGTCGGCAGCTGCTGTTTATTGTTGCAATTTATCACAGCAGCCTTGGCAGGCTTTTATTTTATTGCATTCGGGACTTGGAGTTGCAGATGGTTTGATATTGGTCCTTGTTCAGTGTGTTCTTCCCCCAACAGCCCCCTTCATTTTCTGAGCTTCGTGATGACGCCTTGTCCTGGCCTTGTGTTTGTATTTTTTAATATTGTTCCCAGCTTGAAGTCTCTGCCTTGGGTGGAAGGGGAAGGTAGGTCAAGGAGAGATAACCTTTCTGCTACTGATGAATTGCCTTTCCCATCTACTAGGACACCTATGTAGTCAGTCAGTAACATGATGATTTTATGTGTGCTACTATCCTCATTTTTACTATTCATTGAAGGACAAATAAGATGATACGTATTCTCACACAACTGTTACCCTGTACTAAACTGCACTACTGCATAGATATTGAAATAGGACACCTAGCCATCATATTTGAGTGGTAAAGCACAAGGGGAGGGCTGTTACTGTTAGATAATCACCCCCTTCTCTCTGTTCTTCTTGTGCCATTTATGTTAGGGGTATGATTACCATACGAAAGCCCAACTCCCAGAGTGCCGTACTGGTTCATAAAAAAAATATCGCCTTTCTCAGTCATGTTTTCTGTGGTTGAATCAATACAAGGCATTCTCTTATACAAGGATGATGTCAGTTTATGACTTGACATATAAAGACCAATGCATGTGGAAGTGTGCATTACAGAGCTACATTTTGCATCATGGTGTTCTGCTAATGTCAGTAAACAAAGCTGCCAGACCCTGAGATACTGTCACAAAGTAGTTCTGTTCCAGAACGCAGTCTGCACTGCTACCAGTTTATGTAACCCATCAAAGCCCTTAATGGTCACATCGGTATGCTGCCACCTCTCAGCTCAAGTCTCACTTTGAGTATCTTTAGGTTCAAATCACACCAGAGCCACTGCCATTACAGTACAGTGCCCTTTCCCAAAACACAAATGACACATCCCTTTTGTCACTGCTGAGAACACTTTTGCTTTAGATACAGCAAATGTAGCCTGTCTCTTTGGAAATGGATCATAGATTTGACAGTTTACCCCAAGTTATCTATACCATAAGAGACTCAGTCACAGAAAGCATGATGTATATAACAATAACATTTAATATGCCTCAATATTTACATAGTTACAGGATTATTCACACTAAAGACTATGGGAAATACAGTATTCTACAGAGATGAAAAATAAACATTTGAAAAGATAGGTTTTTCCTGTGTGGTCTCAAATTCAAACCTACCTACATTTTTAAGTTTAGCAGAAGAAGCTTACCCCCAACTGGGAACTGGTGAGTTATGGTGGACTCAGACCCATGAAGTTACCAGTTCAATGCCCCAAATATAACTGAACTCTCATTGCAAACATACAACAGACATATTTTCAACTAGCTGGACCACTATACCTGCATGATCATACCTGCCTCTCTGGCATCATATCCTGGACCTTCCTTTGATCTCTGGGGACATCTTTTTCCCAGAACAAGTCCAAAATGGTTCTGTGGATTGGAGCTTAGTCCTTTGTTATCCTGGCTGACTACTTAGCCAGGTGCTATCTGGGCATACCAGCCATTCATTTATTGTTATTAGCCTCTTTAGATGAAAGGAGGTCCAGCCCTTTGATATTTTAATAAAACAAAGGGCTTTTAGAAGACATGAAAAGGACTGCTAAAACAAAAGCCACTCTCAGCTACTGTAATTGCCCAGAGATGTGCTCTACTGAACAATGTAATTTTCAGTTTTTACCAGACCTCTCACCTCAGCTGAAATACATTATAGAGGCATAGATGACAATAAAAAAAACATAGCATAATTGTCAGAGACACCAAATATATACCCCATAATGTACATTTCCTTATACATTGTTCTTCATAATGTTTAGGAAATAGTATAAAGAAAAGAAAAAGAAAATGGTTAAAAAGTGGTATAGTTAAGTTTCTTTGAAATGGAACATTTGAGTTAATGCAAGATGACTGTGGGGAGGCTACATTGACTTGTGCAATTGAATATTATCATTTGTGTGATGTAGAAAAAAAACCATTATACATACCCCATATAGAGATGCAGCGAAATTTTATTTTGCCTGCAAAATTCCATCAAAATCGCCAATTTTGCCCTGTGAAACATTTCACGAAATTACAGCCTTGGGGCAGATTTTTGCCCATATAGTTGTGTGAAATTTTGTCCATATTATACAGCAAAATTCCTCCTATAAATTTTGCTTCTGCTAAGTTTTGCCCTAGCATTTTACTAACGTGAAATTAGGAAGAAAGGCATGTTACATGACTTGCTCTCTGAAGCAGAGTGCAGGTCACATATGTGACTGTACTCAGACAGGAATCTATTGATTCTACATCCTGTTTCTGCTGTTTGTAGGATACAGAGGAGAGAGACAGACTGTGTGACTTGTTGGCAAGAGAGAGGACAAAAGATATACTTGATTTGTGAGATTGAGAGTTTGCGTTGTGCGTGTACAGTGTGTGTGTGTTGATTTTGAACTTCTGTTTATACCCTATTTCATTATTTAGCAAATGTTTATCTTTCTTTTGTGTTCTATTTTCTCTGTTTATCTTGTGAATTTGTTAGTGTGTGTGTTTCACTTCCCCTCTTTTTCATTTTTTTCTTTAGTAATTTATTAAAACTTTTTTTTTATAATGATGGAAGGGACTGGGAGTAGTGGTAGTGACAGTGGAAGAGGAAGAGGACGCATTCGCCTCAACAGGCGTGTATTTGAAATTGAGCCCCCCCCAGAGCAGGAGCAGTTGGCCCCGGCCTGTGCCCCCAGCAGCAGTAGGAGGCTATTGTGGACACTGAGACAGCCACCCAGCAGCGACAGCAACAGCAGCAGTCAGGCTCTGAGCCCATTGCCCCCCCCAGGATGATGATGTGGCTCCTTTTGTATCTACTAGTCCCCAGCCACAGCAGGATATTGTTGTACAGGGAGAGCCCCCACCAGGACATCAGCTTGCACCCCCCAAACCAAAGATCACCAGTTTGGACCTTTGTTGGAATCAAGGCAGATGATGCAAGCACTGTGGTCTGCACCCTCTGTGTGAAGAACGTTAAAAGGGGGAAACCAGAGTCCCACTTTGGGACTTCTGGCCAGAGAAGCCACCTGCAGCACCACTATGCTATAGAGTGGCTTTCAAAATAGAGAGTTTTGGCAGCAGCAGCAGCAGCAGGCATCAGTGAAGCTCAGGGGTGCCATACCAGGGCGGGGAGGAGGAGGTCTACCAGCAGGATGCATCCTCCCATACAGCCAGATGCATCCCCCACCCATGACCATAGTGCAGCACCATGGAGGACCCATTGGAGACACCACTGCCCTGATCATCCTGCAGCTCCCTCAAGTGAGGTGGTGGTCACCAGGGCAGACCTGGAGGCTGTGCGCACTGAGGTGCAAGGTGTGCATCATGACCTCAACCAGCCTCGCCAGAAGGTCGGGGGACCTCCCAAAAAATTGGAGGACCAGAAGAAGGTCTTGGACCTCCTGATGGAGCTTTGTGGTGGTGGCAGTACACAGACACAGTGAATGGCCTGTGGCTGTGGTGGTGGGCCAGTGTTTTTTTTTTCTTCTCCTTTGTTTTTTTCACTGTTCTTGTTCTACACCCCCTGCCTTAAAAAAGAACCCTCCTTTTTGTCTTCCATTATGTTACTCTATTTTTCTTTAGATGTTTCCTCCTTGCTCCTTCTATCCACAAATGTCAAGTATAAGGACTTTACTCTGAACAAACATATTTTCCAGAGCTATGTGACAGTGAATCTTGGCTCTGTTCATGTGAAACAGTGCCCTCAGGTAATGAAATGCTTCCCAAAAAATGTGACATGAAATTGAGACTGAAATGCGCTGTCAGTCCTGATGTTTAATGGTGCCCCACCAGCAACCAGACATTAAAATGCTGTTTTGGACGCTGTTTGAAAGTGTCTTTAGGCCCTATTTTTTTTTCTGCCACTATAGCACAGGCAGAAAATGTCCAGAAATGTTTTAGAAAAATGGTACATTGAATTGGGAGAGGAATCTGGCCTCAGGCATGATGTTTTAGGGTGCCCCACCAGCAACCAGACATTGAAATGCTGTTTCGGACACCGTTTAAAAGTATCTTTAGGCCCTATCTTTTTTCTGCCACTGAAGCACAGGCAGGAAATGTTCAGAAATGTTTCAGGAAAAGTGGCACATTAAATTGGGAGTGGAATCTGGTCTCAGACATGATGTTTTAGGGTGCCCCCCCCTCCACTATCACCCAGACATTACATTGCTGTCTTAGAGCTTGTTTGACAAATAGTTCTGCCTGCAACTCACTGCTGCCATTGCCAAATGGGGCCTACAAGTCCAGAAATGTTTCCAAAAAAATTGCACAGTACAATCTCATGGGAAGCAGGTGTCAGACATGCAGTTACATGGTTCACAGCCACCACGAGTACCCAGATGTGCTGTTTTATGCACCGTTTAAATGCTTTTCAGGCCTAACCGTGGTACTGCCACTGACTGACATGCAACATAAGCCAGTTTACTACGATGAGAAAAATAAATCCTCCTGCAAAATGGTCCTGTGACTTAAACTTGTACTTACTTCCTCCTGCTGCTGCTTTCTCAGTTAATTGAGCACTGTGGAATTATCATTTTGCACTGATGCTGCCCTGGTTATCTGTGTTGTCTCTGTGATTTTAAGTCAGTGTGGACTGAATGACATTCTGAGTGCTGTTGCTGTTGTGTGTCGCTGCTGCCTGCTGCTCTGACTAGTTGCCACGAGAAGTAATGCTTTGTCTGCTTCATGGGGAATCGGGATCCTCTTCACATAGTGGATCGCTGCTGCTGCTGTTGCACATGTAAGTATCTGTATTTACTTTTTCAGGTGCAAGAGAAGGTGGATGGTGGGTTGGTATACTGGGACGTCATGAGTTCTTATATGTTTATACTTATTTTATATTTATCTAGCGTACTGCTGAGTACATCATCATGACAACACACATGCCATTGCCAGCCCAGGATTTGGATATGGGATGGAATGCTGACTTTTCACATTGCTGAAGGACAAGGTAAGTATTGAATTTTTCATTACTGGGAGGGATAGGTGACTGCAGCTTGGATATCAGAGTCAGATTGTAATTGTGTTATTTTTTTTTCTCAACACGTGCAGTTATTCAGGAAAGAGCTGTTAACTACAGGTGAGCTGCTGCTGATCAATATGTGTGCAATTCATTAACTATTGGTAAGTATTTTTTAATTTGTGATGATCTGTGGTGTGCGGGTGGTAGGTGGAGGAGGTGGTTGAGGTCAGGTTAATGTGGGGTTGTAGATAGGATTAACTATTAAGTTTATGGTTACTGCAGGTCAGACAGTTCAAACTTTGACAGTAACTGTCTTAAATATGGGTTTGTCAATATTCAGGATTTCCAATGCTGGGGTGCCTCTCTTATCTCCCTCGCAATCTGGCTGCTGGCTGTGCTCATCAGACATAGTCTGTTCATGTCAAGTGTTCCAGTTTAAAAGCCATTCCCTGATCTAAGTATAGCTTCCTGTAATGATGGTGGTGGTGGGGGACCCAGTTGTAACAATGCTCAAAATGTCTCTTTCTTTTTTTCTTATTGCCAGCCAGGTACAAAGTACTTCAGTTGGAATGGTGGCTTGGTTTTCTGGTGGACATTTGCCAATGCATCCCATCTCTGTACGCTGTTGGTGACTAAATAGAAGTCTTCCATCCTGGTGTGTGGATGCTGGAATCGGATCGAGGTGCTGCACCTGCTGTGAGGCATGGGCCACTGCTGACAGCTAAAAACATACGGTTCTTTTTGGTTGAAGACTGCTGGAGGAGGAGGAGTAATTTAGCTGGACTCAAGAGGCAGCATTAATGTACTGAGTAACATAGTACTGGCTGTGCACAGTCTGACTATTGTCATACAGTGGTGGCACGCTCACTACACTCATTCACATAGTGTCATAGGGGAGGTATATGTGGAAATGGGGGTTCTGGTGCTGGCTGTGGGGGTGGGGCACAACATCTTTAGCCTTGTTCCAGTGACACATCATCCATGAAGCAGCCCTCACAGTCTTCAAGACTGGAGTTATCACCAGGTGGAAATTCAGTCATCATTGCTGCTTCGTCTGTATCCCTGCTAGTAGAGGCATTACCACGCTGGACATCTTTGTTGTCATCATCGCCCCGAGACACAGTACTTGTGGCAACACCACTGAAATAATTGTGTTATGTGGAATGTGAGCCTCATTCATTTTTATAAATCTTAGGATGGAAACATTCTTTGGTGACAGATTTGTCCTACTGTCATGCACAAAGGCCCCAGCAGAACTGAACACCCATTCCACATTGACACTGAATAGTGGGCAGTTGAGGTATTTAAAAGCAACAGATGCCAGTGCAGGCCACTCACTCACTTTTCTGCTCCAGTATACCAATGGCTCATCAGTGATGCTAAGATGCTTGCAGTATCCCATGTAGGCATTCACCATACATTGTACTGCCTCATCATGCTCCTTCTCTTTGTCTTCAGTTTCTTCAATGACCACCTGGTACAGAGCATCCCAAATGAGATTACCTGCTGTGCTGTGCTGCGACTTTAATATTTTGTTTGATTTGGTGGCCTCTGATGATTTACCAGTGGTGGTGGTGGTAGCAATACCTGGTATATCTATATGTGCCTTTTGTGTCTCTGTATTTTCGTCTTTGTCCCATGTACTTATCTGACAAGGTAATTGGTCAATTTCGCCACTCACACATGACCACCTTCAATCATGGTAGGCAAGTCACATTTGTACCGTGAATCCAGCATGGTAGAAACAGCAGACTCGTTACACTGCATAATGCCACAGATATGTGTATTGCTGTCCAATATATGGAGCATGAGATTCATTGCATGAACAGAACTGTGATCATCACTTGCCTCCATCTGGTGACAGACATTTACCAGTGTCTGCCTCAGCACACATATCAGGGGTATTGACTGACTTATGCAGACAGTGTCCCCATTCACAGCCTGTGTTGCATGCTCAAATGGATGCAGAATGCATATTATGCCATCCATTTGTCGCCACTGCTCCATTGTTAGGGTGATGGGCACTCCAGCACTGTCCCTGGTGTTGTGCAGCAGTAGGTAATCTGAAACTACCTTATACTGCTCATAAAGCTGGTCCAGCATGTACAGCATGGAGTTGCACCTGGTAACAACATCAAGCTTCATACAGTGCTGAGGCAGATGGTTAGTGCGCTGCAGCTCACGCAGATTGTCACGGGCCTTTGAAGAACAGGCAAAGTGCACACAGATGCATCTGGTGACAGACACAGTTTCCCTTATTTCATCGTGGTTCAGGAATTGCTGCATGACTAGATTAAGGCAGTGTCCTAGGCAGGGAACTCTGAAAAAAACACCTTCACTAATGCACCTCACCACATTCACGCCTTTGTCATTGTCAATAAACCCCACTGTGAGTGAGCGTGTGTTTAGCCACTCATCAATGTTATTTAGTAGCACACTCAGCATTTTTTCAGCAGTGTGAGACCCTGTAACACTTTGCATAGTTATGGTTGCATTCTGTCGAATACCAGGTGTGTTGCTACCACACAATTTTGTCCATACGCAGCTTTTCCCATGGCCCAAATCAACAACTACTCAAGGTACTTGTGCCCAGTGTGCTGTTATGCACAGACATGAGCTGCCTGCTGTTTGCCCACTTGTCCACATATCCATGCTAAGGTGGATATATTTTGAGGCAGAATACTTCATGGCATGTAGGATGGACTGTGAAACTCTGCTGTATAGTTCAGGCATGGCACGTTTGGAGAAATACGTTCAAGATGGCACCTGCCATTTGGGACAAGCACAGGCCATCAAATGGCTGAATCCTGGATTCTCCACAAAGGAGAAGGGCAACAGGTCGATAGCAAGCATTTCAGCTGTGGCTGCATTCAGCTCATGTGCAGCAGCATGATTGGGGGCGGTACTTTGACTGCCACTCAGACACATTCTTCAATATGGGCTGCATCTTGGGAGCAGGTTGACAAAAATGCTTTACTTGTGCCACCAATGTTGTTCTTGGGGTACCAGATTACTCTTGGGGTCTAGGATGTGCAGCATGTATGAAGCTGGTTATTTTGGTGGATTTGGTGCCTGGTGGTGTATTTTTATAACTTGAGGGAGTGGCAGGTCCACTGCTACTATGTCCACTGCTGGAAGAGAAAATGATTCCTCACACTCATCCTCCACTGACCCACTCAGCCCTCCCTCCTCCTCCTCTATTGCACTGCTATCACTAGCATTAAACTTGACAAGAGAATTCCCACCAACAACTCTGTTATCTTTCTGGTGTTGGTGCCAGCACAATGAGTACTTGTTTTTCAAGTAGGCGTGTTGGCCACCAGTGCAGAGGTGGCTGCCCTTTTTTCCATGACCTACATGAGCTTGACACAGCTGACATATAGCCACAGTGCCATCAGCTGCCTCAAACATGAAAACTTCCCAAACTAGGGACTTTGCACCTCTACATTTGACATGGGACTAAAACTTGGACAGTGTAGCCAAAGGTGTGGAAGTTTTTGCTTTTTATGCCACTTGCATGATATAAACCATACTATGTTGGTGGGGTGACTGGACTACTTGTTGTAGGCTTGCTGATGTCCTCATCCTCAGTCTTGTCATCCAAATGGGCTACATCATCACCCTTCATCTTTTTCCCTTCTGGCTCCCACAGGGGATCGAACACCTCACCATCATCTGTACCAAAACATATTATATCCTTCTCCTTATCCCTATCACTGTCTACTGCCAGACAGACCTCTCCCTTCTCTGGCATCTCCTCACTGTGGATGGACTGACTTTCCTTATCTCCTTGTCCAGGAGAAACAGACTGAAGCTGGACACTATCACCCTTACCACCATCAGCTCATCCTTGTGCAGGAAGAACACTCACACCGACAACTTTTTGACTGCCTCCTGGACCTCTGTGCCTCGACTGGGATGAGCGTCTCCCTTATTCCCAGTATCATTCCCAACAAGCATACTAGCTACAGATTGAGCAGTGAAAAAATGAGTCACAGACTTCAAGCCACTTCTAACTTCAATTTTGCTGCTACTGGCTGCCACAGAGGCAGTGGCAGAGGCCACAGAAGGCACTGATTCACAAATAGGTTTGCTTTTTCCAACAGACTTCTTTAAGCCACCTCCCACCCTAGCACCTTTACCTGAAGTTGAACATCTCTTGGCAGGCATATTGATATGTTTGTTTCATTTGGCTTCCTCAGTCTGGAACTATATTATTATGTATTTCTATTAAATAAGTGTGATTTAACACCTGCAGTGCTATCTGCAAAGGGCAAACAGAAATCACAACGGGTAGCTGCACTTTAGTGTATGTGGTTACCTACAACTGCTACTGTAGCCTATTCAACTGTGAAAACACTATTTTATTTTCAATTACAAAAACACGAGTTAAGTAGCATGGGTTAACAGGAGGACAAAAGTAAGACATTTTCAATACAAAACCGACAGAGAACACCACCACAACAAGGTTGTGCAGTAAATCTGAAAAGAATACTTAAGTAGTTCTTAATCAAATGTCACTTTTTATTTTTTTATACTTCTTTTTATTAAACAGAGATCATCAAAGTATGTCTTTTACAGAATGACATTACTGTATGTGTACAGAATAAAATATGTTTACACCTTGTTTGTTCATCATTGAAAACAGTTCTAGAGTATCTCTACTCATTAAGAACAAGGAAAAAAACAGATAAACTTTAGGGCTAATTAATCCAAGAATCGCACAGTTTAAAACCTATAAAGGCTAGTCGGGGTACTAAAAGAGAACCATATTCATATTGTCTTGGTTTATGTCATCATTGGCAGTGCATGGTAAATACAAATCAGAAGAGCACCTGCTTTATTATATTTCTTCTAGGATAACAGGGTATCCCCCCCAAAGCGGATCCTATGGGTGTCAATCAAACAGTAAATACATTTAAACATGTAGGGAACCACAGCAAGACCTTCTCTGGTCATTTGTTACTGGATCTGGTCATGATATAACTCCCATCTGGTCCACCGGGAGACAAAAACCTCCATTTTGTTGTGCGGGGCATAAGATAATTGTTCACTATGCTGAATATTAGAGACCAATGCTTTCCAGTCTGAGGCAGATGGGGGGTCTCCCTGCAGCCAACTCTTAGTTATCATTTCATAGACAGCACATAATAAGATAGACCAAAGGTAGAGAGTGCCTTTTCCTCTCATTCCACCTGGGGGTACACTCAGTAGGCAGTTTCCCCCTGTCAAAGGGTGTGTAGTATCTAATATGCTGGAAATGTGATGGGAAATTATAGACCAAAAATTTTGTAATTTGGGGCAAAGATAGAAAAAATGGCTATGTGTGGCTACCTGCTCACCACAGCTTCTCCAGCATACTGATGGGGCTCCTGGGACCCTACCTGCTACCACTGTGGGAACCAGGAAATATCTAACCCGTGTCCACCACACAAACTCCCTCCAGGTAGATGAAGAGGAAGTCAACCATGCTCCTCTCCAGACCTTGGACCAATCCTTTGCATTTATGGCTATGTTACGCTTCCGTTCCCAACTTGCTTTAACCGTCTCTGTGTGATGTACAAGTGAAAGTACTAAAAATGTATATAATTTCAATATAGCATGTTCCCCTTGAGATGAGGTCCATATTTAAGTATATGGAGTAGGGTCTTCCCAAACCTGGGACCCTGCATCTTGTTTTTTAAGATGTACATTTATGTATCCCCTCATTTGATAGTAGTATAGCCTTTTCCCAGCAGTCCAACCATATTTGATCTGACCATCCTCCAAACTAAGCACTACATTCCCTTTGAGAAGTTGCCAGGGAGCAGTTAAACCCCTGGCCACCTGCATGGTATACCAGTGTTTGTGCTATTTAGAGGATAGCAGCGGGGAGTCCAAGAACCATTGATATTTACAAAGATGCTTCTGAACAGCCCTGCTGTAAATGCCCCTCTGCCAACCCTCCAGAACAGCAGCTGTGGCATCATGCACTAATTGTTTGATTTTTTAATAAAGGGTGGTAAAGGCGGAGGCCTGCAAGGGGTGGGGCAACAGCCTTGCCCAGTCTATGTGTTTTCAGTGAGCCTTGTAATTCTGTCCCCCACAATAGCGCTATTCTTCAATCCAGTAACTAGACAATAATGGCAAACCCACCCCCCAATCTCCTTCGGAAGATAAAGTTTGTTTTGGTTTACCCTAGGTTTCTTGTTGTTCCAAAAAAAAGAAACAGCCTCTGCCAAGATAGAAGTTCTGCAGGAGATACAGCAGCCTGGGAAGTGCATTCATTTTTAAGGAAAGAGTGCAGGAATAAAAGGACATTGGGAGGAGGATCCACCCCCTCATGTCCTGTTTTAATTTTGTTATTATTGGAATGTAGTTATAAGAGAAGAGGAGATGGAGGTCTTGCAGTATGGAAATCCCCAAGTATTTGAGTATCTGTAAGTCCCATTTGATCTTAAACTGGTTTCTTAGGGAGGGTATAAAGTGGAAGGGGAGGGCTTCAGATTTGTTTACATTACGGGAGTATCCACATAGGTCAGAAAAATCCCTAAATCTGTTAAGCAGTGATGCTTCAGGTTCGGACAATTAAATCAAATTATCATTAGCGAACAGTGCCAGTTTGTGCTCTGTGGCTGCTAGATCTACTCCCTTAACATCTAGGGACAGCCTAATATACTGTGCAAGGGGCTCTATATAAAGGGCAAACAGCAGGGGGGGATAAGGGGCAGCCCTGCCGCATACCTCTAAACAGGGGAAAGCTATCCGAGATATGTCCATTAGATCTTATGTAGCCCTTCGGGGTCTCAAAGAATTTGAATATTACATCAGAGAATTGGGCAGGAAAACCAAATGAGGCAAGGACCCCACGTAGAAAGTCCCAAGATACCATATCAAATGCCTTTTCGGCTTCTAGACTTAATAAGAGGGATGGGTGGGATTGATTTTGAACTCACTGAGTCCTGGTGGCTATTTTGGGTCAGGTTCTGTAATGGATGGTTCTGACGCTATATCGCCTACTGAACCCAATGAGTTAATATGCTCAATTAGATAGACAGTGTGTCTAGTATTGTCCTGGGCTTGTCTTACTGGGTTAAATCCACATTGATTGAGATGTGTTATATTTGGGATGAATTGAATTAAACGGTTGGCCAAAATGGAGGAAAATATTTTATAATCTGTGTTTAGGACGGATATAGGCCTATAGGATGGGCATAGAGTGGGGTCCTTACCTACTTTAGGTATAACTGAAATTATTGTTCCATTCCAGGAGGGGGGATGTTTCCCTCTTTAGAGGATGCAAACGAAAATACTCTTTCCAATAAGGTTACTATAGCTTTAAGGAATGTTTTTTAAAATTCTCCCAGGAGCCCATCAGATCCCAGACATTTCCCCTGTCTTCAAGATCCCAATCGTGGTTTCTGTCTCCCAGGGAATTATAGGTTTAGTTAGCATAGTCCACTACTGTTCTGAAAGGGTAGGCAAGTGGAGACTGGCCAAAAAATTGTGGATGGACTGTTTTGAAGCCCTAGTAGGCTAAAAAGGCCTTAGAGATATTTAAGAAAGTGTTCTTTTGTTCATTAGATTGGGGGTCTCTAATTTTAAGAATAGTAGCTTTTGGGACCCCTCCTCATGAATTCTTGAACTGTCTGGCGTTAATCGGGCCGAAGGGTGATTTTGCAAGTCACTGCATGAAATCACCTTTCCAGACTGATTAATGAAACGACAGTGCCAGTGTTCATAAGGCAGGCTCTCAAAAAGCCTATGTTGCAAATTTGGTGAAAAAATTCCTAAAAATTACTGTTTTACGAGCCTGCGTTGCGCAGTTCTTACACACGCTCGTAAGTTCGCAAATTTTTAGTATTTGCACTCCGGATTTTCAACATTGGCATTTTACCACACTTCCTTATGAGCAGTACAGCTATCATTTTGAGCACACAGCTGATTGGCCAGCAGTCTCAGAAATCTAGGCCCTCCATGGTAGTATGTATGTCTTAAGTAAACCAGTTTTTGTTCACTGGAGTAATCCAGTATATTGTTTAATTCTTTTTTGAGTTTTGTTAACTGTAGGTTCCTGAGCCTGCTCGCCTGCTGACACTGTTGTTCCTCTAAGTCTTTGATTTTGTTTTCTAATAAAATCCTTTCTTTGCTTCCCTCTGCTTCTTTTTATGAGCAGATATCCCTATTAATTTCCCGTGTAGGATAGCTTTGATGGTATTGCATAGAATTGCTAGCGTAGTATCATTATCTTGTAGGGCTTGTTTTATTGTCTCCTCTAGTTCCCTACTAACTTCCTCATCCTGAAGATGGGACAAATTTAATCTCCAGAAGGTGTTCTTCCTGATCAAGCCAGTTTTGCACTTTTAAAAAAATTGGGGAGTGGTTGGACAAGACAAGTCTCCAGACCATATCTTCTGGTGACATCCCATATGTTCTTGGGAAGACAGGAGGAAGTCTAAACAAGAGTAAGTGCCATATGACTGGTTGTGGGGCCATTCCAGATAGTGCCAGGCATCTTCATATCCCAGCTCATTAAGTAATTTCCCACTTTCCTGGTTGTTTTGGATATTTTACCCTTGGGAGTCTGAGACCCACCGCCGCAGAAATATTCAGGTTGAGGTCCCCTCCAGTAATAACCTGACCTTCCGCCCACTGTGCTAAATGAAGAAAAAAGGATTTATAGAAAGCAAACTCAGTGGCTGGAGGGAAGTAGGTGGATGCAAGGGTCACCTTCTGCCCGTCCAATATACTCTTAATCATAACAAAACATCCCTCTTTATCAATGATATGACCCTGTAGGTCAAAGGGGATGCCCTGTCTAATCAATACTGCCATCCCTTGATGACGGCCACCTAATAGGAAGAGGTCACCACTTGAAAAAGGAATACCAGTTCCCCAAACTTCTTATGTTCAGATTGGGATAAATGGGTTTCCTGCAAAACTAAAATATCAGCTCCTGCCCTTTTTAGGGCTGCAGGTAGGCAGAGCCTGCAGCTCTATTGCGTCAGCTCTAAAAATGAGCTGCAGGATTCAGACCATAGAACACTTCCTTTGGAGTTTTTGAATGATTCTTCCACTCTCTGCATTCCTTCAGTTTAACCCTTGTAGTGCTGCAGACTGAACATCTCTCCAGGGCTCAATCAAATATATTCATTTTAGTTATTTCTGCTGCCTAGGGATTAAGAAACAAATGCTGTGACAATCACCTCTCCTCCTGCCTGCAGTATATACAGCACTGTTAAAAATTGTGCCTCTTAAAAGAGCTTAAGCAGTAATGATTGTAATTTCTTTTGAAACACATTCATCATATCAGGGCATGTAAGATAAATAGCTATGAAACTGCTAACTTCCATAAACAATGAAAATATTGTTTCTTTTCAGTGGCACTTCTTTCCTGCACTCTAGCATATTTACCTGATTCTGTACTATATGCATTGATTTCCTGCAAAATGTGTCTTTAAAACTAAGATATTTATAATAATTAGTTAGTTAATGTAGTTGCGAGCCTTTTCTGGTATTTTAAAGGTTTCAACTCCCCAGTTCTCAGATTACCTTGCAATACACTTGAGTCTTAACCTTTGATTATGCTGGTCATTAATCTTCAGCCTTCTTGTGTGCTTCACTCTTGAGTTCAGAGGGAATCAGAACCCTTCTGTAGCACAAAACACTGGATGTGCATAAAGTTGCTCATCCTGTACTTTTTATAGTGTATAGTAGTATTATGTGAAATGTGGGCATTGTTTTTTTTTTTCATAACAAAACTGACTTATGAAGTCTCTAGAGGTTTTACAATACCGTCTTTACCACAGAATTAGAGGAATGCAACAATGTGCCAACATTCCAAGTGGTTCTGCTGCAGAAGTGACATTACTACTGCAGCAGCACAACCATAATTTATTTATTTATTTCATTGTTGTTGACTGGGTAAGTGCATTAGACAAATTCTGCCTATTTTCAGGCATGACACGGGGAAGGTGATACAGATGAATGCCAACTGACTTTGAACCAGATAAAGCTGCTGGTGGTATTTTAGTGAATGTCACTGGTGCAGCCGCAGAAGCATATTCCAGGCATGGAATTCCATGCATAACAGAATTCCACTATACACTATAAAGGCATTTTGTTTTGCAGTTTTTGCAAATTTCTTGCCTGTTTCATTTATTTTTTCTGTCCAATGTCCACCTCCACATGTACATTTTTATGTTTGCTTGCATGCATGTGCAAGAAACATAGTGCCATCATCTGGGTTTTCGGAGGTGTGGCACCCGTCTTCCAATTCAGTCAGTGTGTTTGCAGGCATGGCCACAGTTCTCCAGTGAATGCTGCAGCTGTCTATGACAGCAGTTGAAAATACAGTGCTGTACAGTTGAAAGGCTCTGCTTCAGTGAGCAGCGCTCCCCCTCCACAAGCACACCGCATATCGCGTGCTCACGCGCTCCCCCACACACATACTGTATGGCCGACGGGGTGCCTAATCCCCCATCAGCTCCACCCCCCCAGAAAGCTTTCCAGGTGCCACGCTGGGAGCTCACCCCAGCATGGAAAACATTGTTATGGCTGATGGGGGTGCCCAATCCCCTGTCGGCTCCAGGCCCTCCCCAAACAGCCTTCCAGCTGCCGTGCTGGGAGAACACCACAGTGTGGCACAAGTCTGTATAGCTGACGGGGGTGCCCAATACCATGTCGGCTCCAGGCCCCCCCAAACAGCCTTCCAGCGGCCACGCTGGGAGCTCGTGCCAGCATGGCAAATGTCCCGCGTCGTCTTCCTAAAAAAAAAAAAAAAAAACTGTAAACAAAAAAAGTTCCCTCGATGGTCTCCCTGCCACCCGCGCCCACCCACTGTGCAGCCTGCCTCCCCACACCCCCCCTCACTCCATACTTAACTCCAGAGCTTGGCGCGATGATCTTCGGTGGACTGGGAAAACGTTTTGCACTCTTCAAAGCTGACTGCGAACTGAGGAAATGCCAGTAACCTGTATAATGCAATAAATAGGGTTTTTTTCAACTTTAATGCATATTTCATACATTTTTTGGAATTTTGGTACCAAATTTTCAACATGGGGTTTTTGGGACCCTGCCTCATGAATTCTTGAACTGTCATGGCGTTAATCGGGCCAGAAGGGTGATTTTGCAGTCACTGCATGAAATCACCTTTCGGGACTGATTAATGAAATGACAGTGCCAGTGTTCATAAGGTGGGCTCTGAAAAAGCCTAAGTTGCAAATTTGGTGAAAATATTCCTAAAAATGACTGCTTTACAAGCGTGCGTTGCACAGTTCCTACGCACACTCGTAAGTTCGTGAATTTTTAATATTTGCACTCCAGATTTTCAACATTGCCATTTTAGCACACCTTCTTATGAGCAGTCCAGCTATCATTGTTCACATCTCGCCCAAAATGTGTTTCCGAGCATGTAGCGCACAGTGGCGCAGTCGATGTACGAAATCAACGTATGGGACACATCAAGAAAATCAAAGTGACACTGTTCATGAGCAGAGGTCTTAAAATGGCTATGTTGAAAATTTTGTGAAAAAATTCCCAAAAATGACTGTTTTAGGAGTGAACATTGCGCAGTTTCCATGCACCCTCGTAAGTTCATGAATTTGTAATATTTTCAGTCCAGATTTTCACCAGTGGCAATTTTCCACACTTCCTTATGAATAGTACAGCTGTCATTTTTCACAACATGGCCGAAATGTGTTTACACAATTTCAGTGCAGAAATGCGTGGTCGCTGTGGGAAATCATTGTTCGGGACAGATAAAGAAAATCAGTGACACTGTTCATGATCAGAGGTCCCAAAATGCCTGTGTTGACAATCTGCTGTAAAATCCCCAAACTAATTACATTGATGTGTGTGTTGCACAGTTTCTATACACTCATTGACTTCACCAATTTTTAATATTTTCACTGCAGATTTTCAACATTGCCATTTTTACTCCTCCCTATGAACAGTGCAGCTGTCATTTTCACATCCTGTTCAGAATGTGGTTTTGCACCTGTGGTGCTAAATGTCGTAGTCGCTGTGGAAAAGTAGCTTTCAGCTAACAAATTGTTATTGTTCATGAGGTGGGGGTCACAAAAAACCATGTTGAAAATTTGGAGTGAAAATACCAACGAATGCCTGAGGCATTAGGGTTTCTGACCATAATGCCCCACCCTGTAGAGAATGACAGGCATCAGGGGTGTGACTTAGGATTCTTACCTGTAATGCTCATACCATTCCACACCCTGCAGCCAGTAAGAGGCATCGAGGTGTGCCTTGGACTCTTCGGCCCCAAAGTTCACTCCATCCTCCTATACCGCACCTATCTCACCATATTTCCTGATGGAATAGGGTGCGCATAAGGGCCAAAGACTCCAAGGCACACTGTGACACTTGTCGATGTCTGCACGGTAGGGTGTGGTGAAATGGCATGGTTGTTATGCCTGATGACCCAAAGGCACACCCCAATGCCTGTCAGTCTCTGCAGGGTGGTGGTGGGATTGGCTTCAGTTCAATACTTCACTGCCATTCCTATTATGCAGCTCTGTAACTTCTACACTACCAATGCCAATGCCAGCAAGCAAACAATCAGCATTGATAAATGCTTGTTTATTTCTATTTGATTATGTTTCACAGCATGTAAGGTTAACAACAGTGGCTGCTCCAGCTTCTTTGGTTACCAGGGCACTGGCTAGGCACTACAGTTGGAAGCCAGGGCATCTATTGTAACTCGCATGGAAAAGCATATGTGCATATTCATACTTGTTTCTTGGAGTATTGAACTAATGAAGAATGTTAGTGTTCTAAAAAAAAATGCAAATTCCATTTTTTTTTTTTTTTTACTGGGGATGGCCTGGCTTCTTCTATCTTGGGGGGGGGTATAGATGGCCCAGATTCTCTTGGCTTGGGATGGATGGCTCTGCTTCTTCTGGCTCGGGGAGGGGGAAATGGCCCTGCCCCCTTCTTTCTCTAGCAGGAGAAGCTGGTCACATGACCCAGAAGGTAGGACCACCCCCAAGCCAGGAAAAACAGGGCCACCACCAAGCCAGGAGAAACAAGGAGATACCCTTCCCCCAAGCCAAAAGAAACAGGGCCATCCTCACCCCCCAAGCTGGGAGAATCAGGGCCCAACTCCCACCAGTAAAAACAAAGCTATTCCCCCTTGGGCAGGAGAAATAAAGCCTCCCTGTCACCCAAACAAGAAGAAATGGTCATCCTAACCCTTTACAGCCGGTATCGATCTACCAAAATGGTCCTCAATGGATTGGCCACCTGCAGTGGCAGACCAGGAGATCGAGGGCATGCATTCTCTTATTTGAGTCTCTCCCCTCCTCTCTCCACAGTACTGAGACATTTTCAAATAAACCCATTCACTTACCTTAATGAAAAGGCACAAGCTGTCAGAACCCTGTCACTCTGGTTCTGCTGGTAGTTTCTTTCTTGACTGTTTTTGCTGCTGGCAGGACTTTTACTTAAGGGTCTGACTCTGTGTTGCAGCTACTGGCTGGGCAGGGTGGCTATCTGGTGCTGCACTCTCTTATTACGACTAGACTGCTCTAGTATTTTATGAAAAAGCACAGCATAGTACAGCTCTTTTAAGGTTAGCTATACTACTGGGTTGGGGGCTTCTGTGCTGTAGTTTGCAAGCAATAGCAATGTAGTTCTGGTTTGGTGGGCATGGTTGGCCGGGTATCTCCTGATTCAGACAGCTAGGCAGTCAGCAGAAGTTAAGCCACAGTGCCACTCCCTGCCCCAAGACTGGGTGCCAAATTATGGTCTAGTGGTAAGGTGGTAAAATAAAATGAAAGCAAGTAGCCACTTGCTGCTCAACCCTGTGCCACCAGACTTCCCTAATTCTGACACCAAGTGCCTAAACCTAGAGTCAGACAGTAAATGAAAAAGTCAGCAAACAATGACAGCCAAACCCCAGTGCCCAGTGCTGCCAATCCTCCATTCTAACACTAGGTGTCCAGCCTCCCCCCCATGGGTCCAACAGTCAATGAGAAAAAGAAAGCAGACAATGGGAGCCCATCTACAGTGATGTTTTAGAAACAAACGTTCGTTGTTTTCAGCATTAATCTATTGCAGCATTGCTCCCTGCTATTCATTGTACTGTTGCACATTTGTGTACTTGCCACTTGTACATCAAATAAAAGCAGAGTTATTCCATAGTCAGCAGTAAACTTTAACCCACTTAATAGAAAAGCATATGGGAATTCATAGGATGAAAACTAAAACAACAAAAGTGCAGCAGTGCAATGAATATCGGGAGCAATGCTATGCCAAATTGGGGTAAAACAATTAACATTCACTCCAGAAGCAGAGTTTTCTCAGAGTTATTAACATAATGCAGAAATACCCTTATATTATCTGTCACTAGGTCTGAATATCATATGTATAAACAGTGCTGTCAATAATAGCACCTTCCATACAGCACTATGCAGAACAGTGGCAGGAGCAAATTTGGCAAGTAAAGACAATGCCACTGGTAGAGGTCACAAAGGACACTGACAACTGCTACCAGTCCAAATACTTATTTTTAATGGGGCTCTGCCCCCCACACCCCAACTAAAATGATCAACTCTGAGTTGGAGTTGGATTATGGGAGAAAACAAAATTTTGAATGCCAGCATTAGAACCCTGATCTCCACCACCATTGTGGCTAAGCAGCTCCATATCTCAGTCCTCTCCTGCCAGTAGTAGCTCATCCACCATTTTTGATTTCCCAGCCTTGGCTTCTTCCTAGTACTAAGGACAGCGACCTGGTAGCGCTTACTGCACAGCACTGTTTAATCCCTGTCTCTCTCTGTGGTATGTCATTCGGACATTGTTGTTTTCTCTTATGCTATATTTGTAGCACTATTGTATCCGGTTATTATGTTATCCACCACCAGTGATGTGTACAAATAAAAAATTTAAAACAATGAACATGATGCATCCTCAGGCTAGTAACAAATTACAACCGGCAATTAAGGTAATGAAAGTATGTCAAACCTGGTTTAAACTACCCAAAAGGCATATTTCACAGTTGGTTAGTGCATGTAATTATAAAAAAAGCTTTACATATTAACTACAATATCAGGAAATATGAACTGTATAGAAATCCATTTTGTGGATATTGGAGTGAAGCAATGAGGATATAAAATTGACAGGTATTCATTTATATATCACTTCTCTTGAGAGACATTTTCTTTAGAACTGTGGCATCAATGAACTCTGCAGTACAATGATTCCAAATATCAGGAATCTATTCACAAACATTAGATAAAAAGAAGGGCATTATTATATCAGATGTTCAGCCATAATGCATCTATACCTTGGGGCTTGCTATAGCCCAGGTGTGAATGATTTCTATAGGCAATCTTTATTACCTGTATATAAGATGGCGGGCATACTTGCAACAGAAGTGGTTTTTATTGTATTACAGTATGATTATGAAAAATGACCATCTGATATAATAATGTCCTGCTTTTATTGTTTTTAAAATACATGCCTGGCATTTGTCTTTTGTATCATGAGTTCATTGGATCCACAGTGCAAGAAAATGTCTCAAGAGAAGGAATACACATGGAGGAACAGCTAAACATTTTATATCCTCAGTGCTTCACCCCAACATGTGCAAAATGGACTTGATATAAATTTATATTTACTGTTATTGTGGTTTATATAAAAGTATTTTTTAATATTCATCTACTAACCAACTGTTGAAAATATGCCTTGTGGGTAATTAATACCAGGTTTGATGTTATACTTTTCATTACCTTAATTGCCAGTTGTAACTTTATGAGCCTCCTCGTATCCTGAGGATGACACATATTAGTCTGCTGCAGCCCTATCGGCTCTGGCCAGATTTCGTTAAGCATTGGAGCAACTTGCTGTGCTTTATTGGGTTAGAAATTCCATGTTCATTGTCTGTGCATATCGTGTATGTTTGTGCTGCCATATGTCAATCAAGGATCTTTCACTGTGGATCCCCCCTCCCCATCAAGCCACAAAGAGTCAGTGCCTCCCTGTCAGTCATTCAAACCCATCTGGTTCAGAGAACTGTTAGCAACATATTGTGATTCCTGTAGCCCATATGAACACTGGAACTGTGAACTTACCAACAGGGCAACAACAAAAAGTTAAACTTAATAACTGAAATTACACTGTGCTTCCAAGGCTGGAGGCTAATAATCCAAATTAGCCTCTGTGTCTTCTCAAGCATGAGAAGATCAAGGAGGTATCTTTGTGCTTCCATTGCTGCAAGACCTTCTCCAGAGCAGAGATGTAAAAGGCTCCATATGAAAGCGTGCCAATAGGTATGGTAAGTCATGGAGTGCATGCTGAGTCCATCGCTAACCCATGCCCCAACCACGGATTTCTTAATCTGATTATTCTTAGGAAAGAAACAAACAAAGGGTTAACAAGGATCTCCCTCAGTAAGGGAGGATAGAGAGGAGAAAACACCTATTGATACAAGACTGGAACCTAAGAAAATACATTTCCTGAAAGAAAACTTCAATAACTGGTCCTTGAGCCTATCAGGACCCTCCCTCCCTCCCCCATGCTCCAATCTCATCTCAGCTTGTTTATAATCATTTAAACAGTGACCATCTAGTAATATTTAAACTTGGCAGATGTACCTACAAAGAGAACAGTGGACTGAGTAGCGTCAGAGTTATCAGGAAGAGGCATATGCATTATTGGTTAACTGACAGTATTAAGCCACTAAATCTAATGAGTCATTCCCTTCCACCACAGTCTCTAATCCGGCGATTATGTATCTGAAAAAGTATGTGAAAGAATCAGAGTCACTTAGCTGAGATCCAAGAGATCAAGTAACCAAGGGAGGCCCTCCAGACCAGAAATTCACTGGCTGACATGTTTCTTGAAAGTCCCTCAGTTCGGTTCACCTCCTGCAGTGCACTTTTTCAACAGAAGCTGCTGGATCTGATGCAAAGCCTCGGTGTGCTCCAGTATTTTGGTACTGGGTCATTTCCTCCTGTTGTGTGCTGCCATTGCTGTCCGCACCTCCCCACATTCTGGTTCCTAGTATCTGGGATCTGTATCTGCTACTCATTTAGAGCTGCTGATGCTTTCTCCACAGTGGAATAAATTGTGCCATCATCCCAAAACACGAAGCCTGGCTGGGTAGGGGTATGGAAGCAGATTGCTTTTCCTTCAATGCTAGTATAATTGGGAGGTATTTTAAACTTTTGCTGAACTTCCTGAGGGTAGTGATGATCCAGGAATAGCCTTTTGGTAAGATATGATATTTACTTTTTGCCCATGACCATCACAAAATGTCCTCTTTGTATTGTAAGAACTGACTTTGAAGACTTATCAGTTACAGATCTGTTGGCCTGGCTTGCAGCAAGCGTCAGCCTCTGTACATGTAGGGTGTAAGTAACTGATAGCTCAGTATGTCCTAAGTAGGTTTCAATAAACAGAGCCATGGGGCAACCTCCATACCCTCAGGCAGGCCATAGAAGCCAGGTTATCTCTCTGAGATCTCTCCTCAGATCTAGGCATTTGGCTTGTACTTTTCCTGTCTGTACCACCAGGAATGAACAATTTGGGAGAGCTTGGTCACATTGTCCTTGATCTCCATGACCCTGTCTTCAGTCTGTCCCATTTGTGCCTCCATGGTTGATAGCTGCTTCTAGACTGCTCTAAACTCCTGTTTGTTTTCTTTTCATTATTCCCTTATTTCTTTTAACAGGGGTTTTAAATCGAGAGCAGAAGTGTTCATTTTCCCCCTCTGTGCCATATTCAGCCACATGGGAGCTGGTGGGAGAGTCCGCTCGACTGGGCGACTCCTCCACTAATCTCAAGCCATCCTCTGTCCTGGACTTCTCTCTATTCCTATTTCTGCCTCTGTGTCTATTTGTGCATCCTCCTCCAGAGTTGAACAACATTTTGTTAAGAATTTTAGTGGTTTTGGAGGCCTTAGAAAGTAGTCGGGGTGCAGGTGTCTAAGTTCAAACTCCTTGGCGCTCCGTGACGTCACCGGAAGTCTCCAAGTGTCACTTTTTAAATGGAATGATTATTACACAACTTGATAATAATGGGGTGGGTGCTGGTAGGTTCACAAAAACTAAACTAATCCAACTGCACAGAACACCTCGCAGTCAAAATATGACCTACAGTCCAGATAAGTGGTGTCTGGATAAGTCGAGTACTGCAATGTGTTACTACTTACTATTAATACAGTTTTGGCTTATATCAGATGGAAGGGACAACAAGAGTTCAAATGAACACAGTCTCCACCAAAACTCATGCAGGGAACACCACTGTCTACTTGAAAACGATGTCGTTTTTTATAGCAGCCTAGGTCAGGTAGTAAACAACAGTGGTGTAAGGCAGGAATGGGTTAATATGGTAAGAAAATTCAATAGGAAAACAGGAACGCTGCAATGCAGAGGCTAGATCACAATTTTCATTTCTGTGAGCAATTCAACAATGCAGTGTACCTGGATATGGACAAGTCAAGTGGTCAATCTCCATGAATACTGTTAAATCAAAAAGTGATTAAGCAAACAGCAACAGGTTACAGGAACAGAACTACTCAGTCAGAATGTAGTGACTGCTCACATGAAGTTACCTTCCAGAAAGGGTCAATATGTAAGAAAAATATAACAATTAAGTAGCACACCAACCAAAAATATTAAGACTTAAAAGAAATTACAGAAACTCACTCACAGCTTGTGAGAAATATGTCAAATATTTGGAAATAGCCTGCTCTACTTTCTTTCACACACACACACACACACACACACACACACATATGGTCGACCCTCCCCGACTCACTCCCTCATAGACACAGAGAAAACTGCAACACTAAGTTTAACTACGTATTCTCCAAAAATACAAAAACCAAAAATGTTTACTAGTAGCACTAGGAACTAAACTTGAGATTTTGGGAGCAATTAACTCTCAAAAATCACAAAGAGAGAGGTTTTTGAAGGGTTTATTGGCTGTGATGCACCAGACTGAACTGCTCTCTGCCTCAACAGACAATATACTGTGCAGAAAGCAGCCTGCACATGATATTTCAGCTATCTACCCACAGTGTAGTGCAATTTCACTGGAAAATTGAAGCAGCTGCAAATATTAGGGCAATGGCAAAATTTCACCTGGCAAAAGCGGAATTGGTGAAATTTGCACAAACAAATATAGATTGGAGGTGAAATTTTGTTTCACCTAGGTGGAAAATTTTATGTAATGCAGAATTATGCAAAATATTTCACTAGGTGAAATTCTTCCACCTCACACATCTCTACCCCCATAATGCAAGGCATTGTGAATAATATATGCAAATCACAATGAATGAATTAAAGCTGACTATAACTTAAAGCAGGACTGTGAGGTGCCAAAGGACCTCAGTAACAATCTGCAGTTGCAAAAATCCACAGATAGGTGATTCCTCCTTATGAGGACAGTGTGATTGTTGCCTCACCCTGCTACACCAGCTCAGTCAGCCAGATGTTGACATGGTGAGCCCCAAAAAAGAAAGTATTTTAAAGGAAAATAACCTCATTACAAAAGCACTGAAGCAAGAGTTGGGCTGTCCATGGCAAAAACTTGTATAATCATTGGTCTGGTAGGACCCATGTCCCAGGCTGAGATTACTGTAAATATACAGATAGGTCCTAACAAAGACAAACCACATGACTGTAACTGGCTACTTTCAGCATTTGCTGATTAGTTTTTGAGGCCTTCTGGCACCACATGATCCTGTTTAAAGCTTGGCAGCCTTAAGTCATTCACAGTGATTTGCTTATATAACCCATGATACTGTGCATTATGGGATATGTGTATTTTTAACACTTGACTTTACATCCCAAGCATTGACTGCATAACCCTTGCTTCAGTGCTTTTGCACTGAGGTCCTTATGTGAGGTTGACAGGTTAGTATTCTCAGATTGGTGACATTGGTAGCTTTAGTATATACAGAAAAAATAAAAGGCAACTATGAATTACAAGGCCTTAGAAAATGGGCTTAAGAAATCCTGAAGTGTGACTGGCCAAGAGCTGTCTCTAGGCAAACATTTATTTTTCAACCATGTTCACCAAATAACAAGTGCCAGCTGGCACTGCCACTGTACTGAACCCACATAACTGCCCACTTTCAATTTTAAAAGACCTGGCAGCCATTGTTACCCCTCACTTAGCGAGAGAGCCCCCACCCCATGAGCTACTACTGTCACTAGTACCCTAACTGCTCTGCAACTTAGAGAAGTAAATTTTCCATGTAAAGGAACACAGAAATCTTTTTGCTTTCTCATTTTGAATCAAGGTGCTTTACAAGTGAGACAGAAACAAGTTAAAACAATATATCAACAATAAGACAAATAAAACAAGAATAAAATGTTTCCTGGTGATATGTCTGATAAAACTAGCTCTAATCAGGTTGAAAAAGCATCACTAAATAAAAATGTTTTCCGCTCCTTCTTTAAAGATTCTATGGTTGTCAGCTCTCTTATCAGACGAAGGAGAGAGTTACAGAAGGTTAGTGCCATATAAGAGAAGGCATGGGCAGCAGATGTTGCCAGACAGATCTTCAGAGCCTGAGTGGATTAAACAGCCAGCATAAATGTGGCTGTTCCTGGCAGCGTGAGTCTTACGCTATTCTCACATTCCCACCAGCTCTTTTCCTTGGCTGGAAACAAAAAACAAAACAAAAGTGAAACTTCAACATTATTTATTTTTAAAAGTAACCTGGAGCTTCTCTGTATTTCTTCCATTGCCCAACTGCATGCAGTCCCTTGCCTGATCTCTGTACAATCACATGCAGCTGCCCTGCCTGATCCCAGTATAGTCCTTAGAGCAGAGGTAATGGAGAGGGGGCTTCATACAGATTAAACTAAGCTTCCTTTTCCAAAATGGGGGAGGGGAGGATTAAGACAGCAGTCTACTAACATTGAGATAACTGTTAACAAAAAAAAAAAGTTGTCAAACACTACAGTGCCCTCTACTGGCAAGTGTACCAGTAAAGGTACTACCTACAAAAATGACTTACATTCAATTTTTACAATTTTTTTTATTTTATTGTTTAAATCCTATATAAATGTTACATGTAGTCCATTTTCTAAGCACAGTAATACCCTCCAGGGTGGGTGGCACTAGGCTATACCGGACCATCCAGGGGCTATGAGGCCCTCCACCTGCAGCATCAGGCCTCATTATGCCCCCTATGCAGCCTGGTACAGCCCAGTACTGCTCACCCTGTTGTGTATTACAGTATTTCTTATGTAATTCTATCAAGGGGTTCTGGTGACATAATCCAAGAGATTGAGGCTTGAGTAGTTGAAAAATGTCACCAGATCCCCAAGATGGAATTGCAGACCTTGTAATTTACAGTTAGGCTTTTTTTTATTTTGTATAATAGAAAGTCAAAGATTGTTAATCGGGTTTAAAAATGCTGCAGAGCTGACACCACAGGGAAAAACATAATATTTAGACACAATTTAGACTGCATTCTCTAAATCTTTCACAAGAGTTCTCCTCCTAATGATTTATTACTGAGGAACTATGCACAGACACAGGATCTTTATCTCTAGAAACAGAATTTTTTGGTAGAAAAGGACCACTTGGCCCACCCAGTCAGCCCAAGTGTTCCCTGCCTATTCTACATCCTCAGACTCTATCTGGTCTCTGGTGCCCCCCCACCTAAATGCTTTTTTTCCCCCATAGAGCTGTTTCATCTGTTTAGGGTGCTGGCTGGATCTTCAGCCCTTCTCCCTCCTTGACTGGCCACCATCCCCTCCTGATCTTTCCTGCCTATTTCCCCCATGGCTTTACCCCCGTAGTGGGGCCAGGGGAGGGTAGGATGTCCTCCCCACACCCCAGAGTCCAGATCCCGTCAGCTGTACCTGGGGTGATGGCACAGATTGCAGCAGGTGAATGTGGCTTTCTTTGTGCACAGCTCCCATGTTTCCTTTGTTTCTGATCCGTATCCCTAATGCAGTGGAATGGGTGTGCTACGTGAAGATGCCACACATACTTGAACACCCATGCATGGCCATTAGAGAGGCAGCCACCTGCTGTGTCACCCAGTCTCTGCTGCTCATAATCAAGCAGTGTCTCATGCTGTCCCCCCACCCCAAAGGAGGACAGCTGTCTGTGGACGCTTGATCATCCTTCCCCCAACTGTCTCTTGAGTGACCCTGTCTATTCCTGAACCTGGGTTGCCAGCATAGCAGGAGGTAAGGTGCACAGTGCTTCAGCCCTGCATGCCACAGTGCCAGCCCCCATGCCTCTGTTCTAACATACTCCTATGTCTATCCCATGCATGCTTGAAGCCCTCCACTGTATTAGCCTCTGCCTCCTCAGCAAGAAGTCTGTTCCAGATGTCTACCACACCTTCAGTGTAGAAGTATTTCCTCACATCTCTCCCGAACTCCCCCCCCCCTCAGCTTCAGTGCATGGCCACTGGTCATTTTATTTGAAAGAGGCTCCTCACCTGCATCCTGTTCACCCCTGTGAGGTACTTGTACATCCTGATCATGTCACCTCTCTCCTCTCTCTTCCAGAGTGTATATGTTGAGATCCCTCAGTCTCTCCCTCATAGGGCTTCATGCAAACCCTGCACCATGCTGGCTGCCCTTCTCTGGATTACCACACCCTGTCTATATACTTTCTAAGGCAGTCTCCAAACTGGACACAGTACTCCAGGTGAAGGCATACCAGGGAGTGATACAGTGGCAGCACCATCTCCTTCCTCCTGCTGGAGGGACCCACCCCGTTCTCCCTAACATTACACTAGTCCTGCCCACAGCCTTGTCACACTGTGCTGCCACTTTGAGGACCTCTTATATAATAAGCCCAAGGACTCTTTCCTGTCTAGTGACTGTCAGTACCTCCACCAAATCCTGTACACACAGCTAGGGTTCCTATACCCTAGTGCATGATTTTTCCCTTTTTGGCACTGAAGCCTAACTGCCCAGTCTTTGATCACTCCTAAAGTTTCCCTAGATCCCTATGTGTTTTCTCCACCCCCCTTGAATGTCCACACTATTGTAGATTTTGTGTCATCTGCAAAAAAGCATATCTTCCCCTACAGTTCTTCTGTAATGTTCCCTATGAAGACATTGAAAGGACTGATCCCAGTACTGAACCCTGTGATACACCACAAGTCACTCTGCCATCCTTAGAGTGGGTGATGTCAACTACCACTCTGCCTCCTTTCCATTAACCTGTTTCTAGCCTAATTTACCACTTTGAATCCCATTCCTAAGCTGGCCAACTTCCAAATCAGCTTCCTGTGTGGCACAGGGTCAAATGCCTTGCGAAGTCTAGATAGGCCATGTCCACTGCATTACCCTGATCTATTTCCCTGATCATTCAGTCAAAAAAAATCAGAGCTGGCCCACCAGCACAGCGGCAAGGTGTCCGCTTGAGGTGCCGATATCCCGGGTTCAGTGATGGACTCAAGAGTTGGAGTGCTGGCCCAGAGGAAAAGGATTGAGCATCCCAGGGACTGCTCTCTCTCCGGTGGAGGAAGGGAGGAGTGTCCAGTGCTTACAGACCCTGGTGGAGGCTAGGGCATTGTTGCAGCCGCACCATTATTTTGGGGTGGATGGATGCTGGATGTCATTGCATGTCTTACCCCCGGAGTCCAGCATTTGAAAAAATATGTCCACCAACAAATGATATCAGCATCAGTCTCGTGATTGAGGATCAGGTCCTTTCACCACCTGGCACCACTGAAGCACCACAAGTAAGCCAGCGGCCCCACACTGGGGGGTAATCCGGGGTACAGGAAAACCCTCCTCCCCAGAACTGCTGAAGACTCATTGGGAAGCTGGCGGCCCCACCCCCAGGGTATAATTTGGGGGTGTTTGGGGGTAGGAGGCTGTGGAAGGGGCTGGCGACTGGCCAATGGGGGTCAGGTCTGGGCAGCAAAAAAAAAAAAAAGATTACTTTGGTGCAACCTTCCCCCTCATGAAACAGTGCTGCCTGTGATCTTGCAGCCCCTTAGATTCCAAATGATTTACCAATCTTTCTTTTAGTAGGGTTTCAATAAATTTCCCCACCAGTGAAGTTAGACTGACTGGCCTGTAATTGCTAGCCTCCTCCCTGCTGCTGCTCTTATGTAGAGGGACCATGTCAGTCCTTCCCCAGTCCTCTAGAACCTCACCTGTTTCCAGTGAGCAGTTGAGCAAGGCTGTCAGTGGGGCAGCTAGCACCTCCCTGATCTCTATCAGTACCCCGGGGGTATCCCATCCAGTCTCATAGTCTATAAGCTCAGGGATTTGGCTTCATTGGGGACTGGGGGTCCACCTGGAGTGATGCAAGCCTATACTGGCATGATGGGCTGCATCTGTCCGGGAGAGGAACCAGGATCCTAGGTGATAGGTTTAAATGCTTCATTGGCAAGCTTTTAAACTAGCCAAGGGGGGAGGTACTGGAAAGGAGCAGGAAAATCCTAGCCCCCCAAACAATCACGGTAGTAAGTGTGGCAAACACCAACATGGAGGTGTCGATAGGGAGAAGGGCAGTGGTAAATGGAGAAAGTGACAAAGGCAAGAAGGACAGGGGTGGGGCAAAAGGGGGTAAGGCCATCAGGAAATGGAGGGTAATGAGTACCAATGCCCATAGTCTGGGCAACAAGCTCCCTGAGCTGGTGGCCTTAATGGAAGAGGGATGCCTGGATATCGTAGCAGTCACAGAAACATGGTACACAGAGAACCATGACTGGGATGTTAACATACCAGGGTACATAACCTACAGGAGAGACAGGCAGGGGAGAAGAGGGGGAGGAGTAGCTCTCTATGTAAAGGAAGGGATAAAAGCAACTGAACAAAAGAGTAAACAGGGAGGAGAGGAGTCACTGTGGGTCACCTTGGAGACTGGAAAGGGCACCACAATCCGCACAGGGGTTGTGTACAGACCCCCATGTCAGGGGGAAGGAATGGACAAGGATATGATGGAAGGCATTCTTAGAATGGCAGAGAAAGGGAGATACTGTTGATGGGAGACCTGAATATGCCAGATGTTAACTGGAGCACATTTGCTGCAGCCACATCCAAGAGCAGGGCCATTCTTGACGCCTCACAGGTGGCAGGCATTAGACAGCTAGTTTCGAACCCACTGTGAGGGAGCAATCTTAGACCTCGTACTTCAAACGGGGAGGTGAGAGGATCTCAGATCTAGAAGTGGTTGCCATCTGGGGACAAGTGGCCATCAAACAGTGTGGTTCACGTTAAACTCAGCTACAGAGTCAAGCCATACAAAAGATAGGGTACTGGACTTTAGGAGGGCTGACTTTGGCAAGATGGGAGAGTGCCTCAGAGAAGCACTAGCAAACAGGCTAGAAGGAGGTGTGGAGCAACAATGGGGAATTATCAAAACTGCCATCACAGAGGCAACAAGCCTTTGTGTGAAGCAAATAAACAAATCAAAACGAAAGAAAAAGCCACTATGGTTCTCAAGAGAGGTGGCTGTGAAAGTCAGGAAGAAAAAGATAGCATTCCAGAAGTATAAGGAAACACAGAAGGAGCAGGACAGAGAGCTGTACCAGTTAAGGCAGAAAGAAGCAGGGAGGGAAGTCAGAATAGCAAAGGCCCAAACTGAGGAAAAGATAGCCAACTCAGTTAAGAAGGGGGATAAAACCTTTTATAGGTACATCCGCGAGCGTAGAAAGACAAAGGGAGGGATAGTGAGGCTGAATAGAATGAACGGTGGGTGGGCAGAGGGGGACAGTGAAAAAGCAGGAATACTGAACGAATATTTCTGCTCAGTATTCACAAAAGAGGAGGGGGAAGTGCCTAATCCAATTAACAGAAGCACTCTTGATAGGGGGGTCGATCCCAGTCCTTTCACAGAAGAAAGGGTTTTGCAAGAACTCCTAAAACTGAAGGTGGACAAAGCAATGGGTCCTGATGGAATTCACCCCAGAATTCTAAAAGAATTAAGGAAGGAACTAGTGAAACCACTGGCTACTCGTTTTAATAAATCATGGGAGGATGGTGTGGTACCCGAGGACTGGAGGAAGGCGGATGTGATTCCCCTTCACAAAAGTGGGACCAAGACAGAGGCAGGAAACTACAGACCTGTCAGTCTGACCTCTGTGGTAGGGAAAGTGATGGAGTCACTCTGAAGGAAAGAATAGTTGAGTAACTAGAGGTCAGTGGAGCACAGGATCCAAGGCAGCATGGGTTCACAGTGGGAAGGTCATGTCAGATGAATCTAATAGATTTCTTTGACTGGTGACCAAAGTAGTAGACCAGGGAGGGCTGTGGACATGGCTACCTAGACTTTAGCAAGGCATTTGACACAGTCCCACACAAAAGATTATTAGTCAAATTAACCAGCCTGGGAGTGGGTCCCAGGGTGGTAGCCTGGTAAAACATTGGCTGGACAACAGGACACAGAAGGTAATTGTAAATGGAGTCCACTCTGAAGAAAGGGCGGTTACTAGTGGGGTACCGCAGGGTTCAGTATTGGGTCCAGTCCTTTTTAATGTCTTCATCAGTGACATTGCAGAGGGACTGGAAGGAAAAGTATGCTTTTTGCAGATGACACAAAGATCTGCAACAGGGTTGATACACAAGGAGGCGTGGAAAGGATGAAAAGGGACTTGGCAAGGTTGGAGGAATGGTCAGACGTATGGCAGCTTGGATTCAATGCAAAAAAGTGCAAAATAATGCACCTGGGAAACAAGAACCCAGGGGAAGAATACACAATGGGTGGGGAGGTAGTAACAACAACAAAACAGGAAAGGGACCTGGGGGTAATCATATCAGATGAACTTAAGGTTAGTGCAAGCAATGTGAGAAGGCAGTAGGGAGGGCCGGGGTATACTGGGATGTATAGGGAGAGGCATCAGCAGCAGAAAACAGGAAGTTGTTATCCCTCTGTACAGACAGTTGGTGAGACCCCATCTGGAATACTGTGTCCAGTTCTGGAGACCCCATCTCCGCAAGGACATAGACAGGATAGAGGCAGTCCAGAGGAGGCAACTAAAATGGTGCAGGGTCTGCAAGAGAAGCCGATGAGGAGAGACTAAAGGAGCTTAATAGGTATACCCTTGAGGAAAGAAGGGAGAGGGGGGACATTAGAAACTTTCAGTACCTCAAGGGAATCAACAAAGTCCAAGAGGGTAGCATCTTTCAGGAAAAGAGACTTTGCAAGAACAAGGGGACACAATTTAAAGATAGAAAGAGGGCGTTCAGGGCAATTGAGGAAGTATTATTTCACAGAGAGGGTAGTGGATGCATGGAACAGCCTTCCTGAGGAAGTTGTGGGGTCTAAAACTGTGGGAGAATTCAAGAATGCATGGGACAGACATAAGGCAATTCTTGTGGGGGGCAGGAAGATATAGGCTGTTGGTTAACTAGGATCTGCGGCCTATCCTGTAGGTAGGGAAATGGGCAGACTAGATGGGCCTAGCGGTCCTTATCTGCCGTCAAAGTCTATGTTTCTATGTTTCTATTATTCACCTTTAGGGTTGCAAGTCCTTTTGAGCAGCTTGTTTTGCACTTGAAATCATAATCCTCTGTTTTGATGTCACAATCGGTTGCAAATGGAATGACTTTGATGTCAGAAGAAGAGTATTAAGACCTCAGGTAAGAAATCAGCACCTGGAATGAATGAAATCTCAAGGAACAAAGATCCTGTTTTCATGTATTTATTAATTTGTTTTGTTTTTGTTTCACAGGTAAGTGCACTAGGCAAAGTCATTACCTATTTTTCAGACACGACTCAGGACAGTACAAACAGCAAAGTGATCTATACAAAATATTGGGAGACAACAGTTTCATGGAAATGAACTCAGTAATTTATAATAGGGAGAAGGAATATAGAACTAATGTGAAATACAAGCTGACTTGAATCTTAATTTTATGTTTTTCTGTGCTTTCCAGGAGGGTTCAGCTACTCTATAAAAATGTCACATAAGGGATAACACGTGACAGGATGTGCAGTTGTAAGGGATTAGAAAATGGGTTGAAGAAATATTCCCTCCTGATTGGCTTATACCGCTCAGCACTTTGGCCAGTACCAAACAACGGAGACTAGCAAAAAAAAAAAATAATCCCAGTGCCTGTGTGACTTGTTACAAGCTGTATCACTCTGCCCAAACAGAATCTTTTAAAACATAATGGGTGCCATTTTGTATTACTTACCTGCTCGTCTGTCATTTCCCCCGCTCACTAAGAGAAAGTCCGAAGCACTCAAAACTCACAGCAATCGGCATTATTAACAAAAAAAAGTGACCTTAGTGCTAGTGCTGTTTTCTCAGCAGCACCATCACGTCAGATGTTACTGCAGCTGCTCTGCCATCCGATCGCACTCATAGCCATCCTAACAAGCCACACTCCCACTGCTGTGTGTAGCGATAGAGCACTTTTCTTTTTTTTTTTTTTACATATATTTGTTTTTTTTAGTTTTCTTCCTGTCCCCCGGAGACCACAGTGAACACTATGCATGTGTGCATGTAGAGGCACACACCAGGATCCAGTGGCCCCTTCTGCCAGTCCCCTGACTTGAGTCACTGCACTGTGCCGCTGGACCTCCACCCGGTGGGAGTGGGACTATGGACAGGTGGGTGTTCACCCCTTTGGAAGGGAAAGCCACGCTCAATCCCATTCCAACTCCTTCAAGTCGGCACCCCGACTACCTGAGGTCACTCCAACCCAGGTCACCAGCGAGTGCAAGGTAAGATGCCAGTGCTCAGCCCTCTGCGCCACTGGGCTGGCTGATAGAGCACTTTGTAAAACCTCCAACCACCGATGTCACTCAAAGAAATAACTACCATTAAGTCTGTCCTCCACTGCTGCTCAGGGATAGTGGGAGGGAGAGGATAACCAGAAGAAGAAAAGTGGCTGCATGACTGTATAAAAAAGACATTTCAAAACACCAGTGCCTCTGCTTCCAGTTCTACCAGTGGAGGGAATACTTTTAATTTTTTAATTGTTTTTTTGTTTATTTTCTACATTCTTTTAACATTTTTAAACATTTAAAATTTATAGAGTAATCCATTTTCTAAGCATATTAATACACACCAGAGTGGGTGGAATAGGCTATACTTTCCCTTCCAGGGATTATAAGGCCCTCCGCCTGCAGCTTCAAGCCATGTTACAATCCTGGATGAGTGTGTATAGCCCAATACCACCCACCATGTCATGTATTATTGGTTGAATAATGCACTCCCTTGCTTAGTTGTTAGGCACGAGGCATAGCTGAGTGCCACAACTACACAAAGAAGTACATTATTTCCTTATAACCACACAAACCCTGAAGTGTGTTATCCTACTTAAACAAACTCTGGTCAGAGCCGATATGGCTGCACTGAGCTGTTTGGAGTGGTGGCAGACTGTACATGTGCAGAGCAGATCTGGAGCCACAGTAGAGCTTTTGAAAGTGGCAACCGACTGTTGATGTTTAGGGCAGTGCCAATGCCATGGTGGAGAGTAGCAGACACCGGCACTGGAGTATGCCACTCATAAGATGGTGGCAACGTCTGAACTGCAAATGTGCTATACTTGCACATGCACAGTTTCACTCGTCCTGTCACTTCCGCTATTGTGGAATGTAGTGCGCCGGGAAAAGAGATGCCAGCACCATGGATGGGAGCTCCATCAGTGGGGGGAATGGGAGGAGGAAACACCAGAGAGAAATAGCTACTTCAGCGCTGTGGACAGGAGACTGCATCACTATAGAAGAACACAACAATCATTTCCAATTTTTTCTCATGCAGTGATGTGATCCCCAAATGACTGCAGGGATCCACCCAGGCAGCTGTAAAATGGGCTTTTATTTGTTAAAAAATATGTAGTTTAGGTGAGGTATGAAATTGCCAGAAAATAAGCAACAGTCATGTAACAGATTAAATTATTTTCATGGGCCATTTTATAAAAACAATATGTCTGAAGCTGTTTCTTGTCAGTAGAATATGAATCAATCAAGTACTGTGTACCTCAAATGTTGTACAGCATGTGGAACAGACGGGTTGAGTGGGAACAGAGACTGGAGCACAGTGAATTTACAGAAATTAATTGAGCTTCAGTATGTGTCACCACTTGCTGGTTTTTGCATGACAAACATTATTATAAACAGGAGGAATGCACTGCTAATTTTCCCACTAAATCTGGACCTGCAGCAGGACTTTTTGTGGCTTGTAGGTTGCCATCATCGCCAGCAGTAGCCATACTTTCCTTAGAAATTATGGGCAATCTGTGGCTTGTAATTCAGTCCCTGAAAACCAAGTACTTACAGAGCAAGGGACCCATACACTGTTGCAAATTACTGGTACTAACAGATTGCAACCACCACTTAGCACCAGTCTCTTACGTTGTGCCCCATGGTGTTGTGCACAATGAGGTTGCAAGCCTTTCTCATTGGGTCACAAGTTGTTTTCTGCACAGTTGATGAGTGAATTGTGACCACATAGAGAAATGGGTGGTGGAACTAAATTGTAATCAGTCATTGATTCAGGCTCAGTCGCTTGCTGTGGCCTGCACCCCTGGTCTCAAGTCACAGTGCCTCCCAGCCCTGTAGAACTATTACAGGCAGTTCCACGGGAGGTGCAGGCTTGCAAATGGGAATAAATGTTCCAGTGGGGGAAGGGGTCAGGCAACACACAGCACCACTGGTCATAGAGAATGAGGGACTGAGTTGGGGTTGGGGAAACAGAAAATTTTTCTGGAGAATTTGGATGGCTAACTGTTCTATAAGATAAGATGTCAGATGACACAACGCCAGTCCACAAGTGGGCATTAAAGTGAGGGTTGGGTGGTAGGGGAACATCAGTTGTGGTAGCAGACAGTTGCCTAGGTGCTATTTAGACATAGCACCATGTGACTGGTACTGTGCCATGACAGGCCCAATGGGGCTGCAGGCCAGCATGTTAGTTGATGCAACCCCCCATTTGCATCCTTTAAGATATGGATCAACTAATTTAAATTTAGTGCCGAGCAACACTGTCGCAGGTGGACTCCACCTCCTCCAAGAACACTACAGATTAGGGCATTGCAAAAATGTGTGATGCCACTACAGCGCTATGTATGGAACCACAGGTATCTGCCATACTAAAAGGCCTGAAACTTAAAAAATATGCAGCAGTTATTTTTACTTTACTGCTTTCTACTATTCCTTAGAAAATGGCAAAGAAAATCCTTCTGTGCTGATCGGCTGGCAACATTCCAGAGGTGTTCATCTATTTTTTGATAGAGGCCTGCACAAAACAAGTTTATTTATTTATTAGATCATCGGTTTATAGACCTTTGAGTCAAAGACTCATTTACAAAGGCACCTCATCAAAAGAGCAATACATTACAGCAAACAAAACAGCACAGTACATAGTGCTTAGATTAAAAAAGCAACCAGTGTTACAGGAATTCACTGGTGGTACAAGCTTGGTAATAGGTAGATCACAGTAGTCATAATATAGGTACGCGAGTACCACGTCAGGTAGCAGCAGGAGATATTTTATTACATTAGTCAGCAGATGTTGCCTGAGATCCCAGGCATGTACAGCAAAAGTACCAGCTACATGCCCCAAAGGCAAACTGGTATTACTGTGCCAGTTAAAAATTCAAATTCCAGCACCTGCCATTTTTTTTCCACTCACTAGATGACAGACTGAGTGAGCCACTGAGCAACAGAAGGCCCCCTCCAGCCCAATTTTTCCTATGTCACAATACATTCAAGTAAACAAAACGGAAGAATGGCAGTATAAAAATGGCACAAATTTGTCTGTGTACAGAGCATTCTTAGCTCTGACCGCAACTCAGACCCTTCTCATGTAGTGGACCACCTGCTTGCTTAGCTGCCACAAGCCACCACCACATCTCCATCAGCGGGAATAAAAGTGAAACATATACCACTCCTGTAATCTTGGAGTGAGATTTGTAGTATCTCACTCAGTCTTTACCCACTCCATTAGGAACCCATATTATTATGTATATATATTTTTTGTTTTTAAAAAATCAGCTACCTTGCCTTTGGTACACTCTTGATTGTGCTGTACCTCTCCCCCAACATATCCACAGTAATAGAGTGCCTCTCTGAAGACTGTGAAGTCATGACCCCTTCCCCAAACTAACCATCACCAACTAGCTGCAGGAGAGCCCACCTAACAAAAAAAAAAGCTGATGACACACTAGAAAAAATGTACCAGCAAAGTAAAATTCAAAGTAAAGCAACTATGAAAGATTACAGTGCTCTCTACTGGCAAGTATACCAGTACAGGGACTATTTTACCAGTACAACAAGTTTCTATTTATTTTACTCATAAGTTATGGATTTTTTTTCTTTCTATTTTATTTAAACTGTCACATGTTGGTCATTTTCTAAGCACAATAATACCCTCCAGGGTGGCAGTATTGGTCAATACTGGACCTTCCAAGGGCTATAAGGCCCTCCACCTATGGCATCAGGCCTCATTACACCCCTGGGTGGTCCAGTATTGCCCTATACCGCCCACTCTGTCGGGTATTATTGCATACCTGATCCAACAGAGGAGTATTTGATATGCTGTTATATATTAATATGTTCCCATCACAACTCATTGCAGGATAAGAGTGGTTTCATATGCATTCTGTTCTGGTGAGAACAGTGACTCAAAGCTGAGCTGTTTTGGCTGGAACAGAATGCAAGTGAAACCACTCTTATCCCACAACAAATGGCAACGGGGCATGTATTAAAATAGTATAGCCTGAGAGAGCCCAGTGTTATTTAAAAAAAAAAAGTCCAGGAATGTGTCCATTTCCAGAGCATCTGCACATGAGAAACTCTTCACAGAATAAGTTTGGCTCATACGCAGCAGAAGGAAGTGCTCCTGGTGGAGAGCCTCACTCGATCTATAATAATTTACTTTCTGCTGTTCCTGTACACTGTAGTACTTATATAGTAACATAGTAGTTAAAGCTCAAATGGACTCTGATTCCAGTATGTCTGCCCCACCATGTCATACTTGCTTAGCTTATTTTACTCTTGCTTATGTACACGGACGCTACCTCCAGCACTAGCATCACTGTACTTGCTGTTACTAATATAACCTGCCCTTGGGGGCTATACTTTAGGCTTCCTTGCACTCTCACATTAAAGGTGGCATCCATCACTGCTGGACTCCTGACTGGACCAGGACTTTCCGATCATTACCTGACTGAACCAGATGGGTAAGTGCACCCATGCAGCACTGATTTGGGTGTGTGAGACATTATACAGTTGCAACGGTTATGTAAATAAGGACATTTGTAAAAGAATCATCTTTGGGCTACAACTTGGCAGCCATTTGCATCTCCTCAGACCCAAACTGGCATGGTGACAGGGCAACCAATCAGGGTGGATTTCTTATGGAAGAGAGCCTAAAGGCTCTTGGACTAGTGAAAGACTTAATTCAGGTGCCTTTGCAGAGATCAATTGCCTGTCAAGTGACAAACCTCCAGAACTGCCTATGTTGACTGACAGCTTGGCTGACCATTTGAGAGCTGCTATTCCCCAGAGAACAGTAGGGCTGTTCCAGACCCAAGTCAATCTGAGATCAGCTGCTGAACAGACTATTGTGAGTGTGCTGTTGAGAGAGACAGAGTAGCTGCTGAATAACAGATAGATTGCATATCTTCCAAAATCAGAGTGAAAGGGAAACACGGAATGCCAGCTGCATTGAGCAAAGGAGGTATCATATGCCAAGAATTGTACAGAAAGGAAACTGAAGATTGTTGGAAAACTAAGAGATCTTTGCTGTGCTGAAGTCAGAGACTATGGGTAATAGTTTGCATGTCCATTTCAATGCAACTAATTACATGCAACAGGATAATAACAATGAAGTCGCATGTTAGTTGCGTGCAACTAAATTGCATTTGCATGCAATGCAGTTACAGTGTAGTTACAGTGTACACTGTAACTGCAGTGTAGTTAACTGACACTTAAAGTGTAACAGACCATGACTGCAACCACCTAGCCATTACCACAGTGAAGAAATGGTTATTGCCACACCTTGGGACTGGATGCCAGGATGTGCTGGGTGGGTGGATTGACTTAGAGATATGCAGGGATCTGCTGTGTGAAGCAAAGATTCAACACCCAACTGCTGAAGCCAGGAGAGGCCTGACTTGCATCAGGGGCTCCCAGTGAACCCAGATGACATTGGAGTGACATCACAGATGGGGAGAAGACAGAGAGAGAGAGAGAGAGACCAGCCAGAGAGGGACTTGCCACTAATTGTAACCTCACCCTTTTTATTTATTTAAAATTTGGTAACCAGGAAAGGCACACTGAGCTGAGACTCATTTCCAGGTGTGACCGGGGTCAGGTAACATAGGAATAAATAGTGTTACAAAACATTGAATGGGTCGGTTACAAGACCAAATACAAGTAAGGATTACTCATAATACAGTAACAAAGTAGTCACAATACAGAATACAGCTTGTAAGAACAAATTCAGGCATAGGACAGACAAGTAATAATATACTTAGAATGGTCTGTCTAATTACAGTAGGAGCAGAGTACATAGCTTTCCACTGGAGCATGGAAGTTCGGGAGGTGAACTACAATGCACTGACTTCTAAAGGGGGAGGCCGCTTGGGCAGTGAGCGGGATTGAAAACACTGTGAGCATTGTGAGAGGGAGAAGTCTGAGGAGTCTTTGAGGGAAGCGAATGAGGAGGATATGCAAGGATCAGAGGGAAGTTTATTCCAGAGTAGTGGAGATGATAGAGAGAACAGATTGACCAGCAGCAGAATGGTGGAGAGGGATAGAGAAGGTACGTGAGTCTCTGTGGCAAAGGGAATACACTGAAGTGTTACTTGAGAAAGGCAGGAGTAGAGGTAGGGGAGAGTTTCAAATCAGAACTTGACAACAAGTGAGGCACAGTGAATCAATCTCCTGTGTGAAATGGTGCTAGAGAGAGAGCAGAATAGAGGAGACAGTGGTGAGAAAGGAGAGGGAGGGAGGCGGCAGCAAAAAGGCAGAAAGAATTTAGGAGTGTGTCTAGTCTGAAGAGGACGAACTGAGCAGTGCCATAGACTACATCGGCATAATCAGTGACAAGTAGAATCATTTTAGATACCAACTCCCAATGGGTGGGGAGAGGGAGACTATTTTTGTGATGATGGTGGACTGCAAGCTTAGGTTGGAGTTTGGTACAGATAGCATCTACTTGGGTAGAGAAATCCAGGGGGCTAGCCAATCAGACCCCTAGGTATTTAAAAGCTAGGACAATCTCTAAGGGAGAACCTTTCAAAGTAGAGAAATCTGAGGGAGACTGGAGGATGGCCAGTTTCTGCCTAGAGCCAAACATCATGGCCACCCTAGCACTGTGATGGAGATCCCCTGGTCTGGGACACTGTGAATAAATTCAGTGCTTGCCCTGCAAAAGCAACCTGTATTATAGTTGGGAAACATTTAATGGACTAGGCCATGTGGCTGGGATTTGCGAGGTTTAAAGAGCATTTAGGTTTAGGGATTTATTTCTGCAAAGTGTTTCTAACTTTTTGAATAAGTGCACCACCACCAGCCAACCATGTCCAACGGTATTGGGCCTACACTGCTTCCACATCTTTACTTCCAGTGATGCACAGGGAGATCCCTATATACACTTAATGGTAATATACAGGTACCAGTGGGGAGAGGGTAGTGGCCCAGTACAGGAGGTTAACAATTGTGCTGGAATACATGGTTTAGGGGTAGGCTGCTGACAGTCTGTTGAGCCTGGAGGGTACTAAAACACAGTCCATGGAACATTATTGCTTTTGCTCCTGAAAGAGTATGGAAGAGAAGCACTCATATAAGTTGTTGGGCCAAGAACATCAAAGAGCAGCCAGCCGGACCATGTGATACTACCTCATTGCTTACCTACTCTTTTCCCCTTTTAGGGCCGGTGCCTCCAAAATGAAGACCCTGTTCTTTTGTTGCAATTGCTTTTTTGAGAGCAATTTTGTTTCTAAGTGGTAAGTGGATGCTTCATGGGGACTGTCACTGCATTGACGTCGTTCCTGAGTGGGATGACTCTGTGGTAGAGATGGATGAAATCCGAAAATTTAGTTCTGCAAATTATTTCACAACATTTGCGCATTTCATGAAATATTTCATGGGTGCAAAATGTGAAATCCAGCCCAGCAAAGTGCAGAATTTCACCATTGAAATGCAGAATTTCACCCACAAATGTCAGAATTTCACCACTCACGGGTGAAATTCTGCCATTTACAGGCAAAATTCTGCATTTCGTCAGTGAAATTCCACATTTCGAGGGTGAAATTCCACAATTTGTACCCGCTAAATATTTCACTGAATGCATGACTTCACAAAATATTTAGTGGGGTGAAATTCA
Organism: Neoceratodus forsteri; assembly: GCA_016271365.2. Lineage (NCBI taxonomy): Eukaryota > Metazoa > Chordata > Ceratodontiformes > Ceratodontidae > Neoceratodus > Neoceratodus forsteri. The sequence goes on along the minus strand of CM028136.1, from coordinate 803,340,850 downwards.
AGTTTTCACCAGAATTTCACTGGCGAAAATAAATTTCGCTGTATTTCTACTCTGTGGGAAGGTACTGCATCTCAGGGGTTGAACCATACTTACACAAGGCCCACTTTAGCCTTTCTCTAGTGAGAAACACTGTACTGTTTATGATCTTTAACTCTGGCTACAAACCCCCAACAAGAGACTGAAGGACCCAGGCCCCTCAACCTAATTTAGCCCACAAGGCAGGGGTAGCCACAGTATCTTAATTTTTGTCCACTTATAGTTCTGCTGTCTTTTGACCTAACAGTATGCACACTGGCATTTACACCCCTTGTGACAGGATCTGAAAATCTTGTGACTATGGTAAAATGTGTCAAATAGTTTTAAAGTCCAGATGAATGAAACCAGTAAGATGAATAATTTTAAGACCATTTTTTTTTGCAGTTAGATTTTTATTGTGTTATAGAGACAAGGCATATATCACAGTACATATATGAGCATTACATTCCATTCAGACTTTACATACTGTAACACAATGAGGTATTCACAGTTAATTAACTATACTCAGAAGGGAGTAGAAGAAATCACAGAATTGAAGTGGGACTGGTGTTACTTACAAGGTGGGGTACCCGGGTGGGGGGGAGGAGAGTCCTATGCCATACACTATTATCAGCAGAGGGTGGAAGGATATGAGGCCTGGTCCACTCTTAAGGTGGCTTTGACATATCCTTACCTAAAGGGTTTACAGAATTAGTGGGTAAATACTGAAAGTACTGCATGAACGGAGCCCATTTGTCCGAGAAGGCTCGCATAGATGCCGCAGCCAAATGAGTCATCTTAGAAAAACTAGCTAGATTAGCCATGGCTACTAACCAAGCCGTGAGTGAGGGTACTTCTGTAGTCCTCCATCTACACAGAAGAAACCGTTTGGCTTCCACTGAGGCTTGTACAAGCCATGTCAAATGGGGGCTCAATGGTCTGAGTTCAGTGGGCGAAAGCCCCAGAATCCAAAAGCTAGGGGAAGTAGGGACCTTTTGTCCCAATATATGGGAGCAACAAGCAAGTATTTCAGACCAGAAAGGACGTAATGGGACCACATTGCCACAATATATGAAGTAAGTCTGCTCCTGCCACATTACATCTCCAGCACACATCGCTCGTAGTAAATTCATTTTCTTTAGTACTACTGGGCTATGGTACCAAAGGTGTCTTATTTTATTTTGGATAAAGAAACTTGTGGGATCCCCACAGGCTTTTTTTGCTATTAACCAGCTACTTTGCCAGGCATCCTGACTAAAGGGAAGGTTTAACATAAGCTGCCATCTTGCTTCGGCAGGTAGGGATGGATCTGGTAAGGATCCCCTCATAAACGTATAAATATGGCCAGCCAGGCCTTTCTGTGATTGTAACCAGCTATCTAAAAGCAATTTGTTTTGCTTGGCTTTGCCATTACTTTGGCATATCACACACGTGCACCCTCTTTTCAGCCAGGATGAATAAACATGTCTCATTTGAAGGTATCTCCAAAAATTACTGGGGCCCAAGTTATATTTCCCTTTCAGAAAAGTAAAACTATATAGGGTATGGCCATCCCCCATTAGTGTATCTTGTAGAGTATTGATCTGTTTCCCCTTCCAGCCCTCTCAGTAAAGGGGTTTATGGTCAATGGTCCAGCCAGGGTTATTCCATAGAGGGAGGTGTTTCCCCAGGGTCAAACAGGTCTTACTGATGACCCCCACTTGTTGCCAGGCCTTGTGAGCTGCTTTTATTGTGAGCCAAAAATTAAATTTGGAGGGGAGGGGATTAACCATATACCCAACCAGATTGGTCCCATGCATGGCATTCCTCTCATTGATTCCCATGCTGTAAGTTGGAAGTAATTCTCCGAAGCAGTCTACATGTGGCTGCTGCTGAGAACGCATATGTGTAGTGTTGGAAATGCGGAAGGCACCACCCACCCTTGTTCCACGGGGCTCAGAGTTTGGCTGTACTATACATCGGGGTTTTATTGTTCCACATGAAAGTCCATATTAGATTGCCCAGTAATTGAAACCATTTCTTTGGGATCTCAATTGGTAGGTGGGATAATATGTAGAACACCCTCTGAGCAATCATCATTTTAATTGTCACCACTTTCCCAGGGAGAGAGCGGTTCGACTGTTTCCACCTTTGAGTTTCTACCTTGAGGCTGTCAATTAATGGAGAGAAATTAGTCTCCAGTAGGGAAGATACATACGCATTTACCCTAATGCCTAGATACTTAATACCTGCCTTAGCCCTAACTAAGCCCACTGCTGAGATATCTTCAGATGAAACTGCTTATTCAGGGGGAGGACTTCTGTTTTACCTTGATTAATCCTGAGACCTGAGATGCTTGCAAAGGATTGCAATAACTTCACAATGTATTCAGCGCTGGTATGAAAATCGTCAGTTAGAATGAGACAGTCATCAGCATGTAACAGTGCATGATACGACTCAGGGCCAACCCATATGCCTTTAATACTTGGATGTTCTCTCAGAGCATTAGCCAGGGCTTCTATGACCAGCACAAAAAACATTGGGAAGAGGGGACATCCCTGCCTAGTGTTCCTATGCAATTTGAATGGTTCTGATAGTGTATTATTAGTTAGCAGTCTGGCCATAGGAGACGTGTAAAGAGTTTTGATCCAGCCCCTGAACATATCCCCAAAGTTATAGTGCTGCAGCATCATATGGAGAAAATCCCACTCTACTGAATTGAAGGCCTTCGAAATCTACCAATATGCGCTGGAGTCGGGCTTTCCCGCTTCTGTACAAGGGAGATTAAAGATCTAATGCATCAGTACTGCACGTGCCTTCACAAAGCCCACTTGGGAAGTGTGAATCAAACAGGGAAGGATTTTCTCCAGTCTAGCTGCTAATACCTTAGCTAGAATTTTGGTATCGGCGTTAATCAACAAAATGGGCCTATAACTTGTAGGCAGGGTGTGGTCTTTACCTTCTTTCCGAAGGACTGTGATAATCACCTCCCTAAGGGTGGCGGGAGAATCTCCTGTGCCCAAGCTTCTTGTAACATATCCTCAAGGGTGAGACACTATCTCTGGCATTACCTTATAAATATCAACAGAGAATCCATCTCCCCTGGCGCTTTTTTGGGCCATGTTTTGAATTGCCTCCTTATTTCTTGTATCTCATGGGCATCTCTAGTTGTTCTCTGGGCTTCTGTAAGCCTAGGAAGCTTTGTACCGCATAAACTCCTCAAATTTGACTTGTCCCAGGTAGTGTGGGCGCTGTATGGTTTTGTAGAAAGACAGCATAAGTTGGTTAAGGTTTACTATGTTTTTCCCTTATTGTCCTGCATTGGGCTATATGCCTCTCGGCTTGTTGTTTTTAGCAGGAATGCTAGGAGTTTCCAGCTTTTTCTCCCTGCCCAATATTTATGTTTTAATCTTAATATTTGAAGTTCCGCTTTCCTAGACACTAGCATATTCAGTTTCATTCGTAGGGCCAGGAGGTCATGCAGCAGGTTTGGGTTTTGGAGATTAGTGGGATCCTTCTTGTACAGGCCTTCTTTCTCTCCCAATGCCCTCTCCAGTTCCCTTGTTTCATTTTCTCTCTGCTTCCTATGGTAGGCAGCATAGCTAATAATGCAACCTCTGATCGTGGCTTTAAAAGCCTCCCAAATGGCAGCTGCAGTTGCAGACCCATGCGGATTGTCAGAAAAAAAGGTTTTTACCTCCCCTTTAAGCCACTCTTTAAAGTCTGTCTCTTGCAACAATAATGAGTCTAGCCTCCAACTAACTGACCTAGTAGTGGGGACAAAAGGTCCCAATGCTAATGTCAATGGGGTGTGGTCTGAGATATACAGGGGGGCTATTGTGACATCCAGTACCTTATTTTTAATGTTTGGGGAGATAAACCAATAGTCTATCCTACTTGCAACTTGTTTAGCTTCAGAGAAATATGCATAGTCCCTCTCAACTGGGTGGGCTACTCTCCATATGTCTTGCAGTTTATGCAGGGATAGCAAATCCTTTAAAGCCCTAATAGATTGGGGGTGTGCATCCTACTTGGAGTTAGATCTATCCAGGAGGGAGTCCATTGTCAGATTAAAATCCCCCCCCCAGCAGGATGTCCATTTCCCCTGCCGCCAACTCCAATAGATCTTGTGAGAGTTTGTGAAAGAAATTGGGGGTGTTCTCATTTGGGGCGTAAATGTTAGCTAATAATATATTCCCTGTGGGGATGCATACTTTGGCTAAGACCCATCCCCCCCCCGCTTTATCAGCCCTTTGTTCCTGCAAAGTCCATTTTAAGTTTTTATTGCACAATACAGCTACAGCACCTTTAGTTTTGTTGGCCACACTATGGACCTCCCAGCCCACCCATTCCACCTTAGTTTTTGAGCTTCCATATGATTTAGCTTAGTTTTCTGTAAGAAGGCTATCTGGGTTCTCAGGGCTTTAAGTCTGGCAAGTACTTTCTTACATTTAATGGGCGAGTTCAGGCCCCTCACATTCTAGGAGGTAGCCTTCACCATATCTTTACCTGCCATGAGTTATGTCAGTCAGTAAAACCCAAGGCCCCCACCTAATTACTAGGAAACCAAGTAGTCTGTATACAGGAAGCTAATCCTTAGAATCAACCCTTAATCCCTTCTGCTTTCTGTCCCTTGTAATTCTGCAAACCCCACATAAACTACAGATCAGTTCACATATTGATGCTCTAGTCCCTATAACAACTTTTTGTTTTACCTTCCATACCATTCTCCTTGTACCACACCTTGCCTAAGAGGATCTCCTTATATGACCTGACTATTATAGATGGATATGGCCCATGATCAAGAGAACCCCTCCTGAGTATGGGGTCTGGTAATTTACCAGGAGCCGCCAACTTGTCTATCATCAGATAGTGTAACAAACTCTGCTACTTGACCTGAAGTAGGGCCCTGTGAACCCCCGCTAAACTAACATTGCAGGGAACATCAGATTTTATAGCAGCAATGATTAAACCTTAAAACTGAGAAACTGAAAACATGATGAAAGAGTTAAGACATTCCAGATTAGAGATAGTTCCCCTTTATAACCACTGGGGGGGGGAGGATGCGCACTCCCCAGCAGAGTGAACCCTGAGAGTGCTGAAAGAAAAAAAAAGAAAAGAACTTTGCACTGTCACTCTCCTGCTTATAGAAACCATCTATCATGGTTGACCAAAACACCATGGCAAGCTTTAGGCCATCTAGCATAGGAAGCCGGGCAAGCCCCATATATTGCCTCCACGCCGTAACCGGCCAAAACATAACATTCCCTGGTCGGGTGCCAGCCTAACAGGGAGACCCAGCCCAAGTAAGATTACTGGCAAGAGGGAGGGGTGGAGAGAACAGCTCAGCCCCTCCACAGCCATTTGAAAGCCAGCGACGTGGGCAGAAATAATAAATGGTTAGAACCCCTCAGTCATCTTGGCAGTTGTTCAGTCAACAGCTCCCACTCACATTCGGCCCAGTCTTTACATTGCGGGGCTCAGTCTGTGAGCAGACTCTGGTCCGTAAGATCTTCTGGCGTCGGGCAGTCCGAGATCTGTGTTAATTCCAGGGCTTGTGGCACAAGGTCCCCCAAGGGTTCATATCTATTGGACACCTCAACTGGCGTAGCTGCTGGGGAGATTGTGCTGTCATCTGATAGGATTTGTAATCTCTGGCGGCTCCTTGATCTGTCCTTCTTGGCCATAGATGTTTTGCTTAAGGTATCCCTTCCAGGCTTCCTCGAATGTCCTCATTGAACTCTCTGCCAGGCCCCTTCTGGTTCTGTGCCTTTTGGTGCAGTGCTGGTTGCTATATCCATGGATATTGGGGAGTTCTCCTGTGTGGTCTATTAGTGCTGCTTGAGAATTGCGGGATTTGATCATGCTCCTGCCCAATATTTGTATGTTTTGCAGGAAGTGTTGCACATCTCCAGGGTTACTAAACATGCGAAGATACCATTATACTGGACTCTTAGCTGTGGGATATCTGAGTGAGGTGGGAATACCTAACTTGTAAAGTTGCTGTTTCACCTCTGCATATGCTGTTCTCCACCTTGCAAGTTCCTGAGAGTAATCTTGGTAAAGCTGGATGGAGCATCCTTGCCATGTCAGGGTTTTAGATCTCTGGCTAGGCGGAGGTATCGCCCTTCACCGGTTTCAGTAGAAATTTGCACAAATGGGGTGAGGGAGCCCTGGTTTAGGTCTGGGAGCAGTGTGTGGTGAGCCTCGCCAGTCTCTGGTGGGGCCTCAAGCTCCAGCCCTAGCATCGCTGGCAATGCATCCTCCAGAAAGGATATCATGTCCCTGCCCTCCATGCCTTCTGGAATGCCCACAATTCTGATGTTCTGTCTCCAGACTCTATTTTCCATGTCATCCACTTTGGAGAGTAAGTACTGAATCCAGCCATGTTGTTCCCTCAGGTGCCCATCATGTTGTGAGATTTGCTCAGCTTGCTGCTTTATGTCCTTTTGGAGCCCTCCACCGAAGAGCTAACAATCACAGTTTCTCATTTATTTGTGTAGATGACTGCTTTAGTTCCGTAGTGTCTTGCAAAACTTTGCTTAACATCGCGCCATATTTGCAATGTCTTTGGCCATGCTATCGGAGGTATTGAGGAGATCATTGCTCTCCCTCTGTCTCTGGATTGTTGCCTGTTCACCGTGTGTCAGGTTGGGGGCTCTGAAACCGTGTGGTGCTTAAATTTCGGCCTGTAGAGAGCGTGAGATGCAACTGGTCCGGCTGTTAAACATGGGCGATTTGCAATTCTGCCCGATTCCAACACAAAACAGCTTATTTAGAAGTTCTGGTAATCTGACGTTGAAAGCTTGCTTTTCGGAGTGCTGAACTCCCAACTGACATCGGGATGGGTTGCTAGGGGTTCACAAGGTGTCTCCTGGAAGAGTTAGTGTGCCACCATATTGGCTGCCAGACTGCTTCTTTAAGACCATTTATTGAAGAAAGTTGATCAGGGCCTTACACAATGATGGTGCTTTGTTAGCTTTTCTTAGAAAACAGTGAAATAAAAAAAGTTATCTTGGTTTTTTGAGGTGTTCTCACAAGACCATAATCATATGTCACAAGACCACCATTCTGGGCCATGCAGTTCTGGCTTGTTCCATAACTGTATAAAATGCTTGTAATCTTATTTCGTAGAGTTATGGGTTGCTGATAGTTGCTTGGATGAAAGAATTTAGGTTGTTTTAAAACTTCCCCCTCCATGCCCTCTCCTGGCCTTTCCTCTCTCAAAGTACATCATGAACTCCTTCCTCCATCCAACTGCATCCCTAATTCCCCCTTGTTATGTAAACAATCTCAGATAGTAGAGTAAATAATAATACTAATAATACAGACTCTTGTGCCTTCAGAGTCTGCCAAGAAACATTCGTAAACAAGCAAGTGTACTAATGAATGTTTATTAGACTACTTACACCAAGCATGTGACAAAGAAAATCACAAGGGAGATGGGTGTCTCACCACTCTCCTGAAGAATGTACATAATCTCCAGGATTGTAGGATCTCAGGTTCTCCAAGATCTCGTTCTCTCTCCCTGTGGAACTGGGTTGCAGAAGACTATATACTACAGATAACAGCATAGCAACAGAGACTACCTCATAGTTACAAATATGAGAAACAATATGTATTGGATAATGACTTAGGATACAGAATTACTAATGAGTATCATATGAGACAGAATATGCTTCCATTAGCATTATAGCTTGGACAAAAGAAATGCTGTTGGTTTCAACTACACGTGGAATTTCTTGCTTATGTATAATATAAGACATGACATAAAGGATTTCTCTATAGAGACAAAGAGAAGTGCTAACAAGGCTCTATTACATGTGGCATATCTGCCTGAGTGTAAAACACACACTACATTTAATTATATGAGAATATAAGTATACAATAATCACTGATGATCCCTCAGAGTTATTTTATCAGTGATTAGGTATATTATTTTATGGAATATATGTAAAAGACAAACATAGTGCATTATAGTGAGGTATAATAGGCATGCATGAGCTAAATACAAAATCACACATGCCCCCACAATGCAAAGCATCGTGGGCTGCATATGCAAATCACCACAGAATGTTATGTTGGTCCAACTTAAAGCAGAATTGCATGGTGCCGAAAGGCCTCTCACACAGTTTGCAAAGGGTGCTAACAGAAGACATAGACACGTGTTTCGTCCTACCAGGACTCATCAGTATGCCTCGTCTGTTTGACACCCCAGTGGAATGGACCAGCTACCCTAGAGGCAGTGTGCCTTGGATATTGTGGTGAACCCATTAAAATAAAAAACTATTTAAAGACAAAGAACCTCTGCAAACACTGAGGCAAGGGTTACCCAAAGGGCATTTGGCTGGGAAGCCAAGTTTCGAAAATACAAAATCACATGCCCCCATTGCAAAGCATCGTGGGCTGCATATGCAAATCACCACAGAATGTTATGCTGGTCCAACTTAAGCAGAATTGCATGGTGCCGAAAGGCCTCTCACACAGTTGCAAGGGTGCTAACAGAGACATAGACCGTGTTTAGATCTACCAGGAGGACTCATCAGTATGCCTCGTCTGTTTTGGCACCCAGTGGAATGGACCAGCTACCTAGAGGCAGTGTGCCTTGGATATATTGTGGTGAACCTATTAAAATAAAAACTATTTAAAAGACAAAAGAACTCTGTGTAAACACTGAGGCAAGGGTTACCCAAAGGGCATTTGGCTGGGAAGCCAAGTTTCAAGAAAATACAAAATCACACATGCCCCACAATGCAAAGCATCGTGGCTGCATATGCAAATCACCACAGAATGTTATGCTGGTCCAACTTAAAGCAGAATTGCATGGTGCCGAAATGCCTCTCACACAGTTTGCAAAGGGTGCTAACAGAAGACATAGACACGTGTTTCATCCTGCCAGGGATGGGGTAACCTTGCCCAGTGTTTGCGCACAGAGGTTCTTTGTCTTTAAATAGTTTTTTATTTTAATGGGTTCTACAATATATCCAAGGCACACTGCCTCTAGGGTAGCTGGTCCATTCCACTGGGGTGTCAAACAGACGAGGCATACTGATGAGTCCTGGTAGGATCAAACACGTGTCTATGTCTTCTGTTAGCACCCTTTGCAAACTGTGTGAGAGGCCTTTCGCACCATGCAATTCTGCTTTAAGTTGGACCAGCATAACATTCTGTGGTGATTTGTATATGCAGCCCACGATGCTTTGCATTGTGGGGCATGTGTGATTTTGTATTTTCTGAAACTTGGCTTCCCGCCAAATGCCCTTTGGGTAACCCTTGCCTCAGTGTTTGCATGCAGAGGTTCTTTTGTCTTTAAATAGTTTTTATTTTAATGGGTTCACCACAATATATCCAAGGCACACTGCCTCTAGGGTAGCTGGTCCATTCCACTGGGGTGTCATACAGACGAGGCATACTGATGAGTCCTGGCAGGACGCAAACACGTGGTTCATGTCTTCTGTTAGCACCCTTGCAAACTGTGTGAGAGGCCTTCGCACCATGCAATTCCTGCTTTGTTGGACCAGCATAACATTCTGTGGTGATTTTATATGCAGCCCACGATGCTTTGCATTGTGGGGGCATGTGTGATTTTGTATTTTCTTGAAACTTGGCTTCCCAGCCAAATGCCCTTTGGGTAACCCTTGCCTCAGTGTTTGCGCACAGAGGTTCTTTTGTCTTTAAATAGTTTTTTATTTTAATGGGTTCACCACAATATATCCAAGGCACACTGCCTCTAGGGTAGCTGGTCCATTCCACTGGGGTGTCAAACAGACGAGGCATACTGATGAGTCCTGGTAGGATGAAACACGTGTCTATGTCTTCTGTTAGCACCCTTGGAAACTGTGTGAGAGGCCTTCGCACCATGCAATTCTGCTTTAAGTTGGACCAGCATAACATTCTGTGGTGATTTGACATGCAGCCCACGATGCTTTGCATTGTGGGGGCATGTGTATTTTGTATTTTCTTGAAACTTGGCTTCCCAGCCAAATGCCCTTTGGGTAACCCTTGCCTCAGTGTTTGCCACAGAGGTTCTTTGTCTTTAAATAGTTTTTATTTTAATGGGTTCACCACAATATATCCAAGGCACACTGCCTCTAGGGTAGCTGGTCCATTCCACTGGGGTGTCAAACAGACGAGGCATACTGATGAGTCCTGGTAGGATCTAAACACGTGTCTATGTCTTCTGTTAGCACCCTTTGCAAACTGTGTGAGAGGGCTTCGCACCTGCTGCAATTCTGCTTTAAGTTGGACCAGCATAATATTCTGTGGTGATTTGCGATATGCAGCCCACGATGCTTTGCATTGTGGGGGCATGTGATTTTGTATTTTCTTGAAACTTGGCTTCCCAGCCAAATGCCCTTTGGGTAACCTTGCCTCAGTGTTTCAGCACAGAGGTTCTTTTTGTCTTTATGCATGAGCTAATCCCATGAAAGGATGTAAACAATGGCAGCGTGGCATGAGGTGTGGCATCCAGCACCTCAACCATCAGCACTAGTGGCCCAGCAGCAATGCTGCCTTTAATACTCCCTTCCTGCTCCAGTGGAACCTGTCCTCTGTGTACAAGTCATTATTCTCCCCAGATCCTACCCCAGTTAGTCACTAACCCATAATGTTTCGTGTGGCACTCTTCCCTCAGCCAATCGAACTCCTCAAGCCTACCTTTCCTCACCATGTCTTGCACATGGTACTGGCAGTACCTCCAAGAATGCCACCAGCTTCCCCACCTCCTCACGCTGCCTGCCCAAGTACTCAAACCTCCCCCACTACTTCCACAGTGTCCCCCGCCAAGTCATTTGTACCAATTTACAACAGTAAATGAGGTTTCTTCCTCCCTCACTGCAAGCTTGAGCAGTGCCTGCCCTGCCCTGCTGCAGTCAGCCTGGTTACAGCTTCAACCCAAATATGGCTGTGCCTTCCCCTTTCTGACCCATCTTACCCATTTCAGCATAGAATCCCCAGGACGAGTACCCCTCCTCACTCCCTTTCCTTCTAATGCCCCTTCCACCACCCCAGTATTCGCTCTTCCCTGTCCCTTACCCCCGCCAACTAGATTCCCCTCAAAAATCATGGTGAATTCCTTCCCTTCCCTTTGCATCCCCAGTACCTCTACACTCCAGACACTGACCAGATCCCACCTTCCTTCTTCCTGCAGTATCCCTGATTCCTCCTTGATTCCCCCATTTGACTATATCTGCCTCCAGAGGCATGGCAACATCTTCCTCCTTCCTGCAGAATCCCTGATCTCTCTTTGTACTTCCTTCCTGAAACAATCCTCACTAAAAGCATGGTGAACCCTTTCCCATCCTGTTGCATCCACAGCCTCCCCATATCCAAAAGCATTGTGAATCCTTCCCTTCCTGCTGTGTCCTGATTCCACCTTGCTCACCTACTGTGTCCATGATCTTGCCTTGCTCCCCCACCCAACCAGATAGTCCCAGAAGACATAGTGAAACCCGTCCCCCTTCCCATGGAGTCCCTGATTACTCCCTGCCCATCGCCACCTGATTCAGTCCCCTTGTTATCTCAAAGAGTATCCAGTGTGAAAAAACTGGTACAAATTGAGTTTCAGGCATATAGTTTTTTCTAAGTACAGTATGGTAATTATGAGTTTTGTTCTGCAAATTGGAGATAATGGAAACAAAAATTCTTAAGCAACTTAAAAAATAACAAAGTGAATTTCTAGATTACTGTTAAAGGTGACAGCATGGCCACATGACCTACAGATGTCTCACAGAAGAATATGCCACCTACTTACCCTGATGAAGTGGATATGAATTAATGTATTTCCAAGATTTGTTTAGACTTACTGGGCTGTATGTGGTGGTTAATAGAAATAGGGTGACTAGATGGGCCTACCAGTTTCTTTCTGCTGACAAATATTATGTTTCCATATACACCTCTAAATAAAATTCTGATTTATTGTCACACATTGGGTGAGGCAGCTGCTTCTACCATTTTCTTAATTTCTGTACATTGGTCATTTGGAAGAATACACTTTTCCTTTCATATCTTCAGAAGGTTATATTGTCATGTGCTGCATTGCAAAATTAATTTTGATATTGTTTTTCTAAGTATGGGAATTGCAGATTTTTCCCCAAATTGATATTGCAGAAAGCAAAATCTGCTTTGTTCACCAACTTTGTGAGTTTTGCAGAGTTGTTGCTGCATTTTAGAAAATCTGTGAAGTCAAAATGTACCACATTCATACAGTTTTACTGTTCTCAAATGTAATATGTGGGCATATCAAGTGCTGCATATTTCTTTGTAAATGGATCTGCAGTAGATATTCGTGATTTATGTTGTATTAGTGTTTATGGTGTATTTTGTAAGACTTTTGTAACTGATGTCACTTCATACCTGACAAGACTTTTAAAATGCTTCAGTAAAGGAATTTTAACAGACAAACAAAAAAGTAAACAGTTCTTCTCCTTCTTCCCCCTTTTTTCTCCCTTCCTGTTTCTGTCTCTCTCCATCATGCTGTCACTTTTCTGATCTCACTCACTCTCAATCTTCCACCTTCTCCTTCTTTCTTGCCTCTCTCTCCTCTCATTCCTTAATAAATGTTTCCCTCTTGCTGTCTGTTCTTCTATTTCCTCCTTTCTCTTGCTCTTTCTTCCTTATACTGGATCTATCACCTGTCTCCTGTCTTGGTCTCCTCTCTCCTCTGTTTCTTCCACTCTCCCTCATTTTTCCTTCTGAATTATCTCCCTCCTTCTGTCTCTCTTTCTATCCCTTACTCTTTTCTAGTGCCCTGAAGGGCTTAGTCCCATGAAGGATGGCCTGGGTTGTTATAACTGCACATTGGCATCGACTGCTCTGATGGTTTCAATGGGGGCTGTGAGCAGCTCTGTCTGCAGCAGACTGTGCTCTGTCAGAGGATCCCTCCATCTACAACATCCTCATGTTCTGCTGGTAAGTCTACTTCATCTTTTACTCACAGGCAGATGCATTCTGTTTTCTATGGTGGACCCCTTGTGCATGGAAACAAATTTAAGTACGACTTGAACAAGCTGGGTAATTGATCATACTCCTGAAGTCTCAGATTTACTGTAGTCAAATGCAAGTTTCTGTTCTTCAGAAAAAAACTGAGATAAGACTCACACATTATGTAGGGCTCCCATCCTTGCAGTGGAGGAGGAAAAAGGCCTGGTAATCACTATAGACAAGGGGCCAAAGCATGTCAAGCTGTGCATGATAGCTGTTCAGAGGTCCAGTAAAAGGATGCATGAAAAGGGGGATGACTAGCAGGGCAGGGGACATCCTGTCACTTTTCAAGGAGCTGGTCAAGCCCAACCTGGTATACTGTATGTAGTTCTGGGCTCATCTATACAAGAATTACATTAACGCATTAGAGAGGATGCAGTGTAGGGTCACTGAAATAAGGAGTTTGGGAGACAAGAGCAATGAGGACAGGCTGTTGGTCCACTGATGTGTTCCCTTGAGTAAGGGATGCTCTAAAGGGATATGACCTCAGTTTTCTGGACACTAGAGGGCATCAACCAGACCAACACCAATTAGTGGGAGTATAAGATGCTGAACTTCTAGTTTTTTAGTTTCCTCCAGTAAAATTAATTATATTGTAAAATAATTATCTCAGGGAAATGTGTGCAGTTTTAATCAAATAGTCCATAAGATCTGCAAAAGACAGTGTGCTAAAAAAATCAGGCCTAGATATTTTAAGGTATGTACAACCTCAGTGGGTGTATTGTCTAAGGAAATGAAATCCAGTGACAGATTTTGTGTACACGTATTTTTTTACTGATGGTGAAAGTCATAGATATATTTTTTTAACATTTAATAAGTCTTTTATTTAGATGTTGCGGTGCCCCCAGAGGAGTAATTTTGGTGTCAAGGTTGGGGGGGGGGGACAACCTCACTCTCAACCAGCCTTGGATCATAGGTACTGTGCTACCCACCAAAATGTAAACTATATATGGAAAAATACTAATTTTTCTATCAACATACCTTTGAAAGCTAATACATACAGGGAAAACAATGAAGACAATATTTACACAGAGCACATCTTTAGTTCAAGTGTATTGTGTATTTCTTTTCTTTTTTTTATGTTGTCTTGCACTCAGGAGCAAGCAACATCTTGCCCGGCCAGTGCCCTTTGGGGTAACCATTGCCTCAGGGCTTGCACGCTGATTTTCTTTGCTTTTTAGCTTGTTTCTTATTTTTATTGGGTTCACCACAACATAACCCAGATAGACCATCTAAGGGTAGCTGGTTCATTCCACTGGGGTGTCAAACAGATGAGGCACACTGATGAATCCTGGTAGGATGAAACACGTGTATGTGTCTTCTGTGAGTACCCTTTGCAGACTGTGTGAGAGACCATTTGGTACCATGCATTTCTGTTTAAAGTTGAACCAGCACAATATACTGTGGTGATTTGCATATATAGCCCAAGGTGCTTTGCATTATGGGGGTATGTGTGATTTTGTATTTCTTTGAAACTTGGCTTCCCCGGCCCGTGCCCTTTTGAGTAACCATTGCCTCAGTGCTTGCATGCTGAGGTTCTTTGTTTTTTTAGCTTGTTTCTTGTTTTTATTGGGTTCACCACAACATAACCCAGATAGACCATCTTAAGGTAGCTGGTTCATTCCACTAGGGTGTCAAACAGATGAGGTACACTGATGAGTCCTGGTAGGGCAAAACACGTGTATGTGTCTTCTGTTAGCACCCTTTGCAGACTATGTGAGAGACCTTTTGGTACCATGCATTTCTGCTTAAAGTTGAACCAGCATAACATACTGTAGTGATTTGCATGTATAGCCCATGGTGCTTTGCATTATGGGGGTATGTGTGATTTTGTATTTTTTTTTTTAAACTTGGCTTCCCGTCCAGTGCCCTTTGGGGTAACCATTGCCTCAGGGCTTGCATGCTGAGGTTCTTTGCTTTTTAGCTTGTTTCTTGTTTTTATTGGGTTCACCACAACATATCCCAGATAGACCATCTAAGGGTAGCTGGTTCATTCCACTGGGGTGTCAAACAGATGAGGCACACTGATGAATCCTGGTAGGATGAAACACGTGTATGTGTCTTCTGTTAGCACCCTTTGCAGACTGTGTGAGAGACCTTTTGGTACCATGCATTTCTGCTTAAAGTTGAACCAGCATAATATTCTGTGGTGATTTGCATATACAGCCCATGGTGCTTTGCATAATGGGGGTATGTGTGATTTGGTATTTCTTTGAAACTTGGCTTCCCGGCCAGTGCCCTTTGGGGTAACCACTGCCTCAGTGTTTGCACGCTGAGTTTCTTTGTTTTTTATCTTGCGGTAGTACTACATTGAGAGGTGTGTCAGTGTTGACAAATGCTGGGCACTGTTTCGTAGGTGTGTCCCTCATCCCCCAATTAGCGAAAATGCTAGTGCTGATGCAAACATTATGGAAAGTGCCACCAAGTTGAAAGAAATCTGCTGCTGCAATCAGAGACAAGCTCGTCATGCAGTGGCAGATGACACGCCTCCCAGGGTGCCTTTCCTGGTAGAAATTTTCAACAAACATGGCGGTTCCTGCCATCCGCCACACACTGAAACTTTTCAATAAATATGGCAGCTCCTGCCATCTGCCACACACAATCCCCATACCAACATTGGGGGTGGCCAATCCCCTGTGTCAGCATGTTCCCCCACCCCACACACTTTCTTTGCCAGTGGGGCCAAATCCCCGTTGGCATCAGTCCACCCCCCTATACACACACACACACACACACACTTTCTTTGCTGACGGGGCCCAATCCCCATCAGCATCAGACCCTCAAACTCATGGGGCACACTGGGAGCCCACCTCAGTGTGCCCAACATTCCCCCCAAAAGTCATGGGGCACACTGGGATCCCACCCCAGTGTGCCTACATTTTTTTTAGTTCACCTGTAAAGAAAGAAAACTGTCCTTCGATGTCTATTTTTTTCCCTGTAAAAAAAAACAGTCCCTCATAGTCCCTGGCACCTCTCCCCAACCCGCACCCACCGTCTGTGCACCCCACCTGCCTGCACCTCCTCACCCCATACTTACCTCCTGAGGTCTGACGCTGCAATCATCTGTGGAGCGGGATGTGTCTGGACTCTACACACCTGAACTGCAAAATGAAGAAATGCCGGTAAGCTATATAATGGCATCAATTGGTGGGGTCAACTTAGATGAATATCTCAGCCATTTTTCTGAATTTTGGCTCCAAATTTTGAACTTGGGGTTCTTAGGGCCCCACCTCATGAACATATGCTCTGTCATCTCATTATTTAGTCCCAAAAGGTGATTTCTTGATCACTGCATGGAATCACCTTTTGGGACCAATTAATGAAACGACAGTGCCACTGCTCATGAGGTGGGGTCCCAAAAAGCCTATGTTGCAAATTTGGTGAAAAAATTCAAAAAAATGACTTCGTTATGATCGTGTGTTGTGCAGTTCCCATGCACACTAATAACTTTGACAATTTTTAATATTTTCACTCCAGATTTTCAACATTGTCATTTTTAACACCTCCTTACGAACAGTATAGCTGTCATTTTTCATGTCCTTTCTGAAATGTGTTTTTGTACATCTGGCGCACAATGGTGTGGTCACTGTAGGAAATCAACTTTCTGGACAGATTAACAAAATCACAGTGCCACTGTTCATGAGCAGAGGTCCCAAAATGCCTAAATTGAAAATCTGGTTAAAAAAATCCCCAAAATAATTGCTTTACGGGCATGCGTTGCGCAGTGTCTACGCACCCTCGTGACTTCACCAATTTTTCATATTTTCACTCCAGATTTTCAACATTGCCATTTTTATACACCTCCTCATGAACAGTACAGCTGTCATTTTTCACATCCTGCCCAAAATGTGTTTTTGCACCTGTGGCCCCAGATGGCGTAGTCGCTCTGCAAAATCACCTTTCAGCTAACAAACTGATAGTGTCACTGTTCATGAGGTGGGATCACAGAAAGCCCATGTTGAAAATTTGGAATGAAAATACCAACAAACACCTGGGGCATTAGGGTTTCCAACCATAACACCCTACCCTGTAGAGACTGACAGGCATCAGGGATGTGACTTGGGATCTTCAGCAGTAATGCTTATGCCATTCCACCCCACTCCCACCCTGAAGCCAATGACAAGCATCGAGATGTGCCTTGGAGTCTTCAGCCCCAAAATTCACACCATTCTCCTGTACTTCACCCATTTCAGCATATTTCCTTATTGAATGTGGTAAGTGTAAGGCCCGAAGACCCCAAGGCACACCGCAACACTTGTCTGTGTCTGCAAAGTAGGGTGAGGTGAAATGGCATGAGCATTATGGCCAAAGACTCAAAGGCACACCCCAATAACTGTCAGTCACTGCAGGATGGAGGTGGGGTTGGCATCACTTCAATACTTCACTGCCATTCCTATTGTGCATCGCTCTAACTCCTACACTACCAGTGCCAATGCCAGCAAGACAACATTTCTCATTGACAAATGCTTGTTTTATTTTATTTTTATTGCAGTTCTCAGCAAATCATTCAGACTGCTTTACTTGGTGACAATACCTAGTAATCATTACAGAAAAGGAACTTGCATGCAAAGGATCATTATCTTGTCTCCCCTTGTTACAACATGTCGGGGTGGAACCAATACAGAATTATAAATCCTGAAATATGTATATATATATATATATATATATATATATATATATGTGTATAATACAACATGTGGCAAAAAGCACCAAGTCCACAAGTTAAGAACCAGAACTGTAGTAACTTCATAATGTCCAGAGTGCTAAAACACTTGTGGCTGTGTCCTTGTGGGCTGCCATGTAGCTTGTGTCATAACAATAATTACATAAGTGTCCAGAAAGGCCAGAACATGGCCCTCAAGAATCTAGACAAGCTCTTGAGTAAATGCAAAACATGTACTTACAGATGAATAGAAACTTCAGATGAAACTTACTCAGTGCTATTAAATGTAAAATATGTAAAAATGAAGCAATAAGGACAGTAAGAAAAAGGAGAAGGGAACAACTCAACCAAAGTGCTATTTAGAAAGGGGCCTAGTAGATAGTGAATGGCTCTGTGTAGGAGTCATAGCACAAGTTAGGTGCATCAGTGTCACACTTTAGGGCCGCAACTGCAAAGGTGAACTGAGCCCCTGCTCTATAGCAGGCAGTATATCAAACAAAAGGTATTAAGAAAGGTACTAATTCCTCACATCTATAGAAATGGATAAAAGCAATGAGTTCTAATAAGCTCCTCAATAAACTAATCCACTACTCCGTTATAGGCATAATGAGAATCCTAAATAAAGGGAAGTCCAAACTTAAGTGTACCACCAGTAAGCACTGTCAGATATAGCAGAAATAAAAGTCAATTTTAGCGCAGAGGCAAACCAGAAACATTTCTCAATTCAATTCAAGCCCTGTTTCTTCTAATAATTATCTCTAACAAACTCAAAGGGTATTTATGTGAAGAAATATGAAGCACTTGCTTGAACACTTTTATTATTTTTTTGGTGCATCAGCCCATAGCAACGTTTTTATTCCTGAAGTCCAAATACAGCACAGCGCCTTTCATGAATATGAACAAATTTATATACAATAGTGTCCAGACATAGTTCATGAAGTCTGTTTTACTGAACATGGCATATGGCAACTGCGTTCAGGTGACACTGGGTCATTGTGGACCACAGCCAGGTTTTTAGGTGCCTAAGTGCACTGAAACAGCACTCTGCTTCACAACTGCTTACTGGTACTGTATTACCAACAAGAGGTGTAGAAACTTTTCTAACTCAGTAAAAAGCCCACAAACATCTGGAGCTAGTGCTTTAAGTAGGCTTACAGCCTCATTCAATGAAGTATACGTATTACTCTGTGCAAATATCTGAAGCTGAACTTTCAGCATTCTGGCATTCAGCTCTGGATAGTTTTCAATGCAGTCAATCTTTTCCTCTAGCTCATGCTCACTCCCATCACCCTTCTTTACAGCAGCAAGAAGCAACTGTTCTAAAGTTGAATATTCAGCCAGCCCTTGTTGATGGAATCTCTCTTCTAGCTGGGCAACTGAAATGTCTACCATCTTAAAGAATTCCATTCTGAAATAGTCCTCCACTGTGGCAGGATTGTGCTGTTCCCCCCATGCAAGCAAAATGGACTGGAAGCCTTTGTTGCCTTGGTGGTGCAATGGGATCCCAAGTCCAGCTTCTGGACAAGTTCATCGGCTTGTTTAATGGCATCCAGTACAGTATTTTAATTCCTTAGTCTTTGTAGCTGATCTTTTATGAGGCTTACTTGGGTAAGCATGCCACCTACTGTGCAGTTCGGATTTTGTAGACTCTTATTCAGACAAGCCAGTGGTTCCATAACTACCTTGACCACTAGCAGACTTACTAATGTGTTCCCTTTGCTGAGCTTCTCTAAGAGACCACTTGCCCTTGTTGCAGCATCCCCATTTTCCAACTCCATTTGTGTCAGTCTCTCCAGTATTTGCTCACATTGCTGTGTCACTGCTTCAACTATTGCTAGTCTTACAGTTCATCGTGTTGGACATAAGGGTTGTAGTTTCTTGAAGGATGTAGATGCATTATCCGATGTGGCAATTTGAGAAAAAATTCATCTATACTTCAGTGATTCACTGAAGAATTTGCCCAGTTCATTGACACAGTACAAGGAATTTCTTAATACAGGGCTTGCTTCACAGCTGTCTTTTGCCACAAGATTGACGCAGTGAGCACCACAATGCATGAAAGTGGCAAGTGACTGACTTTCCTTGATGACAGCCTGTGCACCTCGATAGCATCCTGACATGTTTGCTGCACCATCAAATGCCGTACCTCGGAGGAATTCAATTGGTAGAGGAAGTCTGGTGAGGACATCCATTATGACTTTTGCTATTGAGGCTCCTGTTGTATCCTGTGGCTCATAAAACCCAATTAACTCCTCCTGGGGCTGCATATTTCCATCAGTGTATATAAGGCAAATGCTTTCTTGTTCTTTTCCTTGTCAGTCTTGTGTTCCATCAATAATGAGGGAGTATTATGATGACTTGTTAATATCCTTCATGACAGAACGGATGATTGCATAACTAATGAGACCAATTAGTTCATTTTGAATTGCTGGGCTTGTGTAGTCCTGCTTTCCTTTCAGCCAAGTTGCTAGGATCTGCCTTCATTACTGAGTAGTTTTGAGTTCAGCAAAGTTTACCTCATCAAGCTGATGACCTTGAATTGCCAAACCCTGTCTGCCCAAGTAATGCAAAGCAGTTATTAACTTTAATAAGCACTTGTGAGACAGATCTTGTGATATATTTTCTGTTCCAGTTGAGCAGAATCAATACTTTGACTACAGGTTGCATGAGCCATCTTCCACAGGGCATGCTGAGGTGTTTTTCTGAGCTCTGGTGAACAATAAACTTAATTTGTGCCTTCCTCCTGTTGGTGAAGCCTGTTGTGGTGAATACTGGTTCTCACCTCTTTGACAGCTCAAGCATCCTCATTTGTTCATACTTTGTGCAGGTAAAGCAGAGCACAACTTTCAACTCAGGACTGTAGTGCAGCCATGAAAATTCCTTGTATCATGATTCCTGGAGTTGGAGTTTTTTGTTTCCACAGTCCTGCTTTGGTATTTCCTCAGATGGTGGTTTGATACGTCTGATCTATATCCAGTGTTGTCATCTCCATTCTAGATACTGTTACTGCAACAGATGGTGATTGGGGTCAGGGAGGCTGATACAGATGCACTGTTTAGATCTCCAGTATAGGCACTGTGCTGTTGACAGCAGCAAGGGCTGAACTTGTACTTGGCTGCTGTTCTCCTGTGTTGCTAACATTACTATTGAAGCCCTGATCTAGCTCTTCATACACTGCAGTACACATTTCTTCAGTCTGGATCATCTTTGTGAAAGAAGGCACAGAGTCTATATGAGGTTTCTTCTTGAAGAAGGCGGCAATGAAGGTTGGTCTCTGACGTTTCATGTAATGAGATTTGCCATCAACCCTAGACTGTAAAAATGCACAACTGTTACAGATTCTTCATTAAAACTCAATGTCAAAAATAAGTCACACACACAAAAAAAAACACAAACGAATGCATACTGAACAACTTCCATAAGCCATTAATCTGCTGCACAATAACCAAGGCCCGTGAAAACATCATCAATCACGAAACACAAAGACAACTTGTCATTTAGATGCAATACTTACAAATGTGGATTAGAACTTGCAAACATATACATAACTAGAAAAGTCATTGTTACACATTAAAAGCCATTCAAATAACCAATGTCATAACACAACAAAATACAACATGGACAGCACATACTTCTACAGTGAAATGCAGAAACCAGACAATGATTTTACACACACACACACACACACACACACGTCATTCACTTGTCTTCCTACCCCCTCCAGCATGACAATTACTGCTCTGCCCCCACAATACAGCACAGATACAAGATTGCCAAGGCAGGCTACACACCACTAGTGAACAGACAGGACAGCACAAATCAAATCACTGAAACACTTCACTGTATGCCACCTGATTTGTCCAAGTTAGGAGATGTACACTAATTTGTAGAAATTTACAGAGGATGACGTGGTGTTTTGTCTGCATCTGTGATCCCAGATTAGCAACACTGTAGTTCCATTTTCATTACAAGTACTTCTCAGACCCGATATCATGCGGATAATTTCAGAACTGTTATATAGGTTGTGGGTGAGTTTCTGTGTTTGTCAGAAATGCTATAAAATGAAGAACTGAGTCCAAGTAATTTCCTGTGGTCTATGTGCAGGCTACAGGCTGGTTTGCTCTTGGTTCCATTTAACTGGCATCCAGCAGGAAAGCTGTTATGCCACATATGTATATTTTGACAGCCTGATTATGGAATGTGTAAAAGCATGGCCTCATTAAAAATGAGATATTGCATTTTGGCTGTGCTATCCTAGGTAAATACAGTGTCAAAACAGGGAAAAGCAGGATTCCACTGAAAACAAGATGCATCTGAACTGTGCTAGCTTGGGAAAATACATTACAAAAATGTATCCAAGCAGGACCCCATTGAAAATGAGATTATGCATCTCAGTTGGGTTATTCTAGGTACAGTATATTGCAAAATTGTGTAGAAACATAACCCTGCTACAGCAGAAGTCCAGTGAAAAGCAGATGTTGAATATGAGATTATCTGTCCTAGGAAAATATATTATACAAGCAGTACCATACTAGAAAGGAGATATTGCATCTCACTTCTACTATCCTGAGTCAGTGCTTCAGAAATCAGAACCCAATTGCAAATGGCATATAATGTTCACATATTACATCTCATCTGGCCTATTTTGCTTAAATATATAGCAAAATGTGCACACTAACAGAACTCAGCACAGCAGCAATGCATGTGGTAAACATTCAGCATTGACTTGCTCATTATTTTTTATTTTGCACAGCAGTTAATTCTTTTTAACACAGAAACATAAAATGGCTGATAAGGACCATTTGATTCACCCAGTCTGTCCATGTTTCTCTATTTACATGTAAGAACCCAGTCGCCTGTGGTTACTAGAATCCCATCAGTATTAGCCCTGGGATTAGGAAAGTAGTGAGCAGCTGGTAGGAAGTTTATTAGTAGCTTTCTACATAATGACATCATTGTTTTCTCAGCTAGCCTGAGTGGGGAATGGATTATGTCATTTAGAATTCTCGCAGTAGCATGAGCCACTTTGCAGTCCAGCTGCTTGGGCAGTTAGAATGTTGGGATGTATGGGAAAGCAACAGTGCCACTAGAAGTGCATGGTGGAAACCATTGATTCCAGGACACCAGTGTGTCAATTCCTGTCAGAAAGTTATGGGACTGCAGTTTCAGTGTGTATAAGGGCAATCCCTGTAGAGTACAATAAATTGTCAGCTGCCCTGTGAGGAGACAAAGTGTGTGTTTCTAGTCTGAAAGCTATGGAAGAGCTATGTTCAAGTTTTCTTCAGCCAGATGTCTGTAAAGAAGTTAAAACTGGAAGTACAGAGACAGAGCCTATGAGAAATGTTTGGGGTTACTGTCTGCTGGTGTATTTGCCCTAGACAGATAGCTAAAGTACACCAGGCTGAGCCCCAGCCTTACCACAGATATGCGCTGAATGTTTAATAAAGTGTGGTCACCTCCTAGCACCCTATGAGAGTGTGGAAGGTCCTTTTCACGTAACCCCAAGAGGATGGCAGAGCATGCCTGGCTGGGGCTAAGGTGGAGGAACGCCACCTGAAATTCCAGTCAGGGCTAACTGGTCACTGAAAGGGTACAAGTTTCTCTGATAATGTTAACAATGGTCCATTAATGCAGGAGGATTTAAAGAGTGTGTGGCAACCCACCATCTATATAGACTTTCAGGAAAGTAAATGTCCACGACAAACCCAGTAGAAAAAGGAGCAGACAAGTTTGGGAAGAAATGTGTTCCAAGTAAATGCCTAGAGATTTTTAGCTAAAGGGCTCGACAGTGTTCTAGTTCTGCACTACAAGAGAAATGTACATAGTGCCTTTGTGTTTTTGAGAAAGAGAATCTGTATGCCTCAGCTACTGTATGACCATTGACAAACCTTGCAGAACTACCCTGTTCTGTTTTTTCCATCAGTGTGAATAAAGCCATACAATACTTCACAATGTCAGTTTCCAGTAGTGGATATTCAGGTTACTGCTTCCAGTGTGAATTGTTATGGGGCCCCCTTAGAAGTTAGACTTGCACAGTCCTAGTACCTCTCTCTCACACAACCTGAAGTACAGTAAATATAAATGTTCTGTTTGTACCTTAACCTCCCCGACCTCTCAGCTGTTCGAGCCAGGAAATTTCCTCCATGCTATAGATAATGCCTTTGCAATGCATAAATTAGTGTTGTAGAGTTGATTAGCAGCCTTGCTAATCAAACTAAACAAGCATTTGTCAATGCCGAATGTTGGCTTGGTGGCATTTGCAGTGCAGGAGTTAGAGAGATGCAACATAGGAATGGCAGTGAAGTATTGAACTGATGCCAACCCACCCCCACCCTGCAGACAGTGACAGGCATTAGGGTGTCCCTTTGGGTGTTTGGTAGTGCAGTACGGGAAAACATGTTGGGCAAGATGTGAAAAATGACAGCTGCACAGTTCATAAGGAGGTGTAAAAAAAATGCCAGTGTTGAAAATGTGGCATGTAACTATACCAAATGTACGAAGTTACAAGGGTGCGTGGGAAATATGCAACGCACGCTTGCAACACTGCCATTTTATGGGCGTTTGGCACCAAATTTTCAACATAGGCATTTTAGCACCTCTGCTCATGTACAGTGTCAAAGTTATTTCCTCAACGTGTCCGAAGAAGTAATTTAGCATAGCGAGCACGCTATTCTGCGCCAGAAGTGTGAAAACACATTTTGGGCAGGATATGTGAAATGACGGCTGTACTGTTCATCAAGAGGTGTGGAAAAATGGCAATGGTGAAAATTCAGAGTGAAAATATCACAAATGCATGACAGTACGAGTGTGCGTGCAATCTGCCAACGCACGCTCATAACACAGTCATTTTATGGAGTATCATCACCAAATTTTCAACATAGGCATTTTAGGACCTCTGCTCATGAACTGTGTCACTGTCATTTTCATAATCTGGCCCAAACACTGATTTCCCACAGCGACTGCGCTATTGTGCACCGGACGTGTGGAAGCACATTTCGGGCAGGATGTGGAAAATGACAGCTGTACTGTTCACAAGGAGGTGTACAAAAATGACAATGCTGAAAATCTGGTGTTAAAATATTGCGAATGCGCGCAGTTATGAGCCTGCGTAGCAACTGCGCAACTCACGCTCATAAAACAGGCATTTGT
The DNA here is from genome assembly GCA_016271365.2 of Neoceratodus forsteri. NCBI lineage: Eukaryota > Metazoa > Chordata > Ceratodontiformes > Ceratodontidae > Neoceratodus > Neoceratodus forsteri. Next base: position 803,316,063 of record CM028136.1, on the reverse strand, counting down.
TGGATTTTTTCCACCAAATTTGGAGCATAGGCTTTATGAGAGGCCACCTCATGAACACTGGCACTGTCATTTCATTAATGGGTCCCAAAAGGTGATTTCCGCCAGTGACTGCAAATCACCTTTCGAGAGCCGAATAATGCCAGGACAGTGATAGAATCTGGAGGAGGGACCCCAAAACCCCATGTTGAAAATGTGGTGCCAAAATTCAAAGAAATGCCCGAGATATGCAGCAAAGTTGAAAAACCTATTCATTCCAATATACAGCTTACCGGCATTTCCTCAGTTCGGTTGGCTTTGAAGAGTGCAGATGTGTTCCGGTCCATCAAGATCGTCGTGCCGGACTCGGAGGTATGTGGTGATGTGGTGAGGGGGCCGAGGGGAGGCAGGGTGCGCAGTGGGTGGGTGGGTGGGGGCATCGGGACTATGGGGACTGTTTTCATTTTACTGGGTGAAAAAGAAACAGAGAAATCATTATGGGACAGTTTTCATTTTCCAGGGCATTTGGCACACTGGGGTGGGCTCCCAGCATGCCACCTAACTGTTTGGGGGTGTCAGTAGCCTTGACAGAGTTGGGTACCCTCATTGGCACCTGTCTGAGGAGAAAGTAATGCCGGCGGGGTTGGGCACCCCGGTATTCAACAATTGCCGGGGGTGATGCTGATGGGAAGTGGGCTCCCTGTCAGCACACAAAGACGGTGGGGGGGTTAACGACAGGGGGATTGGGCACCCCCGATGTCGGCAGATGTGAGGTGGCCGCCCGCTCGCCGACCATGCTCATCATGGCGGCAAGCACGGCAAGCAAAAGACCGCTGCATATGACGAGCTTTGCTCGGATTGCAGCGGACCTTTGCTTAGATGTGCTTGCCCCATTATGTATGCATGGTGTGGCACCGGGCATGCAGGCTGATTGGGGAATGAGGGACGCACCTACTGATGCATGCCCCGCATTCACCCAACAGCGGCCGTGCCCCCAAATCTGCACTACCTCAAGATGTTGACTTGCGTGCAAGCGCGCAAAGCCAACATAAAAATGATTAGCCATCAGTCAATTTTGATTATCAGTTTTCTAGAATGGGTATTTTTACTTTAAACCAAATAATTAATACTTATTATTATATATATTGTTAAAATATATATACTTATATTAATATTATATACATAGTTCTGAGACTGAATTTGCCATTTTGACCAAATTGTCTGCATAGCCTTTTTTTATGACCCCAGCTCATGTACCCGATGCAGAAAATTTTCCAATCCCGCCAAAGCGTAATTTTGCGCAACTGTAACGCCATTCCATGCCACAGGTGGGAAAACACTTTTTAGCCAAGATTTGAAAAATGACAGCTATGACATACATGAGGTGGGGTAATAAGAAGGCTATGTTGAAATCTGGGGTCAAAATATTTAAAAATTCCAAAGTTACAAGGGTGCATAGAGAAATTGCAACCAATGGTCATAACTTTGCCATTTTTTTCATATTTTGACCCCAAATTTTCAGCATAGCCTTCTTATGACCCCTTCCCCCCATGAACAATATGGCTGTTATTATACAAATCCTGCCCAAAAGGTGAATTTGCCAAGTGACTGCAAGATAACTTTTGGGTAGGAGTGGTTAGTGACAGTTGTATTGTTCATGAGGTGGGGTCCCCAAAAGGCTATGTTGAAAATGTGGGGTCAATATCTCAAAAAATGACGGAGTTATACATTAAAGTTGAAACCACCACTGAAATACATTGAACCGCATTAACCTTAGTTTTCATACTGCAATCGCTGGTTCCAGCAGCAAGACGTGTCTTTGATCAGGAGAGTGGATCTCGGACCTGGGACATGTTCAGGTGAGTGAAGGTGTGAGAGGGTACTGGGGGTGTGTGGAGAGGTGGGTGCACAGTGGGTGATCAGGTAGGGGAGCAAAAGTGATCGGCGATGAACTATTTGTTTACAGGTTAAAATAAACAAAGACAACGACGGGTGGTTTTCTAATTTTTAGGTCAAAAGAGACATGGGGGGGGATGCCACTAATCACCAATGATGTTGGCAACAATTCTGGGGGTGGGAGGGTATCACTAGACACCAGGGATAAAGAACAAGTGGCAAGAAAGCCACAATTGTAAAAAGGAAGGAGGACCAGCATGAGTGAAACTGACTAATAGGCAGGGCGCTAGGGCTGAGGCAGAGAGGCATCAGCAGTGCTCCAGCTTCCATCTCTGTACAGGAGGCAGTGCCGCTGTTGCCAGGACATTAAAGAATGGGAGAGGGAGGCAAAGCCTATGACACGACTGGGAGGGAGAAACCTGTGAGCCAGCTAAGTCAAAGAGCAGCCTAATCATCATTTTCTGAACAGGGACAGTGATTGGAGGTGGGGAGGGGTACCACTAGACACCAAGGAAAATTTAAAAAATACGGGAACGACCTAGCTTATATGATTAGCAAACATTGCTAATGAAGCTGGCAATTGACTCTCATTTCCGATTCTTGGTCACAAATTGCCAGGCAAACCCGATATTTTGTGCCTTGCTTTGTATGCCAGCTTGCGATTAGATGCCTTGTCATGACCCAAGTTAGGGGGTATTGGTCTCCAGTGTTATACAATAGGGTTGAAGTGATATATGGTATGAAATAAAAATCTGTATCACAACCACAGTGTGATAATCAGATTGTGATATGTACACTGTGAAGATATCAACCACAGTAGACATGTCATCGCTGGTTATCAACATAGTGTACACATTGCTCCCACTCCCCCATGCCTCTAAACCAGAAAAAAAAAGTAACCAAAAACGGACCCCTATTGTGTAAAATGGGCATGCAATGTGCAATACCTATGTATCACAGCTCATGGACAGTGGTCTTGGAAACCTCACTCGTGGCTCCACTTTGCACGGCTAAGTGTGAGCCGTGGTCACTGTCCACTCATGATATATATGATAGCACTCCTGGACTGATTAAGGGTTACATACATTCAGTGCTCCATTGACCTAACTTGATCTACAGGTCTTTCTCCATCCACCCCTTCATTTCCATAATGACTCCCTCCCTTGTACCATGCCACCTACCTGCAAGGTAAGGGTTTCAAATTTTTTTTTTTGCTTATCAGTTTGACTTTGGTAGTGGTAGTAGAAGAAAACACTGGATTTGCATAATAGGCTAACCATATAACCCCCCTCATACATGCCAGAGCCAGCAGTCCCCTGCCCCTACCAAAGCAGGCACTAGTCAGAGCTGAGGTGGCACACAGGAGAGATGCCAGACAGCAAACAGCAAAGCTCAACATTTCAAATCAGACAGTAACTGTAGACACTAACACAGTCCAGCCCAACGGGTGTTCCAGCCAGCATGGCTTCACTACAAGCCGCCACTGGCACTGAAGCTTTAGGGAAGTCCTGAACAGGGTACTCACCTCTAGACACTCAGCTTCTTAAAGAAAAGACCAGCCAGGCGGCGCTCCAGTGGCATGGCATCTCCACAAGCCACCATCGTCACCGAAACTTTGGGAATCCCTGAATAGGCTCCCCACCTCCAGAGACCCAGCTCCTTAAAGAAAAGATCAGCCCAAGCAGGCACTCCTGCAGCATGGCATCACCGCAAACTGCCACCAAAGCTTTGGGGGAAGCCCTGAACAGGCTCCCTACCTCCAGAGACCTAGGTCCTTAAAGAAAAGACCAGCCCAAGCGGGCGTTCCAGCGGCGCAGCATCACCACAAGCTGCCACCGGAACCAAAGCTTTGTGGAAGTCCTTAACAGGCTCCCCACCTCCAGAGACCTGGCTCCTTAAAGAAAAGACCAGCCTGAGTGGCAGCTCCAGTGGTGTGGCATCACCACAAACCACTGCTCGCACCAAAGTTTTGAGGAAGGCCTAAACAGACACCCCACCCTCCATAGACCCAGCTCCCAAAGAAGAGACCAGCCTGAGTGGGTGCTTCAGCAGTGCAGCATCACCACAAGTTGTCACCTGCACTGAAGCTTTGAGGAAGCTCTGAACAGGTTCCCCACCTCCAGAGACCCAGCTCTTCAAAGAAAAGGCCAGCCCAGAGATGGCAGTCCAGCAACGCGGCTTCACCACAAGCCACCACTGGCACCGTAGCTTTGAGGAATCCCTGAACAGGCTCCCCACCTCCACAGACCCAGCTCCTTAAAGAAAAGACCAGCCCAGTTGGGTGCTCCAGTGGCATGGCATTGCCACAAGCTGCTGCCAGCACTGAAGCTTTGGGGGAAGCCCTGAACAGGTCCCCACCTCCAGAGACCCTGGTCCTTAAACAAAAGACCAGCCCAAGTGGGCGCTCCAGCGATGTAGCACCACCACAAGCTGCCACCAGCACCAAAGCTTTGTGGAAGCCCTGAACAGGCTCCCAACCGCTAGAGACCCAGTGCCTTAAAGAAAAGACCAGCCTGAGTGGGAGCTCCAGTGGCATGGCATCACCACAAACCGCTGCTGGCACCAAGGTTTTGAGGAAGCCCTGAACAGGCACCCCACCTCCATAGACCCAGCTCCTTAAAGAAAGGGTAATTAAGACTTTCTTCATGGTCCCACCAGTTTCTGCCTGAACTTTTGGCGCCTTTCACCCATCACAGGATTGGATGAGTTTGACTCTTGGAGTCCCACCATTGGCCAGTGGTCTGCATGCCAGCCACTGATTGGTGCTCTCCAGAACTGAGCTGAATTCAAGTTCCAAGACTGTCGCCTGGCCATTTTTCCTGCTCTCCTCACTCTGTATCTCTGCAGTCTCCTACTGGACTTAGCAGTTGTTAAAATCTGCCACTTTTGAATAGAATGTATTACTGTAGAATCCTGTTGCTAAGTAGGACCTGGTTCAAATGGCTACTGCATTAACCTGCGTGCTAACCTAGTGCAGGGATAAAAAATTGTGTTCTTTTTAAAATCCAGTTTTATTCGACCGCAACAGCAGTCACACTAGAAATCTGCAAAAAGGCCTGTACACTTAGAGTATAAGGTTTTGCTTTGACTTTATCTGTCCTGCCTTTTCTCATCCTTCTGACCCTGATTCTCTCCTGCCCAATCCTAACTGAACACTCTCTGACAGCTCGGAATCGAGCACTGGCTGAAGACCAGCCCCTTCCTTTTGACCACCTCCCCTCACTCAGCTAAATCCCCTGACATAATCTGTTCTTTTGTCCTACCCCCGCTTACCCCACTGGCCGTCTGCCACCAGACCCCCACCCTCGGCTTTTGCAATTTAAATTTTCCTTCCTCTCTCCCAGCATTTGTAACTTAGCCTCTCACTCCTCTTCCTCCTCAGACCAGCCCAAGCGGGTGCTCCAGCAATGCAGCATCACCACAAGCCGCCGCCAGCACTGAAGCTTTGGGGAAGCCCAGAACAGGCTCCCCACCTTTAGAGATCCAGCTCCTTCCCACCGGCACTTTGCGCCGGCTCCCCACCCACCAGCCTATTAGGACTGTTTGTTTAATAGCTACTAGTGATCACACAATCACAGGAAATTGATTAAGTGCCTGGTTCTCCATTAGCAAGCTATATGACTGAAGTCACTAGAGGGCTTCTGCTGCTCAGATTCCAAATTGCAGAGATCCAGCTGGCCAGAAGTAGCAACACTCCGAAAGGGTGACCCACAATTACAGATACCAGTTAGCAAGGAGTAACAGTCACTCCTAAAGGGCGATCAGTACCACCAGGCCTGACAGAAGTGCTCTACAAGCATGCGGCCTACTATTACATATCATGGAAACATAGAAACATAGACTTTGATGGCAGATAAGGACCGCTTGGCCCACCTAGTCTGCCCATTTCCCTACCTAGAGGATAAGCTGCAGATCCTATTTAACCAACAGCCTATTTCTTCCTACCCCCCACAAAAATTGCCTTATGTCTGTCCCATGCATTCTTGAATTCTCCCACAGTTTTAGACCCCACAACCTCCTCAGGAAGGCTGTTCCATGCATCCACCACCCTCTCTGTGAAAAAATACTTCCTCACATTGCCCCTGAGCCGTCCCCTTGTTCTTGCACATCTCTTTTTCTGAAAGATGCTACCCTCTTGGACTTTGTTGATTCCACTGAGGTACTTAAACATTTCTATCATGTCCCCCCTCTACCTCCTTTCCTCAAGGGTATACTTATTAAGCTCCTTTAGTCTTTCCTAGTATGGCTTCTCTTGCAGACCCTGCACCATTTTAGTTGCCCTCCTCTGAACTGCCTCCATCCAGTCTATGTCCTTGGGAGATGGGGTCTCCAGAACTGGCTGAGTACTCAGATGGGGTCTCACCAACTGTCTGTACAGGGGATAACAACTTCCTGTTTTCTGCTGGTGATACCTCTCACTATACATCCCGTATCCCCATCCCTCCCTACCGCCTTCTTGCATTGCTTGCCAACCTTAAGGTCATCTGATATGATTACCCCTAGGTCTCTTTCCATTTTTGTTGTTGTTACAACCTCCCCCCTGTGTAATCTTCCCCTGGATTTTTGTTTCCCAGGTGCATTACTTTGCATTTCTTTGCATTGAATCCAAGCTGCCATACTTCTGACCATTCCTCCAACCTTGCCAAGTCCCTTCTCATCCTTTCCACGACTCCTTGTGTATCAACCCTGTTGCAGATCTTTGTGTCATCTGCAAAGAGGCATACTTTTCCTTCCAGTCCCTCTGCAATGTCAGTTATAAAGACATTAAAAAAGGACTGAACCCAGTACTGAACCCTGCGGCACCCCACTGATAACCCCTCTTTCTTCAGAGTGGACTCCATTTACAATTACCTTCTGTGTCCTGTTGTTCAGCCAGTGTTTTACCCAGACTACCACCCTGGGACCCACTCCCAGTCTGGTTAATTTGACTACTGATCTTTTGTGTGGGACTGTGTCAAATGCCCTGCTAAAGTCTAGGTAGGCCATGTCCACAGCCCCTCCCTGGTCTACTATTTTGGTCACCCAGTCAAAGAAATCAATTAGATTCATCTGACATGACCATCCCGCTGTGAACCCATGCTGCCTTGGGTCCTGTGCCCCACTGGCCTCTAGGCACTCAACAATTCTTTCCTTCAGAAGTGATTCCATCACTTTCCCTACCACAGAGGTCAAACTGACAGGTCTGTAGTATCCTGCCTCCGTCTTGGTCCCACTTTTGTGAAGGAGAATCACATCCGCCTTCTTCCAATCCTCAGGTACCACACCATCCTCCCATGATCTGTTAAAAAGCGTAGTCAGTGGTGTCGCTAGTTCTCTGCTTAATTCTTTTAGAATTCTGGGGTGAATCCCATCTGGCCTCATTGCTTTGTCCACCTTCAGTTTTAGGAGTTCTGTCAGAACCCTTTCTTCTGTGAAAGGACTGGGATCAACCCCCCTCTCCAGAGTGCTTCTGTTAATTGGATTAGGCACCTGCCCACTTCCTCTTTTGTGAATACTGAACAGAAGTATTCATTCTGGGTATTCTAAAGAAAGGAAATACACTGTATACATTTAGGTAGCTCAACTAGGGTAAAATCCTGCTATAAAGAACCTACACTTCAAGCCAACCCCACAAAGACTAACTACAATGAGCAACCTCAAGCACCAAAATCCCTGGGTATCATACTGGCATTACTGCTATCATTCACAGGTCATTTTGATGATAACACCTCAAAACCAACCAAACACTATATTATCTGGTCCAACTGGAATGTCTATGGTATCACAGCCTCTTCCTCTGATAAGGTTGCATCAGTCCCCCATACCCCTCATAACGTAAATCGGACGAGGCACCACCTAGATGCAATGAATGGCTACCTAACATTATCTCTCTCCTATGCCTAAGTCACCTCCAATGAAACTATCAAGGTCTGTCAGCACAAGAAAAGATGGCAATCTCTAAACACTAGACTTCTGAGGAACCACATTAGATGGCTTTTCATAATACCACGCAAGATAAAGTGACGATAAGGAACCGGTGCTTAGTGATTAGCATTAGCAGCTAAGATTGAGTAGTCACGCATCGTCTATTTGACTAATTAGCAGTAGTAGTTCATTTATTAATGTACATGTTTATTGATTATCACAACAGTGTAGTCTGGCCTGGAGTCTCACAAGAACAGCTTCTGATGTTTCAACCAATCCTGGTCTTTAACGAAGCTGAAGTTAAAGATCAGGATAGGCTGAAACGTCAGAAGATGTGTTGTGAGACTCCAGGTGAAATTGCACTGTTGTGGTGGTCAGTGAATAAATTATTGCATTTGGTTAAGTCTTGGACTACTGCCTTTTACTTAATGTGTACTGTAGGTGTACTGTGACTGCTCAGTCTTGGCCTTCTCCTAATACTCCTACTGCTGTTTGGAAACATACATCCTAACCCGGGCCCTCTCTCTAACTCAAGTGCATAATTCAAAATAGCTAATGATCTCACTCTCGCTTCAATTAACATATGCAGTCTCCTTCGAAAGATGGACAGACTAAATGTATGGGTCTCAAGGCACAACCCCAATGTGCGCTCTGTGGTAGAAACATGGCTAATCCCCCCAATACTGGACAAAGCTATAGCACTTCCTGGATACACAGTCTTTAGACAAGACCACCTGTGAAAGTGAGGGGTGGGTGTGTGCTTTATGTAAGAGACTCGTTACATGCGCATTTCCTTCCGTACCCCACCAGGAATGATAAAATACAAATTCTCACTGTCAAACTCCTATTAGGCGCACACAACAAGAGCCTAACCATTATTTCATGCTATGTACCACCTACCAGACTTCTACAGGCCTTGAGGTCCTGACAGAATGCTTAAGTGCACTGAGCCTAAATACAGAAATGGTTCTACTGGGAGACTTCACATCAACTGGCTCTCATCGGCCACAGATCAAGCCAAAGATGCTTTCATCTATCCATTTCTCACAGTTGGTAAAGGAGCCAGCAAGACATAATTACAAAACTGGAATGGGGACTCTGCTGGATTGGGTGCTCTAACTACCCAGAACATATTACAAACACCACGGTTCTCTCTGACACAATGAGTGACCACTCACCTGTTAAGTGCCATTGGTCCAATAAGTGCAGTAAACCACCAGCCAAGTTTCTTCCTAACTGGGTGCTTCTCAGAGGACACCTTGAGCTGCTAAAGGCTGGCCTTTAGCACCAGGATTGGTCAGTTCTGCACTCCACCAACGTGGATACTGCACTAGAGCATTTCATTACCAAATACAATTTGGTCTGCGAAAAAGACGCACCCTTAAATACAAGGAAGATCAAAGGTGTCCACAACCCATGGATCACACCTGACCTACCTGAGTTACTCAAGTTCAGGGACAACCTCTGGTACAAGGCACGTGCCCATAGGTCCCAAGCCAATATACAGAACTACTAGAAAGCTAGAAATGAATGCACCAGTGCCATGTGATATGCAAAAAGCTCTTACTACAAGGACGCCTTAGCCAGAACTTGGAACGACTGCAAGTCATTCTGGTCCAACCTACAAGATATCACTGGGGAAGGCAGAAAAAACAGCCCCTTCAATGCTCAACATCGAAGGCACCCCAACACTGGGTCCTCTACTCATAGCAAATGCCTTTAACAATGCGTTTACAGACCTGAACAGCGTACTACCATCTGACTTCTTCGACCCCTCCACACCAACAGACCTCTCAACACCACAAGAACATACCCCCAGGCATCCACCATTTTACTTCAGGTCAGTCTCTAAACGTGAAGCCAGAAAAACCTTGAAAAAGTCCTAGGGAAGTCTTGGTATAGTGGGGACTCTCTGGACTTAAAATTCATAAACCTAAGCCTGGATGAAGTTCTTGAACCCTTAATCAAGATAATCAACTTATCCCTCTGACACTCTCAATTTTCCCAAGAGCAGAAGTCTGCCATGGTAACCCCTGTGTGCACAAGAACGGTGACTGGACCCTTCACAACAACTATGGACCCACCTCTATCCTCCCTCCACTCTCCAAGGCACTTGAAAGAATAGTGGCAGACCAGCTGATTGAGTACCTGGACCACTACAAACTCCTAAGTAACCAACAGCATGGATTTAGAAAAGCTCTCAGTACTGTCACTGCCCTCCTGGAGTTCACTGGTTTCATCCACCACAATCTCGATCAAGAAAACCTGGTTGGTGCTTCTTTCATAGACTTATCTAAGGCCTTTGACACTGTGCATCATTCCCTTCTCCTCGATCAGCTCACTTTCATTGGGCTCTCCACTGAGGAATAAGTTGGTTTTGGCAGCTACCTAAGCAACAGCTTGCAACAAGTTAAGATCAGTGACATCCTCTCGAATCTGAGACCAGTCCGCTCAGGTGTTCCACAAGGGTCCATCTTGGCCTCCCCTTTCAGTATATTCATTAACAAACTCCCCCAACTCCTGCAATGGCCACATACTCCTGTACACAGATGATGCGGTCATTTATTCCAGCGACTCCCAGCCTGAACGCCAGGATAAGGAACTAAAGCATGTTTTTTTTTTTTGTTTGTTTGTTTATACTTTCTCTTTATGCCCCCTTCTCGCTGTACTAGATTCCTTTCTTCGGGGATCCCTAGGCTGCATATTCCCATAGTCCTGCCCCAGGTACCTCCCTCCCAGTGCTGGTTAGCCTTTCCCATCCTGCCTCATACTTACTCTCTGGCAGGGAGGAGAGGGACCCCTTAGTCCCCTTCTCACACCTCAAGTAAGTATCAAAGGCATCACCAGCCCCATCTACAGAGCCTGGTTATGGGTTATCTCGGGACAGCCGGGTCCCATCTACAAGAGTCCAGCAGAGGTTTTTCGCTTCCTGTTTGCAGCCCACAGGATGTCTGCACGAGGCCATGGGAGGACTGACGCCGCAAGCGCGCTAATGCTCTGGCCCCGGTAGACATCCTCCTCCCTTATATGCTGTCTTGCTGCACCTCCAACTGTGGTCACCCAGGTGGTGGTATCACAGGACCCGCATCCCACCCACCCAGAGGAGGCAGGCCCTGGGTGCTCAATCCTCCTCCCCCTCCAACTGGCCCTCCAGCCGCCCAAGTTCGTTCTCGAACCTGGGTCTCTGGCACCGCAAGCAGTAGCCCTACCGCTGTGCCAGCGGGCCGGCCTAAAGCATGTTTTTTCATCAGCAGAAAAATGGTTTGAGGAACACAAATTAGTGATGAACTACAAAAAAATCAAGTCAATGCTGTTTGCCAGTTCACAGAACAGGCATAAAACATACCCACTATCCATTAAGAACAACAAGGCCACCTCCCTCGACCTTGTGCAGCAGTTCAAATACCTGGGCATTACTATTGACTCCAATTTGTCTTATAACTCACACATTGCCACTACCACCAAAGCGATCAATATGAGAATTGGCATGCTCTACAGACATAAACACTGCCTCACACCTGATGCCCTCAGCATGGCAATACACAGCTCAATATTTACCCTTGTTGACTATGGCCTGGTCATCTATGGCTTAGCCAGTATTATGGCCCTTCATCACATCACAATGTCCTTGAACAAGGCATGTCGACTTCTCACAGGTGCTGGGCACCTAACACACACCTGCAATCTCTACACTCAAGCAAACTGTCTTCAACTAAATAACATAATCCGCTACCAAACCTACTTGATAGCTAAGAAGATCTTAGAATGCTGCCCTCTGGTGTCATGAATCTTCTCAGCCCACATCAGCCTACTCGAAGCACCAGAAGCTCAAACAATCAAGTTTTCAGTGTCCCTAGGTGCCGTATGGTCCTAACTCAGCATGCCTTGGCACACTCAGCTCTGCTTTGGTTGAACTTAGTCCAGATGAAAATAAGCTCTACCACCGTAGTAGGCTCCTTCAAGTGCAAACTACATTATCAGCTTCTTGCTAGCAACACCTGCAATTGCTACCGCCAAGCCTCCCTGGTACCCAGCCATGCTGCACTTAGTCTGCACCATCTGCTAACATCTGACCTAGTGGTCCACTACTAGCACTTACCACTCCCTGTCTATCTACCCCCCCTACCCCCTATACCTTCCCTTCATCTCCTCCTCCTCCTCCTCCTCCCCCCTCACTACCTACTGGGCTTCTCCCACCTGCTGACTGGCTAGGCCAGCACCCTCCATCCTCTAGCTCCTTAGCTCACCTCTGATTATAACCTAGTGCTATCTGACAAGTGTATTTTAGTACCCACCTGTTGCTTACTTTGTGCCATATGATTTCCCTTTATGTCTCATGATGTCTGCTGTGTGCCAGTTGTTCACCCTGTATTTTTTGTTACCTGGAAGTGCCTCTTTGTATTCTGCCTGTAATCAATGACTTGCCTGTATATACTTTATTCATAATGCTCTGTTTGCTATGTTACTTGTCTTTGACGCGGAACCTATGTAAAGAGCTGTTGCTTAAAGGTATGACTCCTAGCTCTTAATAAATAAATAAATAAAATGACAGTACAGTAGACAGGCCCAACACAGCACAGTCAGCACACCAGACTGACTACCAAAAACTTAAAAGAATTTCTGGCCAAAAGGCATAAGGTACTGGGCTTCATTGTCCAATACCTTATGCCAGCGTGAGTTAATTGGTGCCAAAAGAAAGCATTTTACTCACTCTTTCAAGTAAATGAAGGATTGTAGCTGTGTTCCATAGCCACTGCCAGCCAATCCCTTCAACTGCTAACATAGCCACTCTGCCCCGCTCAGTGTTTTGGCGCGTGAGCAGGAGAGTGCGAGGCGAATCTATACAGAGTGTATGGGGTGTCTTTTAAAACAGTTTTATGAAGATTTAAACGTCTGAGAGGGCAATGAAAGCCATCACTCTAACAGAGTCCATATTAGTAGAGTGGTGGCTGTCATTGCCCTCTCAGACTGCTTAAATCTTCATAGAACTGTTTTTAAACAAGCATTTCAATGCCGAATGTTGATTGAATTGGTCTGTTGAGCTCACTCAGTGGCCCTCTGTCACTGGCCCAGTCTGTTTGTCCCGGCGCTGAAGGCTGCTCTTTTGTACTGGGCTGCTGCCTGCATTGGCACCTTGTTCTGCTGAGGAAGAAATCCTCAGCTGTCCCGACAGAGCTCCATTGAGGTGGCTCATTCTCCCTCTCTCACTCGCTCATTCTGTTTCTTCTGGTGCTGCAGGCTGCCCTTTTGTACTGGGCTCCTGCCTGTGCTGCTGGCTTTTTCTACTGTCAAAGAAATCCACAGCTGTCCTGACAGAGCTCCGATGAGGTCGCTCACTCCGTCTGTCTCACTCGCTCAGTCTGGTTCTCCTGGTGCTGCAGGCTGCCCTTTTGTACTGGGCTCCTGCCTCTGTTGGCACCTTTTTCTGCCCACAAAGAAATCTACAGCAGTCCCGACAAAGCTGCGTTGAGCTCACTCACTCCCCTTCTCTCACTCGCTCATTCTGTTCTGCCAGTGCTGCAGGCTGCCCTTTTCTACTAGAGCCTGCCTGCGTTGCTGCCTTCTTATGCCCACAAAGAAATTTGCAGCGGTTACAATACAGCTCTGTTGAGCTCACTCACTCGCTCATTCTGGTTTTCCTGCCGCAGCGGAAGACGCCCGCTATACACAGGCCCTACATACTTTGCTGCCTTTTTGCCCACAAACAAATCTGCAGCAGTCCCAACAGAGCCCCTTTGAGCTTACTGACTCCCCCTCCTCACTCACTCATTCTGTGTCTCCTGGCGCTGCAGACTGCCCTTTGGTACTGGGCTCCTGCCTACATTGGTGGCTTTTTCTGGCGGAAAGAAATCTGAAGCAGTCCCGACACAGCTCCACTGAGCTCACTCACTCCCCTCTGTCACTCTCGCATTCCCGTTTCTGCCGGCACTGCAAGCTGGCCTTTTGTGCACTCGGCTCCTGCCTGCATTGCCGCATGTTCTGCCCACAAAAGAAATCTGCAGCAGTCACTAGAGCTCCACTGAGCTAAGCTCACTACCACTCTGTCACTCGCTTGTTCTGTTTCTCTTGACACTGCAGACTGTGCTTCTGTATGGGTCTCCTGGCTGCGTTGGCACCTTTGTCTGTCCACAAAGAAATCTGCAGCTGTCCCGACAGAGCTCCGTGGGTCGCTCAGTCTCCTCTCTCATTGCTCATTCTGTTTGTCCTGGCGCTGCAAGCTGCCCTTTGTACTGGGCTCCTGCCTTTACGGCCTTTTCTGCCCACAAAGAAATCCCAGCAGTCCTGATAGGGCTCCGCTGAGCTCACTATCAGTCCCCTTCTCTCTCTCGACCATGTTTCTCCCACCGCTGCAGGCTGGCCTTTTGTACTGGGCCCCTGCCTGTATTGGCGCCTTTTTCTGCCCACAAAGAAATCCGCAGCAGTCCTGACAGCGCTTCAGTGAGTTCGCTCACTCCCCCTCCCTCACTCGCTCTCTCATTCTGTTTCTCCCAGTGCTGCAGGCTGCCCTTTTGTACTGGGCTCTTGTGTTGGGGCCTTTGTCTGCCCACAAACAAATCCACAGCAGTCCCGACAGAGCTCAGTTGAGCTTAGTCACTCCCCCCTCCCTCGGTCGATCTTAATCTGTCCCAAACACTGATTTCCCAGAGTGACCATGCTATTGTCCGGCAGGAGTGCAAAAACATATTTTAGCCAGGATGTGAAAAATGACAACTGTAGTGTTCATAAGGAGTTGTGAAAAATGCCACTGTTGAAAATGTGGCGTGACAGTATTACAGATTTGCGAAGTTACAAAGGGTGCATGGAAACAGTTCAATGCACGCTTCTAATACAGTCATGTTATGGAGTTTCATCACCAAATTTTCAACATAGGGATTTTAGGACCTCTGCTCATGAACAGTGCCACTGTCATTTTCTTAATCTGTCTGAACACTGACTTCCCACAGTGACCACGTTATTTCCTGCGCTGGAGACAGCGAAAACACATTTCAGTCAAGATGTGAAAAAAGACAGCTGTACTGCTTATAAGGAGGTGAAAAATGGCACTGTTGAAAATCTGGTGTGACAGTATTACAAATCTGCAAAGTTACAAGGAAGTGCGTGGAAAGTGCATAGCATACACTTGTAACACAGTCAATTGATGACTATCATCACCAAATTTTCAACATAGGCATTTTCAGGACCTCTGCTCATGAGCAGTACCATTGTCATTTTCTTAATCTGTCCGAACAGTGATTTCCCAGCGACCGCTCTATTCTGCACCAAGTGCGAAAACACATTTGGCCAGGATGGGACAAATGACACGCATTATTCATAAGTAGGTCTAGGAAATGGCAATGTTGAAAATCTAGGTAATAATATAAATTCGTGAAGTTACGGCATGCATGCCAACTTGCAACGCTACCTCGTAACACAGTAATTTATGGAGTATCATTACCAAATTTCCAACATAGGCATTTATGACCTCTACTCGTGAACAGTGTCACTGTCATTTCTTAATCTGTCCCGAACACTGATTTCCCACAGTGACCACGCTATTCTGCACCAGAAGTGCAAAAACACATTTCAGCCAGGATGTGAACAGTGACAGCTGTACTGCTCACAAGGAGGTGTGACAAAATGCCAATGTTGAAAATCTGGTGTGCAAATATTGTAAATTCACAAAGTTACAAGCGTACGTAGCAACTGCGCAACGCACGCTCGTAAAAAAGTCATTTTTTGGATTTTTTCCACCAAATTTGCAACATAGGCTTTTTGAGAACCCACCTCATGAACACTGGCACTGCCATTTCATTACTTGGTCCCAAAAGGTGATTCCGTGCAGTGACCGCGAAATCACCTTTCGGGGCTGATTAACGCCATGACAGTACCAGAATTCGTGAAGAGGGGTCCCAAAAACCCCATGTTGAAAATTTGGTGAAAAAATTCCCAAAAATGCCTGAGATATGCACTAAAGTTGAAAAAAAACCTATTTATTACATTATACAGCTTACTGGCATTTCCTCAGTTCGCGGTCGGCTTTGAAGAGTGCAGATGTGTTCCCGGTCCACGAAGATCGTCGCCTAAGCTCCAGAAGTAAGTATGGGGTGAGGGGTGTGGGAGGCAGGGTGCACAGTGGGTGGAGTCGCAGGTTGCTTGTGGGGAGCAAGGCGGCTGAGGACAGTTTCCTTTTTTCAGGAGAAAAAAAAGAAAGGCGTCGTTGGACCATTTTCTCTTCACAGGGGCATCTGGCACGCTGGGGTGGGCTCCCAGTATGCCAGCAGAGCTTTCGTTTGGGGGCCAGCAGTAGCTAGCAGAGTTAGGAACCCCCATCGGCAGGAACAAAACCGAGGCGGGAATCATTATGCCGACTGGGATTGGGCACCCCATCAGCAGGAACAAAGCAGAGGTATCATTATGCTGACAGGATTGGGGCACCCGTTGGCAGGAACAAAACTGGGGGGATTACAGAATGCCGACGGGGTGTGGGCTCCCCGTCGCAACTGCTGAAACACGGAGGCAACAAAGCCGACGGGAAGTTTATAATCGGCAAGTAAACACGGTGGGGAGGGAGTTATATTGTTTGTGAACACGGCAACCCGCCTCCATGTTCTAAACAATATCAGAGTTCACATCCTGTCCTGCAATGACAGGTCGCTCCCTCATTGCAGCGGATGGCTGACGCTGCAATGGCGAGGTGGCCCTGATTGCAGCGGCTACTTTTAGAAGGTTGTGGCACACTGGCTGAACTAGTGTCAGCAGCAGCATGCCATGGCAATGGGGATGGGGACAAAGCCTTTGCAGGCTGTGGGGGCATTGGACACAACAGTGCCTCGCCTCCACAACCTGCTTGTGGAAAACTGATGCAACATGTTTCTTGCGCATGCGTGCAATCAACATAAAGTGCCCATACACTTGTATAGGGCTCTGGGAGGCGACCATATTAGGAAGCTGGAGGGATCAGCTGGCAGTGGCAAAGGAGCCAGCTACGATCCATTGTTTATTTAAAGAATGAGTAAATGATGTTTATTTGGCACAGATTACTCATGCTGGCATAAGGTATTGGGCTATGATGCCCAATATCTTATGCTACAAACTCTCACAAACAGAAATACCATCATCTACCCTTGCCTTCTTTGCAGACTATTAGCATGTTTGTGCTATTTTGCTGATTGCTGACTGTGCTGGTCACACTGTACTGGACTGGTAGAAGATAAAGAACCACTGACCCAGTGACTTCAGACACAACAGTAATCTGCCTTGCAAACTGCAGCAGACTTCTTTTCCCAGGTGCTCCCTGAGCCTGACTGGTGCCAAATGAAATGGCCAATACTATGTGGCCCCTGCTTGGAGCTTAGCACCTCCCTTTGCAAGCTGCAATTCCCAATTTTCCTCCACCTACCACCTTCTCTAATTTTTTCATTTTGTGTGACACTGCAGGCACTGTGCTATCTGCTGTGCCCCACCACCCATCATTCATAACTCAACCGTGAACCACCCCACACCCACTGCACTGCAGCACCAGCAGCAGTCACAGACAGACCAGTCATTAGTCCTCCTGCCTCCCAGTCCCATCCTAGTTCCCCCATTGTAATAACTCAACCACCCCTGACTCCCCACTGCACTGCAGCACCACCAGCAGTCACAGACAGACCAGTCATTAGTCCTCCTGCCTCCCAGTCCCATGCTAGTTCCTCATCATAATAACTCAACCACCCTTGACCCCCCACTGCACTGCAGCACCACCAGCAGTCACAGACAGACCATCAGTCCTCCTGCTCCAGTCCCATCCTAGTTCCCCATCATAATATCTGAACCACCCCGACCCCCACCGCACTGCAGCACCACCACCAGCCACAGACAGACCAGTCATTAGTCCTCCTGCCTCCCAGTCCCATCCTAGTTCCTCATCATAATAACTCAACCACCCCTGGCCCCCCCACCACACTGCAGCACCACCAGCAGTCACAGGCAGACCATCATCAATCCTCCTGCCTCCCAGTCCCATCCTAGTTCCCCATCATAATATCTGAACCACCTGACCCCCACACACTGCAGCACCACCAGCAGTCACAGACAGACTGTCATCAGTCCTCCTGCCTCCAGTCCCATCCTAGTTCCCCATCATAATAACTCAACCACCCCTGACTCCCCACCACACTGCAGCACCACCAGCAGTCACAGACAGACCGTCATCAATCCTCCTGCCTCCCAGTCCCATCCTAGTTCCCCCATCATAATATCTGAACCACCCCGACCCCCACCGCACTGCAGCACCACCACCAGCCACAGACAGACCAGTCATTAGTCCTCCTGCCTCCCAGTCCCATCCTAGTTCCTCATCATAATAACTCAACCACCCCTGACCCCCCCACCACACTGCAGCACCACCAGCAGTCACAGGCAGACCGTCATCAATCCTCCTGCCTCCCAGTCCCATCCTAGTTCCCCCATCATAATATCTGAACCACCCCGACCCCCACCGCACTGCAGCACCACCAGCAGTCACAGACAGACTGTCATCAGTCCTCCTGCCTCCCAGTCCCATCCTAGTTCCCCATCATAATAACTCAACCACCCTGACTCCCACCACACTGCAGCACCACCAGCAGTCACAGACAGACCGTCATCAATCCTCCTGCCTCCCAGTCCCATCCTAGTTCCCCATCATAATATCTGAACCACCCGACCCCACCGCACTGCAGCACCACCACCAGCCACAGACAGACCAGTCATTAGTCCTCCTGCCTCCCAGTCCCATCCTAGTTCCTCATCATAATAACTCAACCACCCCTGACCCCACCACACTGCAGCACCACCAGCAGTCACAGGCAGACCATCATCAATCCTCCTGCCTCCCAGTCCCATCTAGTTCCCCATCATAATATCTGAACCACCCCGACCCCACCGCACTGCAGCACCACCAGCAGTCACAGACAGACTGTCATCAGTCCTCCTGCCTCCCAGTCCCATCCTAGTTCCCCATCATAATAACTCAACCACCCTGACTCCCACCACACTGCAGCACCACCAGCAGTCACAAACAGACTGTCATCAATCCTTTTAACTCCCAGTTTACTCCCAGCCCCAATCATTCATAAATAATAACTCAACCACCCCACCACTGCATTGCAGCACCACCACACAACAGTTAGACAGACCAGTGAGTCATTAATCCTCCTGCCTCCCAGTCCCCTCTTCCAACCTATCATTCAAAATAAGTAAACCACCCCCACCCACTGCACTGCAGCACCACCAGCAGTCACAGGCAGATAGTAACCACAAGGCCTTTGAAGAAGGACAAATGGTCCAAACATGTCAGGCTTAAGCCTGGTTTGGTTTGAATAAATGCTTTTATAACTTCTTTTGGTGTGGTGTCCCTCCCATAGATTAGTGTGTGCTAGAAACTTTTTGTGGTTACTAGTTTATGTAGTTTCTAAGCACCATACCCTTGTGCATACTCCTTAGCAGCCCAGTCACAGACAGGCCGTCATCAGTCCTCCTGCCTACCAGTTCGCACTCAGTTCTCTCTGAAACCCCATCATTCATACAGTAAATAATAACTCAACCACCCCCACCCACCGCACTGCAGCAGTACCACACCAGCTGTCAGATAGACCAGTGAGTCATCAGTCCTCTTGCTTCCTTGTCCCCCCAGTTCCCCACCCCATCATTTAAAATAATAAGTCAGCCACTCCCACTAACTGCACTGCAGCACCATTAGCAGTCACATCACAGACACAGACCAGTCACTCCTCCCTCATGCCCTGGCTGCCTCCCTCTCAGTCACAGTCCTTCCCTCCCAGTTTAACTTGCAGCAGCAGGTGTATGTAGGGAGTAGAACACAATTACCTGCATCTTCTCAGATGCAGCAATGCCAACAACCAGCAGCTTCAAGTTTCTCAAGCAGTCTGTTCCTCTCCTCTGAAGTTAGCTTGTTAGAGGAAGAGCTTGCTCTTGGACACGATTCTGGGCTGTTTTTCTGACTTTCTGTCATGGTCGGTCTCACCCAACAGTCGACAGTCACCCTGGCCTGAACCCTTAATTAGTAGTTACACGCACCGACCCTCAAAGGTCGAACTCTGCCTCCCTCTAGTCCTGACCCCAGTCAGTGCTAGCCTCCCTCCCTGTGTAGAGAAGCAAAATAAAAGAATGGCGGTCTGATTGGTTGCAGAACTACCACTTAGTTGAGGGTACCAAAACAAGTCTTTACAAATAAGACACTACTTATAATATTTGCCACTTTGCCTTGGCCTCACTCATCACTATTAGCTCTGCAGCAGCCCAAACTAGCTCCCCTGGGGCAAATCAACAATATTTATTTATTTTTGTTAATAGGGTAGGTGTACTAGCCATGGAATTACTATTCAAACCACGACCCAGGAGGTTACAAAATAGCAGTGAGAACAATGACAAACACAGCATTGTAGAGCCAGCCGGTGGTGCTGAGGGTTGGAGGCGCTGGGTGCCACCTTGCACTATGGCGGCAACCCGGGTTTGGGAACGAGCCTGGGTCATCTGGAGTCGGCAGGGAGGATTAGGATTCAGCATCGGAGACAGCTCTCCTAGTCCTGGGGAGGGCTGGGAATTCACACCACACTGTGGCAACCCCTGGGGATGCCCAAAGTACCGCTTGCACTAGTGTGACTGGGAGGCGGAGCAGGCGTCGGCATGGTGCGCAGACATCAATGCATGTCTGTGCTCCCAATGGGAGAGAAAGTGGAAATGACTGGACATGACTGGGTGTGACTGTGCAGCCTGATGGCGTGCCCTACCTAGCTGGGAGGACTCGCATGGAATCGCATTGGGAGGGTCCGGAGCCAGTCAGGCTGGATAGGATATGGGGAGACCCTCCAGCCGATCAGTGATGGCCATGCTGGATCCCCCATCATGTGAGTGAGCCTGGTGCTCTTCCAGCAGGCAGGGCCAGTGGCTGGATGCCCCGGATGGTAGTCGCCACAGCAGGTGGACAAGTAAGAATAACATAAAACAAAACACAGCATTATGAATGGAGACATAGCATAACAATGGTAAAAACAGTATTACAAAGCAGCAACAGGCAGTAGGGACATAGTGTACAAGGTAAGTGCCAGAACGTAAGCTCCTGTGACATTAGATAACTTAGTGAAAGCATAGTCCAAATGATAGGAAAATTACAATGTCTAAACAATAAATGTAGTCCAGTATCACAAACATGCTCTACAGGTCAGGCCCTCTGCTCCCACAGTACCAACCTTGAAGTGCAATAGTGTGAACAGGAGACGAACAGGGTAAACCTCCTGTCTGTTTTGGGCCCGAATCACCTACCAGCCTCGAGTCCTGGGGGTCAAATGTGAACCTTATACGAGCGCACCCAGTTAACAGGCTCAGATATATATTCTCTTGGGGGGAAATGCAATACAATCCTTCACCCAGTGGCACCCAGCCAGGTTCCCCAAATGTACCCTTACGACTCAATATGAGACCTAGGTATAGTCTCACCTTTAGCAAGATAGTGACACACCTTTTGAGCTCTTAACAGCTGTTAGAATCAAACACTTTTCAGCATTCACGTGCAAAAGAAACTGAGAATGCACAGGCAGAATTTCAAGGAAAATAGTGTTTACTAAAAATTAAAAATAGATAAAATACCAAACACAGAACATATATATCAATACTTACAGTCAACAAAATAATTGGGAAATTACAGAACACACAAAATGCCTGCAAAATGCTTAAAAGTTCCAGCTGAATTATATCTTTCTTAAGTACTTAGTTATCAGTCCAGAGACTGTGTGTCTTTGATTTTCAGAGAGGACTTCTGCACTAACTTGTCAGATGCAGACAATATTCAAATGTCAGTTTTCTCCATCTCTTGGTGATGTCACAGCATACATGTCACTGTTAGATCCTGCCATGAACCCACATTCCCAGTATAAACATCCAAAAGGATGTGGAAACCAGCAGTTAGCAATTTTTAAAATATGGCCATCTCTTTCATCAAAGCCTTTCCTTTGATCTCTCTGTTGGTTTCCTGTTTTGCAAGAATGATTTCAGTTTTATAATTTTTCACAAGAGTCTGCTAGAAGTTGTCTCTTCCTCAGGATCATAAAATTCCTATTTAGTTTTAGCTTCAAAGGGATATTTACGATGTCTTACCACCTGGCATTTGGCAGAAGCCCTATGTGTTAAGGCAGAACAGAAACCTTTAATTATAGTTCCAACTGGCCAGTTTTATGACAACCTGCTGACTCAGTCACACAAACACCTTGGAGGTCAAAGGTCAAGCCTCTTTACTTGTTGGCTGGTGTGCCCTAGGCAGACAATCACATTCATATTTATTTATAATACAAATATTATATATATATATAATAATAAGCAGGTGGCAGAGCATCATACTCAGAACCTTAAATCAAGAGTAAGTGAGACTACAGCAAGAAGGAACTTAAAATTCTCTTGGCACCTTGCTTGATGGCATCATACGCTCTGGTATTCCCTCCTCCTTGCTCAGATGCTGACTCTGTCAAGCCTCCACTATACCCTTTACTCTGGTGACCAGTGTCTGCTATCTGTCCTGAGATGCAAAACAGCAATGGGCTCTCAGGCATTCTCCCACTTTGCTGCTCTCTTCTGGAACTAATAACTGGTAGTCATCCACCACTCCCCCACTCATACCAGCTTTGCATGGGCTCTGCACAACAATCTTGCTGATGCTAACCCCTGCACTTGCTTCTATCCCCTGTGGTGCTGTCTGACTTCTCCTGCTACATACAGCAATTGTTTCTCACTTTTATGCACTTCGGCCTTGCTGGCCATCAATTGCAGCTAACCTGTTCCTACTAGCCTGTATTTTTCTTCTCTCCCTCTCTCTTCCTCCAACCTCCTAAACAGACTCCCGTCTTGTGTGATAAACTGATAATGTCTTTAGTATTGATTGCCTACTAAACTGTTTTTGTTTCTGTATTACTTTTTATTTGAATGTTGTTTCTATATTGATATTTCTATGACTTTCTATATGCTGTGGGGCAGCAGTCTTCCGGGAGTCCTTCTGGAGGCTGAGATGCTGCCCTGTTTGCAGACAGCTCTCTGCCCTGAGGGAGGAAGTTGCCGATCTTCAGGCCGCACTGGACAATAGTAAGGGAACCTCCCCCATCCAGGGAGCACCAGAGCCACCACCACTACCTCAGAGGTTGCGAAGAAAGCACAGCGGTTGGACCACAGTGGGCTCAGGGAAGGTAAGGGTGGTGGAACAGAGGCACACCCAGTCAGTTGTTCCACTCCACAATCCATACACCATTCTGGGGGAGCATAGTTCCCCTATGGATGCATCCGCAGAGGAGACTAAGGAGGTTGCAGACAACAGTCACAAGAGAGGCCTCAGGAAGGAGGCAGAGGACACCACAGGAAAGGAAGCAGCTCCTGGAGGGGACCAATTATAGGGGATAGAATTGGGGGAGCGGGAAAACAAGTAAGGTGCCTGCCTGGTGCCATGGCTTGAGGGACAGGAAGCGCATCCTTAGGATCACGAGAACAGTTGCACGGGAGTCTGAGCTGGACGTCATTGTCCACCTGGGGACAAATGACTTGGCTCATAATGAGATTAGAGCAGTGCAGAAGGACTTTGAAGAGTTGGGGAGGGGCCTAAGACAAGTAGCACACACAGTATCCTTCTCAGAGGTGCTGCCTGTCAGTGGCATGGGTGAGGCGAGGGTACTTTGCACCATACAGTTTAATGAATGGTTGAAAAAATGGCGTGGAGCACAGGTGTTTGACTTCACTGGGGACTGGGGTTCCACCTGGAGGGACACCAGCCTATACTGGCAGGATGGTCTGCATCTGTCCAGGAAGGGAACAAGTCTTTTGGGCAATTTGTTTAAATGCTTCATTGGCAAGCTTTTAAACTAGTCAAGGGGGGAGGCACTGATAAGCAGCAGGAAAATCCCAGCCTCCCCCTACAAAACAAGGTACTAAATGAGAAAAAGACCAAGGTAGAAAGGTCAGTGGGGATGCTCACAGAAGGTAAAGCCATCAAAAATGGAGAGCAATGAGTACCAATGCCTGTAGTCTGGGTAACAAGCTTCTGAATTAGTGGCCTTGATGGATGAGGAACATCTGGATATTGTGGCAGTCACAGAAACATGGTTCACACAAAACCATGACTGGGATGTAAACATACCAGGATACACTATCTACAGGAGGGACAGGGAGGGTAAAAGAGGAGGAGGAGTAGCTGTCTACATAAAGGAAGGAATCAAAGCAACAGAACAAAAGGGTAAACAGGGAGGAGAAGAAGCACTGTGGGTCAATCTAGAGACAGGCAATGGCACCACAATCCGCACAGAGGTTAGAGCACAGACCTCTCTCAGGGGAGGAAATGGACAAGGAAATGATAGAAAGTATACTTAGAATGGCAGAAAAAGGGAGATATTGCTGATGGGTGATCTGAATATGCCAGATGTTAACTGGAGTGCAGTTGCAGCAGCCACTTCTAAGAGTGGGTTATTCTAGATGCCCTACAGGGGCATGACTTAGACAACTAGTATTGGAACCCACTCGAGAGGGAGCAATCTTAGACCTGGTTCTCTCAAATGGAGATGGAGAGAGGATCACAGATGTAGAAGTGGTAGCCATCTGGAACTAGCGACCATCGAACAGTATGGTTCACAATAAACACAGCAATAGAGTCAAGCCATACAAAGGCAAAAGTACTGGACTTCAGGAGGGCTGACTTTGCCAAAATGGGTGAGTGCCTAAGGAATGCACTAGCAAATGGGCAAGAAGGAGGGGTGGAAGAACAATGGGGAATAATAAAAACTGCCATCACAGACGTAACAAGCCTTTGTGTGAAGCAAATAAACAAAATAAAACGATGTAAGAAACCACTATGGTTCTCAAAGGAGGTGGCAGTGAAGGTTCAAGAGAAAAAGAAAGCATTCAGGAAGTACAATGAATCTCAGAAGGAGCAGGACAGAGAATTGTATCAGTTAAAGCAAAAGGAAGCTGGGAAGGCAGTCAGAACAGCATAGGCCCGAACTGAGGAAAAGATACCCAACTCAGTTAAGAAGGGGGATGAAACCTTTTTTAGGTACATCAGGGAGCGAAGGAGACCAAGGAGGGATAGTGAGGCTTAGTGGGGGCTAGGGTGATGGTGAAAAGGCAGAGATACTAAACAAATATTTTGCTCAGTATTTACAAGTGAAGAGGGGAGGTACCTAAAACAAACAATAGAAACACTCTGGATACAGAAGTTGATACCTGCCCATTTACAGAAGAAAGGGTTCTGAAAGAACTCTTAAAACTGAAGGTGGACAAAGCAAAGGGGCCTGATGGGATTCATACCAGAATTCTAAAAGAACTAAGAGTAGAACTAGTGACACCACTGACTACCCTCTTTAACAAATCTTGGGAGGATGGGGTGGTACCTGAGGACTGGAGGAGGGCAGATGTGATTCCCCTTCACAAAAGTGGGAGCAGGGCAGAAGCAGGAAACTACAGACCTGTTAGTTTAACCTCAGTGATAGGGAAAATGATGGAATCACATCTGAAGGAAAGAATTGTCAAGTACCAAGAGGCCAGAGGAGCACAGGACCCAAGGCAGCATGGATTCACAGCGGGAAGGTCATGCCAGATGAATCTAATAGATTTCTTTGACTGAGTGACCAAAGTAGTAGATCAGGGAGGGACTATGGACATGGCCTACCTACACTTTAGCAAGGCATTTGACACAGTCCCACACAAAAGATTAATATACAAGTTAGCCAGCCAGGGAGTGGGTCCCAAGAAGATAGTCTGGGTAAAGAATTGGCTGGAGAATAGGACACAGAGGGTAATAGTAAATGGAAGAAAGGGGGGTTACTAGTGGGGTACCGCAAGGTTCAGTATTAGGACCGGTCCTCTTCAATGTCTTTATAAGCGACATTGCAGAAGGACTGGAAGGAAATGTATGTCTCTTTGCAGATGACACAAAGATCTGCAACAGAGTTGATGCACAAGGTATGGTGGAAAGGATGATAAGGACTTGGCAAGGTTAGAGGAATGGTCAAATGTATGGCAGCTTAGATTCAATGCTAAGAAGTGCAAGGTAATGCACCTAGGAAACAAAACCCAGGGAAGAGTACAGTGAGGGGGTGAGATACAACAACAAAATGGAAAGGGACCTGGGGTAGTCATATCAGATGACTTAAAGGTGGGCAAGCAATGTGAGAGGGCAGTAAGGAGGGTTGGGGGATACTAGGATGCATAGGGAGAGGCATCACCAGTAGAAAACAGGAAGTTGTTATCCCTCTGTACAGACAGCTGGTGAGACCCCATCTGGAGTACTGTGTGCAGTTCTGGAGACCCAGTCTCCACAAGGACATAGACAGGATGGAAGCTGTCCAGAGGAGGGCAACTAAAATGGTGCAGGGTCTGCACCGGAAGACATATGAAGAGAGACTAAAGGAGCTTAATATGTATAGCCTCTAGGAAAGGGGGGGACACGATAGAAACTTTCAAGTACCTCAAGGGAATCAACAAAGTCCAAGAGGGTAGCATCTTTCAAAAAAAGAGGTGTGCAAGAACAAGGGGGCACAATTTGAAGATAGAGGGGGCGCCTCAGAGGTAATATAAGGAAGTATTTTTTCACAGAGAGGGTTGTGGATGCATGGAACGGCCTTCCAGAGGAGGTTGTGGATTCAAAAACAGTGGTTGAATTCAAGCATGCATGGGACAGTCATAAGGCAATTCTAGAGGGTGGGGGTAGAAAGAAGTAGGCTGCTGGTTAACTAGGATCTGCAGCTTATCCATTAGGTAGAGAAATGGGCAGACTGGGTGAGCCAAGCGGTCCTTATCTGCCGTCAAATTCTATGTTTCTATGTTTCTATTGATGTTTCTATGACTTTCTATATTGATGTTTCGATATCTGACATTTCTATGACTGGGTAACTGGGCAACTGGAACAGGGGCCATGCAGTGGATGTCCTGTATCTGGACATTAGTAAGCCATGTGACTAGGTGCTGCATGAGAGGCTGTGAAGTAAGTTAGAAGGCACAGAGGTGGTGCAAAGTTGGTGAGATGGGTAGGAAACTGGCTTCAGGGAAGGCAACAGAGGGTGGTGGTGGGTGGGGAACTCTCACACCCAAGGGTAGTGATGAGCGGTGTTCCACAGGGCTCAGTGTTGGGACCAGTGTTGTTTGGGATATTCATTACAGATATATCATTGGACATCAAGAGCAAGATCAGTCTGTCTGCTGATGATACCAAGATGGGAGCAGTGGTGGATGACCAATGGGGATGGCAGGGGTTGCAGGATGATCTGGCAAAGCTTGAAACCTGGTCACACACCTAGCAATGGGGCTTTAATGCCAAAAGTGCAAGGTGCTTTATTTTGTGGTGAAGTACCCAAGAAGGAGTTACCAGCTCGGGGAGTGCAGCTAGCCAAGACAAAGGAGGAGATGGATCTGGGGGTGCTCGTTACAGGGTCAATAAACAACTTGGCACAATGTAGGAAGGCAGCTGCAAAGGCCAACAAAATGCTGGGTTGCATTGCAAGGGGTATATCCTCGAGGTGGGAGGAGGTGATTCTGCCACTGTATAGGTCATTCGTTAGACTGCACCTGGAGTACTACATGCAGTACTGGCGCCCATATCAGAAGAGGGACATTAAGTTACTGGAGGAGGTGCAGTGCAGGGTGACAAAGATGATCAAGGGGCTGGGGGACTTATCATATGAGAGGAGCCTGAGGGACTTGAACATGTAGTCGCTGGAGGAGAGGATGGATGGGGGGACATGATTGAAACCTTTAAATCCATGAAAGGAATAAACAAGACAGGTACAGAAGGGCTGTTCAAAGTAAGGGAGGGGAGGGACACCAGGGGCCATGATATGAGACTGGAGGGAGGAAGGTTCAGGAGGGAGATGAGGAGACACTTTTTTAAAGAGAGGGTGGTAGCTGGGTGGAATGCGTTACCTGCAGAAGTGGTATCCAGTGGAACAGTGGACTGCTTCAAAAGGGGATGGGACAGGACAAGGGGGAGGATCAATGGAGGAGAAGGGTGGAAGGGAGGGGCAGCTGCAGAATAAGGGGTGCTAGCTGCACATTCGAGCAGACTTGATAGACGTCTAGGCCTTTATCTGCTGGCAAATTTCATATGTTCATATGTTCATATGTTCATATGTTAGAGGTTAATGTATTTTCCTAATTCTGTTTATGATACACTTACTGTTATGTAAATTTATCTCCAGTCATATTTGTTTTCCTAGTTTACTGTCCTTACCTTTATTTTTAACTGTGAGTTTCCCTGCACCATGTACTGTATTTGTACTGTTTGCTGTTTTTTGGTTTGTACTCTCCCAGGTTGTGCCTGAAAATAGGCATCTTTATGTCTAGTGCACTTTCCTGGTAAACAAAACAAATAAATAGCAACCATTGTAACAGCTCATTGAAATCCTGCTGAAGGCAATATGATAATACAGGCACTGACTTGCTTCTAGTGTACAGTACTGCATCATATGCTGTGACAACTTTCCACACTGCTGTCCACAGTCTGTTATGAACTCACACATACAGTAAGAGCGACTGGACTCATTGATAGCCCCTTGTAGTTCAATACTTCCACCACCTAGCAGACTATTAGGATATCTCAATCTGGTTCTTACCACTTCCACCAGCCATTGCTCACAAGGGACCCGGTCAAGTGAGCGTTATCAGAATAGCACCATACTATACGGCACTAGTCTGGTAAATGCTCACATGGACAGTGAGTGGGGTTTTACAGCGCTTGTTGTAAGCGCTCCCCTGGTTGCTGTCCATGGTCCAATAAAAGGACATGAGCTGCAAAGAACTGGAAGCTGGCTAACCTACTCCCATGGCATTGAGGGCTGGGGCCTAGAGCAGCTCAGCCAGTAGTAGTGGAGACCAGGGTTCAAATCCTGGTCTCCCAACTTTTGCCAGCATTGGGACTTAGTTTTTTTTTTAATTTTATACCAAGGGCCGTGGAAACACTATTCCATGGCCCCACAAATTTTTACTTTCCCCGTGGTCCGCTCCCCCCAGCAGTGAGGATCCTTAAGTCCAGGGAGTACGGGGGGCAAAGCCGCCTGCAAAAATAAAATTGGTGCTTTTATTACTGCATGCACCATGCCGATGCTATTCTTGTTAGCTCTTAATAGACCCAGTGCCCCTCACAAGAGATGCAACAAAGTTTTAATTTGCTGGCAAAGTTAGTGAGACGCCAGGAAATTTCTGCTAGGTAAAACTTTGTAAATATCCCAACAAGCCACAGAAACTTTGCCAGACCATTTGTTATTTTACTAAATAAAAGTCCCACAAAGCTTAAAGTCCCTTCCTCGACCAGTGTGCTGTAAGTTCCTACCCATTCACATCCAAGATCATTTTGATTAATGCATCCCACTTTGTATCCCCCCAATACCATTCTCTCTCCCCCTTCCATGGCAAAGTTATAGCTATCTGTCTGTGATTTCCTTCACCCACCCAACCAAACCATAATGTTTAAGTCACTTCATATTTACTTGGTCCCCACCACCCTTTTCTGTGGCACATAATTTCGGCAGTTTCAAAGTGGTGAGTACACAAGTCCATGAGTCAATTTCAGCAAGGACAAAATGTCGACGTAAGTGTTACCCCCTCCCTGAAGTGCTACAACCTTGGAATTGGTTATTTAAGCAAGGGGCTCCGGGGAGGGGGTGAAGACCCCTGAAAAAAAAGAGTTGCTATTTCTGTCGACACCAAAATTGCTTCGCGATTCCAGATTCACCATTCTGGAATAGGTATAATCACATAGAACCCCCTTTTCCGAGCAACACCACAAAAGTCCACAAATCTTGACCTGTAGAAAAGAAGGAAGCTGTACTCCAGTGCTGAGCATCCCTTCTGTTCAGTGTCTGTATTGGTAATGGCATGAATGGATGGTGATGTCCTTACTTTTAGTAAAGCCTGATTGACTGAGTTTTGGGCAGTGAGATTTTACTATAAGCAGAGACATCACCATTCGTTCATACCATTAGTGATATGGACACTGAACAGAGTGGACGCTCTACATCAGGGGGATGGTTTTCTTCTTTTTACAGATCAAGATTTGCAGATTTTTTTGGGGTGATGGGGAAGAGGGTGGTGGGGGCCAGAGGGGTTAAAAGGGGAAGTGACTTAAATATCGGGGTCTGGTCAGGTGGGAGGAGGAGGGGACTGTGTTTTGGTGTATCAGTGGGGAAATAAATCAAATATATAGATATATAAATTCACCAGGAGAGGTGAAGGAGGGTGCTAGCAGGTATGTGAGAGGGGGGGAATCGACAAAAATCTGGACATTGGAAGTGAATTTATGTTACAGTGGATTAGGGGAGGTGCTTGCACCTTGTGGGATTTTTAGTGTCAAGGTACATGGACAAAGCACAATTTTCATAGATTTTGTCAGCGTAGTGCCTACTTTGTCCAGCAGAAACGATGCAAATTGCCTACTGTGCTGGTGAATTGGCAATTTGTATAGGTGTGTTGAAAGACATTGGGCACTTTACTGGCCAAATGTGATGCAGATTGCAACCACTGGCAAATCAGTGTCAAGTGAAATTTTGCCAACTTCATCCAGCTCTGTTGCTCACCATGTGCAAGGCCTTCACTTTAGACAAAAAATACACTCCTTTATTCACCCCAAGAACCTCTCACCTCCTCTGTATCTGACACAAGGGACTTTTATACATCTGGTTCCATTTGCCGACCTGCCTGCTTTAGTCCATGCCTTCGTGCCCTCACGCCTGGATTATTGCAGCTCCCTTTATCTAGGGCTTTCTGGGGTTGAAATCCATCGCCTGCAGCAAGTGCAGAATGCTGCAGCCCAGCTTTTTATGGGTTCTAGAAGATTCTGTTATATTACTCCAGTGCTGCCCGAACTGCATGGGTCTATGTGATAATGATGAGCAGCCTAAAGGCGATCGTCGTTATCGTTCAGTCAGAGTGCTGAACACATTTCTGCACTTGACAACCTTGCTACCAGCACAATGGCACCAGGACATATTTTACTACTTTCTGTGGGGTCTGTGCCCGCTTCTCAAGGAGGGTCACTCACACCCTCCTACAAAGGATTCTCAACTCCAGGGTGGTACATGTCGGGGAGTAGTAAAAATTAAAAAGTTAGGGCTGGGCGCAATAAAAATCGCACCTGCACCCGGACCCAGTGCCTCAGCCACCCCAGCCATTGCCCAAACCCCGACGCCACGCCATGCTGCAGCTCGACCGATGACAGCATTGCCACCACCTACTGCCTCTCCACCCCCCCAGCCCACACTCGCCGTGCTCGCTCCCCTCCCCGCGTGTACTTATAGCGACATCCTGTTGCCTAGTTCACATGCACCCTCATCTGGTCACCCTACCCATTGGTCGCCGTGAGTGGATTGCATGAGGAAGGTGTCACTGTAGCAGACGGCGCCCTTCCTCATGTGCCCACTTCACAGGTTACCGAACTGCACTGGCTGCCAATTCGGTGGCAGATCACCTTTAAAGTTGGCTTGCTGACTTTAAAGCCCCACGTGATCTGGGCCCAGTCTATCTGAAAGAACTTCTGCCCCTATCGCTCTGATCGATCTCTGCTCAGCCAACAAGGTTGCTAGAGGTTCCAAGGGTGAATTTGAAATCTTCTGGTGCTCTGGCTTTCAGAGATGTTGCCCCCAACCTTTGGAACTCTACCTCACGGTTGTGGGAGTGCACTTCTGTGGAGGGTTTTAAGAGGGGTCTGAAGACCTTTTTGTGGGAAACTGCATTTCCAGAATATTGATTGCTTTAACTGTTTGGTCTGGCTGTATTTTTTAATGATGTTAACTGTTTAATTGTTATTATGTACGGTGCCTTGACATTCAAAAGGCGCCCTATAAATAAAAATTATTATTATTATTATGATTATTTATACTTGGTAGTAATGCTCACTGGTAGCAGACCATGGATTGCTCAATAGAACTGGATATTTTTTCCCATAATCTGTACTTTATCCTCCTGCCTTACTCCATCAGCTCTATTCTGCAACTACCACCAGCCCTGTCACCCCACCTCCAGGACTTACCCCACCTGCATATTACTTCAGTGGGTGAGTGGGTGCCCTATATGGTGGTGGTGCAGCCCCTGCAGGGCCACAGCATCATCCTGCCAATGGGGGTTCTTCCTCCAGTTTTTCCTACAAGTTGGAGCTGCTGGTGTGCATGCCCTTCATGTCTGCCTCAAACTTTTGATTCTGGTGAATGCCACTGCACCACCTAACCTTCAATAGATGGCAGCAGTCAAGCAGTGGTACATGAAGTCCCCCTACCCCAAAGAAGGAGAACCAAAAAAAAAAAGCATGTGTTTGTCTGAGTTAACTGAACTGAATGGTTATCTGAACAGTTATCTAGGTGTAAATCTCAGGTGATTGAAAGGACTTGATAGCTGTGATGTTTAAATTACTTGTAGAAAGATCTAGTAAGTATGGGGAGTGGCTTAGCTAGAAGGAAGCTACATTTAAAGACTGCCTTAGAAAGATTCTGCTAGTAGCTTAGCAGAAGACACAAGGAGTAAGGATTGCTGTGTGACTGGACTTCTCTCCTGGAATTAAAGAAGTAGAACTCTAGTACTTGGACCTTTAATTTAGGGTAAAAAAAACTAACAAACAAAACAAAAAGCATGTGTTTGTCTGAGTTAACTGAACTGAATGGTTATCTGAACAGTTATCTAGGTGTAAATCTCAGGTGATTGAAAAGACTTGATAGCTGTGAAGTTTAAATTACTTGTAGAAATATCTAGTAAGTTGGAGGAGTGGCTTAGCTAGAAGGAAGCTACATTTAAAGACTGCCTTAGAAAGATTCTGCTAGTAGCTTGGCAGAAGACACCAAGAGAAAGGACTGCTGTGTGACTGGACTTCTCTGCTGGGACTAAAGAAATAGAACTCTAGTACTTGGACCTTTAATTTAGGGTAAAAAAAAAACTAACAAACAAAAAAAGTGTGTGTTTGAGTTAACTGAACTGAATGGTTATCGGAACAGTTATCTAGGTGTAAATCTCCGGTGATTGAAAGGACTTGATAGCTGTGAGGTTTAAATTACTTGTAGAAAGATCTAGTAAGTGGGGGGAGTGGCTTAGCTAGAAGAAAGCTACATTTAAAGACTGCCTTAGAAAGATTCTGCTAGTAACTTAGCAGAAGACACCAGGAGAAAGGACTGCTGTTTGTCTGGACTTCTACTGGACTATATTGCCCTCCTTCCTCCCTCCACCCTCCCACCGAAAGCTAGTTCTACTTTTATAGGCACAGGATTTGACTGACAACAGGAACTTCCTGTTTGGGAGCAGGAGTGAGTGATCACTGAGCCACCAAAGACACACCATCCTAGAAGGGCAAGAGTAGCTCTCCAGCCCCCACTAGCTGCTGGAGGTCTGCCTCTGAGCAAGTAAGGGGCCTACTGAGAAATATAGGATATTCTTGTCTCATAACAGGACAATCCAGGAGCTTAAAGGGCACACAGGCAGAAAGTAAGGAGAGAGAGAAAAAACAGAGGAAAGAGTAAGGATTGCAAACAGTTAAGGGGCCAGAAATAAGACATGATGGGAGTGGTGCAGTGCAGTGGCTGTGGAGCAGCAGTCTTCCGGGAGACGTTCTGGAGGATGCGGTGTTGGCACCTCTCTGGGCTGAGGGAGAAGGTTGCTCATCTCCAGGCTGAGTTGGCCAGGATTTTTGGAACCTCCTCTTCCATGCAGGGACAACCAGTGCCACTGCCGTTGCCTCAGAGGTTGCCAAGAAAGAGGAGCGGTTGGACCACAGTGGGTTCAGGAGGGGTGAGGGTGGTGGAACAGAGGTGCATCCCTCCAGCTGTGACCTCTCCACAATTCCTGTGCCATTCTGGCAAAGTGTGGTTCCTCTATGGAGGCACCCACAGTGGAGATCAAGGAGGATGCTGGGAACCTCCACAAAGGAGATCCACAGGAGGGTGGAGGGGACCCACAGGGAAGGAACCAACCCTGGTGGGGGACTCCATTGTTAGGAAGGTAGAACTGGGGAGGAAGGGAGAGGAGGTACAGTGCCTGCCTGGCGCCATGGCTTGGAAGGACAGGGAGCAATCCTCAGGATTGCTGGACAGCTGCACAGAGGAGGGAGCTGGATGTCATTGTCCACCTAGGGACAAATGACCTGGCTAAGAAAGGGATTATAGAAGTGCTGGAAGAGTTTGTGAATTGGGGAGGAGCCTTAGACAAGTTGCACACACGGTAACCTTCTTGGAGGTGCTGCCCATCTATGCATGAGGAGAGGCTAGGTGTTCTGCACCATGGGATTCAATCAGTGGTTGAAAAACTGGTGTCGAGCTCAGGATTTGGCTTCATTGGGGACTGGAGGGTCCATCTGGAGTGATGCAAGCCTATACTGGCACGATGGGCTGCATCTGTCCAGGAGAGGAACCAGTATCCTAGGTGATATGTTTAAATGCTTCATTGGCAAGCATTTAAACTAGCCAAGGGGGGAGGCACTGGAAAGGAGCAGGGAAATCCTAGCCCCCCCAAAAAAAATCACGGTAGTAAGTGCAGTAAACACCAACATAGAGGTGTCGATAGGGAGAAAGGCAAGGGTAAATGGAGAAAGTAACAAAGGCAAGAAGGACAGGGATGGGGCAAAAAGGAGTAAGGCTGTTAGAAAATGGAGGGTAATGAGTACCAATGCCCATAGTCTGGGCAACAAGCTCCCTGAGCTGGTGGCCTTGATGGAAGAGGGATGCCTGGATATCGATAGAGTCACAGAAACATGGTACACAAAGAACCATGACTGGGATGTTAACATACCAGGGTACATAACCTACAGGAGAGACAGGCAGGGAGAAGAGGGGAGGAGTAGCTTCTATGTGAAGGAAGGGATAAAAGCAACTGAACAAAAGAGTAAACAGGGAGGAGAGGAGGCACTGTGGGTCACCTTGGAGACTGGAAAGGGCACCACAATCTGCACAGGGGTTGGGTACAGACCCCCATGTCAGGGGGAGGGAATGGACAAGGATATGATAGAAGGCATTCTTAAAATGGCAGAGAAAGGGGAAATACTGTTGATGGGAGACCTGAATATGTCAGATGTTAACTGGAGCACATTTGCTGCAGCCACATCCAAGAGTAGGGCCATTCTTGATGCTCTACGGGTGGCAGGCCTCAGACAGCTAGTTTCGGAACCCACTCATGAGGGAGCAATCTTAGACCTCGTACTCTCAAACGGGGGCAGTGAGAGGATCTCAGATCTAGAAGTGGGTTGCCATCTGGGAACAAATGACCATCAAACAGTGTGGTTCACGTTAAACTCAGCTACAGAGTCAAGCCATACAAAAGTGAGGGTATTGGACTTCAGGAGGGCTGACTTTGGCAAGATGGGAGAGTGCCTCAGAAAAGCACTAGCAAACAGGCTGGAAGGAGGTGTTGAGCAATGATGGGGAATCATCAAACTGCCATCACAGAAGCAACAAGCCTTTGTGTGAAGCAAATAAACAAATCAAAATGAAAGAAAAAGCCACTATTGTTCTCAAAAGCGGTGTCTGTGAAAGTCAGGAAGAAAAAGATAGCATTCCGGAAGTATAAGGAAACACAGAAGGAGCAGGACCGAGAGCTGTACCAGTTAAGGCAGAAGGAAGCAGGGAGGGAAGTCAGAATAGCAAAGGCCCAAACTGAGGAAAAGATAGCCAACTCGGTTAAGAAAGGGATAAAACCTTTTATAGGTACAGTACATCAGCGAGCGTAGAAAGACAAAGGGAGGGATAGTGAGGCTGAATAGAATGAATGGTGGGTGGGCAGAGGGGGACAGTGAAAAAGCAGGGATACTGAATGAATATTTCTGCTCAGTATTCACAAAGAGGAGGGGAAGTGCCTAATCCAATTAACAGAAGCACTCATGATAGGGGGTCGATCCCAGTCCTTTCACAGAAGAAAGGGTTCTGCAAGAACCCTAAAACTGAAGGTGGACAAAGCAATGGGGCCTGATGGAATTCACCCCAGAATTCTAAAATAATTATGGGGAACTAGTGAAACCACTGGCTACTCTTTTTAATAAATCATGGAGGATGGTGTGGTACCCGAGGACTGGAGGAAGGCAGATGTGATTCCCTCTACAAAAGTGGGACCAAGACAGAGGCAGGAAACTACAGACCTGTCAGTTTGACCTCTGTGGTAGGAAAGTGATGGAGTCACTCTGAAGGAAAGAATAGTTGAGTACCTAGAGGCCAGTGGGCACAGGACCCAAGGCAGCATGGGTTCATAGCAGGAAGGTCATGTCAGATGAATCTAATTGATTTCTTTGACTGGGTAAGCAAAGTAGTAGACCCCAGGGGGGGTCTGTGGACATGGCCTACCTAGACTTTAGCAAGGCGTTTGACACAGTCCCACACAAAAGATTAATAGTTAAATTAACCAGCCTGGGAGTGGGTCCCAGGGTGGTAGCCTGCAAAACATTGGCTGGACAACAGGACAGAGAAGGTAATTGTAATGGAGTCCACTTGAAGAAAGAGGGGTTACTAGTGGATACCGAGGGTTCAGTATTGGGTCCAGTCCTTTTTAATGTCTTTATAAGTGACATTGCAGAGGGACTGGAAGGAAAAGTATGCCTCTTTGCAGATGACACAAAGATCTGCATCAGGGTTGATACACAAGGAGGCGTGGAAAGGATGAGAAGAGACTTGGCAAGGTTGGAGGAATGGTCAGAAGTATGGCAGCTAGGATTCAATGCAAAGAAGTGCAAAATAATGCACCTGGGAAACAAGAACCCAGGGGAAGAATACACAATTGGGGGGGAGGTAGTAACAACTACAAAAAAGGAAAGGACCTGGGTTAATCATATCAGATGACTTTAAGGTTAGCAAGCAACGTGAGAAGGCAGTAGGGAGGCTGGGGGTATACTGGGATGCATAGGGAGAGGCATCAGCCACAGAAAACAGGAAGTTGTTATCCCCTGTACAGACAGTTGGTGAGA
The DNA here is from genome assembly GCA_016271365.2 of Neoceratodus forsteri. Classification (NCBI taxonomy): domain Eukaryota; kingdom Metazoa; phylum Chordata; order Ceratodontiformes; family Ceratodontidae; genus Neoceratodus; species Neoceratodus forsteri. The sequence continues at coordinate 803,279,390 of CM028136.1, read as the reverse complement.
CCCCATCTGAGTACTGTGTCCAGTTCTGGAGTCCCCATCTCGCAAGGACATAGACAGGATAGAGGCAGTCCAGAGGAGGGCAACTAAAATGATGCAGGGTCTGCAAGAGAAGCTATATGAGGAGAGACTAAAGGAGCTTTAATATGTATACCCTGAGGAAAGAAGGAGAGGGGAACATGATAGAAACTTTAAGTACCTCAGTGGAATCAACAAAATTCAAGAGGGTAGCATCTTTCAGAAAAGAGACGGCAAGAACAAGGGGACACAATTTAAAGATGGGGGCCATTCAGGGGCAATGTGAGGAAGTATTATTTCACAGAGAGGGTAGTGGATGCATGGAACAGCCTTCTGAGGAGGCTGTGGGGTCTAAAACTGTGGGAGAATTCAAGAATGCATGGGACAGACATAAGGCAATTCCTGTGGGAGTGTAGGAAGAAATAGGCTGTTGGTTAACTAGGATCTGTGGCCCATCCTGTAGGTAGGGAAATGGGCAAACTAGGTGGGCCAAGTGGTCCTTATCTGCTGTCAAAGTCTATGTTTCTATGTTTCATCATTGTATGCTAGATCCTTCTTCTCCCAACTGGCCCCGAGTGACCCTGGCATCTTCCCAAGCCTTGTCGCCAGTGCGCCAGATATGGTATGCCCACTGACGGGCAATAGAAATCAATGTTATTTGTACCATAGAACACTGTGCACTCACGGGTAATATTTAATATATTAATATTTATAATTTATACTGCAACATTATAGAACATACAGTAAAATACAAAAGGGATGAAACACATTAGAAAATGCTAACAGTTTAAAGAAGAAACAAAACTTCCCTAGACTCTGGACAACAATCTGAGAGCTCTTACCCCAGCTCATGGATTTGTTCCTCTTAGGACCAAGTTGTCACTAAGGCCTGAGATACAGCAGACACACAGAATTTTCTTTTATCTTGCAGTGGACCATTGATATATTCTGCCTCCAACTGCATCTGACCTTTTGAGATCAGTATTCCAAGGCTAAACCTCTCCGGAATCTGCCTGCCTATTGCATCATTCTGTCAGTCACAAAGTCACAAGGGTCAGTCTCCCTTTCTCCCGTATTTGAGCAGCAGACCCACACCCGGTTTTAGTCTGGTACACATAACATAACCCCAAATGAACATTGATTATTTGCTGTGTCCCACAATAAATCCAGCTGCCTTTGTTCTCTGGATAAAGCTCCAAAATTGCAGGGAACCCTCAGAAGCATGGATCTTCTTCAGAAAGTCCTTTTCACATGATAAATAAGAACTTTCAGACACAGGTAATTTTGTGCCCGTTACCAGATAAAAATCTGCTCACCACAGGGGCCCTATGTAGAGAACCTGAATGCCTGTGCCCTTTCTTAAACTCACACAACTTTTATGACTTTAACCCTTTCTGACCATCTTGAGAGGAATGTGCATGAACTATTTCCCAACTAAGTCACAGGTATCCCCCTATTCGTGTTACCTGTCTGTGTCTATCTCCCCCATTTGTGTTACCTGTCTATGTCTATACCAACATGTTAGCATGTGTAAAACCTTGAGGAAGTTAATTTATAAAAAGGCTAAAGAAAAGAGGTATTAATATGAAACCATGGGGGAATGTCTATATGGATAATTTTAAAAGAAGAGTCAATATTGTTTAATCTCATTTTTGTTCCTTATTGTTTAAGTAATCAGTAAACTAGCCCATTACTTTTCAAAACAAGCCAAAACAGCATGCAGTTTTGTCAAAAAAAGGCTAAAATTAACAAGAGCAAAGACTTTTCTCAGATCCACAAATATGGTGTCAGCAAAATCACCTGTATCTAATGCCCTGTGCAAATAACCTGTTAGGCCTACCAGTGGGCAAGCCAGAGAGACAGAAAACCTGATGCACCTTGAAAGATACGACCAGATAGCACTCACTGAAACCTGGAAGGGGATGACTGGGACACCAGGATAGAGAGATACAGACTATTTAGATGGGAGAGGCTTGACCAGATAGGTGTAGGGGTGGCTCTCTTTGTAAGAAAGGGAGTCGTTGCGGAGAAGGAAGACATCAGAAGGGCTAACAGTGCCACATAGTCCAAATGGGGTCAAGCTAGGGGAAAGAGGCAAGTGAGCCACCTACAGCCTCCCAAAGGGGTGTACAAGAGCATGAAGCCCAGCTGGTTCAGGACAGTATGAGAGGAGACAGATTGGATAGAGTGGTAATCCTGGGGACTTAAATCTCCTGGGAAAAACATGGCATCTTTAGAGGGCTGAGTCAGAGTTATTGTCCCCTTACAAGAACTGCTTAGTAGAACAGCATGTAGGCTTGAGGTCACCCTTGAACTTGTTCTCAGCAGTAGGGATGGGGTCATCTTGAGTGTGAACATCAAAGCACGAATTGCAAAGCATGATGCAGAGCACACGTGGGATTTGTTAATAAAGGGTCAAGAAGCAGCCATGCAGTAGATTCCTACTGTCTTGTGAGCAGAATGAGAATTGGATCAATAAGTGGCTCCCCTGTCTCAAGAGTGACCTAAACCAAACCTAGAACAACAAGACTGGCCACAGCAGAAAGGGCTGCATGTTTTGGGGGTGGGGGTAGAGAGGGAGGGTTGTGTGGGGAGAATATATATAATTTGAAAACAAAATCAGCAGCATCCTAATCATGGCACTGTGGGATTGGTGACAATATAGAATCAATATCTTGTACTTCATTGGTAGACTGATTCGAATCCTGCTGGACAGGATCGGGAGCACTGAGTACCATGTCTGCCTGGCACATTCCGGGATTATCAGGAGCATTGTGGCTGACTCTCTCCTGATCGTTATGAGCACTATTTGAATGGGAGGGAATGGTGGGATGCCATGCAAGAACCTCCCTGTCCAGTCCAGGACTAGGGCATCCTCAGGGACTGTACCGTGTCTGCAACACCACCTGGATACCCACTGGGATAGCAATTGGAATTAGCAGAAAGGACTTCAGTCAACATCTCTTCCAAAGGATGATGCACCCCAATATTTCAGCATCTCCCTAATACTGCATCTGGGTGCGAGCTTTTAAGGTATGAGCCAAAGTCCCAGTAGGGGACTAGAACACATGACCTTTTGATCCAGAGCTGCATCACAAACAACTATGTCATACTTACATGCTGAAAGGAAAGGAAAGGAGTTGTGTTTTATATAGACAATTTCATACACATTGTATCTCAAAGCACTTTACAAGCTACAAACAGATGCAGTAGCCATTAGGAATAAAGCGGGGTTGAAGAGGCCCTGACCCCATGGGACAACTTTAGAAAAATGTAATATTTAAACATAATCCATTTTATATTTCTTGTCTCTTTCTGTAATTCTCACCTTTTTTTCTTCACTACTAACAACATTTGCATGGTAACAGGATTTGTGCCCTATCTGCTGTGGCTCCTTGCCTACACCTGACATCACAGTTCTGTTTATGACATCACAGTCTGTTGCTGTAGCGATAATTCTGATGTCATAAACTGGGATTATGATGTCAGGTGCACACAAGAAAAAACTACTCACCTTAGTAATGTTGTTTCTTCTAATGGAGTCTTGCTATATTATGACAATTGCAGTATGACCGCAGGTTAGAACTGCTCCGGAGGTGAAATAGTTAACTTTCCATGCAGGCATGGAACTTAGAGCGCGAACTCGGTTGAAAACTCTGTCTGTTGTGCTTCAAACGCAAACTGTCAGATCTTTACGAGCTAAAACTCACTAAGGTTCTGTGTGGAAGCTGTAAACCTACACTAGCCAACTGGCTACCAACATAAACACTCATTTTTTAGCCTAAAACAAAGACTCAAGTCAGGAGACCCAAAAATGCAAAAAAACACAACACCAATTCACCCAAAAGGTAGGTGAAAACAACAAGGTGGGCATCAAAAAAGTGCCAACCCTGTACTGCCCACCCACATCCCCAAAACAGAGGTTCTGAGAGAGGCAGGGGAGGGAGGTCATAATATAGCAAGACTCCATTAGAAGAAACAACATTACTAAGGTGAGTAATTTTTTCTTCAAACAACATGAAGTCTTGCTGTATTATGACAATGGCAGACTACACAGCAGTACCCCCATGGAGGAAGGACAGAACCTACCTAGGAAATAGGCTCTGAAGCACGGCTGTGCCAAACCGAGCATCACTCCTAGCCTGGATGTCCAGGGAGTAATGCTTGGTAAAAGTGTGAACTGTTTTCCAGGTAGCTGCTTGACATATTTCTAGAATAGGAATGTCTCTGGCAGCAGCCAGAGAAGCAGCTGTGCCTCTGGTAGAGTGAGCCCTCAGGCCTGAGGGGGGAACTTACCCAACTTCTCATAGCAGAATTGATACAAGAGACAATCCACCTGGCAATGGATCTTTTAGTGGCTGGCTTCCCTTTACCAACTTCGCCATAGGTGAGGAACAGTTGAAGGAGTCAAACCTATGACCCTTATGGCTCTATGTAGTAACTAAGGGCTCTCTTCACATCTAGGCTGTGCAGCATCCTCTCCCCAGAGAAGGAGTGGTCAGTGAAGTACACTGGAAGTGAAATAGATTGATTAAGGTGGAAATCTGAAACCACCTTAGGCAGGAACTTTCTGTTAGTCCGAAGGACCACCTTATCTCTGTGAAAAGAGATAAACTCCTGCTCCACTGACAACGCTTGTAATTCACTTATGCATCTGGCAGAGGTGATGGCTACCAAAAACACAGTTTTCCAAGTCAAGTACTTGAGCTCAGCTGAAGACAAGGGCTCAAAGGGGTCGTACAAGCTGAGCAATGCAAACATTAAGATCCCAGGCAGGGCAGGATCCCTGAATGGAGGTTGTGTGAAACAACCCCTTAAAAACTTGGAAAATACAGGATGAGCTGAAAGGAAGAGGATTTACCTGCTGAAATAAAAGCAGACACAGTTGCCAAGTGCACTCTCAAGGTAGCTGGTCTCAGCCCCAAAGAATTCAGGTGGACCATATAATCCAAGACTGTGGGTAGATCAGCAGAGGCTGGGAAATATGCTTTTCGAGCACCATATGGAAAACCTTTTCCATTGGAATTGTAAGGTAGCCCTGGTGGAAGGCTTTTATGGCCTTCAATATATCCATTACACCTTGGAAAGGTAACTGAAAACTCTAACTCTTCAAGAACCAGTTTTGAGATTAAGAGATTTGAGATGCGGTACCAGACCCTTCCCTGGGCACAGGTTAACAGGATTGTGATTCCTGGAAGCGACAGGGAGGATGGACTGCTAAGGACAGCAGGAGTGGACACTAGGGCTGTCTGGCCCAATCCAGAGCTATCAGAATGACTTTGCATGATTGGGATCTGATTTTGACTAGCACTTTGAACAGGAGAGGAAAGGGAGGAAGGCATAGAAACTTCCCTCCCAACTGAGGGCTAAGGCATCCAGTGGGAGTGAGCCCAACACTGGGGGTCTGCAGCAAAAAGAGGAAGTTGGTGATTGTCTGGGGCTGCAAAAGATCTATCTGCTGGTGCCCCATCTGGCAAATACTACTCCCAAGACCAGGGATCCAGTGACCATTCTGTGGTGGCCCTGGGAAATCCTGCTGAGAGCATCGCCAGGACATTGTCCTTGCCTGGGAGGTGAACTGCCGTAGGGAGGTGTTCAGGGAGTAAGCCAGAGACCACAACTTCATCGTTTCAGTGCACACGGCCGTAGACCTGTCCCTTGCTTGTTGATGTACCACATTGTAGTGGTGTTGTCTGTTCTGACCTGAATACTCTTGTTCTGAACAGATTTGGAAAAAGCTTGAAGTGCTAGAAAAACTGCTCTGAGCTCCAACAGGTTGATGTGGAGCAGAGATCCCTGGGGAGACCACAGACCCTGGGTGGTGAGGTCGCCCATGTGAGCTCCCCAGCCCAAGAGGGACGCATCTGTAGTAAGGATTAGAGAATGAGAATGAGTGACAAAAGGAACCCCTTGTCTCAGGTTGCTCTGATCCTGCCACCACTGTAGGGCTTGGATCAGGGTTCGAGTTACTGGGATCAGCTTGGTAAGAGGATCCTTTCTTTGAGACCAAAAAGCACTCACATGGAACTGGATGTCCCTCATCTGAAATCTTGCTCCTTGCACAACTGCTGTGGAAGCAGACATGTGTCCTAGGAGCTGCAGAAAATGCCTTGCTGACCGGGAGACCTGCAGGGTAAATGAGGAGGCCAGGGAGACTAGGGTCTTTGCCCTGTCCAGGGGGAGGAAGGCCCTGGCTTCCTGTGTGTTCAGCTCTGTGCCTATGAAGGTAAGAAGCTGGACTGGCTCTAGAACTGACTTTGAGAGATTCAGAAGGAAACCTAGAGAGGTAAGCAGTTGCTGCATTATCTGAAGGTGTAAACTGACCTGGTCTGGGGACTGGCCTACTAAGAGCCAATCATCCAGGTAAGGAAAGATGGCAATCTTTTGCCTTCTTAGGTAGGCAACTGCTACAGCCAGGCATTTGGTGAATACCCTTGGGGCAGAAGTGAGGCCGAAGGGCATTGCTCTGAACTGGTAGTGGCCTGAGGGCAGCTCGAACCTGAGGTACTTTCGATGGGAGCTCTGATGGGAATATGGAAGTAGGCATCCTTGAGGTCCAGGGAAGCTAGCCAGTCCACTGGCCTTGAGAGAGGTAGGATAATTCCCAGAGTCACCATTTGAACTTTGGCTTTAAAAGGTGCTTGTTTAAATATCTGAGATCCAGGATGGGCCGCCATTCTCCTGTTCTTTTGGGGTAAGGAAGTACCTGGAATACAAACCTTGCCTGGTGTAGGGAGGAACCCTTTCCACAGCTCTGAGAGCCAGGAGGGTAGAGACCTCTGCCTCTAGGGCGAGTGCCTCTGATGGAGTTGCAGGTGGAAAGATCTGGTTCTCAGCTTTGGAATTTTTAAGCTGAGAATCAGTCCCTGGCTTACTACTTCAGGACCCACTTGTCTGATGTTAAAGACTTTCAGTCCTGGACAAAGTAAGCCAGCCTGCCCCCTACAGGTAGAGGAGAATCGGCCCTAGCAATCCCATCAGGGTGCCTGCTTGGCAGGGGCTTTGGGCTGAGGGGTGGAAGCAGACCTGCTTGTACCCCGTCTGCCTCTCCCTCTAAAGAACCCCCTCTGAGCATAGGCGGAGGAGGAAGCTTGGGCTTGGTAAAAAGGCCTATGAAAAGGCCTGCCCCTGCCTCTAGGAAGCTGCTTTTGAGGAATGGCCTGCCTTTCCTTGGGCTGTGCACTCCTATAGGTGGTTCTATATTCATCCATTTTCTTCATGTAATTCTCTGTTTGCTCCCCAAATAGAGAATTTCCCACAACAGGAAAATCCATGGTCTTAGACTGGGTATCCTGAGACAGGGTAGTACATCTGAGCCAAGCCATCCTGCAAAGTGCCACAGATGTAGCCATGACTCTTGATGAAACATCATTAGAGTCCACTGCAGCATGAAATTGCACCTTGGATGCCTCAATACCATCCATAGCCACCTGTACCAGCTCCCTGGCAAGCTGGTCAGGGACTTGTTTCGCTAGGGCCAGCACAGTATCCCATCTGGATTTCTGGTACCTAGCAGCATAAGTATATAATTTGCTTGTCTGAGTCCCAAAGATGCTGCCATGTACTGTTTCTTTGCCATAGCATCAATCTTCCTGGAGTCCTTCTCAGGGGGTGTGAAGCTAGGGAATATTAGTCTAGTCACAGGCTGCAGCCTGCACTACCCCCACATGGCTGCATTGTTGAGTGAGGAAATCAGTGTCAGAGCCTGATAAGGTATACCTCTTGTCCATCCTTTTATCCACAGGAGGTATAGTGTGAGGAGTTTTAAAACTTTTACTGTCTGTTTCTCGAAAAGATTTATGCAAAGGAATAGACAGTCTCCTAGACTCTGAATATCCATCATTTCTACATAGTCTGGCTCCTCCTGGTCATCAACAGCTTCCTCAACAGGGAGCTGGAGAGTTTCAACAACTTTTATAAAACATGAAATGAGAAGGGACTCAGAAAGCCTTTGAGGAGAAACCTTAGGGTCTATCTGAAGAGATGTCCGGATCAATGGGCACATCCAGATCTTCAAAACCATATTCACTCTTCTCATATTCCTCTTCCCCCTTCCCTGGTTCATAAAAATCCTCAAAATCATAATCTTGAACCGGTGGAACCGGCCGAACTGAACGCTTACCTGAAGGTGTCGGTTCGGTCGGAACCGGAGAGAGAGACTGGACAATTTCAATTGCTTTAGCTATTTCCTCAGCAGTTGGGGAGAGAACTTTTGGCTCTACACTAGCTGACTTTCTAGACCTTTTTGCTGGAACCGGCTCCTCAGAACAAGCTCTTCGTTTGCCCGAGGAAGTAGCGCCTGGTCAGAGGGCACTCCCTCCGGTTCGGTTGGCACCGAACTGGGCTGGCCATCTGGGTCAGCGGACTTTTTGGCCTCCCTTTCCCTGAGCCTACCAACTCTCTTATCTATGGTGGCAGCAGGGAAATTGTGACAAATCTGGCAGTCTGAACTGAGATGGTCAAACCCCAGACAATAGACGCATGTGGTGTGTGGGTCAGCCTTAGAAAGCTTCCCCACAAACACTACAGTGTTGAAACCCAGTGGGTCCGTTTTTCTTTGGTTTCAGACATAATGCCAGCTCAACCAACTTGCCCATTTATGGCAATCCACCAAGCTAAGACCCCTTTATCGGTTCCCAACCTTGTCACGGGTCGTGGAAAAAACTGTGATGAAATCCGTGTTTTTTAGAACCGATAAGAACCGGGAACCGCACTCTAAAAAAGAACTAGTAGATTTTAAATACAACCTGATTGGTTCAAACCGAACCGATAAAGAATTACAAGTTCCACACAGAAAAAATAAATGTAAAACCTCTCTATTACTTAAATTACCACAGACAGAGCTTGAACCGACTGGTTGCGGTTTAATTTCGGCTAAAAACTGAAAAATAATACTTTTAAACTGACAAAATGAACCGAGCAGAAGGAGAAATCTCTGGAGCGACTGTTCAGTGAGGCAGAGTAAAGAATCTGACAGTTTGCGTTTGAAGCACAACAGACAGAGTTTTCAACCGAGCTCGTGCTCTAAGTTCCATGCCTGCATGGAAAGTTAACTATTTCACCCCCGGAGCAGTTCTAACCTGCGGTCATACTGCAATTGTCATAATATAGCAAGACTTCATGTTGTTTAAAATTGCCAAGAGTAGATGAAGTTTAGAGGACAGTGATCCTGTTTTCATGAAACTGTCTTCAGTAATAATGTAACGGGGGTAGGCGGGTAATGGCAGAAAATATAAATCTTACATTTTCAAAGTTATTCCAATTGTGTCAGGGGCTCTTTAAGTAAGACCTGAGGAAGAATAAACACTGAGAGGTTCAGTGAGATGGAGGGAGGTTAAAAAAAGCTAATGGGGTGAAAAAGTGAGAATTAAAGTGTGTGTGTGTGTGTGTGTGAGACAAAACTGGAGATCAAGGAGGTTCTGCGGTATTACAGTAGGTAGGGAAAATAGGTAGACTAGGTGGGTCAAGCAGTCCTTATCTGCCATCAGTTTCAATGTTTGTGTAGAGATTTGAATGACTTGCTCAGTGTCAACAGTAAGTGGTGGTGGTGAGATTCAAGGTCAAATCTGGGACTCTAGGCTAACAGCTGCACAAATTTACTTTCTTGAACTAAGCACCATAATGTGCTCATGTATAGTTAGGCTACACAAGGATTACAAACTTCACTTTTTGTTACAAAAATTTTCATTAAAGAATTTATCAAAGGGCTGTCTGCTGGCTGGCATGCTTCAGTGCTGACTAGCCAGGTTTGGGGGAGGACGTGGGAGCTGGTTTGGGTTTGGACATGGGAGCTGGTTTCATGGTCGATGTGGGAGCCAGATTCAGGGGTGGACGAGGAAGCCAGTTTGGTGGTGGATGTGGGAGCTGGCTCAGGAATGGACATGGGAGCTGGTTCAGGGATTGATGTGGGAGATAGTTTGGAGGGTGAATGTGGTAACCAGTATGGGGGTGGATATGGGAGCCAGTTTGGGGATGGATGTAGGAGCCAGCTCGTGGGTGGATGTGGGAGCTGGTTTGTGGGTGCATGTGGCAGGCAGTTCGGGGATGGATGTGGGAGCTGGTTTGGGGTGGGCTGGGGTGCTCATTAAAGCACTGCAGGGCTACTCCCCCTGCAGCCCTAATAAAAAGTGGAAAGACCACATTGCTGATCACCCCCACACTGCAGCCACCAAACCAGAAGTAGGGTTCTGAAAACCACTGCTCCAAATGGATTGATTTAAAAGTAAATGGGAGGCAGTAATAACTCAAAGGAAGTTAAATCTGGGACAATACATTACCCTGACCAACCTATTATATATATATATATATATATATATATATATATATACACACACACACACACATATATTTACATATAGATATACTTATATATATATATATATATATATATATATTTATATATACACACACACATACATATATTTACATATAGATATACCTGTGGGTTCTGTGTTCATGATGTGAATGGGTCTATCGGCACATTTTGCAAAGCTAGTGATCACTTCTACTTTTGAAAAAAATTTATGTTTTTATTTGTATTTTATTTATTAGCTTTTGATGACTGAGTAAGTGCACTAGGCAAGAAGCATGCCTGTTTTCAGGCATGACCCAGAAGAGTTCATGCATAACACATCCAACCTGTGCCTGACTTAAGTTATTAGTGATGTTCCTGCAATAAAAAATTGGATAACATCGGTGGCTATGTTCCAAAAGGCAAATCAGCACAGTGAGAGAGTGATAGTAATTACCATTAGGAAATACCTGCAAAAACAGAGTAGGCAATTGAGCCAGGAAGAGAAGAAACCGGACCTTTATGATAATAAGAAAACTCTGAACTGGTACAGTGACTATTTATTTTTTTATTGCTGGACATGACTAATAACTTAAGTCAGGCACAGGTTGGATGTGTCATGGAGAAAGTTAATATTGTATAAACAGTATATAAAATACGTAATCCCATATGATGGAGATATGTACCTTAAGATTACACACCCTTTGAAAATATTTATGTTAGTAGCAAGCGGCAAACTGAAGACTTGAAACAATGCTTTTTCTCATTTTCAAGCACAGTGACAGAGTATAATGTACAATTACCAGGGATGAAGGAGAAGATGGATCTGTACCAAATTGAACTAGGTCCACATAATACAAATACTTTGGAGCATTTCAGACCATGGACTCCAAAAAGGGAGAATTGTCACAAAAGTATGCCAAAAGAGACAACGGCACCAATAAATCGTTTCAGCATAATATTGTGGAGATCCTCCACACGGACTGTGGTCGGCATACTGTATTAACTTAAAGCCACATAGCAAATGCAAGGACCTTGTCTGTTAGTTGCAAACACATAAATAAATAGCCATCTCTCTTCCCTTGAGGTGTTCTGATTCCTGAACCAATAAAATGGAATTGAGATTATATAATCAGTCCTTTTGAGAGACCACATTGTAATGGGTGTCCTACTATATAATACGCTCTATGTTTTATGCATATTGTTTGACATAATCTGGGCTCTTCCCCATATAATTGTAATGTGAAGCAGTTTCTGTAACAAAATGAAAGTGTTAGTGGTTTCCAAATCTGTGGTCTAGCTTAACTAACATATTCTTATTTCATGCTGCAGTCAATTAGGCAGATGAACATTTCTATTTTGAAATGAGTAACACAAGTGCTATCCAGGTCATTTTAATCCCATTCAGTGTGAGTGGGAAGTTAGATTTGAAACTGAACATTGCTTTAAGAACAATACACTATACAGACATGGCTCATGTTCTTATCCCTAGGGATGTCACACTATAAAATGCTTGTCAATTTATCCTGCTGCTCAGTTAAAACACGCCGTTTGCAAAAGAACACAACTTATATGTGAATGTACTTCATATGCTCCTTGGCATCGCTTTTTCAGTTTAATGTGTTTTATGATATGTATTTTTATTGTATCTGTAACTTCTATTTGAGAAGCAGGACTGATGTAAATCCCTGGGCTTATGAATAGCGGTCCTTTCCAGTTCAAATATAATCTAAAATTCAAATTCAGTTAAACATTCATAGTAAATCTAATCAGTGGCAAACACTGGGTGAAAGTGGCAGTGATGCAAAGTGATAAAACACCCTTTTATTGCCATTTCACGTCAAAAATGCATATACCTCAACATATTTCTAAAAAAAATCCAAGAAGCAAGCAATGGCAGGGGAATGCATTAATGGGGATGTCATCGCAGGTCTCAGGTGTGTTGTTAGGCAGGAACTGCAGCCAAGTCCAACAGATAATTAAAAAAAAAAAAAAAGTCCAATGGTCTGAAAAGATGGAAGGACAGGAAGCCTCAGGTTACTTGAGAAGCTGCAGAAGTGTTCAGTTTAATGTTCACCAATCTGAGATCATAAAGGGGCTGGGATCCTCGGTTCCTTAAGAAGCTGCAGATGTGTTCAGTTTAATGCTCACCAGTCTCAAAACATAAACAAATTCCAGAATTTCCCACAGTATTCTAGGTAAGGCCTCACCAGATATCTATACGGTGACAATATCACCTAACTCCTTCTACTGGAAAACCCTCTTCCTATGCACTATTGCATCCTGCTAGCTTTCCCCATTTCTTTGTTGCATTGATCAGTAGATCTGAAGCTGTCACTGATGGTAACTCCAGGTTTCTTTCCTCTAAGGTCTGAACCATCCTGAACCTCCCCATCCAATATTCCTTTTAGGGGTTTTGTTGTCAATGTGCATAACTTTGCACTTTTAGTGATGAATTTGAGTTGTCTTATCCCAGATCACCTCTTTAACCTTATGGGCATTATGTTTAATGAGACTTACATCTCATAGAATGTATCCTATTTGTCAGGCTGTTAGTAAACAAATAAAAGTCACATCGCATTTTCAGTAGGGTTCTACTTTAACTCTGTTTTATAACTGGGAGGACTAACGTGCAGTGAGTCTCTGTGACTTGCTCAGGTTCATACAGGAAGTAAATGTCTCCAGTGGAATTTAAATGTGTGACCATCTGCTTCAGAGACCTGTGCTCTAACCACTGGACTACACTGCCTCCCTGGACTCTGATGAAAAATGTAGACAGCAAATATCTGACACAGACTAGTGAGGCTGCTTTACGTGAGAGAGACAAATAAAAATGTTGTGAGACCAGTTAGGTTTGGACAGAGCATTGTATATTACTGTCATTCAAACTTGTACAGCTAGCAGTTCAAAACATAATTCAGCAACAATAGCTGCCAAGATGCTTACGGGAGTAGAGATGCAGTGGATTTAAATTCCGCTGGCGAAGTGAACACGAAGTGGGCACTTCATGTTGCCACTCCGCTACACGGAGTAGGCAATGCAAAGTGCTCACTCCGCCTTGTCATTACCACTTCGCCTTAAGGTGGAATGGCAACGCGAAGTAAGGCAAAGTCATTTTTTTAATGGACTTCGCGTTCCTCAGTATGATTCTAAGTGATCCACTTGGTGTTTCAGATTTGACAGCCCCCCAACACATCACATGGCTTACAGTACTGTAAGTCACATGCTCTTTAGCTAGGCAGAAAGGAAGGAAGTTGTACAAGCAGACACTTTTACTTTCTCCTGTGCAGACGGAGAGAGAGGAGTGTGTTTTGTGACTGCTGATACTTGGAGATCAGAGCGAGGAGGAGATTTAAACTTTGATTTAGACCCAACAGCTTTTTAAAAGCTTCATTTTTGTCTTTCTGTACTCTTTTTACCTAATTTGTTCTTTCTGTAAATTTTATTTTCTTACCTTTATAAGTAGTTAGTTGTTTGCCTCCCCAACAGAAGCAGGACCAGCACCGCCTCCTGTCCTGACTCTGAGGCAGTTGAACCACCACCACCACCACCACCACAAGTCCAGCACCAGGTCCTCTTGAACAGGATGTGCCTGTTCTCCAGGGCCCAGGTGTGGATCCCATCCCTGTTCAGCTCCGTGACCAGTTGGCTGCCAGGTCATCTGGCCCTCCCCTGCCTGGGCCTGATTTTCCCTACACCTCCATTGTTTGGTAGTTCTTTGACTGTGTTGGGGGGCACAGCAGTGTGGTCAGGTGCTGCCTATGTGAGGTGGAGGTGCACCGTGGCCCCCGTGGGACTCACCTGGGGACTGGGGCCCAGTACACTCATATGCTCAATCACCACCAGTTGGAGTGACAGGCTGCCACAGAACAGACCATGCCTGCACCTGCTGGCCATTCTGTGGCAGAGGGTGCAGCTGTGCATGGCAGCATCCCTAAGATAAGGAGGGCCACAGCAGTATCTGCTGCTCCACCAGGATCACATAGAGGGACATCAGTTGCAAATTATGTCAATGCTGGAACTGCTGCTGGATCACCATGGGATCCCACATTAGTTTTTTTTTTCCTCACACCATGTGCCCCCCACACCTTCCTTGCTATGTTATAAAATGTATTCCTCCACCATCCCCAACCCTTGTATGTAATTATGCCCTTTTTTGTTGTCTTCCGTATGTGTGACACTTTGTATTCTGAGCAGTGCAAGTATACTGTGCTAAACTGCATGTGTGCAGTCAGTCTTCTTTCCAGTCTGTGTATGTACTGCAGACACTGTCCAAATCCCTGACTTAAAAACTCTTATTAATGAGTACAATGGTGGAATAGTGAAGCCTTGAGACATACTACAAAACAGGCTTACAATACATGTAAGTAACTAGTAAAAAAATTAATGTTGTGATTTGTGATGTAATTGTAAATCATGATTTGTGACTGCATTTGTGACCGTGATGATGAAGAAATGCGAATGCCTACAGCTGTACTGCCCTGGGCCCCAATGAGGTGTGGCACAAAACACCCCGACTTAAAAACACTCATTAATGAGTACAATGGTGGGGTGGTGAAGCATGGAGAGATACTACAAAACAGGCTTACAATACATCCAAGTAACTATTAAAAAAGATTAATGTTGTGATTTGTGACTGCATTTGTGACCGTGATGAGGAAGAACATGATTTGTATCACGAGTGACTCATGGTGATGGTCCAGACTTAAAAACACATATTAATGAGTACAATGTTCATGCAGAATTATGCACTACATCTGTCCAGTACTCTGAAGGAACCCAAAGAAACAACTGTGACTTAAGTTAGAGATGGAGATTGGGCCCTAAAGAGATGCAAATGCACAGACAGATTAAGATTGTGCTGCACACTGAAGAGATGCAGATGCAAAGGCACAACATCTAACCAGTGCTCACCATCAGAAATTCAAATCTGGAAAATAATTCCTTTGCCGGTTGGAGCGGGCCGTGGGGGGGGGCAGTGTACTGCACTACTGCAGTAACAGTCATTAGTACTAGTAAAGATACCACAAAAAAATACAAAAATTACACTTCTGCAGTGGATAGCAGGTTCACATTGCTGAAATTATGTGGCACAATAAAAGGTGTCTGATTTGATGACACGTGTCACACATACTCACACACACACACACACACACACTAAGTAATGCATAGCAAATTGAAAACTTCAGTAATATAACCACATATTTTAAACAAACTAAAATTATGCAGTGCTGCACCACAACAATCAGTAAAAAATGGCAAGAATTATTGAAAATATTACTGTGTGTACATTAACGCAGTTATACAAGAAAAATATAAACAAAACAGAAAGCACTGTCTTTTTCTCCAAGTTAATCTACCTACACCACAGATACACCCCTCCCCCACAGCACACTTCCCCTGTCTCTCAGTACACAGACTGAATATTGTACATTAACATTCAAAATCCACACACAAACAATAAACGCTCGATGATATGAGCACAGGAGGGTTTCCTATAATCGATGAACTAAAGTTTCAGCAAAACAAATGACTCCAAAAGGCATTTTTGACAGCTTTTAGAAGGTCTGAATCACAGAGCTCTCAGAGCAGATTGTCTCTTACAGCTTCATACACACACTACCCCAAACTGAGGCTGTGCAGAACAATCTAGAGCCCATGTGACCTGAAATCCCATGAATCACTGCAAAATTTGCCTTTGGAGCTTAAAAACAAGGTGAAGTGAGGCAGAGTACATTGTTTTCAATGTACGTCACCTTAAGAATTGGTGGAGTAGTGGTTTGGGAAGGCGGAGTAACGTGAAGTCATTGTTTTCAGTGGACTTCGTGTTACCCATTAATAACATGAAGTATCATTAAGGCTATGGAGCACCGTGAATTCACTCTTTCACTCCGATGGATCACTTTATGGAATGAATTGGGGCCACTTTATCATCATCATATGGGAGTAACTTCAGGTTTTTCATTCCAGCACTAAACGCTCTTTTTTTAGAATAAACAAGCTTGTGCCTTATCCTAGATACAGTGTGATATATATAGATATATACATTTATATTTCAGCTTTTAAAAAATGTAGTTTTAATATTAACTTTCTGCATGACATATCCAACCTGTGCCTGACTTAAGTTATTAGTGATGTTCTGGCAATAAAAATGTGGATAAAAACGGTGCCCATGTTCTTATTATTGTATTCTTAGCAGCACTTTACAACAAAGATATATGCAGCAGCGGATGTACTGGCCATGGGGGAGGGGTACAGACTGGGAATGGAGACATTTGACTTTGAAGGGCATTGCTGGACTTACTTTGCCGACTATAAATGCTGGAGATGGAGTTGCTCATTCTGTTTTTTAACAACAAGCTTTCAGCAGTTAATCAACTGGTAGTCTGTTCCGAGGCATTTTTTTTGTACGTTACAACTAGTTAAACTGATTTAACCCAGACGGGAGTTTTATTTATTTAGTTCGGAAAGACGAAGCTTACACTGAATGGAGTTGGGCACTGCGGTACACCCCAGGTCCAAGGCATACCGCAGTGCCCAACTTCATTCAGTGTAAGCTCTGTCTTTCAGAAAAAAATAAATAAATAAAACTCCCATCTAGGCTAAATCAGTTAAACTAGTGGTAATATACAAAAAAATGCCTCGGAACAGACTACCAGTTGATTAACTGCTGAAAGCTTGTTGTTAAAAAACAAAATCTCCAGCATTTATAATCCTGCAAATTAAGTCCAGCAATGCCCTTCAAAGTCAAATGTCTCTGCTCCTATTCCCTGTCTGCACCTGCCCCTCTCTCTTACTGATGGCACCAACACCCTGATGACTAGATATACATCATGTTTGTCATTTTTTTTTTAACACACCCTCACCCCTCCCTCTCAGTTAGATTTGCGCAGGGATGCATGCAGGCTAGTTTCCTTCTGAGTTGAAAAGCGCAAAATTGGAAGTCGGCTTTGGGTTGACTTCGAGAATGTACACTGGCATCCTTAGGTTTTTTTTTTTTCTCTGTCTCTTGTTCAGTTCATGCGAGATGCAGGCTCATTTTGAATTAGTTATCCTATGTGTTTACAATGCTGGTTTTGAATAGAGAGCCATGTGCAGTTAGAATAAATAAACTGAGTCGTCAAAAGCTGAATTATGCTGAAAATAATACTGTAGATGTTGTTTGGCAATACACTTCTATTCTGTATCTCACACAGCCACCTAATAATGTGTTGTCCTTGAGAGACCAAACTCTTATTTCTGCTTGTTTTGTTTCTTTGTAGACAATTTCTGAAAAAAAAAGTCCAATGGCTGAAAAGCATACCTTATTTGGCATTTAATTCAACCACCTTTGTTTTATTTGCACCCATACACTGAAGAAGTATTTTTTTCTTATGTTTCTGTTACATATTTGCAAATAAATAAACGTTTTCTTTTGAACCACATTTTTACCTTTAGGAGTTTATGATACATCTGTAGGTACATGTCCTGTTTTGTGGTTATGGTACATCAGATTGTTTTAAAAGAATGAACATTACAAATAGAGTGACTGGATTTTAGTCCAAAAGTGGCACATTATGTAAAATGGAAGGCTACGCTTACAGGTAGTATTGCTTACAGGAGTGTGTTCTGGTGACAGTACAATGCACAGTGGGTGGTAGCGGGATGGATAGACTGGTGATGGGCAGACAAAGGGCGGGAGGAGCTGTTTGAGTAGCAGAGAGCAGGGGCACCAGAGAGGGGCAGGGTTGTGATGGGTGGAGAGAACTGTTTTTTTTATTAAGGAAAAAATGCAGAGTCTCACTCTGTGATCAAAAGGACTGCAGGCTCCACCCACTGCAGCCCTAAAAAAGCGTATGACCGCTGAAAAAGGACTGGTTGCCTTCAGGCCAGAAAGGAGTACAGAGCAGAACTCAGATACTGCAGGACTTGAATTATAGAAAACAAGTAGTGGCTTGAAGCCTTGATAACAGAAGGACTGGTGGACAGCACCAAAATATTCTTCCAGTATATAAATAGAAAGTGGAAGGTAAAGGAGAGGAACAGTCCCCTGAAATTGGGGTGGGTGGGTTAACCTGTAAAAAAGCCTGGGGCAATGGCGGAGATGCTGAAGGAATACTTAGCTTTGGTGTTCACCCAAGGACCCCCTGAGGGAGAAGGTCATTGGAAGGGACTCTGAAATAAAGTAGCCATGATTCAGACTGCAAACATCACTTCCACCTAGGTAGCCAACTATCTGATTAAGATCAAGTAAGGTACTTCCCAAGAGGAAGATAGGATACACCTCCGGACTACAGTAGGGCTAGAAGAACAATTGACAGGGTAATCTTTCATAAGTCTGCCCATACAGGCATGCAGCTAGAGGGCTGTAAAGTGGCTAGTGTGTCAAAACGTTAAAGAAGGGGGCAAATTCATATCTGTGCAACTACAGGCTAGTCATCCTGACATCGGTGCTGGGCAAGGGCCTGGAATCTATTATCAAGGACAGAATAATGGAGCACTTGGCTGAGGCCAAGGTCCTTGCCTTGTCTCATCATGGCTTGGTGAGAAGCAAATCATGCCACACCCTTCTGATCACCTTCTTTGAGGGGATGACCATGGAAATGAATAGGGTTTCTTCCAGGAGATGACACCAGCAGTATGAGGAGGCCCTACACAGTGTGTAGGTCCCACCCCCTGCTTTTCGTCCAAAGTATAGCATCTTGTATTTGACTACACATGTCAGGTGGACAGGGGTGGGGCTATAGTCATAGTCTATCTGGACTTTAGCAAGCTCTTTGACACTGTGGCACATGAGAAGCATTTGGGCAAAGTACACATGTGCAGCATACAGTAGACATATACAAGGTGGATTGCTAACTGGCATGGGGCAGAAAACAGAGGGCTGTGGTGGATGGGCACTATAAATGGTGAGGGGTACTTGACAATGTCCATCAAGGATCGGTGTCCAGCCTGAAGTATTGCATGTAATTCTAGGAAACTCAATACAAAAAAAGACTTTGAGGGAATCAAAAGGGCGTAGTGCAGGACCACCAACAAATTATTGTTATTAGGGACAAAAACTATGAGGATATGCTTGAGACCCTCAACATGTTTATGGTAGAGAAATGGAGGCTGAGAGGGTAATTGATCTCAGTCTTCCAAATACTCGAGGATATTGACAAGATCGAGCAGATGGATATGTTTTTTTCTGGTGTCTTAAAGCAGGATGCCAGGACATGCTTTGAAGCTCTGTAGGGATAATTTATTTATTTAAAAATTGATTACCGGATAGGCACACTGAGCTGAGGCTCATTTCCAGGTGCAACCCAGTGGAGGGAGAAAGGGAGAACACAATTACAAAAATTACAGCAAGTCAGATGATACATTTACAGTGCCAATAACAGTAAAATGCAATAGTGGAGTGCAGAAAAAACAAGAAAGCTAGAGCATTACATATAATAGAGGACAGATGAATTAGCATACAAATCAGCTGTGCAACTGGACACAATCAAAAGGGGCTTATTGCCTGAATGAGTGGAGACTGACCTAGTCTTGAGGGGTATGGTGAAACATGCCATTTAAATTGCACATGGAATAGCCAAAACCATGTGGTTGGGAAGAGGAGGAAAAGGTAAGGGGAGGATAGAATTGCAGGGGAAGGGTTAGGAAGGGTTCAGGTAAAGGGTTGGATTAATTTGGGGGCAACACTTGTAAATAGTTAGCACTTCTGCTCCCAGAGGATGATGAACTTATCCAACACCCTATTTGCTGAGACAGTGGCTATGAATATAGTACAGGCCCTCATTGTAAGCCTGGACATATTTATGCCTACCAAGTGAATAAAAAGGCACCCTGGTTGTTAAGAGTGAGTACAGAATCCCTATAAATGAGTACATGTTGCATGTCATACCAAGCCATCCCAGCTTATGAAGTGTGGGGGACCTGATGGACTGATCATAAATTACTATAGTGTGGCTAATCCACTATCCACCCCTTATTGAGAGCATTATCCTGTGATTAGTCCTCTATCTACCAAACTCTTATCAGTTTCTTCCTGTAGATTATTCACTAGCCACCCATCTCCCATGTATATCCTACTATGTGAATAATATAAGGTACTCCAGTGCACACCAATTACATTTGAAATCAATAATGTTACTTTTTTGCCCTCTATCATTTGCCATTACTAAATATATGCTAAGAATTCAAAGTTTTGAATCTACTAGATGTGCACTGGCATCAGTTATAATAAACTGATTCACAGCCACTAGCACAACAGTACTAAAAAAGCAGCTTTATCCCATATTTAGAATAAATAATCCCCCAAGTGTTAAGAACGGGCTGATACTTATTTTATTTTATTTATTTATTGGATAACAATACCTTTAAGCCAGAGGCTCATTTACAAATGTTCCACATCAAACAATCAAAGTACAAAATAAACAAAAATAATTCGAACAAAAACTCAGGGAGAGAAAATATTCCAATACAATAGTACCAGGAAAGTACACACAATGAGAAAAATCAAATTGTGAACAGAAAAAGAGATTAAGAAACATGTTTAAAACAGCTCTTGTCATAAGAACAGTTAAATAAATTCAAAAAATTAGATGAAGATCATAAGTTGTGAGGTTACAAATGGTGTGAAATGCTGAGAGAGGTGTAGGGGAAAAGTAGAGAGACATGAGAAGGAGAGAGAGACAGGGCTGGGAGGAGGGTCAAACAATGAGGGGAGTTAGAATGAGAAGGGAGTGCTGGACGTCAAGTCGGGGCATAGTATAGGGTGAAACTGGAAGAGGGAGAGGATGTGGCAATAGCAAATACTTACACCAAAATACAATACTTAAAACCAAAAGGGTGCTGTGACACCATATGAACTCAAGAACAAAGTATGAGAGCTCCTGATGTCACAGAACCCAAGAGGTGATTAACAATCAGCCCATTATTAAAATATGGGGAGGGGAATTGTAGTATAGTATGAGGGTTACCTCGTTTTGCAACCTTAATCTGGGAGTAGATGTAGATATTAAAGCAGCAGTGCAATGAAAATGGGCTAAAATTTGACCCCATCTTTTTTTCTTTCTAATCAATGCCAGATGTCTTCCAGTTTATTTTTGTGGTGAAATTTTGAGTTTCTGTTATCATTTAAGAATTTTATGAAAGTTTTAAAATAATTATTTCTCAAGAAAAAAAGATGGCCGTCTCATTTTTGCATAGAAATAATATTGAAAACCTGAGGAGGGTAAAAATTCAGATGAAAATGCAAATGTACAGTACACAACATAGGAAGCACCCAGAAAACCCATATCAACAGTTCTGACAACGTTTTTCATAACCATAGCAGAAAATTAGCTTTTTGGAATAACTTTTTTCGTTGCACTGCTGCTTTAAGTGGGACTTTCAAAGGTATTGATGCAGGTGCAGTTCCTGATGGTGGCCTGTGCCTGCATCACAATTCATGCAACAAGATGTGTAATTGCTATTTTCAAATGTTTTGGCACATTTACAACAGTGTACCAGCTTTATTGCTAAATAATGACGCATGCATCAGAGTGTTGATATATGCATTATTTATTTTTATTTTCTGAAATGCATTATTTTATTTTATTCTGAGTGAAACTTGTGACACTTGCATCAAGAAGTTAGATCATGTTTTATGTGGTCTAGCTACTGAGATGCAAGCAGTGCAGGTGCAGTCTGTGAGGCATGGTGAGAAATACATCCAAAAGGGCTTTGAAAATCCATCCTGTTGTTTTCTGAGACTAGAGAAAACTGCCATGGAAAAGTAAAACAAAAAAAGTTCAGCTGCCGTTTGCAACAGCATCTGTGCACACTTGCACTTTACTGAGAGTTTTGATGGCCAGATTTATGGGGAACATGTTCTCAACAATGTTCTTAAACAGTGTGGCAGATTTTTCATTCAAAAAGTGTTTTTTAAGAATTAGGTGCTAAGAATGACTTTGATTGAATCCCTTAAAGATCTTGAGGAAGGGTCCTTTATAAAACTTTCTCACTATTCGGGATTTAGAACTGTGACCTGCACTGCCATTGTGAAAGTTGACTGAAGAGAAAATATGTTAGTTTGATGTGTAAGGGTGCTGGCAGAGTAAGAGCTTTAAAAGGCATGTGGTAAATGAGTAGCATAGCAATTGAAACTCATGGATAGAGAACTTTGCTTGGAAGTTATAATAATTCACAGACATTGATTGACTATTTGTAGTAATTCATTGGTGGCTGTGGATTGCTATACAACCTGTCAGTCAAATTCAGCTGCACCAATGGGCGGCAGCCCTACTGACAGTCAGTCGGCGCGGCGGCGGCAGGCGGTGGATGCTGCCACCCGCCGCCGCCGGGGAGCGGGTGGAGGCTTTGTGGGTGAGGTGGTGGGGGACACTAGACACCAGGAGATGTTTGGGGGTTGTAACTCTGACATTCTGCCTGCGATCGGGCATTACGTCCACTGACCACCAGGGAGATATTCGCTGGGGTGGGGTGGGTGGTTTTTACATTCTGCCCTCGATCGGGCACTGGGGGTTGTTTCAATGCTTCTGCCTGTGGATCGGGCATCGGAGATGTGGGGGTTTCATGTTACCTTCGCCCATGATCAGCATCGGAGATGTGTGGGGGTTTCATGTTACTTTCTGCCGCGATCGGGCATTGGGAGATGTGTGGGGGTTCATGATACTTTCTGCCCGCAATTGGGCATTGGGAGATGTGTGAGGGGTTCATGATACTTTCGCCCATGATCGGGCATCGAGAGATGTGGGGGTTTTGTGTTACTATCTGCCCGCGATCGGGCTGCAGGGCGGTCTCGGACGCCTGCTGCCTGGCAGGGCAGCCAGGCGCAAGTCCTCGAATTGGTGCACCTACATGCTAATGGCATGCAAATGGGGTTATAAATAGATGCAATGGCCCCCATGCCTTGCATAAATTATGGCCCCATTTGCATGTCACCTTTGAATATCGAAATTTGCGTGACACATCGAGAGTTTGGCGCCACCGCAGTTTAATGCTCAACTCTGGCACATCCTGCGGTGGCACAAGTACCATCAGCGCCATGCACAGTGGTTGTGGTTGGGTGATATCAAAGGAGTTGCTCAATAGCGCAACTCCTTTGAATATCGCCCTGGCCACACCCCTGCGCAACTATTTTGAGCAGCGAAGGGGCTTGCGCCTCAGAATGGCACAGTTTGAATATCTGGGCCAAGATATTTTTTATTGACTACTGGTGATGCAGCAGGTCACAGACACCCATCATTTTATTTTTTGCCTGCTTGTGTTTCTGTGCAAGCCAGTCAGTGAGGGAAAATTAAAGTATACTGCAGAATGAGACACAAGGTCACAAGGTCTCTCTGTGGAATGATGTGTTCTCTGTCAGTGGGAGTCAGAGGGTAGATGGTGGGTATTGTCCCTCTTCCCTAGCACCTCAAGAGTTATACAGCACCATTGCTTGTGTATGCACAGGCATACCTGTCAGATATAGAGATGTACGAAGTCAGGAAACTTTGTGAAATTCTTTGTAAAGTTCCCAGCTTTGTGAAATGCAACTTCACATAGTTTTCACCAGGTGAAGTACCTACATTACCTGGCACAGTCTACAAATACTGGCACTTTGCTGGTAATGGTGCAGTCAGCTCTTAGTCATCTGTTACCTTTAAAACAGAAAGAATCCCACCCCACCCCACCCTTGGAGCCTTATATTCCACCCTCCCACCCAGATGTTAAAAATTATATCTCACCATCTTTCTCCTCTTGGCCCAGATCCCTCCCACCCCCCCCCACACACACACACACACACACACACCTGCACACTCTGCAAAGTCCTATGCTTAACACTCAGTCACAGTTTCTTTTCCTTGCCCTGGCCAAAATATTTTTCCACCACCTCACCAAACCCTGTCCCACAATAGGGATGGGAGGTATATGTCCAGGATGGTTGGGTGGGATTATTTCTCTTTTGGGAAGACTTTAATGACTAAAAGAAAAACTCTCTGTTGAAGTTGTTGTGAGGGTGAGCACCTTCGTGATGCCTCATGAAGTGCAAAGTTACTTGACTTCGTACCAACATCAGCAGCCGCAGCTTTGAATCTGCAATATCTCTAGTCATGTGGGAATCTAAGAATCATTGGTAACTTTTGTGAGTCATCATTGTTCATTTCCAGCAGCATCTGCTTAATGTTGTTATCTACCATGTGTGTGTTTTGCTGATGGGTGTAGAAAACATAAAGAGTAGAACCAAAGTAGAAAGGGATACAGGGGAAGGAGCAGTTATACATTCCAAATACCAGTTACACCATGTATAAATTCTGCTAGGGATTGTATGGGAGATTGAGCTGAACCAATACATGCTTGATTGGGAAAGCCCCCCACCCCCAGTTTAGTTTCCTGTGTTTTTAAGCTTTACAGTATGTTATGATGCTCATTATCATTTTTTTTTTTTTGGCATGGTGACTAAAAGAGTTGTGAATCGATATGTGTCTGATAGCTGGCCACATTTCTTGATTTCTAGGGGCAACTTTAATTATTATTGGTGTGTCCTCAATGTCATAAAATACTTATCCTTTTTTTTATTTTATTCTAAACATTTGAAAATGCTACCTTGAGGAAGAGGCTGTGTTTTTCTAGCATGGGGCTATAATGTCATGTACAAAACCATGCATCACAACAATGCCACACAGAAAACAGCATGAGGCAAAATAGAAGCACCACAGAATGTCAATAGACATTCTGCTGATATCCCTGACAGCAACGGCACAATTCCAAAACTTGCCATGGGGCTGTCAGTATTTCTAGTGATTTCTATGGGGGCACTTCCTCCTGTACCCCTCACATTTCAGTATAATCAACTTCAGGTCAGAGTTGTTTTGGGGGCAGAACACCAGAAAAAACATTCTGGTGAAACCCAGACCATTATAGTGACTGTTGCTGTAATGGTTCTTTTTTGGGTTTTACTGTTGGGGTGTCAATCTACTGTGGGCCACTGTGGCAAAATAAGGTCTGATAAATATGATGACATTACTACAAATACACTCACCATTAGGAACAATAGGGAACATTTATGCTGGGTGGTCTTCCCATGCTTCCCCTAAACTAATATAACTAACTCCGAGGTGGGTGTGGAATGAGGGGAAAAGGAAGTCAGAGTGAGGTATATTTTTTTTTTGGTGGAACACACAAAAAAATCTTGGAGAATGGAACGTCAAACCCCAATCCCTGGGACACCACTACACCAGGTGCATGTGCCTTAGCCACTCCACCACAGGAGCAGCTCGACCAGGCACAGCACCTGTGTCCTCTTCAGACCTTCTTCCAATTTGTAGAGTGTGACAGGAGTAGCAGTAGTGTCCTATCACTATTATACCCCCATTGCTGTAATGTACTGCATGCTTTAGACCACGTGGTTTTTCATGTGCTGTTTCAGCAGCACTATATTGACCCGGTACCTGTTTTTCTCCTCACCTTTCACAGATATTTTCACAGATGCTGTGATTCCAAGCTGATAAGGCACTGACAAGGAGCCAAAAAGCCAATAAGCAGAAGAGCTGTAGAAGACAGCAGGCATGGAGAGCCAAAGGAGGAGTGTTGTAGGGTACACCACAAGATATAGATGGAGCCCCATGGTCACCTGAAAGAGTTCTGGTTGCAGTACTGTAGGTAGGTCACACTCCTTGGATGGAGCAATGTGATAGGCTGGAGCAGCTGCATGTACCACATCCATCAAACAAATGGCTAAAGGTACTGTTTTTTAAGAAGGCATTTACAAACTGCTGAAATGTCAGTACCAAGGAATTTGTGTCAAAACACCGGCTTGACAAATGAGCTGGCCCTATCAGAAAGTGTGTCTGCTAGGAAACCACTACCTTTAATGGGTTGTGTCAGAGCCCAGAATGTCAGGAACTGTGCAGGGAAAAATAATTACTGTTTTTGTGATTTATTAAATAATAAAATATAGAATGGCTTTTTAGAAAGTAAGTCACCCTGTTAGAGTAAAGAACGCCCACAGATAGCACACTGTTCTGGAGCAAGTAATGACAACAAGCAGGCCTATAGTAATCAGACCCCCTCAGAAACAAATGCAGAAATGGAAGAAAAGATCAATATGAGTAATAGAAGTGACAAACTTCATTAAAACTTGGCAAATGTGGGAGAACAAGATAAAATTCTCCTGTCACACCAGATTAACATTTTAAGGGACAGAAGGAAGTTAATGGTGCACAACATATAAATGGAGTTACTGCTGCTAAAAATGCTGAGGAAGTAAATAGCCATGTTTTTCCTCTAGTAGAACAGCCTTATATTACATGGGCAGATTTAATGAATATGTCAGAAATAAGGGCTCAACCAAAACAAGCTAATAAAAGGGTACATAATATAGAGCATAAACAGCAACAGTTCTTGATGTCACCCGCCTTCCCCCCACTTCTTGAACATAGTAACCAGTACACCGGTTGTGATACTGATTCAGCACAAGGAGGTCTGTCACATAGAAATAATAATCACAGTAATAACAATAATAATAGGCAGTCTTTCCAAATGTCAGCTTTATTTGCTAATATGGAAGAATCAGCAAAAAGAAGGAATGTAAGGAAGTTACTGAAAGAATTTATGCAAGTCTTAGCTACAGATATTTATACCCTTATCCATACTTTAAAGGACACACCATTTCATGTTAGTTTAAAAACCCCAATGCTTATAGAAAGATTTCGGAAAAAGTTTCATCAACTAGAAAATGTCCATCCTCTCGTCAATTTTTATTGCAACTCCTCTAACAAAACCATCTGTGAAAAATGTAACTGTACTTTTTAGCAAGCATTTGTTAATGCCGAATGTTGTCTTGCTGGTGTTGGCATTGGTAGTGCAGGAGTTAAGAGAGATGCATAATAGGAATAGCAGTGAAGTATAGAACCAATGTCAACCCCACTCCACACTGCACAGAGTGACAGGCATCGGGGTGTGCGTTTGGGTCGCTAGCCATAACACTCATGTTATTTCACCTCACCCTGCACTGCAGAGTCTGACAAGTGTTGCGTTGTGCCTTGGGGTCATCTGGCCTTATGTTCACCCCATTTCATAAGTATGTACATTGTGACGGGTGCAGCATAGGAGAATGGGTTGAACTTTGAGGCTGAAGAGTTCAAGGCACACCTTGATGCCTGTTAGTGGCTGCAGGGTGGGGGTGGAGGACCAATGGCATGGGCAGTACAGCAGACAATCCAAAGACACACCCTTGATGCCTGTTAGTCTGTACAGAGTGGGATGTAATGGTTAGAAACCATAACACCCTAGGTGTGTGGTGGTATTTGCACTCCAAATTTTAAAACATGGCCTTTTTGTGATCCCACCTCATGAAAGCATTTGGGAACTCTGCTCACGAACAGTGTCCCTGTGATTTTGTTAATCTGTCTCAAACATTGATTTCCCACAGTGACCGTGCCATTCTGCATCACATTAAAATGTCAGCTGCACCATTGATAAGGAGGTGTGAAGAGACAGCAATGTTGAAAATCTGGAGTGAAAATATTAAACATTCTCGAAGTTGCGAGCATGTGTGAAAACTGCATCGCATGCTCGTAATGTTGTCATTTAGTCGAATTATTTCACCAAATTTTTAACATAGACATTTTGAGACCTCTCCTTATGAACAGTGGAACTATGATTATCTTAATCTGCCCCAAATGTTGATTTCCCACAGTGACCTCGCGATTGAGCGCCACATGTGCAAAACTACATTTCAGGCAGAAAGTGACAAATGACAGCTGTACTGTTCATAAGAAGATGTGCAAAAATGACAATGTTGTAAATCTGGAGTGAAAATATTACAAATTCTCAAAGTTACAACTGTACATGGACACTGTACAACGCACACTTGCAACATAGTCACTTTATGGAATTTTTTCTCCAAATTTTTAATATAGGCATTTTGGGACCTCTGCTCATGAACAGTATTACTGTGCTTTTCTTACTCTGTTCTGAACATTGTTTGCCTAAAGCGACTGCGTCACTGTGTGCCGGATGTGCAAAAACACAGTTTGGATAGGATGTGGAAAATGAAAGCAGTACTGTTCATAAGGAGAAGTGAAAAAATGACAATGGTGAAAATCTGGAGTAAAAATATATTAAAAATTATTGAAGTTATCAGCGTGCATGAAAACTGCACAACACACACTTGTAACACAGTCATTTTTTGGATGTCTGTCACCTAATTTTCAGCATAGCCATTTTAGGATCTCTGCTCATGAACAGTGTCACTGTGAATTTATTAACCTGTCCCAAACATTGATTTCCCACAGCAACCATGCTATTCTGTGTGGGAAGTGCAAAAACACAGTTCAACCTGGATGTGAAAAATGGCAGCCGTTCTGTTCATAAGGATGTGTGAAAAAATGGCAGTTTTGAAAATCTGGAGTGAAAATATTACAAATTTGTGAAGTTACCAGAGTGCGTGTAAACTGTGGAACGCAAGCTCATAGCACAGTCATTTAATGGATTTTCATCACCAGATTTTCAACATAGGCATTTTAGGACCTCTGTTTATGAACAGTGTTAGTGATTTTCTTAATCTGTCCTGAACACTGATTCCTCTCATCGACTGCGCTATTCTGCGCTGGAAGTGAGAAAACACATTTCAGACAGGATATGAAAAATCACTGCTGTACTGTTCATAAGGAGATGTGCAAAAATGCCAATGTTGAAAATCTGCAGTGAAAATATTACAGATTTGCAAAGTTACATACGTGCATGGAAACTGCTCAATGCACACTCCTAGAACAGTTAATTTTTTTTTTCACCAAATTTGCAAAATAGGCTTTTTGAAAGCCCACCTCATGAACAGTGGCACTATCATTTCATTAATCAGCCCAAAAGGTGATTTCATGCAGTGTCCCCGAAATCACCTTTCGGGACTGAATAATGCCATTACAGTGACTGAATTCATGAGGAGGGGTCCCAATGACCCCATGTTCAAAATAGGGTGCCAAAATTCCCCAAAAGGCTCGAGATATGCACCAAAGTTGAAAAAACCCTATTTATGTCATTGTACAGCTTACCAGCATTTCTTCAGTTCACGGTCGGCTTTCAAGAGTGCAGACGTGTTCCTAGTCCACCGAAGATTGTCACGCCAGGCTCCGGAGGTAAGTTTGGGGTGAGAGGGGTGTGGGGAGGTGGGGTATGCAGTGCGTGGGCATGGGTTGAGGGAGGGGGCTGCAGGCAGCAAGGGAACATTTCCTGCTTTACAGAATTAAAAAAAAAAAATATCGCAGGAAGATTTTTTCTTTTAACAGGTACTTTTGGCACTCTGGGGTGGGCTCCCAGTGTGCCACCTGAATGTTTTGGGGTGGGGGGACTGGAGCTTATGGAGATTGGGCACCCAGTCAGCAAATGAAAGGTGTTGGGGGAGATGATGCTGAGGGGGATTGGGCACCCCCCTCAGCAAACAACTGGCACGGGACATGATGCCAGGAGGAATTGGGCTCCCCATCAGCAAATGAACTCAGGAAGGGCTCATGATGATGCTGACTGGGGGATTGGGCCCCCCCGACATTATCTTTTCTGTTGACTGTGTGAGGCGGACGGCACAGTCACCATGTCTGAAATGTTACACCAGGAAAGGCATGCCCTTCAATGAGGTGGAGCTCCCTAATTGCAGCGGCTAAAACATTTTAGGTTGGTGACATGCTTTTGCACTACTGTCATAGACAGCATGCAATCTAATTCATGCCATGAAGCCCAGCCCCAAAAAGCAGTGGCGACACTGGCCACAACATGACCGCGCCTCCAAACCCTGCTATTCTAAAGTTACCGCAACATGTTTCTTGTGCACATGCAAGACAACATAAAAATGAGGGTGTTCATATTTCAGATGTTTCTTTTTGGCTCAAACAAAATGCAGATGTTACAGACCATCCCATACCCATATAAGACTTGGACAACATTTGGACTGGGGTGGAAGATTAAAGTAAGGCTGATGAATTCTGAACAAGGGCTACAACCTCTTCCCAGTGGTTTTTATATTGGCTGTGACTGGGGTTTCTGTTTTGTGCTGGACAACCTAAAACATGTCATACATGTGGAGCTCTAACCCATTTGAGTAATGCTAGTGATGCCCATGTGTAATCTTTGTTTAGGGACTGGTCATTCTAGTCATTTGTATCCAAATCATGTTTGGTGTATCCTATACGAAGATATGAAATGCCCTTGGGTGGCTCACAGTAAAGGTTTCTTCTTTAATCAGGAAGATATAGCATATGAAGCACACAATAAAAGGTCACAGGGCTCAGCACAGTACAATAGTGCAGGGACTTCTGACCCACAACATAGCCAGGAGAAGAATTGCTAAGAGACTGGAAATACACTGGAAGGACTTATAGAAGTTTGGCCTGAAACTACTGTAACTGCCCCTCAGACTACAAATATTGATACATCTAGTGTGGATGAACTGAAAGAGGATTCTCTTACTTTACAAGGGAGAAGAGAGAAGCAAGAATATCTTTGTACTCCAATAAATAGCAGGAATGATTCAGTCATGCAAGGCAAGTTTGTATGCCTCCACCATGTGTTCCACAGGAAGACTTCCAGGTGGTTGGGTGAAAGAGAAGCACTAGGCTATAATCAAAATCAAAAGTAGCAGAAAAATGTAATGCTGACACAGACTAGTTTTGCTGGTCTTTAAGCACTACAAGAAGAGACTGAGGAAGATTTGGGAGATTTGGAGGTATTCTCTGTAACATCCTCTTAAAGAGATCTTTCAGATACTGATGGTGATCTTTCAGAATTAGCTAAGGCCAAGAAAAGGACTAGAAGAAAATAGTTTTAGGTTTTGCTAGGTGGGGAAAAGGTGTTCTTTTTTTGTGATTCTTTAGAAATATGTGGTCAGCTCAAAATGTTATAATATCTACACTTAAAAATTGTAGAAGGAATTATAAGAGAAGAAACAATTACATTTTCCTCCCTTAGTTCTGATGTACAGGTAATTTTGTGACAAGACACCAGTCTGAGATCTACTGGTGACAATGTCATACATCAGGTACAACACAAATTGCCATGAGGGATGTTAGTCTGGTCCATATGGGTAGACACCTACTCAAGAGTGGGAATATTGTGTAAATAAATGAATGTTAAAATTCAGAAATGAATGGACCAAGACTCAGGCATGGTTTTATTGTTGGATATTGTGTAACAAGAACAACTTATTCAGATAGGGTAGTTTATGTATGTCAGATTAAAACATCTTAGATTGATTTGTTTTGACTGATACAATCTTATCTATATACAGCTAGATGATAGCCTGTGATTATGATGATTGCAATTGAGCACTTTCAAAAAGGGTGACTCTATCACGGTGCCTGTACAAAGGGCTGCTATGCAGGAAGGGTGACTGGATAGGGTTATCGGTGAATATAGTGACAGGATGTTGCTATACATACATGTGCGCGTCGGAGAGAGGGCTTGTGGGGTGTAATGGGGTGTAGTGCAGCAGTCGGCTGCTAAGCTGGCAATGTGACATTTGGATTGGTGGCAGGTTAGGGTTGGGAAGGTGCTGGGTTCAGTTCTGGGCATGCTAATTTTTTGAACCAGTCTGGGATTTTATTTTTTTTCTTTTGCACCCCTCGACGTGCACCCCCCTGGAGTTGAGAATCCTTTAGTAGAGGCTGCAGGGGGCACAGCCTCCTGTGGGTGAGTATGTGGGGAGCATAACCCTCCACATAAAACAAATCTATGTCTCTGGTGCCCTTTGGCTGTGTGCCATGAGTGTACATCACCAAAATAGATTTTTGGTGATGTACACTCACCTAAACAATGATCGCTTTTCCACAATCATAGAAACATAGAAGTTGATGGCAGATAAGGACCTCAAGTCCCATCCAATCTGCCCATTTCTTTTTCTACCTTATAAATGTGTCATTGGCCTTTGCTCTGTCAGTGGTCTATCTATTCATACTCATCTGTATTGCTCCCTTATGCCTATCCCATGCCTGTTTGAAGCCCTGCACTGAATTCATAGCCACCACTTCCTGAGGTAGACCGTTCCATGCATCCACCACCCTTTCTGTGAAAAATAATTTTCTCACATCCCCCCTTAATCAGCCTCCCTCTAATCTCATGCTGTGTCTTCTTGTCCTGCTATTTTTCTTATATTTAAACATATTAGACTCTTTCACCTTGTTAATGCCCTTAAGGTGTTTGAATGTTTCGATTATATCACCTCTCTCCCTCCTTTGCTCAAGGGTATACATATTGAGCTCTGTCAATCTGTCCTCATATGTCCTCTGATGCAGTCCCTGCATCATTTTGGTTGCCCTTCTCTGGACTGCCTCAATTTGGTTAATGTCCTTGTGAAGGTGTGGCCTCCAGTACTGCACACAGTACTCCAGATGGGGCCTAACCAGTGTCTTGTAAAGAGGGATTATTACCTCCCACTTACGACTTGTGATACCCTTACTAATACACCCTAACATCCCTCTAGCCTTACTTACTGCTTAAGAGGTCTGCTTGGATGATTTTAGGTCATCGGTGATGATGATGCCCAAGTCTCTTTCTTCCTTTGTGACTGCCAGCAACTCCCCTCCCAGCCTATAGGCGGCTTCAGGGTTTCTCTTCCCTGTGTGCATGATCTTGCACTTCTTTGCATTAAATCTCAGTTGCCACTCTTCTGACCATTTTACTAGTTTATCCAGATCTCTTCTCATTCTGCCCGCCCCATCTGGATCATCTACTCTGTTGCAGATCTTGGTGTCATCTGCAAACAGATGTTTACCCTCTAGTCCATCTGCAATGTCACTAATAAAGATATTGAAGAGGACTGGCCCCAGGACTGATCCCTGAGGCACCCCACTTGTGACTTGCATCTCTTCTGTCTGCATGCCATTTACCACCACTCTCTGTTTTCTGCTCGTCAACCAGTTTACCACCCAGTTGACCAACTTCTGAAACACCCAGAGCCTACCCAGCTTATTTATCAATCTTCTATGTGCAACAGTGTCGAAAGCTTTGCTGAAGTCAAGGTAGGCGACATCAACTGCTCCCCTCGGTCCACCACTCTGGTTACCCAGTCAAAGAAATCTATGAGATTAGTTTGACAGGACCTTCCTTTTGTAAACCCATGCTGTCTTGGATCCTGTGCCCCTATGGATTCCAGGTGTTGTATTATTCTTTTCTTTAAGGAGAGACTCCATAATCTTGCCCACTACTGAGGTAAGACTGACTGGTCTGTAGTTCCTTGCCTCCTCCCTGCTACCACTCTTGTGGAGCGGGATCACATGAGCCCTTATCCAGTCTTCTGGTACCTCTCCTGTGCTCATAATGGCTCTGCTAGTTCCACCCTTAGCTCCTTAACTACCATGGGATGTATGCCATCAGGTCCCATTGCCTTTATCACATGGAACCCAGGTAGACTACTTATACTTGGAGCAGATTGTAACTCCCTGGAATATTGGTGCTAAAAACTGGCAAGACAAAAAAACAGTGCTGTGACATAACTAAAGAAAATGATAAATACAGTAGGATTACACAATTCCTATAAGAAATTTAATCAAATAGGAGGCCACACTTACCATGGGGGTCTTTCTCTTCTCTTATTAACTGTATATTTGTCTCTAAACAGTTTGGGATTTTAAAAGCGAAGACCAAAGCGTCAGCAACATCTGATTATTTTGAGGTTAAAATACAAATTAGGGAGTGGTATGGAGAACTGTATTTACAGAGGGTATTGACATTTACTGTATATACCTCCCTTTTGGAAGAAAAAAAGATTGGTGGTGCACCACAAAGAATTGTTAAATGCAGGAATGGCTGTTGCCTGTTGTTCTGAGAATTTAGTAGAGTAGTGAAAAATTACTAAATCTGAAGTCCAGTGATTTGTTTGTAGAGAAAAAGGCAGAACAAGTATAACACAGAATACTTTAAATATCTACAGCTAAGAGCACAACGATTTTGGATAATAACTTATTAAATTATAGTGAAAGGATCATTTAAAGAAGAAATTGGCTATTTAGGAAACAGCATGGAGTCTCTGTTACATGATAGAGCAAAATCCCTAAAAGCAGAAGAGCAATTTGGCATGCAGGGAACCAAACAGTCCTTAGATGCTTTTAAAGGATGTCAAGGTGTGGGAGAATCACAAAGTAATTATATCGCTTAGGGATAACGCAGGGAAAATTAATTATGGAACTGCTCAAGTAATGTTTACAATATCTCTTATGTTATAAGATTTTTTTGAGGAAGAATTCCACGTTAAACATGATATAAAGCACTATGTAAATAATGCAAATACAGAGGCCCTAAATGAGAGGGAAAGGAATGATTTACTAAAACCTATTACATTAAGTGAAACAGAACTGGTTATAAAATCAGTAAGAAGACTTCACCTGGATCGGATGGGTTACGTGTAGAATGTTATAAAAAAATGCTATGCTTATACGTCCCCTGTTAAAAGAGGTATTTAATTTCTTTATTATTATTATTATTTCGGAAGACACCTTTGAGCCAAGGCTCTTTTACAAAGGTTCCATGATGGAGAAAAAATACAGAATATAGTGAGAACAATAACAAGTACAGTAGTTTCAAGCAGCCATAGGCTTTGTTGGGTACATTAAAGCTTTTATTTGGTATTACTGTAAGATGTACAATGATTCACAGTATGTATGTTAAGTTACAGTAAGTTGTGTACATTATTCAAGAACATATGTACAATAAAAGAAAACAGTTGTAATGTGGTTCACTAGAATAAATTAGAAACTGCTAGGAGAGATGGCAGATACATGTAGAGGAACCAATGGGGAGAGAATGTAGCTTATAGTGGGGGAAATAAAAATAATGTTATGTTAGATAGGTTAAGATTATCTAAAAATATGTCCCAGGCAACTGTAATATTATTATATAAGAAAGAAGATTGTTTGGATTTAGGACATTTTAGCTGTATTTCACTTATCAAGACAAATATTAAAATACTTACAAAACTTTTCGGGACTAGACTAGGTAAAACAGGTACTAAGTTGACTGTGCCTAACTAAGCTTATGCAATAGCTGCATGATCTAAGGAAGAGAATAGTATACAAATTAGGGAAGTACTGGCTAGAAGCCAGCTGAACAAACTACAGGGATTTATTTTAGCAATTGGGCAGGAAAAAGCTTTCTGTCAAGTTTCACATAAATATTTATTGTGGACCTTAGAATTCTTTGGGATACCTGCATTGTTTATACAGTGGGTTCAAATACTGTATTCACATACCCATTTTATACACCTTATTAATGAACATTTAGGGGGAAAGAATTAATACAGTTAGAGAAGTTTGACAAGGGTGTTCGATAAGTCGATTTTTGTATGTTTTTTTATTGACATTTTAATGAGGAAATGCAGTCTCTGGAAATGCAGGGACTTACCCTTTCTGCAAATACTTCACAACTAAAAACAAATGCATATGATGATGATATTTGTCTTTTTTTGGTGGATATGAATGCATGCCAAACTGCTACAACAACTTTACACCAATATTCACAGGTCTCGAGTCAAAGTGAATACATATAAAAGTGAGACCTTGTACATAGGGCCTATGAGGCAGCCTGGGCTCAGACATGTCATAAATATTCAAGTGGTAGAGTCTGAAATAAAAATATTTGGCATTAAGTTTGGGGATCCTATTATGCTGAAAAGGAACTGGGAGAAACAAATATTGGAAGGTGAAAAAAGTGTTAAATCAGTAAAAAAAATATGCAACTTGCAAAAATGAAAAGAGCGTATTTGATTAAAACTGTACTATTATCTGTGTTTTTGCATTTAAGTTATCCTTATGGGGAAGTAGACTTAATCCAATTAAAATAAATTTTACACATTTTCTGGTGGACAAGGGGGTGTCTTCATGGTAAATCTGCTAGCATTCTTCTTTTCATTATTTTTTTCTCCCACTTTTACATCTGTGTTTTCAGGTAATGAAGTAGATTGAGTTGGTTGGATAAAGAAATGGATTAGTCCAGTCCTTTCAGTATAGGTGAAAGGTAATTGGATTTTCCACTACATTCTCTGGGGAGGGCTTATTTAATTATATATAAAATATATAATAGAGGAATTTGTTTTACAGAATTCCTAATATTTCCCAGTTGATCTGTACAGACAACTTTTGAGGCATTAAAACAACTGACAGAATCTAGACTTTCAGTCCAAATGTGGGATACTATTTGGTTAACCTGTCACAGTAGATTAGAAATAAGGAATTCTCATAA
Organism: Neoceratodus forsteri; assembly: GCA_016271365.2. Classification (NCBI taxonomy): domain Eukaryota; kingdom Metazoa; phylum Chordata; order Ceratodontiformes; family Ceratodontidae; genus Neoceratodus; species Neoceratodus forsteri. The sequence goes on along the minus strand of CM028136.1, from coordinate 803,242,909 downwards.
ACATAAACCAGTATCTGAAAGGTATTGCCCCATGAATAGAAAAACAAAGACATTTGTTTTTGGATTGTACTTATGCTAAAAATGTATAGTTACATACTGTATATCACAAGTTTTGAACTGTCTAGAATATAATAAAATTACACGTGTGATATTAAGTCTAGGTATTATATGGAAGTATGGCAGAAGTACCATCCAATGCGTTAAGGGTTGTATGTGGCATGTTAAAATTTTATGTATGGCAAGCATGGTTTCAATGGGGGAGTCCTCTGTTGGTGCGGCTGTGGCTCGGTAAGTCAGCCGCCTAGCCATCACTTCATGGCCGCCCCCGGGATCCAGCAAGCCAGATAAGATCTTCAAGCCCTGGCTGGGGAAGCCAAGAGCTGTCTCCATTGGTCCTCGGCTCACTGGTGTGTACCCTGATTGGACCCCTGCATTACCTCCTGCCTAATAATTGGCTATCTCTGCTTGCTGTATTTTCTTTGCTTCGGGGCCACTGCGCCCATTGAATTTAAGTGTAAATGGCTGAAATTTTGGCCCGCTCAGCCTATGATTTTAGCCAGCTGTTAAGTGTATTTTTTTCTTAACCTGTAACAGTTCAAAATTGTTGACTTCGATTTGAGGATTTGTTTGAAAGTTTCACTGTTTAGACTGCTTTCTCTGACCCTCTACCACCTGGGGCTTGAACAACCCTTTCTCTCCTTTCTCTCTCACTGCATCTCCCTTTCTTTTCTTTCTCTCCTTCACCTCCCACTTCTGTGGCACCAGGACAAGTTTAAACTTACATTTCTTGTCTCTGGTCACCCCCCACACCTTGGATTGTATCTCTCTGTCTGCCGTCTCCAGTGGTCTTCTCCACTACCCCCGATTCAGCGACCCATGTTACTGTCTTTTGTCTAACTCTCCACCCAATACTAATCTCTGCCTTCTTTATTTTCCCTCTCTCTTGGATTTCTGTCCATGACCAGATCAGCCGAGTCGTCCATTGGTACAGCTGCAGCTTGATAGGCCAGCCACCCCAGCCGTCACTTCATGGCCACCCCCAGGATCCAGCAAGCTGGGTAAGATCTTCAAGCCCTGGCTGGGGGAAGCCGTGAGCTGCTGCCATTGGTTCTCCACTCACTGCTGTGCACCCTGATTAGACCCCTGCATTGCCTCCTGCTCACTAATTGGTTATCTCTGTTTGCTGTATTTTCTTTGCTTTGTGGCCACTGCGCCAATTGAATTTAAGTGCAAATGGCCACATTTTACACCTGCCACCTCTCCCACCTCACATGTTAATTAAATAGGCCTTAGCCACACCCTTCCTGCTGGAGGCATCTCCCTGCATGAACACCACTGGGTCTCTCGCAAGGACATCCTCTTTCTCCCCTCCTCCTCTCTCCCTCCCTCTTCTGCTCTCTGATTACCCCCCGGCTGCTGTACTGCCCTGCTCTTATATCCTTCCTTTGTGCAACTGCCTCCCTCTCCTGCCTATTTCTCCTGTCTGACCCCTTTCCTGTGTCCTCTACTTGCCTTACTTCTACCCCCTGCACCTGCTTATCTGTTATCATCCTGACTATTACAACATGTTCTCCTCCCATGCACTGTTTACTCTATTCTTTTCTCTCACTTTTTCTCTTTCCCTTTTCCACCTCCCCAGAGCCTGCCACCCCTCTCCCCCTCTCAGCAACCAATTAGACACCTCCTACCACCACTTAGGTACACGCCATCATGAGCTTGGCCTTCCCCCCGGGTGCACCCCTCTGATAATGAATGGCTGCCCTTGTCTACTCCTGTACACAGGCCTTGGGCCCCCTCATCTCTCTCACTCTCATGTTCCATCAATCTTGGACCTTCGCTATCATCTCAATGTACGTTCCTGCTAGAAACGGGGATGCCCACTCTCTCTGTCAGGGAATTACATTGCACACTGAAGCTCGTGCTCCTCCTCCTGCTGCTGTCAGGAAATGTTCATCCAAACCCTGGCCCTATCTCTGCCAGCCCTATCTACCAGGACAAACCCTCAGGTGCACTCTCAATCATAACTCTCAACATCTAGTATTTACTCCCTAAGCTTGATGCACTGCACATTTTTACTAACCAACACAACCCAGATATCCTGGCAGTTGTAGAAACCTGCCTTACACCCACTGTCCCTGATCTGGCAATCACCTTCCCTGGCTACAATATCTTCAGGCTGGACCAGATGACTTAAAGAGGAGGTGGATGTGCAATTTACCTTAAAGACACTCTCCTGCGACACCCCATTGCCACTGCTCTCCTGGTTACTGCTGCTCAGATTCTCCCTATGAGAATCTTTCTTGGGGGCCACAACAAAGCCCTCACAGTTGTCACTGTATAGATCCCCCCAAAAGAACAAGGGAATGGCCTAAACACTGTCATGGATTTCACCAGGTCATAACCCTCAACTCGGAAACTGTCCTCCTAGGTGACCTTAATATAAACTGGCTTGCACCTGAGGCAGAGGTCCACAAGGATGCCATTGCATCGGCTAACCTCACCCAGATGGTTGACTCCCTGACCAGGAATAACTACAAAAATGGCACCAGCACCCTCCTAGACTGGATTCTTGCCAGCAACCCTACTAGGATCATGAACACCTCAGTCCTCTCTGACTCCCTTAGTGACCATTCCCCTGTCAGCTGTGAATGGTTTAACAAATTCTGCAAGCCCCCTCCTAAAATCATCACTAGTACAGTTTTACCTTGTGGGCAGTTGACTCCCTGTAAGTCACACCTCATCCTGCAGACTGGTCACCTATTTACAGTGCAACAGATGTTAATTCTGCACTGGAGTATTTCATCAACCCCTTCAATGTGGCCTGTGACTCCTACACTCCTTCTAAAAAGCACAAAGTTAAAGCACTTCGCAATCCATGGCTCTCGGCTGACCTCCTACGGCAAGTAAAATCAAGGGACCACCTTTGGGAACTGGCTAAAACCACCGGTAAGCAAGCTGATATCCAAAACTACAAATGTGCACAGAATGACTGCACCAAATCTATCTGGCAAAAGATATCTACCTACTTCAAGAATGTTCTCACTGACACCTGGGATAATGGGAGAGATTTCTGGAACAATACCTGGGGGGACGGGAAAATAATTTTGGAATGATATAGAAACATAAAAATAATTTTGGAATGACATGAAAAACCTCACTGAAAAGGACCCTAAGAATCAGCCCACAATGCTCAATATCAATGGTACAACAGCATCATCTGACCTTGATACAATTTCCAACAACTTTAATAATGCGTTCTTTAATCTGGGCAGTGTCCTCCCACCAGACTTCTTTGATGCTTCTACAAGGGACCATTCTGACAAGGCACCCCATCTTTACACAGCACCACAATTCTACTTCAAGGAGACCCAAGTGCACCTAGCCAGAAAATACATTTAAAAAGCCATCAGCAGTACTGGTTACAGTGGTGACTCCCTCGATATGAAGCTGATTGCACTGGTCTTAGAAGAAATCCTAGAACCCTTGACAAAGATATTCAACCTATCACTCAGGACTGCCCTATTCCCAGCAATATGGAAACAGGTGACTATTACACCGGTTCACAAAAGTGGAGATAGGACACTGCACACTAACTACAGGCCTGTCTCCATCCTACCTCCCTTATCCAAAGCTCTTGAGCGAATAGTCTCAGACCAGCTAGTCGAGTACCTTGAAAAATATGAAATCCAATGCCCTGAACAGCATGGCTTTAGAAAAGGGCACAGCACCACCACTGCACTGTTGGAATTTACGGGATTTATCCATGCTACTGTGGACCAAGGAAACTGGGTGGGGGCTGTGTTCATTGATCTAACTAAAGCCTTTGACACCATAAATCATCCACTCCTACTCAGGCAACTATCAAATATCGGTCTCTGCAAAGATGCATTGCCCTGGTTTGCAAGTTACCTCGGAGGTAGGGTCCAATGTGTTAGGATCTCCGGTGTCATCTCCATTGAAAGCCCAATCATCTCATGAGTCCCTCAGGAGTCCATTCTGGGAGCACTGCTCTTCAGTCTCTTCCTGAACAGCCTTCCTAGTGTCTGCCACCAGAACATATTGCTCTACAGGGATGACGCTATCATATATACAAATCACCATGACACTAATCTCCTGGAGGGGCAGCTACAGCGTGACTTCAAGAGTGTTGAGGACTGGTTCAGGTCACACAAACTTGTTCTGAACTATAGTAAAACAAACATAATGTCTTCCTGCAATACTCGAAGAAAGCATAACTCTCAACCCCTCACTATCAGGAACTGAGCAGACACTACACTCAAACCAGTTCCAGAGTTTAAGTACCTTGGCATCACCCTGGACAGATCCCTCTCCTTTGCACAGCACATTGACAATGTCGCAAAGGCCATGAATATATGGATAGGCCTTCTCCACAGGCACAAAACATTGCATGACAGCTGATGCCCTTAAACTGGCGATTAACAGCTCTCTCACTTCTGTCATTGATTATGGCCTAGCCATCTATGGCTCAGCTTCCCCTATTTCTCTTCGTAGGATATCGATGGTGCTTAACAAATCTTGCCAACTCCTAATGGGCATTGCCCATTTAACACACACCTGTGATCTGTATGCCCAGGCTGGGTGGTTACCACTCCTCAGCAGGATCCAATACCAGACCTGCCTGGTAACCAACAAGGTTTTCCTTGAGCTCTTGCCGCCAGGTGTTGAAAAGCTTCTTACTGTATACAACAGCATCCAGCATACCAGAAATGCACAACACCAAATCTATCAGGTCCCCAGATCCCGGACCACTATTGGTCAGAGGTCTTTTGACTACAGAGCCCCTCTGTGGTATAACTCGCTCAACAAAGAAACACTTACTGCTGCTATGCTTGGCATCTTCAAGAGGCAACTCTGACAACACCTCACTTCAACCAGTCAGTGTGATTGTTTCCAATAAGTGGATCACCTCTCCTCCCTCGCTGGCCCAAGCTGCCCTGTAACCTCCCTAGGGCTGAAAAACTTTGGCCCCTGCTTCCTCCTCTTACATCCCTCCATCCCTCCCTCCCTGAGCCTCCTCTCCATGTGCACCCCCCCCTTCTTTTGGCACTTCATGGACATGGGTCCCCTCCTACTACTATTAGGCATGCATCTCTACTACCCTTCCTTCCCCTAAGACAATGGCTCCTCAGCCAGCCTACTATTTTCTGTACTCTGCTAACCCTACCCTCACTAACTCCATTGCTCATGTGTTATTTTCGCTTGCTAACCTGCATTTATCTTGATGTAGTTGTCTCTCTTCAAGTAGGAATGTATCCTTAGCCTAAGCTTCACCATGCTTAAAGTTTGTCAGTCATTGTCAACCTTTGTATGTATGTTTACTCTCCATCCTCTGAAGTGGAACCTTTGTAAATTAGCAGTTCCTGCTCAAAGGTATTTGTAATCCTAGAGTTTAATAAATAAAAAAAATAAAATAAAATAAAAATATTAACGAGGTCACAGGGAAGCAATCCAAATCCTCCCCTATGATGTGAAAGATAAATGGGAGTACTACGCTTGACCCTAAAATCATAGCGACTACCTTCAACATCGCATTCATGGATCTCAGCAGTGTTCTTCCCCCTGACTTTTTCCATGATTATGATGCTCCCACTTCTCACCCCAGCTTCTCAACCTCTGTTAGCCACCCACCTTTCTACTTCAAAGCAGTCAAGATGCATGAAGTTCGCAAATATGTTACTAAAGCAATTAGCAAATTCAGATCTAGCAATGACACACTTGATCTTAAGCTGCTGTTCCTTACACTTGAAGAGGTGCTAGGGCTGCTGACCAGTATTTTCAACCTCTCTCTTAGTGTCAGCCAGTTCCCTGACAAATGGAAATCTGCCACTGTTGCCCCGATCCACAAAAGTGGTGACAGGGCCACACATGGGAACTACCGCCCGATCTCCATATTGCCTCTCCTCTCCTCTCCTCTCCAAGGCCCTTGAATGCATTGTAGCAGATCAGCACACTGACTTTCTGGATAAATATAATATTTTGTGTATGCAGCAACATGGCTTCAGGAAAGGACATTGCACCTCTTCGGCCCTGCTGGAATTCACTGGTGCCATTCATAGCTCACTGGACAAAGGTCAACTAACTGGATCTGACTATATTGATTTGACCAAGGTGTTCGATACTGTCCACCACTGCCTCCTGCTTGTTCAACTTCAGAATGCAGGGCTCTCCCCTGACTCTGCAGCCTGCTTCAAAAGTTACTTGGAAAACCGGACACAAAGAGTGAAAATTGCGGATGTTCTCTCCGATGCCAGACCTGTCAGTTCAGGAGTCCCTCAGGAATCCATTCTGGGCCCCCTACTTTTCAGCTTGTTCCTGAACACCCTTCCTGATTCCTGACCAGAACAAATCATCCTCTACACTGATGATGCTATAATACTTGCCTACACCAGGACCCCAAACCACTACAAGACAACCTCCAGCTTGGCTTTGCTTCTGTTGAAAACTGGTTTACAAAGCACAGACTGATTCTAAATCATAAAAAACAAGTCCATGATTTTCAGCAACTCTCATAACAAACATAAACAGCACCCCTAGCCATCAAAACCAGCCATGGAGTCACTCTGGAACAGGTACAATCCTTTAAATACCTTGGGATCTCCCTAGACCCTCATCTCTCTTATGGTGTCCACATTGACTATATAGCCAAAGCTGCTAATTCGTGTCTTGGCCTACTTTACCAGCACAGGCAACATCTTACCCCAGAAGCCTTGACAGTCACTGTCCAGAGCTCTATCATATCAATTGACTATGGACTTATTATCTATGGCTCTCCCACTGCTATCGCTCTCAGACATGTATCCACCTCCCTCAATAAGGTGTGTTGGCTCATCACTGGATCCCACCATCTCACTCATACATGTGACCTCTATGCTCAAACTGAGTGATTGCAACTCACCAATTGGATAAAGTACCAAACCTGCACCATAGCAAAATAAATAATTATGAGCCTAGCACCCTCTGGAGTCTGTGCTCTTCTCTACCCAAGAAATAACCCCCACAATACCAGGGAGTCTAAACCACAGCTTCTGCAAGTTCCCCATTGTCGCACAACACAAGGTCAAAGAGCTTTTTCTTACAGGGCACCTAGCTGGCTAAATGGACTCTGCAGTGACATCTTCTCCACTCCCACACTTGGTGCATTTAAATCAAGGCTCTGCCTCTCTCTTATTGCCTCCAGCTCCTGTGACTGCCTCAGCAAGCTGATCCCCCCTTGAATATTACCCAAGCATCATTAATTTCTCAATCCTATTAAGCACTTGCCCCCCCCCCACATGCCTACTATCCCCTGCTTGCACTTCCTCTGTTTGTCTTGACAATACCCTTGGCTGCTCTGACTCCTCATTTGTCCCCCCTCCCACTCTCTCCTCTTACTCTATTTCCTCCTGTGTTTCTGCCTCTACCCTCCTCCTACTTTTTTCCCTCTGTGCCCCCTAACCTCTTCACACCTCTTTCAGTATCACATTGTTACTACCCTCTAAATTTGCTTGTTTCTTATGTTCATTGTAACTACATGTATTCAGATTATTGTTCCTGTTTTGCTCATACTGTATTCGAAATGTTAACCGTTGTGGAACCTTTGTAAAAGAGCCCCGGCTCAAAGGTGTTTGTAATCCGAGACATAAATAAATAAAAAAATAAATAAAACAAAGCAATGGATACAGAATGAGCATTTTATTTTATTTGTATTAAAAGACAAGTACAATTATTATATGAAGCAGACAGACAGAAATTCTCAGGATTATATAGAGCATAATGGCTGGGTAGGGGGTTATAATGAGAATTTTACACATCCTTGAGGTGTGTAATGATGCAAAAACCCGAAGAGTGAAGCTCGAGGCATTTAATAAGGCATCCCACACCAAGTGGGGGGGGGGGGTGTAAAATTTGAGTTTTACAGAACTACCCAGCCTTTATTTTGTATAATTCCTGGGGATCATTTCTTCACCACAGCAATTCTAAACAATAAAAATACATTCTTGTTCAGCCACAGTCCCATCAGGATTAAATGCAGTGTGTGGCTGCTGAGGCATTTAACTTGTTTTTAATTTTCGTGCTCCTTTTCCCACACAGTCTTTTAACAGTTGTAGGGAGCAAAGGTGGCAGTCAGTTTTATTTGTTTATTTAAAAAGATTTTACTTACCACCCAGGGCGAGTGGCAGTGTGGAGCTCAGTGCAAGCTCAGGCAGACAGCCAGCTGGCGCACGTGCAGAGCAAGAGAAACCCAGTTTGTGTTTGCCGTTATAACAGCAAATTATTAATCAGGTTTTCCTATAGGAAAAAATGCTGGTCAGTAATTATATGATCATTTATGGAAGCGAAGTATAGAGTGGTTGGGGCAGGGTTTTTGCAGTCTGCATGTTGGCATGAGCGGCATCTCAATTCTATGTTTTGACCTTACTTTTGAGTTTTTAGAGTTTGTTTTGCATTTTTAATTACTTCACTATAAGGGGAATTTGGAATTTCTATGAAATGTATTTATGTATATGTTACTGTATCTGTATTATTTTACACTTAATAAAAAGTCCCCTGCTCTTTTCAAGAAGTATCATGAGATCTTTAACCTGAACCCCCACCAGAAAAAAAACAACAGGACCTCAGTTTAATGTCACATCTGAAGGCTGGCTTACTTCAGCAGTGCAGTATCCTCTTAGTAGTGGTGCATATTGTTTGGCGCATTGTTTAATTATCATTTCTTTGATGTGTGTTCAGTGTTAAGGCTGCCATTGCAGTAATTATATGAGGGAGGCTGATGAGAAGGAGAACTGATGTTGCCCATAATTCCAGTATTAAAAGGCTGTGCTTGGGATTTTCTTTTTTAAGAATTATATAAATTAACCATTAATTAATTATGTACCACTAAAGCTCTAAGAAATCTATAAGGGATGATTCTAGGCAAACTGTTATGGCATGCAAAGGAGTTAGAGTCCATGGTGATGTCACAGTATTGGAGTTTGTTGCCCCCTAGTAGGTAAGCAAGTATTGTACAGTCATAAATGACTAATCAAGGGTTAACTCAAACTATCAGAAAAAGAAATCAAGATAAGTCATATTAATTTGCTCTTTGGGCTCTGTGGTCACTTCTATTTGATCTTCTTTTTTGCTATTGCCTTGTTCTAGACTTTGTGCATGCCCCAACCCAGAAAAAATCTTTAGTTGTACAGTTGTTTTTCTTAAATTCCAAAGGCATTTTCTGCTCTCCCCACATCTTTTCATGTCTACTCTTAAAGAATCCCCAAAACCTGGTCAACAATCTGACTACATTCCTTCACTCCATAAAATGATATTTTTATTGCCAGCCAAAATACTCAACACAGAAACATAGAAACTGACAATAGATTACCAGCCAAAATACCTAACATAGAAACTGATGCTAGATAAGTTGGGAATTGAACCAAGGAAAACAGAGGTATCCTGAAGTGAAGGAAATACCCACTATAAAAGTGAAAACAAAGAGAGACAAAGGTGTCACAGTAGGAGAAGGTGAAAATAAAAATAAAAGCAAAGAAGATGCTGGTGAGGACATGAGGTGGAAAGAAAATTGGATAGAGGAGGATGCTGCAGTGGGAAGAGGAGACAGTAGAAGGTAAATAGCACAGGGGATGGGGAAATAAGAAAAAAGCAGGAGGGAAAGAAGGGGGATATGGTAGTGGCAACAAGAAGGGGAAAGAAAGAAAAAGGGAAAAGACAGGACAGCAAGGAAGATGGCAGGGGGAAACAGAAATGGCAACTGCTGTGGGAGAAAACCAGGAGGACAAGCACAACAATACAAGTAAATCAAGAGGAAGCAGGCAGGGTAGTGTTTTAGAGCCATACTCTGGCATAGAAAATGTTAACTCGGTAATAGTAAAAGTGGATTCAATGATAAAGAGGATACACAGGTTGAGAAAGAAGGTAGCATATTAAGGGAGATCAGTGCTCTGTGACCCAGGGATGGAGGCAAGCAGGGCATTACCAAGAATCAAGGAAAACATTAGGTTAATTGGAGGTAAGCCACACCTGGTCATTCACCACAGAACAAATGACTCAGCAGGAGAGAAGGTAGAAGAGTCGCAAAGTAGATTCAGAGAGTTAGCCAAGGAGTGTAAGGGGATAGTCAGTTCCCTGGCTTTTTCAGAAGTTCTGCTGATACACAATGTAAGAATGGCCAGGCAGCTAAGAATCATAGATTTTAATCACTGGCTTAAGCAGTGGTGCAGAAGGGAAAGCACACATGCAAAGGGGAATGGGGGGACATGTGGGTAGACATACACCTGTATGCAAGGGATAGACTACATATAAATGATGAGGGAGCTAGACTGCTAAGCGGAACACTGCTGGGGTACATAGATGAAAAACTGGGAGATGATTTAAGCTAAGAAAGGGGGGGTAGAAAGCTAGGGGTGGACTAGAGAAAATAACTAGTAGGACTTGCCTACTTGCACTTCCCTGAAAAAGGGGGCTAGAAATGAAATCAGAAAGGAGAATGGAGGAGGAGGAGGGGATAGGTGGAAGGGACTACTGACAAATTCTACAAGTCTGGAGAATAAGATGGTGGATCTAGAGGCAGTGGTGGGACGGAAGATCTAGACCTGATAGCAGTAACTGAGACATGGTGGATGGATAACCACAGTTGGGAAGTGGAAATATCAGGGTATAGTCTCAATAGGAGGGACAGGAATGAAAAAAATGTAGGATGGGGTAGCTCTACATAAAGGATGGGATAAGGGCCATGGTGAGTGGGGAAGGACACGGCTCAGCTGAAATCCTCTGGTCACGATAACTAAGAGGACTGGGGAGGTAGTAAGGATGGAGCCTGCATTCAGACCACCTAACCAGGGAGAGGAGCCACATAGGGAGTTAGCTAAGGAAATGCAAATGATGGCAGGAAAAGGAGAAATTCTAGTGGTAGGGGATCTAAATCTCCCTGATGTGAACTGAGAGATTCCAGGAGCAGAATCTGAAAGGAGCAGGGAGCTGTTGGAGTCAGTACAGGAGGCATGTATTCAATAGCTGGTCAGAAAACCAGCTGGGGAGAGGCCATATTCGACCTGGGATAGTATTAGGATGTGGACATCAGAGAAAACCTGGGAGATAGTGACCACAGGATGGTAAGGAACTAAATTTATACACACTGGAGATGAGGGTGGAAGAGGGGGTGTCTTCTATATGGGATAGCTTACAATTGTGAATAGTCATACCAATTGCTGTTATTTCTTGTATTTTTTTGTCTCTGTACTTCTGCACCCATACTCTGTAACAACCTTACTTTACTGTCCTCCTGTCAAGACGTGGAACCTTTGATAAAGAGCATTTTTCTCAAAGGTTATGTCCAAATGACAAAATAAATGAATATGGAAGAAACCTTCAAATATCTAAAGGGAATAAACAGGATGAGGGAGGGTAGCATATTCAGGATGAGTGAAAACAAATCAACAAGGGGACATGCATTCAAGCTGGTGGGAGGGCGATTTGTAGGAAATCTGAAGGACATTTTTTTCACTGAGAGAGTGGTGCATCCCTGGAATAGGCTGCTAGAATGGGTTGTGGGGGTAGATTTAGTGAGAAAATTCAAGAAGGCTTGGGACAACTACATGGGGCTAACAGAAGCAAAAAATGGAATAGAAGGGAGGAGGTAAGATAAAGGGACAAAGAGGGGTAATTAGGCAGACTAAATGGGCCAATGGGTCCTTTTGTGCTGGCAAATTTGTATGTTCTATGTTTCTATAAGGGCCACTTGGTTCATCCCGTCAGCCCGTCTTCATTGTGATTGATTTCACTGTAGACCCTTCTAGGACTAAGGCACATTCTCTGCCACACCCTTTCCTATCCCTTATGATTCTCGTGTACCTATCCCAGGCTTTCTTGATTCTCATCACTGTTTTAACCATACTACCTCCACTAAAAGACTGTTCCAAGCATCAACCACACTTTCTGTGGCATCTGCAACTGCTCCTTTGTGTCTGTCACTTAATCTGCAAAGGAAATCACTATAATGATGGCTAAGGTAAGTTGACTGAATTTAAGATAACAAAGACAGTTTTAATCTAATCCTTTCAAGGGGCAAATAATTAGACTTTGAATCTAGAGTAGGTCAAAGTGATGAGTTCTTGTTGGATCAATGAGAATAAACCATCATATATTTAACGGTGTCTCTGAAATTAAATACTGCATTGGTGGTATAGTACAGAATTGGGATTCAGTACTCAAATGTAGGTAAAAGAACCTAGTTAACAATAGTTTCCTTCCTTCCAGTGACAGGCAGTCATTCTTCCTGTAGAGAAATCCTAGCCATGACTGACCTTTTTGGTTAGTATGGATACATTCCTTAAAACGTAGGCCATAGTGAATAAAGATCCCTATTTTATAAAGAGGACTAATTCTGGAGGTGTGCTATTTGTGCTGAAGATCATGCTAAGACTTCTACTCTCATTAAGTATGTGTAGTGTTTCAGAGACCATAGTTTTCGCTTGGTTTTCATTTAACAAAAAATGATTTAATGGAACCACTTTTAAGGGTTGGTAAATATAGTCTGCAGTTCATGCTAAATGTCTGCTAGTGTTGGACCTGAACAGTAAATGACTGTTTTATTCATGTATATTACAATTTTGTATCAGCACACATGATCTGTATTTTGTTTAAAAAATTGAAAATATCAGTGGGCCCACAAGTGATCCTTCAGGGACTCCTGGTATTATAGGTTGGGTTGTAGATGCAAGATTTTCTATATTTAGGTACTAGGAATGATACAAGTGGTTATTGTTAAACCAAGCTATGGTAAATGAAGCCACAAACACATATCAAAATTTATCTAGAATGCTCTGATGATTTTAAAGGTAGACAACTTTTAAAATATTAATGAAGGAGGCCCTACTGCTGTCAAAAGAATCATGCAAGTCACTAGTGAGAATGATCAGTGCAATTGTAGACTTGCAGCCTTTCCTAAAACAGTACTGAAAAATATATGCAATGTTACTGCACAATTAAGCTTGCCATTTAAAGGCAAGACAGGTTGTCTTATGACCCCAGCCAGAAAGAGACAACGGAAAGTGGGGAGGAGGAGTGAGAGGTCTAGTGACATCACAATGACAAGGCAAGGGAGGGTATTATGACCAGGTGCAGGGCTTGCTGGCCATTGGCCAAGGGGAGGAGCTACCAGGGGTCCTGATCTGGGGTCCTTAAGGGGTGTATAAAAGCTGGTAACCCTCAGAGACCTTTCTTTCTTGCTGATTAATCTCAGCACCCAGCGGCAATCTTACAGGTAAGGCACACCGGGGATGGGGCCTTTAGGCCACATGCAGCCCTGTTTGCTTCATTTGTGGTATCTGTTTAAAAAAATATTGCATGTAATGTAGGAGCCTTGATTTTGTGGGAAATAATTGTGGTGACAGGTAACTGAGCAAGAACGTGTCCATGGGCCAAGGTAATTTCCTGACCTGTTTTTATTTGCTGGTTGTATTCTGGAAAGCCTGGTTTATCAGATGAAGTTACTGGGTAGTAAAATGGTGAGAGATCCATGGTGGTCTGAGGCTTGGTAGGCCAGACTGCAGCTTTTTTATTTGTTTCACATTTGTGCGAGACAGTGCACAGGTTTAAAGTAGCAGGACAAGTGAGGAGAGAGAGTGGGTAGTGTGAGTGGCAGCATAGTGGATTGTGTGCAGCCAGTAATAAGACAGAAGTACCAGGGAGAGGAGCTGGTGGCAGGGATGGTGGGCGACCTCATGGTGCCACTAGGGGTTGCAGTGTAGGTTGCCGGAGGCGGCGGACAATGGGATATGACCATGTGGGGGCTGAGTGAGTAGGGCTGATAGACAAGCACCATACAATGGCCCTGGGATAGTGCAGCAGTTGGCGGCATGGAGGGAGGGGGGAGGTTCTGCTTGGGATAATGGTGCATTTTTTCCCTGCTGTTTGGTCAGAATTTTAAAGAGGGGGGTGAGTACAGCTCACAAGGCAAGGGAGCAGGGACCAGCCTCAGAAGTGGCTGACGGCAAAGGGGTGGATGCATTTGGTCCTGGGGGTGCCCAGCAAATGGACGAGGTGGATAGTAAGGGCCTGAGAAGGAAGCAGATTCAGCAGCCAGCAACAGGAGGTTGCCCAAGTTACAGTGTGGCAGAAGGGAGCTAGCAGGCCAGATTTTTGTTGTTTTCAAGTATGGAGGACAGCCAGAACAGCAGTATTTGAGCAGCAGGCCAAAGGCCATGTGGCACATCGGGGGGAGGGTAGAAATTGTATGGTGGGGCCAGAGCAGGCCTGAGAGGTGTTTTTCCTGAGTGGGGGGTTGGGAGGGAAGAGCAAAGACAGCAAATTTTGGTACAGCCTGCAAAGGGGCCTATGAGGCACAGGGCAGTCGAGGGAAGACCACATGGCTGTTACCACAATGAAAGGAGGAGAGTACATAAGGGCCTAGGGGCCCAGGAGTGTGCTATGCGATCAGGGGCAGTGGAAAGGCCTAGAGATCATGCCATGTAAAAACTACATGAATAGTAAAAGGAAACAAAAAATGTTAATAAATGAACATAAAATGAAAATATATATAAAGCAAGGAGATATGGAGGCAGCGGCTCTCACACTGCAGGAGCGAGAGACACTCGGAAGAATGAAGGGTCTCAAGGTTATACTGAGGAAGATCCATGGTATGGAGGGTTGAAAAGTAATGGAAGGGGGTCTGGGGGCTAGAGCAGACTCACAAAAGTGTGGCATATTGAACAAAGTCCCCCCCCCCGCACACACAGTTTGCGCTGGTGTCTGCTGGTGACCAAGGGGGGCAGGAAGGACCACAAAAATGCTTGGTTGGGACCGGTATGCAGGGATACAGGGCACCTTTGCTGCATTGGGGGGGGGGTAGTCCTGCATGAAAAGATGGAGGCAGGCAGAGGCTAGATTCCCACATGTTAAAAGTGCCTCAAAGGGAATCTCACAGCCAGGTGAGGGTGGGTCAGTGATGGGGCAGGGGACAATGAGCAAGCATGTGTTATGTGCCTCGTTGTAATGTTCTCCTGCCTCAGTACAGGGGATGAAGGGATCTTCCCCATCCTAATGCAGGGATGCAAGTTGGGGGCCTCTGAAGGGGCCATGCATGACCTGCCAAGGGTGGTGGGGCCATGCACACGATGGTTCCTTGGACACAGGCGGAAGCATGGAGAGAGGCCTTGGTTGTGGTATTCATTGTTGCCTTATGTATTTTAGCAGCAAGACGGAGAAGTTGGCACCCAAGAAGACACCGGTATCCTGGGCCGAGATGACGGAGGGGGTGGCAAAACAAAAAGAAAAGGAGGCAGTGGGATGAGAAGGCAGCCACTGGAAAGTCGAGTAAGAGAACCAGGCAAGTGGGACCCAGCCCCTTGCCCACCCCGGCACCTGTACCAGAACCGACTGCAGCACCGATGGGGCCAAGGTCAGATGGTGATAAGGATGATGTGAATGTAAACAATGAAGGGGATTTGAAGTATTTGGAGGGTTTGCTGGGGGACATGGGGGAGGAAGGAGTAAAGAAAATGGAGCGGACACTACAAGCAATAAAGGATGGAAGCAAAGTGGGGGCTAGTGGGGCTGAAAAATTGGGGGGGCCTGGAAGTTATATGAGGGCCCACCAGGGTTTACACTAAGGGACCACGTTCTGGCTTCACTGAAGGAAACAATTTGGAAGGGTGAGTATGTGGATATTTTTGGCTTGGTGGATGAGGAGACGGCCAAGAAATATGACAAAAAGGAATTGGTGGGTAAGTCGCAGATGGCAGTGGCATTGGTAGTGGTCAGGCATAAGGTGGAGGAGGCCAAGTATAAGCAAAAGAGCACTGACACATGGCAGGTGGGTTTTATGATATACAGTGCACTGGTGTTGGAGAAAAAGCCGGAGCTGGCTATCCTGCTTTTGACTTATATGGCAATCATTAGGGATGCATATAAGGCAAAATTGGGTTTTGGTTGGTTAAAGTATGATGAGGCATTTCAGAAGTGGATGGTGGTGAAGGGCGATCTGAGGTGGGACTGCACTCACTCAGAACAGTGGGCGAGGATCCTCTCCGAGCTGGTGATGGAGCAGGCAAATAGGGCCCCAGAAATGAAAACCTGCTGGGCCTTTAACTGGGTATTGTGCACTTGGCCTAGTTACAAATTCAGGCATGCCTGCCCTTGGTGGGAATGCCAGCCTTACAGTGACATTTCTACGGTGACATGCGTCGATATGGACAACAGCACCATGCCGCTGTAGAACTGGTACTGGAAAGGGGCAACCACTTCCCCCAATTTGCACCCCCTCCCTGAACTAAATCTGACCTGGAGTTAGAATCCTTTAGTTTGGGGGGTGCGGAGGGTGAAGTCCCCTAATGAAATAAACAGTTCTGAACTGTGTGGCTCCATGTCGACTGCAACTTGTGGTTGACATGGTGCCCATTGCTGTAATGCCAGTTGTAATCTTTTTTGTTGCACCAGTATATACAATCCCACTCGGTGCGAGGCGGGGGTCACACCTGGTGACAAGTTGCAGGCAAGGAGGTGATAAGGCCTTGCCACCAGGTGGGCAGCAACAGGAGCAAGGAGGGTATAATTACAACTATGGATGGAATTAGGAAGAGGAAGGATGTGGGACAGTGGGGATGTGTCTTAGCTCACATGCCCGTCATACCTGGAGTGGTAGAGGCATGGACAGAAGGCTACCCCAATGTGCAGGGGGCTGAGCTGCTGAGGGAGGGTTTCCGGGAAGGGGTTCCCACTGGGTTTTGTGGGGGAACAAGTAGGGATGAGGGCAAGGAACTTGGGTTTGGTGAAGGGGAAAGAGGACATTGTCTGAGCAAAGATCCAAAAGGAGGTTCGAGCAGGAAGGGTGGAAGGGCCTTTACAGGAGCTACTGTGCCTTAACTTGCAGGTGTAACCACTGGGAGTTGTGCTCAAAAAGCAGGCAGGGGAATTCAGGCTCACACACCACCCTTCCTACCCAGACAGTGGGAGAGGGCAGTCAATGAAGGGATCCCGGGGTGTTTGAGTGTTGGCTCATACGCCTTGCTGGATCAGGCAGTCATATAGGCTGGTAGAGGGGGAATGGCTGGCAAATACAGACATTGAGTCAGCTTTCTGCCTGTTGCCAATTCGGGCATCAGACTGGGACCTTTTGGGGTTCCAATTCGAGGGCGGATTGTACTTTGATAAGGCTATGCCCAGTGGTTGCTCGGTGGCTTTCTCGACTTTTGAGACATTCAGCTCATGGTACAGTGGGTATTTGGGATTTGGTATGGACTCAGGCAGGTGGTCCATTACCTGGACCATTTCCTTCTGATTAGAGCCAGCCAGGCAGAGATACAGGTGATGTTGCAGGACTTCAAGGACATGTGTGGGACCACAGGGATCTCCTGAGCAAAGGGAAAAACAGAGGGCCTGGCCCACAGACTGGCATTCCTGGGGACTAAGGTGAAGTCAGAACAAGAATGCGTCCATCTCCCTGGGGACAAAGTTGCATGGCTAAGAGGGCTGCTTATGCTGGTGGGGGAAGGGGAGGAGGGTGACACTGGTACAAGTACAGCAACTATTGGGGCACCTTAATTTTGCCTGCAAGACCATAAGCCCAGGCAAGGCATTCACGAGGAGATTGGGGAGGGCCACAGGGAAAGCAAAACAACCCCACCACTGGGTGGATATCAGTAAAGGGGTGCAGGAGGATCTCCGAGTATGGAAGGAGTTTCTGGAAACATACAATGGGGTGACATTCTGGCAAGAAGAATGGGCATACAATACGGACATTAAGCTGTACACAGATGGTTATGGGGCTTTGGGGATGGGGGCATATTTTAAAGGGGAATGGATGTCAGAAGCATGGCTGGCACAGTGGAAGGAATGGGGGGGGTTGTCAAGGACATTACCTTCCTTAAGATCTTTCCCATCTGGGTAGCAAAGGAAGTGTGGGGGAACCAGATGAGGGGGAAGCAAATCCTGTTATGGTGTGACAAAAAAAGGGGTGGTGGAAGTAGTGAACAGGCAGAGTGGTAATACAGAATGAGTCAGCAGAATTCTGTGCTGTATGATACCACTGGGGTTACAGCTGAATCTGTCATTAAAAGCACAGCATATTGAGGGGCTCAAAAATGAGGTTGCTGACTGTCTTTGCCATTTTCAGATGGAAAGGTTTTGGGAGTTGGCACCACAGGCAGCACCATCCCGAACCAAGTTCCTGGACCAGTTGTGGGAGATTGGAGGGAGAAAGACAGGGCCCTGCATAGGGGGTCCTGGTTGCCCAATACCCTGAGGGCTTATGAAAAGGCCTGGGCAGGTCTCCAGGAGTTCAGGGCTCAACAGGGCTGGGATACAGCGGAGCCGGTGTTGGAGGAGCAGGTAATGCAGCATGTGGTGGCAAGGTGGGAAGAGGGAATGGCCCACACCGCCATGGTGGTCCGGCTGGCAGGCATACGTTGGGTGTGTCAGGACTGGGGGTGGGCAGATGCAACCGGTAGAAGGGCAGTAAGGAGGATGGTCATGGGGTAGCAGAGGGGGCAGAGCACAAGGCAGGATAGGAGGAGGCCCATAATGGGGCCCTTACTCATGAAGATGGTAATGGTGCTGGAACATGTTTGCACCTCATCAAAGGAGGCCTGCCTGTTCAAGGACATCTTCACAGTCATGGCCGGGAGTGCCTTTAGGGTGGGTGAGGTAGTGGCTCCCAGAAAGGGGGAGGCTGCCTTGGCACTGCAATATGAGAATGTCATGTGGGCTAAGAACACAGTGCTCATTTAGCTACCTAGATCCAAGACAGACCAGGGGGGAAGAGACACCTCAGTGTCAGTGCACAGGCACCAGGTAGGGGGTGTGTGTGCAGTAGAGGCCATGGGGCAGTATGGAAAATCCTGGGGCACAAGGGAGGGGGGTGGATTTCAGTATGGGAATGGGTCTCCAGTAATGGGCTTCCAGGTTGGGGCCATCCTGAAGAAGGCTCTGGTATTCATGAGGGAGACCCAAAGAAGTTTGCCCCTCACTTGTTCAGGGTAGGACCAAAATCTGAGGCAGCCACCAGAGGGGAGGCAATAGCGGAAGTGAAGCGTGTGGGGCGATGGCAATCCAATTGTTATAAGAGGTATGTGAGGTGTTGATGATGACAATTCATCTTCCTTTCTTTCCATAGCAGGCTCTAAGTGGCAGGTGTGGATTGTGGGGCACTCGTTCATCTATTGGGTGGAGAGATTTACTGCCGCCATGAGCAAAGGGACACAGTTGTGCCTGGATATGGAGCACACAAAAGTGCAGTGGAAAGGCATCAGGGGAAAGAGGTGGGCCCAACTGCTACCTTTGTTGGAGGAGCTGTGGGTGTGGTGGGCCATGCTGAACTGCATCATTATTCATCTTGGGGGCAATGATTTAGGGGTGCTGCCTTGGGGATCGCTGATGCGGGACATAGTGGCTGATCTAGAGAGGGTGAAGAGCTGGTGGCCGGGAGTGGTGATCAGTTAGTCTGAGACAACATCATGGTGGGTGTGAAGGAGAGCTGAAGGGGTTACGGCAGTGGAAACAGTGAGGAAAATGCCTAACTAGGAAGGTGGCTAGGGCAGTGACAGAGATGGGGGGGTACACATCCAGCATAGAGACATTATATTTGATCAGGCCAATGTGTACCAATCAGATGGGGTGCATCTGTTGGAATTTGGCATGCACCTGTTCTTGTGACCTTTTGGGGACCTAGTGGGGGTAATGAATAAAAGGGGCCTGAGATAGTAGCCCTGAGGGGAGCCCCATCTTCCATTGCAAGCTAGAGATGGGTCAGTGAAAAATAGTGTAGGAGTGGGGGGGAAGGGGGCAGCTAAATGGGGGAGGCACCACGGGCTGGGGACAAAGGAACTGAGGCATAGGAGTAACTGGGGGAGGGGTATAGAGCTAGCGTGCAGATCACCATGTCCATACCTAGCAGGGGGGGAGTCCGGGTAAGTGTTTGGTACCTGGTTCTGGTGGTGATGGTGGGGGGATCCTGATCTGAGTTTCTGGACCCCAAAGAGCAACACAGAAACCAGTGAAGAATCAAGAAAGGAAGATGGGCAGGATGGAAGACATAGACTGATAGGTCCAATGCAAAGAAATGGACTGATACCTCTAACTGTAATATTCACTGTTGTATTCTATGAAATCTTGGGATGTGAATATTATAATGTGTGCCTTTAAAATAAATATTGCCAACGAGCATCCAAAGCTAGAAGTTGTAGCGTGTGTTATTTCGGGGGTGGGGGGCATGGGACAATATATGTTTATGCACGAGATGAAATGCCTAAACACCAGTGCTGTAATATTTTGTCATGCACGTGGAGAACAAAAATGAGCCATATTGTCATTCAAGATTTAGTAATGAACATATTTCCTCCTTTGTATATTATAGCTGCTTTTCAGATTAGAGGGACTGTGCTAGATGTAAATACTAATTAATAAATGCAAGTTGGAGGCTTGGAAACTAAGCTCACAAATAATTTAGTTAACTTATCTTGTATACGATCAGGACCAGACCCTTTAATTTCTTTTAGACTGACAAAGCATTTGCAGACACACACACACACACCACACAGGCATGTACACACACACACACACACACACACACACACACACAGGCAGTGGAATGTTTCGTGGATCAGATGCATTGCACCAATGTACAGGTGCAACTGGTGCTAGTCTTCCCTCATTACACCCATGCCACATGTCCCCACACATCCCAGCAGCTGGCAGGCACACACATGCAGCATGACAAGCATGAGCGCCACCACAGGTGTAATGCACACACACACACACCACCCATGTGCACACAACACACCAGCAGCAGACTGCAGGCAGGGAAGCACACACCTCAGGTCCGACACGTGGCTCCAGGTCGACCACAGCCATGGGGGTGGCCCCACTGGAGCTGATCGTCAACTGCAGGCTGTGCATCGCCATGGGGTATGTGTCAGGCACCCCCCAGGGGTGGATGTGTGGGACCATAACTGTGTTCTTGTGGGGGTGTGTAGGCAGCCACAAAGGACAGCCCCAGGCATGCCAGGGATGCCTACAGCTAAACTCAGCATCCACTGTGATGGTGTCACCTGACGCCGGGTCCGTGGGGTGGACAGCACACTGCAGGGGTCCCCTGCACATGGCGGCACCCAGCAGCAGCAGCAATGCAAAGCACCAGCAATGTGATCCATGGCCGCAGTTGTGGCCTCCTGCATACATGTTATCCCCTTCAGGCTGTGTGTGGTGCCCCTGTCCTGCTGCTCAGCCAGCTGGTGCACCTCCACCCGCAGTACTCATACCCCAGTGGTGAGCAGCACCTGTTGCTCAATGGATGCCCACAGCAGCCGGGTGTACTCAGCCAGATGGTCTGCATCCTGTGTCACCTGCCTGGGAAGTCGATCATCAGTGGGTGACCTGCCATGCTGTCCAGCCCCCTTCTTTGGTGGGTGATGCACAATGGGGTCTACAGGGGAAGGGGTGTACGGCAGGTGCACCAGTGGATGACCCTGTGTCCAGCTGCCCTATGGCTCCCAGGCGGCTGCTGCCACCTGTCCTGCTGCTCTCTGCCACTCAGCACCTGCGCGGCTGTACCACCTCTGATGCAGGGCACAACAGTGGCGCCGTTCACTGCTGCACCTGCAGTGCAGGCAGGTGGCTGTGCAGCCGCGGGCATGGTGCTAGGCCCTGACACTGCCTGTGATGCTGGCAGGGGTGACTCCCCTACAATATCACTCATGTTGTCCAGGATCACTGCCATATCATCATTGGAGTTGTACCCCGCCCCAATCTGTGTCTCCATGCACAGCACATCAAGGCTGGCATCCTGCAGGAACACATCCAGGGCCTCATTGAACCCTAGGCCATGGATGTCCACAAGAACTGTGGTGCCCAGATGTGGCCTATAGGGCCACAGATGCTGGTGGACATGGAAGGTCCATCCTCGGGGTCCATGCCACCATCCACAGTGGCCGTGGCCTCCGCTGGTGCCCCATCATCTGCGTGGAGCCATGCCGGAGCTGCAAAATAAGGAGGTAGTGTCAGTGATGCACTGCCCCCAAGTGTCTGCCTGGGTACACTGCTGATGTTTGTGGCCAGCAGTGTGCCATGCACATTGGTATACACACACACTCACATTTGGCACGCCAGCAGCATGCACACTGGCATGCATGTGTATGCACCCTCAGGGCCAGTACCTGTGCATGACTGACATACATACCATACAGTGATGGGCTGCCATCCATCTGGCAGCCCCCTCCAGGCACACCCTCCACGGGTGTGCAATGGATGGTAGCTGCCACCAACTCCCCTGTCAGCTTCAGTATGGGTGCGTCTGCAGGCCCTACGCCGGTGGCATTCCAGGAAGCTCTGATGGCTGCCACCTTCTCCTTTATGCACTGTCTGTCTGTCCTGACCTTCTTGTGGCACTCCTGTGCTGACCACTGGTGGCTGCCGTGCTGGTTGACGTAGGCCTCCACATCGTCCTAACTGATGGCCTAGTCATTTGATGTGCCCGTGGCACCTCTCAACATGGCCTCCCTGTTGAGGTAGGCCTCAAACATGGCATCAGTATCTCCCTTTGTGAACTTGGCCTGCCCCAACATGTTGCCTCCTGTGAACAGCACAGTGTGTCAGCAGCAGCAGAGCACTGGGAAGTCCCACCTTGCAGTGCTGCTGTCTCTCTGTGTTGCTGCACCATCCAGCACTTACCTGTCATGGCTGCAATACCGGTCCATGGCCTGTGCTGTTCAGTGCCACTTATCAGGTGCATCTCATGCAAATTAGGTTGTGCACAACAGTAATGATATGTTCATGCACTCTACTGTGGTGTGCATTGGCTGATGAGCTCATTTGCATAGGGTGTCTGAATATTGCAAAACTGCACCATGTGCAATTGTGTTGGGCCGGAGCAAGCCTGTGGCACAATACCCACGCCTGCACAATCTGCATGCCTGCAGTGTGCATGTGCGCTGTGCACCCCATTGAACAATCATGCACCCCACGTGGACTGCACAATGCAGTGGCACTATGCAAGTGGTGCAGGGGCAGGTGAGCGCATGTCCTTGCATCATGCCATGCACCCTATCATGCACATGCACACTGCACAATGGCTGGTGACCTCTGATCCATGGGTCACCTATGTGACCCTGTGACCCTGCTAGGCCCTGGCATTGTGTGCATGCCCATCATTGAGCAATGGTCCCGCATTGCACATCCTGGCACGCATCCACATGCTGCGCGATTGCAGCAGTGTGTTGCATATCACGCACCCTGCACATGTGGCAGCTGTGTGCACTGCTCACCACCATTTGCATTGCCACCTCTGATGTCAGCCAAGGTGCAGGGCACTTGCAGATGGATAGTGAACTGGAGCAAGGTGGAGCTGGTGAACCTGTTTGCAGTCATCCAGCCCTTTTGAGGGGCAACTGTTTGGGATGGTGCCACTGCAGCAGGCCAGGGGAGAGGTGTGGCAGTCAGTTGCTGTGGCCCTGAAGATGAGTACGGGTGTGCCACAAACACCCGAGTAGTGCAGGCATCGCTATGAGGACCTGCAGCAGAGGACACCCGACTGCTTCTGGAGGATGCAGGCACATGGGTAGTGTGGTGCAGTGCCACAGCAGGGTAGGTGTTTGTGTTGTGTCTGTCAGATCATGTGCAGTACTATAATGTTGGCATTGCTGCCTGGCATGGGCCACAGTGGGTTACATAGCTGTCTTGCCACATGCTGCACATCACAGCCATCTGCTGCATGTGTTGCGGCCATGCTGGTGTGCGGGACACAGAGCAGACGGGGCATGCACTGCACATGGTGGAATGATGGGGGGGCACTGCTGGCATGCTTGTGTACTGATGCTCACCTCTCATGTTTCCCTTTCCAGGGCTGGAGGACCACAGGAGGGCCAGGGCAGTGGCAGAGCAGACCAGAGCTATGTGCCCTACTGATGGTGGGCAACCGGTGTCAGCAGCACAGTCCAGTACAGGTGAGTACTATCATGTCATTTGTCACTGTACCTAGGGGGTGGCATTGGGGTGGGGGTTCAGCCATGGTCACCTGTGTCATGTGTCTTAACAGCTGTGTGTGGCACACAGTCCGTCATGCATGCCACAGTGGCCTGTACGTTGGCCATGTGTATCAGCTGTTGGTGGTATGGGCATGCACCCAGATGCCACTGGTAATGCTGCAGTGCTGCAGTTGCTATGTGCCATGTGGCCGACACTGTGCAGTAGTGTGGTCGCTGTGTGTCTGCGTCTGCCTCTCTGCACTGGCATGGTGGTCTGTGCCATGGGCGGCCAGTGTCCCCCTGTGGGAGTCCGTACCAGACTCTCCAGGGGTGTGTTCACATATTGCCCATTGTGATCTGTTGGTGGGCATGGTTCTCTGGCACATTTCATTGATTACCCATCTTGTCCCATGCCATAGGTGTCAGGCAGACTTCAGGTCAGAGGCCGCTAAGGGTCCAGACATGATTCCTGCACCAGATTCTGACCATGGTGTGGAGGGTCCTAAATGTTGTGGTGGTGATCCATCATGTGTCTATGGCCAGAAGGAGGAGATGGCCTGTTGGGGGAGCATCCAGCCATGGACACTGCTAGCTGGACTGTATATATCCCCTTTCATCCTTGTTGGCCCTATTCCTCTACTGTCCCCTGTCCCATTGAACTGCCCCTGTTCCCTGTCCCCATCCCTCTTTGTATCTTCTCTGTCCTTAATCCCTGTTTCTGTTTCTTTATGCATTTTTCACTTTTATAAAGCGTTACCATCTACATGCCTGTGTCCGTGTCTGTTTTGTGTGTGGCGTGTGGAGCCTTGCTGCAATGCTCACATCTCTGTCCATGGTGTTTGGAGTGGGGCTGTGTGGTGCTACTGTGGTACCCTGCTGTGTGCAATGGTCTGTCACATTGTTCTGGGGTTCATCACCCGGTCTGAAAGGTTTGCATGTGGTGTCAGGCTCGTCATGGGGTTATGGTGAGGGGTGGGAAGTGGGTGTGTGCATGGTGTTGCTAAACTACCATGGTCCTCCTTCTGGACCTGTCCTTCCACTGGGGTGGGGGTGTCTGCTTCTCCTGTTGGGCCCCCACTCCCATGTGGGCTGCCACTCTGCCTAGGTCCTGTGTCCTTCACTGCCGAGCGTGTGGGCTGCTTCTGTGCAAGTGGATCCTGGGTGTGTTTGGCTCCATGGTCCTGGGGGTGGACATCCATTACAGCATGGCAGTGGGAACAGCAGGCTGGTGGTTGGTGGGGGGGTTCTGTTGGCAACCCTGTGGTGGCCATCCTCCCCTCCTGTCACCTGCTAGCCATGCCACATCTGTGTTCTGGGTACCAGTTCCTGGGCATTCTCCTGTTCACCACTTGTGGCCCATTCTTCCACCCTGCACCGTGCCTGTGTGTGCACTAGTGTGCCCTGCTGTCATTGTCCTGTGGCCATTGTCAATATATTTTCCTGGCTGTGTCCCTGGGTCAGTTGTTGCTGCGCTACCCCCCCTCACTGTTGTTGCTCAGCTTTGCTAGGCACTTCCACGGTTGCACCGGTGCATCTCTGGTTGCACTATGGTGCACCTGTGCCATATTCCACCACGTTGTGCTGGCATGCGCAACTGCTGAATATGGCTCCCGCCGGGCCACTGTGTAGCTGACTTGCGCTGCACTAGACTTGTGCCAGCCTTTAGCACAGTTCTGAATATCCAGGCCTTAGTTTAAACACAAATCTTGGAAATGAAATTGTTTTAAAATTTTATTTTAGTAGAGAATTGCTCTTTAATATTCCCCTGTATTTAGCCTCTTGCCCATGGTCCTATAAAACCAAAAGTAACCCTGACTGTCCCCCTTAAAACATTACAGGGTCCCATTACAATTGACATTACAGGGTCAACTACAATCTAATATAGTTACATTCTAAAAAGGAACTTATCAGAAAGGTAGGATAAATGATTCTTCATCTTGCACCAGCTGAGATAGATGTAATTTATATTGTTAGCTATTATTAAACAGTGGTCACTGATCCCTATTTCTTACAATTTCACACTTCTGCTTTATGTAACTATTATGTGTCACAATCGTCTTCTGTGTGTTTATTTGCCTTTATGTTTCTGTTCACTTTATATCGCTTAATTAGAAAATCTCCTGAAGGAGCTGTAAACATTTTGGGTTACATCAGTGACCGCAGGACAATGGGAGGTGGCCACATCAGTGGTGAGGATGGGAGCCCAGTGAGCTGTGGCCACATCAGTGACATAGCGGGCCGAGGGAGTGACTCTTGCCACATCAGCAGCAAAACAAGAGGGACAAGGAGAGAGAGAAGATCCAATCAGACCAGAGGGTGGGCTTTTTCACTGGTGGCTGGGCTATAAATAGACACAAGCCCAGCTGCAAATAAGAAAATCTCCTGGAGGAGCTGTAAGTGCTCTGGGTCACATTGGTGGCTGCAGGACAGTGGGAGGCAGCAGCACTGGCAGCGAGGAGAGGAGCCCAGTGAGCTGTGACAGCATTGGCAGCATAGCAGGCTGACTGAGTGACTCTTGCCACATCGGTGGTGAATCCAAATGAACTGGGAGAGAAAGGAGGACCAATCAGGCCTGAGGGGGGGCTTTTTGACTAGTGGTTGGGATATAAATAGACACAAGCCCAGCTGCAGATAAGAAAATCACCAGGAGGAGCTGTAAGCACTGTGGGTCACATCGATGACTGTAGGACAGTGGGAGGCAGCTGCATCAGTGTTGAGAAGCCGAGCCCAGTGAGCTGCAGCCACATCAGTGGCATAGCGGGCTGACGGAGTGATTCTTGAGGCATCGGGGAGAAACTGGAGGGACTGAAAGAGAAGAGGACCAAGCAGATCTAAGGGTGGACTTTTTGACTGGCAGCTGGGCTATAAATAGACACAAGGACAGCCACAGAAAATAAAATCTGAGGTTGTGGCCAGGGGCTGGTCTTACAGGAGGGAAGGTGGAAACCTGGGCTGGGCTAGGCTGGCATTTGTCTGGTAATCAAACTTCTTTCTGCACAAACAATAGTAAAAAATGTTGGGGCAACTGACTTGGAGTGGAAATAGGATTGAGATGAGAATGAAGCTATTGCTAGAGATGCAGCAAATTTAAATTTTGACGACGGGCACTTTGAATGTCACTCCACTTCGCGGAGTGGCCAATATGAAAGGCTCACTTTGCTTTGTAATTATTACTTTGCGTTGTCATTCCACCTTAACTCGAAGTAAGGTGAAGTGACAACAGTACTGGCAGAACCCCCACACACACAGTCACCAGAATTAATGTGCATCCCAAAATGCTACTGTCTTGTGTCCAGAAAACTACCCAGAGCTGATGAAGTAAAATGAGAGCACAACAAGAAATGCAAAGTCTCCCAGAATTAATGGTGCACTCAGTCATGCATGCAGTGGTCACACACATTCACCAGAATTAGTGTGCGCAACCAAAATGCTACTGTCTTTATACCATATGGTCTGGGTATGCCCCTGTACGCAGGTCTTCTGGCAGTCCATTAATAATATCTTAGACCCTATCCTTGGCTTAGAAACTCTGTTCACCCCGGAGGTATATCTGATGAGTCTTTTCCCAGCAGGTACCGCTAAGATAAAGAAAGCACAAATGACACTTATTTCAGCGGTTGCTAAACTGATAATTTTGAGGCATTGGGCTAGTGACAAATCTCCTTCCTTGATGGAATGGTACAGAGAGTGCATATTGGCATTACAGCTAAAAAGGCATATTGCCTACATGCGAGGCAGGGTTAAGATATATACGTCATCTTGGAGTTTATTAGAAGCGCTCCTAATGGTGTGGAAACCTGACGATCAGACTGCCTCGGGGACGATGACTTAGGGACAACTTATGTGTGTAGCCTTGGGAGGAGGGGGGGAAGGGGTTTAACTTAAATTGTGAGTTAGAATTTTTCTGCTTACTGGTACAATATTAGATACCTCTAACTTTGCCTGTTTGGTTGTCTTTTGATGTGACTATGGTGAAAACAATAAAACTGGTTTAATAAAAAAACAAAATGCTACTGTCTTGTGTCCAGAACATTCCCAGTGCTGACGAAGTGAAATGAGAGCATAACAAGAAATGCAAAGTCTCCCAGAATTAATGGCACACTCAGTCATGCGCACAGTGGTCACACATAGTCACCAGAATTAATGTGCATCCCAAAATGCTAGTGTCTTGTGTCCAGAACATTCCCAGTGCTGACAAAGTGAAATGAGAACATAACAAGAAATGCAAAGTCTCCCAGAATTAATGGCACACTCAGTCATGGGCGCAGTGGTCACACACACTAACCGGAATTAATGTGCATCCCCAAAATGCTGCTGTCTTGTGTCCAGAACATTCCCTAGTGTTGATGAAATGAAATGAGAGCATAACAAGAAATGCAAAGTCTCCCAGAATTAATGGCATACTCAGTCATGCCAGCAGTGGTCTCACACAGTCACCAGAATTAATGTGCATCCCCAAAATGCTGCTGTCTTGTGTCCAGAACATTCCCCAATGTTGACTAAGTGAAATGAGAGCATAACAAGAAATGCAAAGTCTCCCAGAATTAATGGCACACTCAGTCATGTGCACAGTGGTCACACACAGTCACCAGAATTAATGTGCATCCCCAAAATGCTACTGTCTTGTGTCCAGAAAATTCCCCAGTGCTGATGAGGTGAAATGAGAGCACAAGAAATGCAAAGTCTCCCAGAATCAATGGTGCATTGCAAATGCACAGATATATTAAGATTGTGCTGTGCACTCAAGAGATGCAGAGACAAAGGCACAACAACACCTAACCATTGCTCACAAGTCACAAATCTAAATCTGGAAAAGAGTGCCTTTTGCCAGTTTTTTTTTTGGGGGGGGGGGGTAGTGCATGGCAGTAACAGTCCACTACCAGTAAAGATACCACAAAGCAGTACCAAAAATTCATGCAGGTGCAGTGGATAGCAGGTTAACACTGCTGCAATTACTCTGTGGCACAATAAAAGGTATTTGATTTGATGGCACACATCTCACACACACTCATATACACACTACAAGAAATGTGAAGCAAATTGGAAACCTTTAGTAATATAGCAAAATGTTTTAAGCAAACTGAAATTATACACTGTTGCACCACACCAATCAGCAAACAAATGTCAAGAATTACTGAAAATATTACTGTGTGTACATTAACAGTTATCCAAGAAAAATATAACCAAAACAGAAAGACTGCCTTTTTTCCCAGTTAATCTACCTACTCTACAAATACGCCCCTCCCCCAAAGCACACTTCATGGAATCAGGTGTCTGTCAGTACACAGACTGAATTTTCTAAATTCATTCAAAATCCATACACAAACAATATACACTTGATTATATGAGCACAAGAAGGTTTCCTACAATCAATGTACTAAATTTTGAGCAAAAAATATCACTCAAAAAGGTTTTTTTTAATAGCTTTTAGAGGTTTTGAATCACAGAGCTCTGAGAGCAAACTGTCTTCAGCTACCGCTACACACACACTACCCAGAACTGAGGCTGTGCGGAACAATCTAGAGCCCATGTGACCTGCAATCCCATGAATCACTACAGAATTTGCCTTGGAGCTCAATAACAAGGCAAAGTAATGCAAAGTACATTGATTTCAACGTACTTCCCCTTAACATTGGTGGAGAAGTGGTTTATTGAAGGATGAATAATACAAAGTCATTGGTTTCAATGGACTTTGCGTTCCTCATTATGACGCGAAGTACTCCGCTTCACATTGCTGATTACTTCATGGATTCCTCATTACTCCTCAAATTACTTCGCAGAGTGAATTTTGGCCACTTTGCCCACCACTAGCTATGGCACAATTCTCAGACTACTAGGGTGGGCAACTTTGTAACAGTGGTGGGGTGTGTTGAGTGTGGGTTGGCCATGGTATTAGCCTGGCTTGGAAGCTGGGGGTCTGAGCAGTGTGTAGCCAGCTGACACAACTAAAGGAGGAGATCAGGCTCTTGAGATAGTTGCTAGATAGGGCAAAGGTGAGGGATGGTGGGAAGGAAGGAGACTCGACCAGGGGTGTAGGATGGGGTAGGGGCAGAAGAGTAAGATATGAAGATGCAGGGGGTCCATAATCATCACCTGTAGTGGACAAGAACAGTCAGGAGCCAGTGGGGAGTACACAAGGGACTTCACTAGCAGGGAAGGAGGCATAGAGGTGGGCAGTGGGGAGGTTCCTGGGGTCAGGTAGAGGCAACCATGGACACATGCAGGGCTCAGGGGACTACAAATGGTAAGGAGAAAAGGTTCACAACATGCATGGTAACTGAATAAAGTAAAACAGCACACAGAGGATATGGACAGTTGGTGCATGCCAAGGCTGCCAACCCAGGTAAATCACCGTAAATTAGGTGAATGCACTCGAAGGAAGAAATAAAGCCAGAAAGCTTCTCAATATATGAAATAAAGCTTATTTATTCTCCAGGCTAGGAGTGTTTTGTGCAGTGTCACCGAGCCTGGAGAATAAATAAGCTTTATTTCAAATATTGAAAAGCTTTCTGGCTTTATTTCTTCCTTCGAGTGCATTCACCTAATTTACAGTCACAACATACATGGAAGAGATCTGTTGGGGAGAGTGCACCAGCAAGAGGAATTAAGATGACGAGCATTGTGCTTGATAACACATTTGCACCTCTAGCAGCACAAAACTGGGGGAAAATTAGGTAACTGAGAACAGGCAAACCTAGGGGGAACATGAGAGATGGGTGAAATGGAAGGCTCAGTAGGCAGAATGAGCAGGGCTGTCCCATTGCAAAAGGACATGGAGGAAGTAGAGGGAGCAGTCAGCAGTGGGCAGAATGTAAGTGAGGATGATAGGGAGGTGGGGACAGAGGCAAGTGCACCAGAGCCAGTTGAGGAGCTGCAGTTATCACAGGACAGGGAGCTGAGAGTAGGGAGTTCCTGGGATGGGAGGATGAGGGCTCAGGTAGGAGGGAACATGGAACCCAAGTGAAAAGGGACTAACAGGGATTGAAGAAAGGAGAGAGAGCAGAGAAAAAGATGGAAGAAGGGTAGAAATGAGTTCTGCTGAGGGTCAGGAGAAGCCTCAAGTTCCTGGGAGTGCTGCAGGGCTGAGTTGAAGTGAGGAGAAGGGTGCTAAGAGTCAACAGGTCAAGTTCGGAGAAAGAACTGAAACAGGGGGAGAAGGGCAGACATCGCCACTCATACTGTGGCGATGACCAGGGTAATCAATGAGGTTGGGGAAGTGAGCGGAGGGGGGCGGGGAAGGGGTAGGTTCAGAGGATGGGAGGAGTTAAGACTGCTTCTGCTGAGGGACTCTATAATTAGGGGTATCAAGTGGGAAGGGGGTGAAGGGAAACCCTATGCCATCAGGGTTAAGAATATATCTGGCTTGACTGTGCATGAGGCCAAGAACTTAGTCTATGCTCTATGCACTGGTGAAGGAATGTGATGGATCCCTGGACATGTTGGTGCACTTGGGCACTAATGACATTGAGGGAAACAATGTACTGGTGATACAGGCATGGTTCTGGGAGCTAACCCGGGTGTGTCATGCAGTGGGGTTCTCGGTCTCCTTCTTGGAGATCCTACTGGTGCCTAGAGCCACTGTGGGAAACAAGCAGAAAATTAAAGAGGTAAATGAATGGTTTGGGGTATGGTGCAAGGCTAGGGGTATGGGTTGGTGGGGGGCTGGGGTGCAACCTGTGAGGACAAGGGGCTTTATGCAAGGGATAGGCTCCACCTCAGTTTGGGGCGGAAGGAGGTCTCAAAACCAAAACTGACCAACTTCATTCTGGCTAGGTGGGGTTTAAACTTGTGAGGGGGGGAGGACTAGGGCTTGAAGTTGATGCTAGCAAGCACTACAAGGCAGGACTTGGCCTTCTCCTCTCAGCAGAGAGGGGTGGCAAAATGGGAGCACCCGCCTGTACATGAGGGAGTACCAGCAGCCAGCTACCTGGGAGTTCTCAGGTTGGGGTATGGTCGAAGGGAAAGGGAAGGGATGGAGGGTGGTCCTGATCAATGCCAGAAGCATGAGGAACAAGATGCTTGAGCTTCAGGCTATGCTAGTAGATGGGAAAGTGGATGAAGCAGCTGTCACTGAAACTTGGGTGACTCCTGGGCATGACTGGGACCTAAACCTGATGGGATTCACTGTGTTTAGAAAGGACAGGGCAGTGAGCAGCAGGCATGGGAGGATGGGTAGCACTCATCATTAGAAACGACATAGGGATATGCAGGGTGGAGGGGTGCAGGGTAATGTAGAGGCATTATGGATCACCCTGCAGGCACCCGGGGGCAAGAGGATAAATCTGGGGGTGGTTTGTAGGCCACCCATGCAAGCTGAGGATCTGGATAGAGGACTGGTGGCAAATCTTAGGGACCACTGTGGTCAGGGGGAGGGTAGAACTGTGGTGCTGGGAGACCTTAACGTGCCAGATGCTGATTGGTGAACTATGGAATCCTCAATGGCCAGGGAGCAACACCTGCTGGATGTCTTCCAAGATGCATTTCTTTCCCAGCTGGTGGCTGACCTGACAAGGGACGGTCGCATTCTTGATGTGGTACTGTTGGATAATGACCTGGTTAGGAACCTGGTGGTAAGGGACCCACTGGCGGGGAGTGATCATGCCACAGTCTTGTGTTCCCTAGTCCTGCAGGGGTGGAGAAAATCACACCAAAACAGTGGCAGTTGATTTTAGGGGTGCAGACTTCAAGGGTATGGAGCATATCCTCAAGGAGCACTTAGAGGGAATCAGACCAGAAATGGACACAGAGAACAGGTGGGAAATTATTTAAAGGGGGCTCCTGGAAGCTACCAAGGCCTGCACAAATGTCTGATGCAAGTTTGGTAGAGCCAAAAAGCTGAGCTGGTGAACCAGAGAGGTTCAGGAAGTAGTGAGGTAGAAAAGGGCTGCTTATAGATGATATAAGCACTTACATAGGATAATAGACAAGTGGGGAGTATGTTATGATATCCAGAAAGGCAACCAGGGTAGTGAGATCAGCCAAGGCTTGGACAGAACTGAGGTTGGCCCAGGGGATAAGGAATGGTGATAAGGGGTTCTTTAGGTCTATCAGGGAGAGAAGGAAAATGAAGGGGCAGATTAGTAGACTGAGATCAGGGAGTGGGTGGGCTGAGGAGGCCGGGAAGCAGGTGGAGGAGCTAAACAACTATTTTGCCTTGTTCTTCACTAGGGAAGATTGAGCGGGGGGGGGGCAACACTGTACTCGGGGAGGCAGGTTAAAATTGCAGAAAAGGGGGAGGTCACAGATGTTGAAATTATTGTTGTTAGGGTGAAGAAAGCACTCAAGGCCTTAAGAATGGAGAAGGCACCAGGTCCAGATGGTATTCATCCCAGGGTGCTAAAGGAGATGGTGGAGGTCCTAGCTGCACCTCTGGTGGACCTTTTTAACTTCTCCCTTCAGATGGGGTGGGTGCCTCAGGATTTCAGGATGGCTCATATCATGCCTATTCACAAAGGAGGCACATGCGAGGAGCCAGGGAACTACAGGCTTGTAAGCCTGATATCTGTGGTGAGCAGAATGTTGGAGGCCATCCTGAAGGAGGGAATGGAGGAGTTCCTGGGGGCATGGGTCTATCTAGATGATCAACAGCATGGTTTTGTTCAGGGCAGATCATGTCAGACTAACCTTGTGGAGTTCTACAATTGGGTGACAGAGGTGCTGGACCAGGGCAGACTGGTAGATATCCTGTTTCTTGACTTCAGCAAGGCGTTTGATTCATTGCTGCATCTTGGGCTGCTGGTTAACCTAGGTAACATGGGTGTGCGGGAAAGGATTGTCAAGTGGATAAGAAACTGGTTGACAGGGCAGTTTCAGGAGGTAATAGTTGGGGGGAGGTTTCATCTCGTGGGAGGATCATTAGCAGAGTCCCACAAGGGTCAGTGCTGGGCCCACTACAGTTCAACGCTTGCATCTCAGACATCAAAAATGGTATCAGGAGTGAGATGAGCCTCATTGCTGATGACTCAAAGTTGGGGGCAGTGGTGCATGGGGAGGAGGGTAAGAGGTCCCTGCAGGAGGACCTGGGACTCTGGAGAGGTGGGCACACACTTGTAAACTGAGGTTTAATACTAAGAAATAAAGGGTTCTCCACCTGAGGCTTAGAAACCCAGCTCATGAGTACCTCTTAGGGGGTGAGATACTGCAGATTTCGGATGGGAAAAAGGACTTTGTTGTGGTTGTGGATACCAAAATGAACAATTCTGAATAGTGTAGAAGGGCTGTGCCCAAAGCCAATAGAATGCTGGGGTGCATAGCCTGAGCGATAACCTCAAGAAGGGAGGTGCTTCTCCCTCTGTGTAACTACCTGGTTAGACCGCACCTAAAATACTGCATGCAGTTTTGGCACCCATACTTGAAAAAGGGATATTGTTTTCCTGGAGAAGGTCCAAAGGAGGACGACCAGAATGATACAGTGTCTGGGGGATAGGTCCTATGGGGAGAGACTTGTGTGGGCTCAACTTGTATTCCATGGAGGAGAGGAGGGACAGAGATGATATGATCAAGGTATTTAAATTAACCTTAAAGGGATGAATAGGGTAAGCCTGAATAGGGTGTTCCAGCTGAGGGAGGTGGGGGCCACCAGGGGGCACTTCATGAGGCCAGTTGCCAGGAGGCTTAGGGGGAAGTCAAGGAAACAATACTTCACTGAGAGGGTGGTGGAACCTTGGAATGATTTCCTGCAGAGCTGGTGGCTGTAGATACCATGGAAGGGTTCAAGCAGGGCTAAGACAGGTATAGGGTGAAGATGAAACTAAGTAATGCCAAAATTGGAGGTGTATTTCTGTTAACAGGGGAGGCGGAGAAGGCGGCAGCGGTTCCCTGACAAGGTGCTGATTCTCGAGCAGACTCAATAGATCATAAGGCCTACTCTTCTGGCATCTTAGTATATTTGTATGTTAAGAAGCAATGTACTGTATATGAAATACTAAAAATAACATATTCAATGGGTTTGTTTAAATAAACATATTGAGGGACATTTGTTTATGCTGGTGTCAGATGCTTCATTTTTCTTCTCATCCCACTGGTTCTTTTGTCTGGCTGAAGGTTGATGCCAAAATCAGATCTTTCACATGATGATGCAGCACACAGTTGCCAATCCACTAGGCCAGTCCTACTGTATATTGTACTGATTAATGTGTATGAGCTGCTAGTGCTCAAACTCCTCTCCTTCTCACTACTTAAGTTAACACCCCCAAACAGCCTCTGTCAATCTCCCATCACCTCACAGTATTTGTAAGTGGCTGTCACCAACTGTTCATGTAGTTTAAAGTGCTTCAGCATACATTATTAAATGTGTATAAAAAACACTATATATTGAAGAATATATACCGTAACACCATAAGAACTCCAGAATCATTATTTTTGTTTTATTTTGGCCATTGTGTAAAGAACTTAATTCAATTTAATTCAAACCTTTATATACTTCAGGCAAAACACCATTGAGAAAAAACTCATTTTCGAGGTGGACCTGGACAACACACACATTCAATACACATAATGAAGATATATAAACAAAATGTACATGTTCCTATTCTGTACATAGAGTAGACTGAACACCCACTAAACATTGGAAATATACTAGATAAGTACACAATATATACACATTATTATATATATGGCAAGATAATGCTCACATCAGTAGTTGGAAGAATAAGAACATTTAGGTAATTATATAGAGGACAATATAATGCTGATAAACACAGGCGGATACCTAGAGTAACATGGCATTTACACGAAATTTAATGAAAACCTTGGGTTGTGGGGCACAGAGAGCAAAAAAAAAATGGAAGATGATGTGAAGGTAGGCTTAAAGCATAAAAACAAGGGAACCAAATGCATTGGTAGGCTTGAAACATAGATAAGTGGAAAAAGAAAGACAAAAACTAAAGTTTGAAAAAGAAGGGGACCAGTGTAGTGAGCCAGTGAAGGTAAGGGACAACTGGTGACATCTGTGGGATATTTACTGACTCCACTACAGAGCAACTGTTCAAAGATATGGGAACTTATAGAAAGGGAGAGGAATGGAGAGTGGTAGATAGTATGTGCCAGGGCACCTGTTCAATGATATGGGAACCTATAGAGAGGGATGAGGAAAGGGGTGTGGCAGATAGCAGGTGCCGAGGAGATGCAACGCTAATCAGGGGGAAACAGTTACAGGACTCCTTGACAGAGTATACATAAAGCATTTTGAATGCTTAGAAATTGATAGGGTGGACCAATTTCAAGGATTTTTGAACGCTGTTCCATAGCATACGAAGCGTATAGCTTATAGATGAGATACCGAAGTGCGATGTGATTTTGGGTATAACAACAGTACAGGGAAGTTCTATACTGATGGAAAATAGTATACTTACTTCCAACATCTGTCATTTCATTTTTCGTTGCTTTTGTAATGAAAATGTTACCATGAAAAGCTTTCACGATGCATGTGTAGTTGGTATATGGGGATAAACCTTCCATTGTACCAATAGAATTCTCTGTAGTTATGTTCGTTCTGTGATCGTTGCTACCTGTGGAGAAAAAATACGTTTCCATTATGTTTATAACAATGAGATGGCACTAGACATTTTGTGAAGACAATCAATAATAGAAGTGTCGGAGTAGAACAATCAGCAAAATTGTGGACAGATAGGCATTAGCCTGCTACATTATGCAAAACCTTTTGTATTTGTATTTATTTATTTTACCAGAAAAAAGCTCCATTGAGCAAAGCTCATTCACAAGGAAGTCCTGGTTAGGACAGGTAACAGTACAAAAGGTGAGGTAACAGTATAGATGATACAGTACACATAGTACAGAGGTTAAGGTTAGATCACAGATACAGGTCAACTGATACAATCATTTTTTTCTGGGGGGGTATTGTTTCCGATCCCTGACCCCACCTACCACTCCCCCATTTCCAGGCTCCCTCCGGATGGGACCACCGGGTAGATGACCCCTCCATGAGATCATGGGTTGTGAGGCCCTGGTTTGCCACCCAGGGTGGGGTCATGGAAGTGGGCCCCCCCAACTGGCTGAAATCAGTCTGAGCAGGAAGAGATGGCAGAGCGGAGACATCATTTATGGATTAATTTTTTCTATGTTTTTTTCCTCCCAGGGGGTGGGGACGTGCAATGATGCCAGCATCCATCCCGCCCCTGAAACATGAGGAGCTGACTGTATGGAACTCCTAGCCTCTGCCAGGGGTCCTCATTGCTCTGGGCACTCTTCCCCCTTCCCCCCAGAGAGGGAGAGCATTCCTCCAGACACTCAATCCCTCTCCCCCCAGCTGGCCCTCCGATTTCCAGGTCCATTCCTGAACCCGGGATGTCTGCACCACAGACAGATGCCTTGCCATTGTGTTGGTGGGCCAGCCTCATCTGATACAATATAATACAGGGCTAATAGCAACAGAAGTAGGAAAAAACAGATTATGTGACAGTAAAGAATACACAGAAATATGGTGGTACACAAGTTATGTAACACAGTTTGCATAGTAATTCAATAGCATAGACATTAGTCAATGCAAACTTGACAAAGACTTACTTTGAAATATGAGGGACTAACCAGCAAGTTCAATTTAAAGAGCTGCTGACACCTTTAGGAGAACTTTAACAAACCATAATATTTAGGCACAATTCAGCTTGTATTTCACAATAGTTTTGTATTCCTCCTCTCCATTATTTATTATTGAGGCCATTTGCATGAAAACTGAATCTCTGCTCCTGAAGAGTTAATCTATTTCTGTTGCTTTCTCCCTCCTTTAGGTCAAATGCACTGCTTGTGACATAACAGTTGCTCCCATGGCAACATATTGTGATGTCAAAACAGAGAATTATAACTTGAAATAGAAAGTCAACAAAAGAGGCAGATACACTCTAAGAGAACTCTAAGGGATAAAAATCATGCATTCATGCACATTTATTTAGTAATGAGTAAAGAGGAAGAGAACTATTATAGGGGCACGGTTTCACCCCTATATTTAGGGTTGAGTAGGCACTTTATATAGAATACATGTGGAATGCAAGTTTATTGTATCTAATTACTATGTATTATGTTTTTCAGAGTTTTCTTTGAAGCATCAGTGCCTCTTAAAGCAAATCCTGCATAGCATTCTAGTCTGTGGGGGCAGCCCAACTGAACTGCCATTTTACCAAATTTTAAGAAGTGTCTTAAATAGAAATAGAACAGAACTAGGCTTTCTTAGGCTACACGGCCCTCTGGATCTCTAAAGGAGTCATGATATGTATAGTAGTAAGAAATTCTGCAAGGCTTTTAAGGACCCTAAATGGAGATTCCTAAATCTTCTGGTTTCAAGAGAGGACCAACCCGCTTCCACGTGGAGAAGACAGTGATGGGTTGTGGGCTGTAGCCCAGTAAGAAATGAAGTGCTCTATGATAAATCACATCTAATTTAGCTAGCTGAGTCACAGCAGTGCCTCTGTATATGCGATCACCATAGTCCAATAGGAGGAGAAACGTCACCTGGATTTGTTTTTTTTTTTTTTTTGTTTTTTAGGGCTGTGGGCAGAACCTACAGCTGTTTTGCAAGAGCTTTCTAGCTCTGAAAATGGCCGATCTCACAACCTCTTCCTTTGAACTTTTGGAAGTATCCTTCTGAAAGCCCAACAGAGCTGAAAGCCTTCCGCCATGATCATCATACAGAATAACAGCCACACTATTTTGGCTGTTTCTTCCACGTTCGGATGTGTGCACTGCGCATGCACAAGAGTCACACACATGCACAGAGTTGTGCGCATGTGCAGTGCTGCAGTGCCGGCATGTTGTGAATGGCACAATGTCATTCTGTATTTTGTGCCCCCCTCCCCATGTTGCAATATCGCAACACTGGGAGCCCACTCCAGTGTGAGAAATTGTTTGTCTAAAAATTAGAAATGGTCCCTCATTGGTATTGTTGTGTCTGCTTCCCCTTGGCAACATTATGCCCGACATGGGGTGTCCAATCCTCATGGCAGCATTCATGTGACACACTGGGAGCCCACCCCAGTGTGCCAAAAGTTTTGTTTCTTGTTGTCCCCAGCCCACATTATGCCCAACTTGGGGTGCCCAATCCCCATGTCGGCATTCATGTGGCACACTGGGAGCCCACCCTTGTGTGCCGAAATGTGTTGTTTCCATGTCCTGTTGTTCATATTGTGTAAAATTGAAAAAGGTCCCTTGCTGTCCTTTTGTTTCCTGTAAATGTAAAACAGTCCTTTGTCCGCTGCAGTCTCTTTCCCCCCGACCCTCCTGCTACACACCCCTCTCCACTCCCCTTACCCCATACTTACCTCCGGAGGTCAGCACTGACATCTTCTCTGGACTGAGACACGTCTGCACTCTGCAAAGCCCTACCGTGAACTGAAGAATTAAAGGTAAGTGTGATATACAGCCATTCAGTGGGGTTTTCAACGTATGCTGATAGCTCAGCCATGTTTTGGTATTTACCACAAATTTTCAACATGGGCTTCTTAGGAGCCCATCCTCATGAACACTGGCACTGTCATTTTGTTGCTCGGTCCTGAAAAGGTGATTAGCCGGTCACTGTGTGGAATCACCTTTTGGACTGACTCACGAAATTACAGTGCCATTATTCATGAGGTGGGGTCCCAAAATGCCCATGTTTCAAATTTGGTAAAAAAATTCAAAAAAATGACTGTGTTACGAGCGGCATTGTGCATTTTCTATGAACGCTCCTAAAGCCAGTAATTTTTCATATTTTCACTCCACATTTTTAACATTGCCATTTTTTCACACCTCCTTCTCAACAGTACGGCTGTCATTTTCTACAACCTGCCCAAAACATGTTTTCACACCTGTGGTGCAGAATAGCACATTTGCTCTGTGCAATCACCTTTTGGGACAATTAAACAAAATTACACTGCCACTGTTCATGAGGAGGGGTCCGATAAAGGCCATGTTGAAAATTTGGTGAAATAGTTCCACAAATTTACTGCATTACGAGCATGCGCTGTGCAGTTTTTATGTACACTCCTAACATCTCTAATCTTTTAAATTTTCACTTCACATTTTAACATAGCCATTTTTGTATACCTTCTTCACAGCTGTACTGGTGTCATTTTTCACAACCTGCCTGAACCATGTTTTTGCACCTGCAGCGTAGAACAGTGCATTTGGCCTGTGCAATTACCTCTTGGGACAATTGAACAAAATAACACTGGCACTGTTCATGAGGAGGGGTCCAAAAAAGGCCACATTGAAAATCAGGTACACCACCTCCAACATATGGTCAAGTTACACCTGGGCATTAAATTCTACACATATCTGTAACTTTCGTTACTTGGTAGTGCTTCACAGCCCTATCAGCTCTGGCCAGACTTTGTTTTTTTTGTATCACAGGTGAAATGTAATTTATTTATATAGTAAACCCTAAATCTCTGATAGTTTTTTTACAGGGATTATCAATGTAAGTGGTGAAGGATAACTGCCCATATACTTGAAGGAGTCTACCATTTCTAGTCTTTCACTTGACAGTGTTGTAATGCCCCAAGTGGGCCAAGAATAAAGGGTTTAGGAGAGAATATCATTAAGGTGTTTTTTATGACATTTAGAATGCGTTTTGATGCACATAGATTCATTTGGAGTTGCTCTAATGCTTCTTGAAGAGCATTCATAGTCACCTCAGGTGCCGGACATGCAACTTAAAGCACAGTATCATCTGCAAAATTAAGTAGCTTAGAATTTACATTATTAGCACCCAACTCATTTGTATAAAGTATAAACAACAATGGTCCCAGCATTGACCCTTGTGGAACATCTTTATAAATGTGGGCACAGGAAGATGATAGTCCTTCTAACTTTATTTGTTGGCATCTCCCTATAAGATGTTCCCTAAACCGGGCAACAACATTTGGGCCTTTACCAGTAGCTGTAAGTTTATTCAGCAAACTATTGTGGTTTTCAGTGCTGAATGCTTTGCTAAGGTCTAAAAAGAATGCTGCATTAGTAAGTTTTTAGTCAAGGGCAGTGATCTAACTGATGGTAACCTTAACTAACACTGTAATAGTATTATGCTTAGCTTTGAAGCCAGATTGCATAGGAGTAATGATGTTAGATTAATCGAGGCAACCTCCAATCTGTTCATTTACCAGTTTTTCAAGCAATTTTGTGAGGAAAAGTAAAACAGAGATGGGCTGGTAATTACTTAGCGAAGTCTTATTTCTTATTTAAATAGCAAAATTATTGTATGTAAGCAGTTTTAGGCAGTAGAGGAATTTCACAGTTTGAAATTTATATTTTAAAAAGATGGGTTATAGGGGCAGTTAGGATCTGGTAACCTATTTCAATATTATCAGTGCCAGCACTTTTTGGGGGGTCAAGCTGTTAATAGTAGAATGGCTGGATTTTGAAGAGAGTTGGTCTGTTTGCTGTCTAATTAAATAATTTTTGGATGGGTAGTGAGATTTGAATTATGGGTGAGATTTCAAAAGAATTCCCAGCACAGGCAAAGTACAAGTTCATTTCCTCCATAATCAATTGTTTATCTGTGTTTAATTTACTTCCAATTTGTAACTGTGGATGTATCAATGGAGGGACTGATCCACCTTTCAGGCCCTTTATGGCTTTCCAAAATATGGAGGTCTGTTTGTAAGAATAATGTATAGGAGAGATGAGTTTGAGGGACCTTTGGGGGGTTGGGTCTGGTAGGCTCTGAGACTAATTGTACAAAACCAAAAATTCATTACAAAGCCTCTTTAGATCACCTGATTTTGTAGTCATACTGTCTAAGTTTAGATTTACCCATTATAAAGGTTTCATTGTTATTATCATTAGAAGCTTTAGATAGGTATTGTAGAATATCATATCCCCCCATAGGGGGCCTGTAGCAGCCAATTATATTTATCAACTCAGCTTTTGAGATGGTTAGGGAAATTGACAAACATTTGAATTCAGCTGGCATAAATAGGGAATCAGTTAAGCAAGATTTCAGCGTGTTCCTTACATAAGAAACAATCCCCTTCCCCCCATGTACAATGATCCTGTCTCTATATATCATATTCTGGGATTGTGATCACATTAGTATCAATAGATGGGTTAAGCCTTATTTCAGTTAGCAGAATCTCATCTGGCTGCAAGTGGCTAACCCACATTTTTCATGTATTCAATTTGCTTAACATCTACAAATGTTAATGGTCATAGTTTTTAGCCTGTTGGACAAAGCAAAGTCAGAAGGTGTAATATTTATGGAAGGAGGGCAAAGGTTTAGCTCAATATTTCCTGAACAGAGGAGCAGCAACATAAGAAATGGTTTACCTAAATATATAAAATTTTTATATACACATTTGCCTTGTCTGGTATTAGCTTTGCAGTGCATAGTTACATGATGTGCCATATTAATTCTACTAGCTAAGGAGCAAATAATAGCCAATGTAGATGGTGCAGTGGGCAGGGACATTTAGCTAGCCAGGTATTTTGCCATTAGGATAATGTCTGAGGACCATCATAGCCACCAAGAATCAGGGAAATTCAAGTTAGACAGGAAATCGCATTTTAGCTCAGGTGCCTTGTCTTCACAAAGTAAGGACATACCCAATATAAGGGAAACAAGCGTAAGCAGGAATCACCACATAATGACAATGGGGGACTGTGCAACTTCACTATAGAAATCTTTCTGAGGCAGTGAGGGGTGGGAGATCACTTTTTTTTTGGATTTTGTATATAGTAGTACCCTGTACACTTTATTACAAGTAGAACAGTGCTTTGCTTTGTGCAGGCACAAGAGTTAGATAAAAGTGACTCTGCATCAGGTGATTAACCAAGTTAAAGTTATATAAAGACTTCTAAGTTCAACTGTGATACCTAGCACTATAAGGTAGATGATTGAAAACCTACACGAGATAATCAACACAAGCAGTCATTTATAATTAAAGGTACACGATACAGCAGCATTCATTCACAACAACTTATATCACAAGGAGCATGCCCACTATAGTATTTGCATAGAAGTCAACAGAGTCTATTTTATGTTGTCCACCTGTGAAATATTACCTCTCTGAGGTTGGGCAGTGTCTCTGGCTGACAGCTGTCACTACAGCTGATGGTCATGATAGACACCCTTCTCCCACAGCCCTTAGCATTTCGGCCAGCTCATGGAGGTCCACGTGTGGGAGGAGTCTGAAATTTAAAGGTGCAGAACAGTCTACTTCCTCCTGGCTGATTGGCAGGGCAGGTCTTACTGATGTGGTCTGGGTCCTGGATTACTACGGCAATCATTGGAGGGGAGAGGGGATCTTGTTTATATCTTTTATTTTTTTTTCCAGTTAACATGCCTTATTTGAGATTTCAAAAATGACATACATAGTATAAACAATACCAAATGACAAAAAACACAAATGCAGTAATCAAAGAAAACAGTAAACAATCCAACATAGTCTCAGTACAGCATGCATAAAATAAACCCTTCAAAATTCCCCCATCCTCCCTTCCACCCTCCCAGAGCACAGGAAAGTGGGCACTTAACAACTGAAAAAGGGGTAGAGGTAGCTTACTATGTAAAAAAAAAGGGAGGAGCCTCCATTCCTAAGGATCCCAGCCGTACAGACCCCCTAAATAGACAACAGAGCTTCTAAGTGTCCCCAGATGTCCCTATACTTCGCAGGTCTGTCTGGACTGAAGGCAATATATTTCTTGAGGGCTAGAGCTTTTAAAATGTCCTGGTGCAAGTCCCTATACACAGGAATAGCACCATCAAGCCATTGGTGGAGAATTACCAACTTGGTGGTAATCGAATTAAAGCCATATAGAACTTGAGAGAACCAACAAGCTCCTCAGGATAATACCCAACAAGACAGACCTAGGGGGTTAAAAAAATGTATCTAATCCCAACCAGGGGTCAAGGTAGTCATGAATAGTGGACCAAAAGGGGGTCACTTGGACATTCTCAGAAGATATTCATGAGGGAATCCACTCCAGAAGCACAGCAGGAGCACCCTGCCGAGGCTCTACCCCCCCATTCTGCACAGCTTTTGCGGAGTATAATACATATCATGTAAGATGTGAAATTGTGTAAAATGGTAACAGTCTTGTTTAATATATTTGTAAAGCCTCTTCCAGAGTAATTGCCAGCTCCGAGGGTTCAATGCAAGTCCAATATCTGTTGCCAATAAAAGCAGATCTCCAGTAAACTTCCAGAATCTTTAGACTAATACCAATTATAACAAGCATTTTTCAATGCTGCATGTTTGCTTGCAGGTATTTGCAGTGGTGTTTGGCATGTATAATGCTTTACCCTAATGCCCTGTGTGATTGCTGGTATTTGCACACTAAATTGTCAGCATGACCTTTTTGTTACCCCCATTGTGCGCTACATAGGCGGAAACACGTTTTGGGAAGGATGTGAAAAATGACAGCTGTACTGCTCATAAGGAAGTGTGGTAAAATGCCAATGTTGAAAATCTGGAGTGGAAATATTGAAAATTCGCAAACCTACGAGCGTGCATGGGAACTGTGCAATGCACGCTCGTAAAACAGTTATTTTTAGGAATTTTTTCACCAAATTTTCAACATTGCCATTTTAAAACCTCTGCTAATGAACAGTGTCACATGAACAGTGTCACT
This sequence comes from Neoceratodus forsteri, assembly GCA_016271365.2. Taxonomy (NCBI): domain Eukaryota; kingdom Metazoa; phylum Chordata; order Ceratodontiformes; family Ceratodontidae; genus Neoceratodus; species Neoceratodus forsteri. The sequence continues at coordinate 803,198,405 of CM028136.1, read as the reverse complement.
GTGATTTTCTTACCGTGTCCCATATATTGATTTCTCACACCGACTGCGCCATTCTGCACTACATGGGCAGAAACACGTTTTAGGCAAGATGTGAAAAATGACAGCTACAATGCTCATAAGGAGGTGTGGTAAAATGGCAATGTTGAAAATCTGGAGTGAAAATACTGAAAATTTGCAAACTTACAAGCATGCGTAGGAACTGCGCAACGCAGACTCATAAAACAGTCATTTTTAGGAATTTTTTCACCAAATTTTCAACATAGCCATTTTAAGATCTCTGCTCATGAACTATGTCACTGTGATTTTCTTAATGTGTTCCATACATTGATTTTGCACACTGACTTCGCCATCGTGCGCTACATGGGCGGAAATACATTTTGGGTGAGATGTGAAAAATGACAGCTGTACAACTCATAAGAAGGTGTGATAAAATGGCAATGTTGAAAATCTGGAGTGAAAATATCAAAAATTTGCAGACTTACGAGCCTACGTAGGAACTGCAAAACACACGCTCATAAAACAGTCATTTTTTGGAATTTTTGCACCAAATTTTCAACATGGGGTTTTTGGGACCCCTTCTCATGAATGATGTCACTGTCATGGTGTTATTCAAGGTCGAAGGGTGATTCTGTGCAGTGACTGTGCAGTGCCTGCGAAATCACCCTTCGGACCTGAATAATACCATGACAGTATTCCATCAGTCCCAAAACAATAATTTGGTGCAAATTCCAAAACTGACAAATATCTAATAAGTTGAAACCCCTATCTAGCCCATTATACAGCCTACCGGCATTTCTCAGTTCGCGGTTGCCTTTGAAAGTGCAGGCGTGTTTCCGGTCCACTGAAGATCATCGCGCTGGAGTCCAGAGGTAAGTATGGGGTGAGGGGGATGTGGGGAGGCTGGGTGCGCAGTGGATGGGTGCGAGTTGTGGGGGGGCTGGGAGTCATGCTGCGGGACCGTTTTTGTTTTACAGGTTTAACAAAAAAAAAGATGATGTGGGATGTTTGCCATGCTGGGGTGGGCTCCCAGCATGGCAAAAGATAACTGGGGGCCGAGGCTGATGGGGGATTGGGCACCCTATCGGCAAACTCACGGGAGAGGCCGAGGGCCGGCGAGGTTGGGCATCCCCATCAGCAAAGAAACAGAATGTTTGCCATGCTGGGGTGGGCTCCCAGCGTGGCAGCAGGATGTGGGGGGGGCTGTGGGGCCAGCGAGGATTGGGCACCCAGTAGGCAAACAGTGTTTGCCATGCTAGAGTGGACTCCCAGCATGGCACCAAAGCTTTGGGGGCAGCATGGCGCACACAGGGGGGCAGCGCGTGACGCGAGGGGGAGACGGTGTGGCGGCGGCACTCAGTATGGCAGCGGTGCTTTCCTTTGAAGCAGACGAACACCACTGTCATACTGAGCTCCTGCACCCATTGGTGCAGGACTGCCATGCCTGCTCAAGGGAGCAGTGCATTGGATGGGAGAGGCACACCTCCAAGTGTGCTACTCTCCCAAAACGTTCCTTGCACATGCGAGCAAGCGAACGTAAAAATTAGAAATGGGGTGGTGTTGCTTCACGAATAGCTTACACTCAGAAAGAAAGGGGCTGAGTTATGTAAGCCAAAGATGTGGACCCAAAATACTGGAAAGATGCTTAAACGGGTGGTAGACCACAATGGAAAAACATTGCTATATCAATGCATACGTCAATAGCATGGGCAGAGATTGCACGCCTCAAATTTCATATTCAAGAGGAAATACATTATAAGAACCTCCCGCCATTTCCCCAGCATCCAACAGAAAAACCTCGACCGCAGAGGGTAGTTGGTCCAGGAGGCTGGCAGGTGGTTAGGAGTGTCAAATCGGGTGCCCCATCATTCTCTGCTCTCCAACATATTACCTCCAAAAAACATATAAACACTACAAACAGGTATCTGCCTCTATCTCTGAAATCAAACAAAGAGGCAGAAGACATTGCAGAGCAGGACACTGCAGCACAGGAGCTAGCACAACAAAACTCACCTGAATCAGGAACCAAAACAAAAAAAGCAAAAAGGAAATCCAAAAAACTTCTGATCATAGGAGACTCCATGATTCGGGTAGCTGATACCAGTCTCCAGCCAGGGGTAATGGTCAGATGTCTCCCAGGTACATCAGCATGGAGAGACACTGACCGCATTGCTAAAATTATTCACAAAGCAGGAGAAAACATTGATGTCCTAGTACACATAGGGACTAATGATCTCACCAGCCAGTCAGTTGTGGAGACCAAGGAACACCTGACCAGGCTGGGTGACAAACTATCTTCTATTTCATCCGGCATCTCCTTCTCTGAGATCCTGCCAGTCTGGGAGAGGGGAGCAGATGGACAGAAGGTCAGAGAAGGGGAGATAGGGGAGCTAAACACGTGGCTCAAGGGCTGGTGCCAGGAAAAAGGACACAGATTTGTAGGAACTGGCAACAGTTCTGGAGCGAAATTCTTTAAATTTGATGGACTGCATCTGACTAAGGAGGAATCAGTGCACTGGGGTAGAAGTTTGATGTCTTGCAGAATATTTAAACTAGCAAATGGGGAGAGGGGTGCAGCACCCCATACGTCGAATGGGAAGAACACCCCTCCCCCCTCAGCTAGTGGTCAAACAGGGATTCAGCATGTTTGCAGTTCATTTGCATCACCAGGTAAGAAGAAAGGTTTGTCTCCCCATACGATGCACAGGGGTAATGACAAACCTCACCCAACAACTAACACACCAAAATCTGGCCAATGGAAAATCATGTACACAAATTCTCACAGCCTGGGAAATAAGATCCCAGACCTGCAGGCAATAATGTCAGAGGCTAAACTGGACATAGTAGCAATTAGTGAGACATGGTTTACCAGTAACCACACTTGGAAGACTTCAGTACCTGGCTATGTATTGTTCAGAAGAGACCGAGGTGCAAAAGGGGAGAGTGGCCCTGTATGTCAATGAAAATATCAAAGCTACAGAAATTCAGAATACACATAAGGAGCCAGAAGAACTGTGGGTCACCCTGGAAACAGGAAATGGGACAGCCATAAGAACTGGGGTTGTCTACAGGCCCCAGACCAGGGGAGGACAATAGACACATTACTGTTAGAAGATATACAAAACATGACAGCTAAAGGGAGGTTCTGATAATGGGAGACTTCAACATGCGGATACAGATTGGACAATACCAGCAGGAACATCTGCCAGAACTAGACACATAGTGGATTCCCTGCAGGGGGATGGCCTCAAACAACTGGTACAGCAACCCACAAGAGACAGGACTATCCTAGATCTAGTACTGACCAACAAGGAAGGGATCACAGATCTCCAGGTAGAAGGTCACCTTGGGGCCAGTGACCATCACATGGTATGGTTCAATTTGGCTACTACATCTAAATCGTCCGATTCCATGGCAAAGATATGGGACTTCAGAAAAGCTGATTTTGATAAGATGGCCAACAGAGTTAAGCTAGCCCTGGCAAAAAGAAACACAGGTGAGGGGGTACAGGCAAAGTGGGCAAGCATTAAGGATGTAATGCTTGAAGCAACATCCCATTGTGTTAGAGAGAAAAGGAAGGGCAAAAGAAGAAGCAAACCACTTTGGTTCTCAAATACTGTAGCAGAAAAGGTCCAAGCCAAAAGGCTGGCCTTCAGGAAATATAAGGAACACAGCGGGATGAAGATAGGGAGGCATACCAAACTGCCATAAGGGAAGCAGGAAGCAGTAAGGCAGGCAAAGTCCCAAACTGAGGAAACACTAGCACAAACAGTAAAAGAAGGTGACAAGACTTTCTATAGATAAATTAGTGAAAGGAGAAAGTCAGAGAGGTATTGCTAAGTTTAACAGAGAAAGAGAGCATGTGAGGAGGAGGACCCTGTAAATGCATCTATCCTAAATAGATACTTTTGCTCAGAATTTACTGAAGAGAAGGTAGGGCAGGGCCCACAGCTCAGCATCATGGACATGGGGGAAGGGGGGGGAGAGAGGTGAGCACTACTCCCTTCACAAAAGAAAGGGTCCTACAAGAGCTTGCTAAGCTCAGGGTGGATAAGGCAATGGGACCTGATGATATACATCCCAGGGTACTTAAGGAGCTAAGGGTGGAACTAGCAGAGCCATTAGCAGAACTGTTTAGTGAGTCTCTGAGCACAGGAGAGGTCCCAGAAGACTGGAAAGGGCTCATGTGATCCCACTCCACAAGAGTGGTAGCAGGGAGGAGGCAGGGAACTACAGACCAGTCAGTCTTACCTCAGTAGTGGGCAAGATTATGGAGGCACTCCTTAAGGAAAGGATAGTGCAACACCTGGAATCCATAGGGGCACATGATCCAAGACAGCATGGGTTTACAAAGGAAGGTCCTGTCAAACTAATCTCATGGATTTCTTTGACTGGGTAACCAGAGTGGTGGACCAAGGGGGAGTAGTTGATGTTGCCTACCTTGACTTCAGCAAAGCTTTTGACACTGTTCCACATAGAAGATTGATAAATAAGCTGGGTAGGCTCGGGGTGGGTCAGAACTTGGTCAACTGGGTGGCAAACTGGTTGTGGGCAGAAAACAGAGAGTGGTGGTAAATGGTATACAGTCAGAAGAGATGCAAGTCACAAGTGGGGTACCTCAGGGATCAGTCCTGGGGCCAGTCCTCTTCAACATCTTCATTAGTGACCTTCCAGATGGACTAGAGGGTAAGGCTTGTCTGTTTGCAGATGATACCAAGATCTGCAACTGAGTAGATGATCCAGATGGGGTGGGCAGAATGAGAAGAGATCTGGATAAACTAGCAAAATGGTCAGAAGAGTGGCAACTGGGAGTTAATGCAAAGTAGTGCAAAATCATGCACATAGGGAAGAGAAACCCTGAAGCCACCTATAGGCTGGTAGGGGAGTTGCTAGCAGTCACAAAGGAAGAAAGAGACTTGGGCATCATCATCACTAATGACCTGAAATCATCCAAGCAGACCTCTAAAGCAGTAGGTAAGGCTAGGGGTGTTAGGGTGTATTAGTAGGGTATCCTAAGTCATAAGAGGAAGTAATAATCCCTCTTTACAAGACACACTGGTTAGGCCCCACCTGGAGTACTGCGTGCAGTATTGGAGCCACACCTTAACAAGGACATTAACCAAATTGAGGCAGTCCAGAAGGAGCAGCAAAATGGTGCAGGGACTGCATCAGAAGACATATGAGGACAGATTAATAGAGGCTCAATATATATACCCTTGAGCAAAGGAGGGAGAGGGGTGATATGATCGAGGCATTCAAACACCTTAAAGGCATTAACAAGGTGAAAGAGTCTAACATGTTTAAATATAAGAAAAATAGCAGGACAAGAGGACACAGCATGAGATTACAGGGGGGCCGATTAAGGGGAATGTAAGGAAATTCTTTTTCACAGAAAGGGTGGTGGATGCATGGACTGGCTTACCACAAGAAGTGGTGGCTATGAATACAGTGCAGGGCTTCAAACAGGCATGGGATAGGCATAAGGAAGCAATACAAATGACTATGGATAAATAGGCCACTGACAGAGCAAAGGACGATAGCACATTTATAAGGTAGAAAAAGAAATGGGCAGACTGGATGGGCCTTGCGGTCCTTATCTGCCGTCAACTTCTGTGTTTCTATGTAAACCAGCTGAACACACCTTGCCATCAGCTATAAGGGCTTCCAGGGGTGCATGTCACAATGGGGGGCAGAAATTAACTGGTATGGGGTGGTTGGCTATTCATATATTGGGATTACCCAGTACTGGCTGTGATAGGTCCTTGCTCCAATAAGCCCAGAAGTACAAGCAACGCTGCTTAAGTGGCTTGACTGACCACATTAAAGGGGTATTGGGTAACTGTGAAGGAAGGGAAGAGGGTTTAAGGTACAACAAACTTGTCAATTGAAGCCCATATTTGAGACACAGTTGGGCTTTCAAGAAAAGCCACAGTGGGCTGTAAACTGACTCTGAGAAGAAAGTCGGTGGATGTCCTCATCTGAAAATTTTGCGCTATGCAGTGCACAATAATATAAGAAAACGTTCAGTAGGCCTCCCTTCTTCTTATCATAGAATAATAGAATCATAGAAGCCTGGCGGCAGAACAGGACCATACTAGCCCATCTAGTCTGCCCTTTTTTTTCCCCTGCACCTCCCCCTCCCTGCCAGCCCCTGCCCTCCCCCCAATACTCAGCCTCATATGCTTATCCCATGTCCTCTTGAATTCTTCCACCAATTTAACCCCAACCACTCCATCTGGTAGTCTGTTCCAGGGCTCCAGCACCCTCTCTGTGAAGAAATGCCCTCTCACATTGCCCTGTATCTTTTTCCTTGCAGTCAGAGGTTGCACCCTTTAGTTTTGACCCCCTCCTTCCTCTTAAATAAACCCTCTTCTCCCATTTTATTGAGCCCCTTTACATATTTAAAAGCTTCAATCATATCTCCCCCTTCCCCCCTTGTCTCCAGCATGTACAGATACAATTCTTTACATCTGTGCTCGTATGACTTTTCCTGCATACCCTGCATCATCTTGGTTGCCCTTCTCTGAACCCTCTCCAATGCATCTATATGGGCAGACTAGGTGGACTGTATGGTCCTTATCTGCTGGCAGATTCTATGTTTCTATATCCTTGTGGAGATGTGGTCTCCAGAACTGAATCCCGTACTCCAGGTATGGCCTCACCATGGCTTTGTAAAGGGGCATTATTACTTCCCTCTTTCTGCTTGTAATGCCCCTGCCTGTGCATGCTAATATTCCATTAGACTTTCCCGCCATCCTGCTACATTGGATTCTTGCCTTAAGATTCGAGGAGACTATGACCCCCAAATCCCTCTCCTGTTCTGTTACTTTAATTTCCTTCCCACCTAGGGTGTACCCTGCTCTTCTGTTCCTGCTCTTCAAATGCATCACAACACACTTCTTGGCATTAAATTTCAGTTGCCACATCCCAGACCATTTTTCAAGCATCTTTAAGTCTTCCCTCATGTCCTCCACCCCTCTGCCGGGTGTCCACCCTATTGCATATTTTCTTATCATCAGCAAATAGGCACACCTTCCCCCGCAAACCCTCAGCAATATCACTGATGTAGATGTTGAAGAGAAGAAGACCCAAAACTGACCCCTGTGGCACTCTACTCATCACCCTCACTCTCCTGGAGTTCACTCCGTTTACCATCACCCTCTGAGTTCTTCCTGACAACGAGGCCTCCACCCAGCTTGGTATTTTCAAACCCAACACCAGGTTTTCCATCTTGCTCACTAACTACCTATGGGGGATGGTGTCAAAGGCCTTACTGAAGTCCAGATAGGCCACATTCACTGCACCACCCTGGTAAATCACCTGCGTCACCCAATTAAAGAACGGAATTAGGTTTGTCTGGCAAGACTTCTCCTTCATAAAGCCATGCTGCCTGCTGTCCTGCAAAGCCACTTTCCTCCAGGTAATCCACCACCCTCTCCTTGATTAATGCCTCCATTACCTTCCCCGCCACTGATGTAAGGCTGATAGGTAGGTTGTTCCCCTTCACCTCTTTACTACCTCCCGTGTATAATGGCACTACATTTGCCCATGTCTCATCCTTTGACACTCTCCCTGTATCAAGGGAAAAGCTGAAGAGCTTTGTCAAGGGTGCAGCCAACTCCTCCTTGAATTCCCTGATTACCCTGGGGTGTAAACCATCAGGCCCCATTGCCTTGTCCACCCTCAATCTATCTAGCTCTGCCCTAACCATATACACAGTGAACTGGCTCAGATTCACCCATTTGCCTTCCTTCCCATTCAGCTTTAGCTCAGGTCCCCTACTGTCCTCCTCCTCCTTCTCCTCCATGAATTTTGAGCTAAAGTACTTATTTAATAACTCTGCTTTTTTACAGTTACTTTCCAATTTTATTTCTCCCTCCACCCTCAGCCTAGTAATTCCATGCCTTTCACTTCTCTTCTCCCTCACATATCTGAAAACAGTTTTATCCACCCTTTTGGCATTTTTTGCTATTTTCTCCTAAGTAGTTTGCCCTTCTGATCTTCTTCCCTGCCATACTCCTATTTTCCCTATACTCTTTCTTATCTTCCTTGCTGAGTGTCCTCTCACATTTTTGGAAAGCCCTCCTCATTTCCCTGACTGCCCCGAAACCTCCTTTGTAAACCAAACCAGTCTCTTCCCCCTTTTGCTCTTCCTAACCTTTTTATGCACATTTCTGCAGCTTTCAGTACCCCTCCCTTGATAGCTTGCCATAACTCCTCCACTGCCCCTATATTCTTCGTACCCTCCATTGTCTCCCTTACTATCCTTCTCATCTTGTCAAAGTCTGTGCATCTGCAGTCCATGACTATAGTACTGGTTTTACTTGTCTCCCTCCCTCCCTGCCCTGACCCTGAACATTACCGTGCTGTGGTCGCTGTTGCCCAAGGCTTCTCCCACCTGCACCTCCTTCACACTCTCCCCATTTGTCAGGACTACATCCAGCAGGTTGTTTGTCCTTGTTGGCTCCCTGACTAGCTGTTGAAGGAATACCCCCTGAAGAGCAGCTAGCATCTCTCTGCTCATTGATGATGCTGCATCCAGGATTTCCCAGTGTACATCTGGGAGGTTTAGGTCCCCTACCAGCAATAGCTCTCCTCTTAGGACCAGCATTGTAACTGTCTGAATTAACTGTTGATCACCACCCTCCCCTTGCATAGGTGGCCTGTATACCACCCCCAGTCACAAGGATTCTCCCATCCTTCTGCCTAACGTTACCCACAGTAGCTCAGTCTCCACATTGTCCTCCTGTCCTTCAGTTACACTTATGCCTTTCCTGATGTATAAAGCAACTCCTCCCCCATTCTTACCCTCCCTATCCCTTCTGAACAGTCTGTAAGTTGGAATAGTCATTTCCCAGGTGTGCAGCTCTGTCTACCAGGTCTCCCTTATAGCTACTGTATCTAGTCCTTCATTCCCCATGGTGGTCACCAAGTCTACCATATTATTTGCTAAGCTCCTGGCATTGGCTGCTAAGCCCTTCCACCAGTTTCACTCTCCATCCCCCTTTCTCTATTCTCCCTCATGCCCAGTATTTTAGCACTATTCTGGGGGGAGGCTGGTAGCCCCCCATTTCTCCTGCCTTATGGTGTGGATCCCCCTTCCCCCAATCCAGCTTAAAGTGTAGGTTTCTTCTATGAACTCTCCTAATTTGCTAATTAGAAAAAGTAAATTTGAAATACATTTGTCAGGCTGCACTCTCTTTCCAAAGAAACTTTGATAGGGTCTGAAGCTGGGCAAATCAAGCTCTGGGGTGAAAGAGGCCAAGCATGTCCAAGTGGTACAAAATACTGGGCAAAATGTTCATTTTAATATTAACTCTGCCTCAGAGAGAAACAGGGGGGTCCATCCACTTCTTTAAGTCTTCTTTAATAGTCACAAAGAGGGGTGAAAGATTCCTTTGGCGAGTTGAGATTGGGATCTAGAGATGTGGATCCCCAATAGGTAATAGCCTAGGGTTCACAAGAGAGGCCCATGTCCAATATCCACTGCTTGGGGACATGAACATTTAAGGGCAAAACTTGGGTTTTCTCTAGATTTATCTTATGCCCAGCCACCATAGAAAAGGTCTGTATTTCTTCTAATGCCATCAGAAGTGAAGATTCAGGGGATTCAGGATGCAGGAGGAGATCATCTGCATAAGCAGATAGTTTATACCTGGACCCCTCCACTGACATCCACAGATATCTAGATTCTGTCGAATGCTATGGAGGAGTAGTTCCTGATACAAATTAAACAGGAAAGGGTAAAGTGGGCATCCCTGTCTGGTGCCTCATTGTAATAACACAGGGTCTGAGGAAACATCTTTGCATCTGATTCTAGCGGTTGGGTTGCAATACAAAATCTTTAACCAATCACAGAACATATCCGGGAATCTGAACTTCTGTAGGGTGGCAAACAAGAAAGGCCAGGAAACACTATCAAAAGCTTTTTCCAAATCTAGTGAGACCAGCACCACTGGTGTGCTGTCCTCCCTAGACATGGAAATAAACTAGAGCAGCTTCCTCATATGGTCACTGGAGTGACGCCCAGACATAAAGCCAACCTGTTCTGGGGAGATGAGGCTGTTCCAGACTTGGAGCAGCCAGTTGGCGAGTACCTTAGACAACATTTTGAGATAGGAATTAAATAAGGAGACTGGACAGTAACTACTTGAATGGAGCTCATTTTTTCTGGGCTTAAGTATAAGGGAGATCCAGGCCTGGGTAAGGGAGAAATCAGTAAGGCCCACAGAAAGAAGGTAATTAAAAAGACAAGTTAGGAAGAAGGCTAAATTATCAATGTAAGAGGTGTAAAAAACAATTGAGGAGACCGTCTGATCCTGGAGCTTTGTCCTTTGGAAGATGTTCAATGACCTGCCAGACTTCCTGAACCATTAAAGGGGCTTTTAGAAGATCTTGTTTTGCGGACAAGAGGTTGGGGAGTGAAAGTAGGTCTAGGTAAGTGTCAGCCCTCTGCATAAGGGATAAAGAGATTGGTTCCTGACTATATAAAGTGGTGTAATATTTCTGAAAGGCTCCCACAATGTCCCATGGATGAGTAAGGATAGGGTCACCAGGTGTGGGTTGGAGGCTGGATATCTTCGTAAGTGAGTTCAGCTGTTTCAAACAGAGAGCTATTTTACAGATCTCTTTGCTAACCTAAATAGGAATGCCAGAAAACTACTAAAAGATTGGAAACCTTCTGAAATTGTGATACATAATAAGAATGTTCAGGATATTTCTTATCCTTGGTCTTGTTTTCCACTTCGATTACCTGGCTTTCATGGCCGATATTTACTTTACCTACTCCTACAATGATGCCTACGACTTATTTTCTCCCCTTGCTAAACATATTGTCAAAAACACTAACACCCCTTAGATTACTCACTCCCTACTGAATCAAATATGTCAGCAGGACAACCTCTGGCACAAAGCCTTTGACTCTGGCAAGGCCTCTGATAAACAACTCTACCGTGAGGCTCGTAATACATGCACGTGGGCCATCTGCAAAGCAAAAACTGACTACTACAAGTCTGCCCTTGCCTTCTCTTGGGGTTCCGCCTGCAAATTCTGGGACAATGTTAAGGAACTCAGTGCTAAATCCCAGTCCCCACCCCCATCCCATATCAACATCAATGAGATCATCTCTTCTGATCAACACTGATTCGTCGATACCCTCAAGTCTACCTTCTCTGAACTGAGCTTGGTTCTCCACCCCAACTTCTTTGACCCTGCTCCCACCCACCTTTCTCACGCACCCTCCCCACTATTTCTGTGCACTAATGGTGCAGGAGGCTAAACCCTACCTACTAAAAGTCCTTAGTGGCCCCAACCACAGTAAAGACTCACTTGATCTCAGACTGCTTCACCAGGTTCTGATGTACTGCTCCCACTAACTTCCTTAACAGCTCCTTCTGCCTTGGCCAATTCCCATCCATTTGGAAGGTTGCGGTCATCACCTCCATACACAAGAGGGGTGACCGTACCACCCCTGGGAACTATCGTCTAATCTCTATCTCTCCCCGCCCCCCATCTAAAGCTTTAGAAAAAAATAATTGCTGACCATGTCTCTGAATGCCTTTCTACACACAAACTCCTTTTTGAGGAGCAGCATGGCTTCCATTAAGGCCACAGTACTACCACAGCTCTCCTGGAATTATCTGGCTATCTTTACTCCTCCCTCGACAGGGGGCACTTACATAGATACATAGATACATAGACAGTGTCAGCAGATAAGGGCCCATGGCCCACCCAGTCTGCCCATTTGAGCTTGTAAGTTCAGTTTATGTTTTCCTAGAAGTCTGTTGCCCCTTACCCCTGACCTCCAGAATTCCTTTATGTCTACTCCATGCATTCTTAAATCCCGTGATTGTTTCAGCCCCCACCACTTCCTCTGGCAGGGTGTTCCACTTGTCCACCACCGGTTCTGTGAAGAAATTCTTCCTCATGTTTTCTCTGAATCATCCTCCCTCCAACTTCATCCCATGCCCTCTAGTCCTGGAACATCTTTTTCGCTTAAAAATAGTGTATTCCTGCACCCTGTTACTCCCTGTGAGATACTTGTATGTCTCTATCATATCCCCTCTCTCCCTCCTCTCCTCCAGGGAGTACATGTTCAGTTCCTTCAACCTGTCTTCATAAGACTTGTGATACAATCCATGCACCATCTTTGTTGCTCTCCTCTGAACCTTCTCTTCCCTGTCTATGTCCTTACATAGGTATGGTCTCCAGAACTGTACACTGTACTCCAGGTGGGGCCTCACTAGTGTCTTGTATAGCGGAACTATGACCTCCCTTTTCCTGCTGGTGATGCCCCTGCCTATACATCCCAGCATCCTATTTGCTTTACCTGCTGCCTTGTCACAGTTTCCCTTCCTTGAGGTCATCAGAAATGATAACCCCAAGATCCCTTTCCTGCTTGGTGCATGCTATATCCTCACCCCCCCCCCAACTGATATATTGTGCCAGGGTTTTTGTGCCCCATATGCATTATCTTGCACTTCTTTGCATTAATTTCAACTGCCAAACCCCTGACCATTCTTCAAGTTTCTGCAGGTCCTTCTCATTCTGTCTACACCCTCAGTGTGTCTACTCTGTTACAGAGCTTTGTGTCATCAGCGAACAGTGAAATTCTGCCTTCTGGGTCCTGTGCAATGTCACTGATGAAGATGTTGAATAGGACTGGTCCCAGCACTGATCCCTGTGGTACCCCACTGGTCACCCTTCCCTCTGTCGAGTGACAGCCATTTACCACCACCCTCTGTGTCCTGCCACTCAGCCAGTTACCTACCCACCACACTACTGTCCTGCCCGCACCTATATTCCCCAGTTTGTGTAATAGTCTTCTATGTGGCACAGTGTCAAAGACCTTGCTGAAGTCCAGATAGGCCATGTCCACTGCCCTCCCCTGATCCACCTCCCTAGTCACCCAGTCAAAAAAATCAACGAAGTTGGTCTGACATGACCTCCCCCTGGTGAAACCATGCTGCCTTGGGTCCTGTAGTCCATTGACAACCAGATGTTCCCCCAATCTCTCCTTCAGTAGTGCTTCCATGATCTTCCCCACTACCGAGGTGAGGCTGACTGGTCTGTAGTTCCCTGCTTCCTCTTTGTTCCCACTTTTGTATAAGGGGACTACATCTGCTGTCCTCCAGTCTTTGGGTACCTCCCTGTTTCCAGTGATTGGCTAAACAGGATAGCCAGAGGTTCAACCACCACCTCTTTTAGTTCTTTAAGGACCTAGGAGTTTTCCATCTGGCCGCATTGCTTTATCAACTCTCATTACTTCCAGTTCCTTCTGGACCCTTTCTCGTGTAAGGGACTTGTGTCCATTTCTGCACCATTCTCACCTTGTACTACCTTCAGACCCATTACCCTCCTCTTCCTCAATAAAGACTGAGCAGAAATACCTGTTCAATATGTCAGCTTTACTGCTGTCATCCTCCACACAGCCCCATCCTCCCCCTTCAGTCTCACTATCCCTTCCTTTGTCTTTCTTTTTTCACTTATGTACCTGTAAAAGGTTTTGTCCCCTCTACCCACTGATTTTCCAATGTGTTCTTCTGTCTGAGCTTTGGCTTCCCTTACTGACCTCCCTGCCTCCCTTTGCTTCTCCTGGTACTTCTCCCTATCCCTTCTGCCTGTGCCTTTTTGTATTGCCTGAATGCAATCTTTTTGGCTTTCACTTTCTTTGCTACCTCTTTGGAAAGCCATAATGGTCACCTCTTCCTTTTCCTTTTGCTAACCTGCTTAATGCATAATTCTGTTGCTTTTGTAATCCCCATTTTAAATACTGCCCGCTGTTCCTCAACCCCTGATTCCTGTCCCATTTCCCTTAATGCCTCTTTCAAGTATCTCCCCATTTTCCCAAAGTCTGCCCCCCTAAAATCCAGGATATGTGTTTTTGTGTGGTTTGGTTCTGCTTTTCTGTGATTTCAAACCACAATGACTGGTGGTCACTGTTCCCCAGGTTCTCCCCCACTGTTACCCCCATCACACTGTCCCTGTTTGTGAGCACAAAGTCCAGCATTGCCTTCTGCCAAGTTGGTTCCATGACCAGTTGCTTGAGGAAGACACCCTGAGGGAAGTCCAGGATAAATCTGCTCCTAGTTGATGCTGCTGCTGGGATGCTCCAGTCCACATTTGGAATATTGAAGTCCCCAACCAGTACTACCTCACCCTTGTCTGCCATCCTTTGGATGGCTAGCTTCAGCTCCCTATCTGTTTCTTCCTCCTGGGCTGGTGGTCTATAGACCACACCTGTGCAGATAGCTGTTCCCATTTTTCTTTTCAGCTTAATCCACAGTATCTCTCCCCAATTTTGTTCCTCCTGGATCTCTGTGGCCCTTATGCCATTTTTCACATACAGTGCCACTCCTCCTCCCTTCCTGCCTGCTCTGTCTCTTCTGAATATGTTGTAGCCAGGCATGGCCAGCTCTCAGTCATGGTTATCATTACACCAGGTTTCAGTGATGGCCACAATGTCCAGGTCTGACTGCACCATGACAGCCTCCAGATCTTCCATCTTGTTGCTAAGGCTCCTGGCATTTGCACACATGGCTTTCCATGATTTGACCTCCCTAGACTGTTTCACTGTTCTACTCCAGCCCCTTCCTTGGTTGTCCTTTACCCTGGTTCTCCTTGCTGTCTGCTCTTCTGCTGAATTTTGCCCCTTTTCTGACTATCCACCTCTTGGGCACTAATCTCCATCTTTTGCACACTGCTTTGCAGAGATAGCCACTCCTCTGGTTCACTGGTTCCACTGCTAGCTGTGGGGGGTGAGCAAGTAGGTACCCACCTTGCTGGCCTGCCACCCCTCTTTGCTAGTTTAAATGCTTGTCAATGTAGCATTTAAACTTATCATTGAGTGCTTGGATTCCCCTCCAGGATGGATGCAGACCATCAGGCTTGAACAAACTTCCATCCCTCCAGGTGGGTCCCCAGTCACCAATGAATCCAAACCCTTCCTCACAGCACCAGTTCTTCAACCATGAGTTAAAGTTCCTGGTGCATGCTCTATGCTCTCTCTTGCCTCTAGCAGGCAGTACTTCTGAGAAAGTGACAAACAGCTACTTGCTTCAGACCCTCCCCAATTTTCTAAACTCTTCCTGAACTTCCTTTGGCTCCCCATTTGCCAGGTCATTAGTACCTAGGTGGAATAAGACATCCAGCTCACCCTCCCGTCTTGCCTTCCCAGTGATCCCCAGGATCTTCCTTCTATCCCTCCATGCGTGGCACCTGGTGGGCACCTCACCTCCTGTCCTCCCCTCCTGTGTTCCTAGCTGGATCCCTCTTATGATGGAGTCCCCACCAGGATTCGCTTCCTCCTCCTCCAGGGTCCACTGCTTTCCCCGCTGAGGTCACCTCCTTGGCTAACCTCCACATCCTTTCCTTCCACTTCTCTGGGTACCTCTATTTGGTTTTCCTCATTTGCCAGTGAGGCATATGAGTTCTTGAGTGGAATAGGATCTGGGATGTGCCTCTGCCTGACCACTCTAACCCTCCTTGAGCCCACTGTCATCCAAGTGCTCCTCGTTCTTGGAATCCTTTGAGGCAGTTGCATTGGACTGGGTGGTCTCTGGATAGGGGTGATGGTACTCCTGACCCAGTTTACTTCCACTCTGAGTCTGGCTACCTCATCCCGCAGTCCAGAGAGATGCATGAAGATAGGGCAGCACCTCAATGTCCAGAAGGTCTGCCTGACTATGGCTGCCCCACAGCCACTGCATTGCACCACTCCCCACATTATACTGCAATACCACTACTTGTCTGCTACTGAAGCTCTCCTAGTTCCCTTTTTATTAATTTACTGTCCTAATAATCCTGCCACTGATCCTCAGATAATTTTCTTTAAAAAAATAAAAACAATAAATAACTTGGCGGGGGTGGTCTTCTTAGACCTGTCAAAGGCTTTCGACATGGTTAGCCACCCGCTCCTTCTGTCTACCCTTGCCCAACTAGGCTTCTTCCAGGGCAGCACCACCTGGTTCACCAACTACCTCTCCTCTCACTCCCATTGTGTCAAAATACATGATACCATCTCTAGCTGCTGCCCAGTTCACTCTGGCATTCCTCAGGGTTCAATTCTGGGTCCTCCACTTTTCAGTCTCTACTGCAACACCCTTCCCACCATCTGTTCTGAACATGTCCCTACCATCTGTTCCGAACGTGTCCTCCTTTACACCAACAACGTGGTGCTCTTCTCCTCCCATCCTGACCCCCTCACCTTGCAAGACTTCCTTCAAAAATCTTTCAGCCAGGCAGAATCTTGGTTCATTGATCACAGGCTCATTCTCAACCAAAAAAAGATGAAGTCCATGCTCTTCTCCCCGCATTCAGAGCAGGCACCATGGCTCCCCACTCAGGTTATTGACTAATAGTCTCCTCATCATTGATTAGGTTCACAGTTTCAAATATCTTGGCATAACACTTGACACTGCACTGTCCTTCCATGACCACATCCGTCTCCTTTGCTCCTCTGTCAGCGCACTCATAGGCCTACTCTACCACCATGGGGGCTGCCTCCCCCCTGAAGCCCTTAGGCTTGCTATTACCTCCTCTGCCCTCTTCCTCATTGATCATGGGCTCCTTGTCTATGGGGCTGCTACCAACACAGTCCTCAATAGAATCAAAATTTCCCTCAACAAAGTGTGCTGCCTCTTCACAAGCTGCACCAAGCTCCCCCCGTGTACTCTTTACACCCTAGGCAATCTACTCAACTTCAAGAAGCGACTCTGGTGCTGGCCCAGTGGTGCTGCGGGTTGAGGTGCTGGATGCCGCATCTCACAGCATGCCAGCGACCTGGGTTCAGGAACAAGCCAAGATGCTGGGGTCAGCAGGGGAGGATGGGGATTGAGCTCTCCCTCCCTGGGGTGGGGGGATCTTGCACTCCTGTAATCTAGTGTCCTCTGTTGGTACCGGGGCTCACAGCAGTCAAGAGCCAGGAAGAATGGGGATTGGCTGTGGAGCTCTCCTGTGGGTGGGCTTGGGAGCGAGCACGCATCATGCTGGAGTGCATTGCACTCTCAGCCAATGGGAGGAAATACAAGAAAAATCCCCTACCACTGGGTGAGGCGACAAGACCATCAGTTGCCCTGGCCACACGTCCTACGTTGGCCGCATCTCTCAACTCTCCCCTTGGGGACTCGCAGGCCTCTCCTTGGGGCCGGGAAAGCCTGGGGTCCTCAACCCAATATAGTGACTGGAGTGCGGTTTAGACAGGTGGTAGAGCCATGGAGCAGAGCATGGATCTCTGAGAGATGCCCCGGTTAGGTAAGCGCATATAGAAACTATACAAAAAAAAAAGAAGTGACTGCAGTACCAGTCCTGCCTCTTCACCAAAAAAGTTATGGTTGATCTGGCCCCTCCCAGACTCTCAGTGTTGATTCAACTTGCCCCTACTGCACCCTGCACCTGTAGCTCCACAAAAGCTTTGCTACACATGCCTAGAGTCAGGACTGCTCTGGCCCATAGGTCCTTCATCTGCAGAGCCCCAGCTGGATAAAATCCCTCTCTGAGCACATCCCCAATGAGAATAGACTTGGACTCTTCAAATCCTCACTCCAGAGCCACCTCTGCACCACCCACAGCTGTAATTGCCCATAGCCCCTGCCTAACTGATTGTCCTGCTCAGCCCGACATTGTTCCACCTCCATCAATGGACTACTGTCCTGCTTCCTTACCTCTCAGTCTTTGCTTATACATAAATTGCACTATTGCTTCCTGTCTCGTATTTTCACTTCCATAGCATATTTCTATATATGTACCATTACATCTGACTGATTATTGTACCTGTGTCTAACCTTGATGTGTAGCCTTTGTAAAAGAGTCTCTGACTCTAAGCTTTGTAATTCTGATACCATTAATAAATAAAAAAAAAAATTAAAAAAAAGAATCAATAAACTGGGATAGGATCACACTAATTCCTACAGTCAATGAAGCTTGGCTGTTTTTCCTAGAATAATTTAGAAGGGTATACAATACTCATGCACCACTAAAGCACAGAACCATCAAGATGAGTAACACTCCTGGTATAGCAGTGAACTAATCACATTAAGATATGTAAGGGATAAGCTTTGGAAAAAAGCAAAGAAAACAAACAATCACTCAGACTGGCTTCTATAAAGACATGCTAGGAACAATGCCCTTCCTACCACTTTACTGGATACTCCTAGACTGGGACTCTTCAAGTCTGAACTATGACAGATGTTACTTACCTCCTCTAATTTTTACTGCCTTCATGCTCCCCCGTAACTCTGACAAACCGTTTGACAGGATACTCAAACCTACTCCATGTAGGTCCTGCACATCTCTACTCCTACCTCGTATCTGACAATATCCCTTTGATTGCACTCTGTTCTGCCCACGTGATGACCAATTACCCAATAGGGTCATGTAAATGTGTATTTTTTTTTTTTGTCTTTTGTATAACTTTATTGTTATAACCCTGTAAGAAATGAATGTAACCACTGTATCTTAAGGCTTATATCTCATGCTTGTACTTTGTGCCACATTTTTTTAACTGATATTTGATGCAGAGCCTTTACAAAAGAGTCTCTGACTCAAAGAGTTGTAATTCCTAAACATTAATAAATAAATACATATGTGAACGAGATAAACAAGGCTAAATCTAAGTATTATAATTCATCCCTAACATGCAACATTAAATCCAACCCACTCAAATTCTTAAGTCTGATATGCAAACTACAAAATCAAAACAGATCTGAATTCCCAATAACCTTCACATTAAAAAATTATAAAACCTCAGTTGGCCTAGAAGCAGCAAACAAATTCAACCAGTTCATCACCAACACAGCTACCAAAGCCCTAGAGACACTAACGACCCCCCCCCCAAGCCCACAGAAGACAACAAAACTACCTCTATTTTCTCCTTCACTGATATCAGCTCAGACCAAGTACTCAGGGAACTCCTGAGACTCAACACCATGAAAGCCACAGGAATAGATGGAATACCGACTAGCATCCTGAAATTTGCAACCCCCACCCTGGCTAAACCCTTAAAATACATATTTGACCTGTCCTTAGAAACCTGAGAATACCCAGATGAATGGAAAAAAATCCAAGGATATCCCAGTATACAATTCTGGGGACAAATCAGACATTGGGAATTACAGGTCAATCTCACTGTGCCCAATTGACTCTAAAATATTCAAATAACTTGACAGCAAACAGCTAACCAAATATATGGAGACCAACTTGCTATGAAACCCTCACCAACCTATTTGTAGGGCAAATCATAGCACAACCCCAGCTCTCATAAAAGTAGCATCTGATATACAGGAAGAGCTAGACAATAGGAAGAGTGTAAGAGCCATATTAGCTGATCTAACAAGGCTTTTGACACCCTAAACCATGCTATCCTCATTGAAAAACTCCAGAAACTAGGCATACTAACTAGACCCCCTGATGAAGAGACATGGGGTCCAATTACAAGATGCATGGCACAATTCATGGGCGTACGCAAGTTGCACCATGCGGTTCAACGTCTGGGACCCTGCGCCGTATTCCAGGACAGGCAGGGTCCCGGCACTATGCCGTGAACTTGCGATAGCTGTGAGCTAGCACCACAGGAATGGCGCACTGGACCTGGGTGCCACAAGTTGCAGCCACAATCAACTGCCCCAAAGCCCCCACCTGAACCTCCCTGTAACCACATGGGGCATTGGGGGCTGAGCTGGCAGAGGCGATTGGGGGGGCACAATGGACAACAGACCCAGGGGGTCCACGAATTTCAGTGGTTGGGGGGTATGACTAAGCAGAACGGGCACATACATGTGCTTTCCATGGCACTGCAAGGGCTTCTGTCAATGTACCAGGACGGATGCCACTTAGACCCTCTCTTAGCTGGTCTAACCCAGCCACGCCATACCAGGTCCTGGAATAGTGTAAGTGGGTTACGGCAGTTGCCCTTCCAGAATAGGGCACAGTTTCTGCTGTAACCCACCCTTATGCCATGCCTCTGAGGGTTGCTGGTATAGTGGGATGTGGGAGCCCACCTTTGGCACAACCTGCATATGGCATGGCGCAAGTCACCTCTTGAAATTACAACTTGTAGAATGCATGGTATGATTTGCACAATAGGGTTTGGTGTAAATCGCCTTGTGCCAGGAGTACCACATTCTAAACTCAGGCCCATAGTCTTAAAGTGCTGGGGCACTGTGGTTGTAATCTGTACCATGCTAATGTCACCACAGAATTCCTGGAAAATAAAGCTACATTGGACAGTATGCTTTGATTGGTGAGCATTTTTTTTTCAAATTCTCTGTGAGTGAGACTCTTACAGAATTTCATTTATTTGGAAATTACTGATGGTTATTTGTTGTAGAATGCCAATGGCCCTGCATAGCATCTCGCAGTTGATACTTCTTGTTTTTTTTAGCTAGGACACTATTCTGGTTCAGAAGCTACCTAAGCATCAGAAAACAACTAGTATCAATTAACAACCACTAATTAACCCTTGTACCATCCACACTTGGAGTCCCACAAGGCTCCATACTAGGACCACTTCTATTCAATATGTACATGAACTCTCTAGCTTTTTCAAACCCCCACATACAGTATCACCACTACGCAGATGATACAGTAATATGCTCTGCAGGTAGCTCCCTGAACCTCATCCAAACAAACCAGCAAGACACTATCAATCAACTGCAGGACTTCTTATTTACTCAAAAACTGGTACTAAACACCAAACAATCCAAAAGGATAACATTCACTCCCCACCACAAGACAGCTGACTTCAAGGGCTTAAATTTCACAACACATATAGATAACAGATTGGAACAGGTTAATGCCTGCAAGTATTTTGGTATGTGACTGGACGGACACTGCAAGTGGAAT
The DNA here is from genome assembly GCA_016271365.2 of Neoceratodus forsteri. Lineage (NCBI taxonomy): Eukaryota > Metazoa > Chordata > Ceratodontiformes > Ceratodontidae > Neoceratodus > Neoceratodus forsteri. The sequence goes on along the minus strand of CM028136.1, from coordinate 803,177,570 downwards.
ATACACATAGACCAGATGGCTAAAACCTTCAATAGAAGATTAAGGTCCCTATATCAAATCAAACAGGAACAACCCAGGGAAGCCAAAACCAGAGTAGTAGAGTCTATACTACTACAAATTCTAGACTATGGTGAAATACTATATGGTGGGTCAGCCAACTCTGAACTAAACAAAATTGACACCCTCTTCAACGAGTTAGCCAGGTTCGTGCAAGGGAAACTGTGTTCCACTCACCACTGCCTGCTCCTAAGGGAACTATCCTGGCTCAACCAAGACACCAGGACAAAAATGAACTTATTAAACCTAATGGTAAAAGTACACCACAAAAGAACCCCAGCCAGGGTATATACGTGACAATCTGTCGATGAGTGAAATCACCAGGCCCAACTTAAGATCAGCTGATAATGTGGAATTCAATCCACTTCAACCATCTACCAAAATAGGAAGGGCCTCCTTTCTCTATAGGGGTCCCACCTTATGGAACTCACTACACATTCGGCTTAGGATGAAAACAAAACCCATAAGGCCTGGACCCATCAGACGATGGCTCAGTCATGACAGAATCCCTCAAGCTCAATACTTGTTGCCCAGTCTATGACTGTGGATTAGTCACACACGGCATGCCTCACTGAACTCCACCATATGGTAATTCAGCCACATACACCGGCCCCCCCATCACCCTACTCAATATCATCTCCCTAACATAAGAATTACCGCAGCAACTAACCAATCTACACAACTATGTGCCTAAATGCACAAATGTATACAAAATCTACTCATCTCAAGAGTGTCATTGGTAATACACCCACCCTCAAACCTGTATACAGCCACTGTTTGCTTCCTTTCCTATATGTGTCCTATCCCCTTGCATGTACAGTATATACTGATTACCTACAGTCATTGTTTGTCTCCTATTACCTAAGAGCCTTATCTCCCCCCATGTAAATAGTGTACTTATTCTATTGCATAGATAGGACAGAACTAATGTGTACCTTATAATACATATAGGTACTACATAATTCAAACATTGTAACCTTGTACTGTTATAACCAGTAATATTGTTCTATTTGGTATCCATTGTAAATCAGTCAACACTGGTTCAATTGGGGTTGGACCAAATTCATGTCTTGCACTGCAAATATTATGAATAAAATCTTACTTAACTTTAAACTTACTGTATTTATTAAAACAATTTAAACTTACTGCGTTTATTAAAATAATTGTAACAAAAATCTTTTTTTTTAGGGGGGTATGAACATACGAACATATGAAATTGCCAGCAAATACAGGCCATATGGTCTATCAAGTTTGCTTGAGTGTGCAGCAACCAGTCTATTATACTGCAGCTGCCTCCCTCTCCCCTTGACTGCCCTTCCAATCTATTTCCTCCTACGTCTGCCCCCCCCAGTCTCCACTCAGTATTGTTCCTTCCTTGGACCTTACCCCACCCCCTCTTAAAGCTGCCCACTGATCTCAATGATACCACTGCATCTGGCAGTACATTCCATCGCGACCACCCTTTCTGTGAAATAGTGCCTCCTAATCTCCCTCCTGAATCTTCCCCCTTCCAGTTTCAGACTGTATCCCCAGCTAGCCCTCCTTTCTTTTAATCTAAATATACCCTCAGTATTAACTCTGTTCATGCCCTTTAAGTACTTGAAGGTCTCAGTCATATACCCTCTCTCCCTTCTATCCTCAAGGGATTATATGTTGAGCTCCCCTCAGCATTCTTTCATGAGGTTTGGCCCCCAGTCCAAAGATTGTCTTTGTCACCCCATGCCTTGACTCCCTCCAGTAGCTTGATGACCCTTTTCAAAAAGGGGCCCCAGAACTGCATGCAGTACTCCAAATGCAGTCTCACCAGAGACCTGTACAGGGGCAGAATGATTTGCTCTCTCCTAGAGGTGATTCCCCTGGTGTTGCACACCAGCATTCTATTTGCATTTGCCGCTGCCCTCCTTACTGTGCTGAGTGGTTCATATCCCCAGTTACCAGTACCCTCAGATCCTTCTCCTCCACTGAAGTGGATAATTGCACTCCCTCCAACCAGTAGCTACTCCCAGAGTTTCTGGCACCCAAGTGCATGGCTTTGCACTTCATGGCATTGAACTCCAGTTGCCATGAGTCTGACCAGTATGCAAGTCTTGCCACATCCTGGAGTGCTTTACCCCTTGCCCAAAATCCACTTCTGCACAGATCTTTATGTCATCTATAAAGAGGCTGATCTTACTTTTCATCCCATCAGGAATAATTTAGTGCTTGCGAATGGTAAGGTTGGATAACAGAAATCTAGGGCCCAATATTCAAAACAGCACAAAGCAAAACCTTGTACTGTGCCTTGTGATTGCCCGGGAGCCAAAGGATGCTAGGTATTCAGGCAGTATTTGACGGAAAATAGGGCCATGCCAGCACAGTACTAAGCAGTGCTGCCTTGACATGGATGCCAAACTACACTGTCAGAGTGGACAGCAGCAGAACACTATCTGCAATATTAAAAGAGACCACAGCAAATGAGCCCATTGGGTATTCAAGGTGCTAAGGAGCCATATGCATGCCTATTATGGGCTCATTTTCATGGGTAGCGAGGCAAGTTAGCGTGGCACCACCCACCCAATTGCCTGGTCCCAGATATGTGTTAATATCCCTGGTGCCTAGCGGTCCCCCCACTCATTGCAAACATGAAAACCCTCCCTTCTGCTAGTAGTCACTGTTCCCTCCAATTTATTTATTTATTTTTTTATTTAGTTTTTGTTAACCGGGTAGGTGCACTAGCCATGAAATGACTATTTTCAGGCATGACCCAGGAGAGTACAACAATCAAAGACAGGTACAGAGCATGAGTGCAATGAAATGACAATAGCATAGGTCAAAACAGTTAGTAATGAATACATGCAGCCAGAACAATAACAATCACTACAATTCACATAGCATTTTAGGCAGAGAAAACCTACACAATCTAGGAGGAGATACCATAGCATAGCAGCAAGAAATATTGTTAAAATGAGTCACAACAGTGAAGATCCAAATAGGCAGCGAAACAAGGCAAGGGCAAATTCCTGACTAGGCAGGATACATTATCACAGCCCCTGAAACAAGGCTCAAGTGTGTGTGTGGGGGGCAGTTGGGGTAGAGTAGCTGTCAAGGAGATATTAAGGGTAAGAAGTGCTATGAGGTAGGAAGGTTAAAGTTAGGCCAGGCAGAGTATGGCAGGTGAGTGGATTAGGGGGATTAAAACAAGTGCAGGGATCAGCAAGGGACAGATGGAAGTGCAGCTTCTTTTTGAAGCTGTCATGGGATCCAGATATTCGAAGTGCTTGGGGGAGAGAGTTCCAAAGCTTAGGAGCACAGTGATTAAAGGCAACAGAGCCTTTTGATGCTTTACATTTAGGTACATTCAGCAGGGATTTATCTACCGATCGCAGTCTATAGGAAGACGTTTCAGGTACCAGCAACATTGCAAGTGCTGAAGGGGTCTGGTTTCTGAGTATAGAGTCAATCAGGGAGCCCAGGGAGTATTCACGGCAAGCTGAGGGGGGATAACCAGCCCAGGTCCCTGTACAGTCGGCAGTGGTGCTTAAGCCATGGTGACGAGGAGGCATATAGACAGGTAAACAAATATAGAAACATAGAAACATAGAATTTGACAGCAGATAAGGACCGCTTGGCCCACCCAGTCTGCCCATTTCCCTACCTAATGGATAAGCTGCAGATCCTAGTTAACCAGCAGCCTACTTCTTTTTGCCCCCACCCTCTAGAATTACCTTATGACTGTCCCATGCATGCTTGAATTCCACCACTGTTTTTGACTCCACAACCTCCTCCGGAAGGCTGTTCCATACATCCACAACCCTTTCTGTGAAAAAAATACTTCCTTAAATTACCTCTGAGCTGACCCCCCCTCTGTCTTCAAATTGTGCCCCCTTTTTCTTGCACACCTCTTGTTTGTAAAGATGCTACCCTCTTGGACTTTAATTCCCTTAAGGTACTTGAAAGTTTCTATCATGTCCCCCCTCTCCTTCCTTTCTTTGAGGCTATACATATTAAGCTCCTTAAGTCTCTCTTCATATGTCTTCCGGTGCAGACCCTGCACCATTTTAGTTGCCCTCCTCTGGACAGCTTCCATCCTGTCTATGTCTTTGCGAAGATTGGGTCTCCAGAACTGCATGCAATACTCCAGATGGGGTCTGACCGCTGTCTGTACAGAAGGATAATAATTTCCTGTTTTCTACTGGTGATGCCTCTCACTATGCATCCCAGTATCCCCAACCCTCCTTGCTGCCTCTCACATTGCTTGCCCACCTCTAGGTCATCTGATATGTCTACCCCGAGGTCCCTTTCCATTTTTGTTGTTGTTAGTATCTCACCCCCCATTGTGTACTCTTCCCCTGGGTTTTTGTTTCCCAGGTGCATTACTTTGCACTTCTTAACATTGACTCTAAGCTGCCATACATTTGACCATTCCTCTAACCTTGCCAAGTCCCTTCTCATCCTTTCCACCCCACCTTGTGCATCAACTCTGTTGCCGATCTTTGTGTCATCTGCAAAAGACATACTTTTCCTTCCAGTCCCTCTGCAATGTCACTTATAAAGACATTGAAGAGACTAGGTCCTAATACTGAACCTTGTGGTACCCACTAGTAACCCCCTTTCTTCAAGTGGACTCTATTTACTATTACTTTCTGTGTCCTATTCTCCAGCCAATTTTTTATCCAGGCTGTCATCTTGGGACCCACTCCCAGGCTGGCTAACTTGTATATTAATCTTTTGTGTGGGACTGTGTCAAATGCCCTGCTAAAGTCTAGGTAGGCCATGTCCACAGCCCCTCCCTGATCTACTACTTTGGTCACCCAGTCAAAGAAATCTATCAGATTCATCTGGCATGACCTTCCCACTGTGAATCAATGCTGCCTTGGGTCCTGTACGCCTCTAGCTTCTAGATAATCGACAATTTTTTCCTTCAGAAGTGATTCCATCATTTTCCCTACCACTGAGGTTAAATTAACAGGTCTGTAGTTTCCTGCTTCTGCCTTGCTCCCACTTTTGTTAAGGGGAATCACATCTGCCCGCCTCCAGTCCTCGGGTACCACCCCATCCTCCCATGATTTGTTAAACAGGGTAGTCGGTGGTGTCACTAGTTCTACCCTTAGTTCTTTTAGAATTCTGGGATGAATCCCATCAGGCCCCATTGCTTTGTCCACCTTCAGTTTTAAGAGTTCTTTCAGAACCCTTTCTTCTGTAAATGTGCTGGTATCAACTTCTGTATATAGTGTTTCTACTGTTTGTTTTAGGTACCTCCCCCTCTTCCTTTGTAAATACTGAGCAAAAATATTTGTTTAGTATCTCTGCCTTTTCACAGTCACCCTCTGCCCACCCTCTCTCCCCTTTATTAAGCCTCACTATCTCTCCCTTGGTCTTCCTTTGCTCCCTGATGTACCTATAAAAGGTTTTATCCCCCTTCTTAACCGAGTTGGCTATCTTTTCCTCAGTTTGGGCCTTTGCTGTTCTGACTGCCTTCCCAGCTTACTTTTGCTTTAACTAATACAGTTCTCTGTCCTGCTCCTTCTGTGATTCCTTGTACTTCCTGAATGCTTTCTTTTTCTCTTGAACCTTCACTGCCACTTCCTTTGAAAACCATAGTGGTTTCTTACATCGTTTTGTTTTGTTTATTTGCTTCACACAAAAGCTTGTTTTCTCTGTGATGGCAGTTTTTATTATTCCCCATTGTTCTTCAACCCCTCCTTCCTGCCCATTTGCTAGTGCATTCCTTAGGCATTCACCCATTTTGGCAAAGTCAGCCCTCCTAAAGTCCAGTACTTTTGCCTTTGTATGACTTGACTCTATTGCTGTGTTTATTGTGAACCATTCTGTTCAATGGTCGCTGGTTCCCAGATGGCTACCCACTTCTACATCTGTGATCCTCTCTTCATCTCCATTTGAGAGAACCAGGTCTAAGATTGCTCCCTCTCGAGTGGGCTCCAATACTAGTTGTCTAAGGTATGCCCCCTGTAGGGCATCTAGAATAACCCTACTCTTTGAAGTGGTTGCTGCAACTGCACACCAATTAACATCTGGCATATTCAGATCACCCATCAGCAATATCTCCCCTTTTTCTGCCATTCTAAGTATATTTTCTATAATTTTCTTTTCCATTTCCTCCCCCTGAGAAGGGGGTCTTTATAAAACCCCTGCGCAGATTGTGGTTCCATTGCCAGTCTCCAAATTTACCCACAGTGCTTCTTCTCCTCCCTGTTTTCTCTTTTGTTCTGTTGCTTTGATTCCTTCCCTTATGTAAAGAGCTACTCCTCCTCCTCTTTTACCCTCCCTGTCCCTCCTGTAGATAGTGTATCCTGGTATGTTTGTGTCCCAGTCATGGTTTTGTGTGTACCATGTTTCTGTGACTGCCATGATATCAGATGTTCCTCCTCCATCAAGGCCACTAATTCAGGAAGCTTGTTACTCAGACTACAGGCATTGGTACTCATTGCTCTCCATTTTTGATGGCTTTACCTTCTGTTGCAGCATCCCCACTGACCTTTCTACTTCGGTCTTTTTCTCATTTAGTACCCTGTTTTGTAGGGAGAGGCTGGGATTTTCCTGCTGCTTATCAGTGCTTCCCCCCTTGACTAGTTTAAAAGCTTGCCAATGAAGCATTTAAACATATTGCTCAAAAGACTTGTTGCCTTCCTGGACAGATGCAGACCATCCGGCCAGTATAGGCTGGTGTCCCTCCAGGTGGAACCGCAGTCCCCAATGAAGCCAAACCCCTGTTCTCCACACCATTTTTTCAACCATTCATTAAACTGGATAGTGCAAAGTATCCTCGTCTCACTCATGCCATTGACAGGCAGCACCTCTGAGAAGGGTACTGTGTGTGCTACTTGTCTTAGGCCCCTCTCCAGTTCTACAAAGTCCTTCTGCACTGCTCTAATCTCATGTTGAGCCAAGTCATTTGTCCCTAGGTGGACAATGACATCCAGCTCCGACTCCTGTACAGCTGTTCTCGTGATCCTGAGGATGCGCTTTCTCTCCCTCCAAGGTATTATTATAAGTGACATCCCACTTATGAAGGATGGTTTTGTGCATGGCAACAAAGGTCAGCATGCCATAGGTAAGGGGAGGGAGTAATATGCCTCTGGCAATAGCAAGTTTAGCAAAGAGAGTCAACATGAAACTGGACTTGTAAGCAACCCCCAGTTTAGCATTCTCTGCCTTGCAGGCAGATTGTATATGCAGGCTGAAGTCCAGGGATTGGTCCAGAAGAATTCCGAGGTACTTAAAAGATGTAGTGCATTCTATTTGTGTGCCACTGTGGTCTTGCACCAGTAGGGTAGTTTGACATGAATTAAGTTTAGGGGCAGATCCAAGTAACATTGCTTGGGTTTTCTTAGCATTAAGTACAAGCTTATGTGCAGAAAGCCAATTTTGGACATTTGTGAAAACTGAAGAAAAGGATGCATTTATGCTGGCAACCTTATCAGAGCTTGAATGGAGTACAAGATCATCTGAATAGAGAATAGATGAGCATAAAAAAAAATCATCTTTCTTTTTGATAAAAAGTGAGGAAAGAAGAAGTCACAGAATAGAGCCTTGGGGGACCACAATATTGATGGTAGCACCATCAGATAAAGAAGTCTTGAGTTTCACAGTTTCAGTTCTATTTGATAGATAGTTTCTATACCAGGCGACAACTGGTGGTGAAAAGCTCAGACTGCAAAGAGTGGAGAGGAGCAGGGGGTGATCAACAAGATCAAAAGCCTTTGTAAGGTCTATATAAACTGCCCCTGTCAGTTGGCCAGCGTCCATATTGGTAAGCACATCGGTAGTGAATTTGAGAAGCGCTGTAGAGGTACTGTGACCTTTATGGAAGCCGTGTTGTGTGTCAGAGAGAAGGCAAACCTATTGTAAACATGAAAACCCTCCCTGGTGTTAGTTGTTGGTCTTATGATTGCCACGTGGAAACACTCCCTGGTGCTACTGGTACTCCTTCCCTCTGATCGCCAGCCTGTAGTACACAAGAACAATCTCTCTGGGGCCAATGGACCCCTCTCCCTCTCCCTCTGATCTCCAGCCTGTAGTAAAATGTAAAACCCTCCCTGGCACCCAGTGGTCCCCTACGGGCACCAATATGGTACCTCCCATCACAATTCTGTACTCCCTGGCATCCAGTGCCACACCCACCATGGCAGCAAACATCCACCCTCATTCACTTTACCAGTATCCTTAGTGCTGTGGGTGCACATACTGTACAATGACCAGTTCAGCCCTCCTCACACCTCTCAGCTGGCCACCATATGTCCAGGAAGGGAGTACACATCTTATTTGTAGGACAGAGTGATGTGCCCTGTCCTATAAACTAGACGTGCACTCCATGCCTGGACATATGGCAGCTGGCCAAAGAGGTGTGAAGATATCTGCACTGGTTGCCTTATGTACACCCACAGCACAGGGGATACCGGTGAGGTGACTGGGGTGGTGGTTGTTCAGTGCCGCGGTGGGGTGCTAGACATTAGGAAGTATAAATTAGCAATGGGCAGTACCATGGATTGGTACCTGGGTGGACCACTGAATGCCAGGGAGGGCTTTACATTTTACTACAGTCTGACTATCAGGGTGGGGGAGTCTACGAGGCACCAGGGAGGGTTTTAATGTGTACTAAGGGCTGATGAGTGGAGGGAGGGGGTCCATTAGGCACCAGAGAGGTTTTGTTTTTCAGTACTGGCTGGCAACTAGAGGGAGAGGGGAACACAAGCACCATGGAGGATTTTAATTGTTACTACAGGTTGGTGATTGTAGAAGGGAGCCACAGAAAACAGGTGTTAGGTGTGCTCTGCCCATCCCCCCAGAAAACCAGCTAGTTAGCTTCATTACCTCCGGCAGCCACTAGGGTTGCTCGGAGTAAGTCTGGGCCTTGTTTGGCTGTATTTATGCTGCACAAAAGGACTGTGCTAACCACTTTCTGTGGCACAAAGCCACTAACTGTGGGGTAGGGTGGCTATCCATGGCCACACCCTTCCCCTTGCCCACCCACATATGTTATGCTTTACATGGGTACTAACCCTCTTTACCGACACAAAGGCCTCTTTTGAATATGGGGGCACAGACCTGTTAGTGTCAGTGCAAACTTTTGAATATCAGGCCCCAGGGGGTCTCATTTTCAGCTGGTTTGACTGGCTCCAAATGGATGGCACAAGCTTGCTCAATGGTGGTGACAATCTATTGCCAAAACTCTTTGCAACAGTTTGGGAAAGAGTTGGTTACCACCAGTAATATAACAGGGTGGTAAAGGGTGGGAGTGGGTCAGTTAATGCTGTAACAGGTTCTAACTGTATCCAGGATGGAGAGGTGGACAGATACAGACTAGTTAAGTCAAACCAAGAGTCCAAAACAACCAGCTGAACTCAGATGGGAGCTTGCACATAGAAGAGAGCACATACCAGTTTTGTTGCTGAATAAGTAGTTTTATTACTTGCTGGCAAAATGTTACATCTTTGCTATCATTCAAAATCAAACAGGATAAACAATACAGTGCAGTTCAGTGCATGTGCCGGTCACAAAGAAGTAGTAAACCCCATTGCTTTGCTGCAATGCTTCATCAGGGCCCCCTGACAAAGCCTTGCAGCCACGTGCTGGGGTATGCTATTAATAATCATCAGTAGTAATTATATTATTTCATGTCATTGTGATTTTTGCCAGATTACTTTTTGCAAATCACTCTTTAAGTGCACAGATCAGGATTTTCTCAGGAAGGTTTCCATATATAAATGTCAGTTTTGTGGAATTTTTCATGTTCAATGAAAAGATTCTGTGAAAATGTGTGAGTCAATTTTTCTCAGTGCTAAATTATGAAAATTGACTGGTATAGTACACTGCCTAGATGGTATTTCAAAATCGCACATAAACATACAGGGCCTGATTCTCAAAGGAGGCTTGCAGTAGCGCAAGCTGTGGCATAAAAGCAGTTTGCACTGATGCCCCTGCTCCAGGGACCCTGCACCCTATTCTTTATCAGGCAGGGTCCTGGTGGTTAAGTCCCTTAGCTAGCAGCAATTTGGGCTGGGCACCAAACAGACAGCGTGCTGGTGGTGTTTGTCACAAGCCATGGGGCAGTTGTGCACTATTCTAGTCCCTGTTGCATGGGTGGTCACCTTCACCATGTGTGCCATCACACATCAGAACAGTGTACCCACCCACAAATTGGTAGCATAGTGGCCCCTCTTCCCAATCCTCAATAGTGCTGCACATATCAAAAATGTTTTCCCATCCTCCCTCCTCGATCCCCAAAGGTGCTGTAAATAGTAATATTTTCACAGTCACCCCTCCCTGATCCACAATGATGCTGTAATTATTAATATTTTCCCAGTTTTCCCTTCCCAATCCCCAATCTCCGATTGTGCCACAAGTAGTAATATTATTCCAGTCCCCCACCCACGATCCCTGATTGTGCTACACATATTAATATTATTTCAGCCCGATCCCTGAAAGAGCCACAGATAACAGTAATAACATTCCAGCTCCCATTCCCAATCCCTAATTATGCTACAAATAGTAATATTATTCCAATCCTCCCTCCCTGATGCCCAGTGTTGTCCATATGAATAGAAATACCCTTCCAAGCCCCCCTCCCTGACCCCACACATGCCAGCACTAATATTAAGAGGCAGAGCCGGTGATCAGCACAGCCCACCTCACGTTTCCACGGCTGGCTGCCGACCGAATTGAAATGTGAATGAGCCTGCTGTAAACAGATGCATGAACTTTGACAAAATGAGAAGGATAGGAAGGGAGACAATGGAGGGTATGAAGAATATAGGGGCAGTGGAGGAGGTATGGCAAGCTATCAATGGAGGGGTACTGAAAGCTGCTGTGGATATGCGCATAAAAAAGGTTAGGAAGAGCAAAAGGGGGAGGAGACTGCTTTGGTTTACAAAGGAGGTTGTGGGGGCAGTCAAGGAAAGGAGAAGGGCTTTAAGAAAATTTAAGAGGACACTCAAGAAAGAAGATAAGGAAGAGTATAGGAAGAAGAGGAGTCTGATAGGTAAGAAGATCAGAAGGGCAAAAGCAGATACTGAGGAGAAAATAGCAAATAAGGCCAAAAGGTGGGATAACGTCTTTTTCAGATATGTAAGGGAAAGGAGAAGGACAAGGCAGGGGATAACTGTTCTGAAGGGGAAGGGAGGAATGAAATTGGAAAGGGACTATAAAAAAGCAGAGTTATTAAATAAGTACTTTATCACAGTATTCACAGAGGAGTAGGAGGACAGTAGGTGACCTGAGCTAAAGTCGAAGGGGAAGGAGGGTATATGGGCAGATCTGAGTTCAATCACTGTGAATAGGGTTAGGGCAGAGCTAGACAGATTGAGGGTGGACAAGGCAATGGGCCCTGAAGGGTTACACCCCAGGGTGATCAGGAAACTGAAGGAGGAGTTGGCCTCAACCTTGACAAGGCTCTTCAACTTGTCCCTAGATGTGGGGAGAGTGCCAGAAGACTGGAAGATGATGGACAAAGTGCCTTTACATTAGGGAGGTAGTAAGGAGGTGAAGGGCAACTACTGACCTGCCAGCCTCACATCAGTGGTCGGGAAGGCAATGGAGGAATTAATCAAGGAGATGGTGGTGGATTAACTGGAAGAGAAAGGCTTGCAGGACAGCAGACAGCATGGTTTTACAAAGGGGAAGTCTTGCCAGACAAACCTAATTCAGTTCTTTGAATGGGTGGCCCAGGTGATTGACCGTTGGGGGAGCAGTGGACATGGCCTATCCGGACTTCAGTAAGGCCTTCGACATTGTCCCCCATAGGAGGCTGGTGAGTAAGATGGAAAGCCAGGGGTAGAAAAGAAGCCAGAAGGGGAAGGAAGGGAACATATTCAATTCAGTGCTTTATAGTAACTGGTAATTGCTATTTTTCTTTTAAACTTACATTGTGGGCTTTTAGTGACACTATACTTTCTTTGTTGTCTTTACTTATAATTGTTTTTGGGCTGTTGAAAATTTAAAACATAGTGGTGGTGTAATTCTGTGCTGTCTTTAATTGCTGCAGATTTTATCTTGGCTTGTCTGACTGCCCTGTAGTTAGGTGAAGGGTGTTAATTGTCTGGCCTCTGACCTCAGCTACGTGATAACTGGAGGTAGGGCTTAGTCAGAGTTAAAGTAGCAAGCAGAGTTTTATTTTCTCAGAAGAAGCCAGAAGGGGAAGGAAGGAAACATATTCAATTCAGTGCTTCCCCCAGCTCTTAATTATATGCCCTGTTAAATCTGATTGACAGGAGCTAAACACAGGGTATAGTAAGGGGTGTGAAGTAGGAGGGGCATAAGTGGGAAGAAGCCCACCCTCAGCACGATAAGTGTTTTGACTCATTTATTTATTTATTGGTTTCTTTTCTTTAAAAAAATTATCTGAGGATCAGTGGCAGGATTTTAGTACAGTAAATTAATAAAAAGGAACTAGGAGAGCTTCAGTAGCAGACAAGTAGTGGAATTGCAGTATAATGTGGGAGTGGTGCGATGCAGTGGCTGTGGGGCAGCCACATTCAGGCAGACCTTCTGGACACTGAGGTGCTGCCCCATCTGCATGCATCTCTCTGGACTGCGGGATGAGGCAGCCAGACTCAGAGCAGAAGTAAACTGGCCAGAGTACCATCACCCCTATCCAGGTACCACCCAGTACAATGCAACTGCCCCAAAGGATGCGAGAACGAGGAGCACTTGGATGACAGTGGGCTCAGGGAGGTTAGAGCAGTCAGGCAGAGGCATCCCAGATCCTATTCCACTCAAGAACTCATATGCCACACTGGCAAATGAGGACAACCAAATAGAGTACCCAGAGAAGTGGAAGGAAAGGATGTGGAGGTTAGCCAAGGAGGTGACCTCAGCAGGAAAGCAGTGGACCCCAGAGGAGGAGGAAGCGAATCCTGGTGGGTGACTCCATCATAAGAGGGATCCAGCTAGGAACACAGGAAGGGGAAGACAGGGAGGTGAGGTGCCTACCAGGTGCCACGGCATGGAGGGATGGAAGGAAGATCCTGGGGATCACTGGCACGGCAAGATGGGAGGGTGAGCTGGATGTCATTATCCACCTAGGTACTACTGACCTGGCAAATCGGGAGCCAAAGGAAGTTCAGGAAGAGTTTAGGAAACTGGGAAGGGGTCTCAAGCAAGTAGCTACTTCTGTCACTTTCCCAGAAGTACTACCTGTGAGAGGCAAGGGAGAGCATAGGAGTGCATGCAACAGGAACTTTAACTCATGGTTGAAGAACTAGTGCTGTGAGGAAGGGTTTGGATTCGTTGGTGACTGGGGACCCACCTGGAGGGATGGAGGTTTGTTCAAGCCTGATGGCCTGCATCCATCCTGGAGGGGAATCCAAGCACTCAATGATAAGTTTAAATGCTACATTGACAAGCATTTAAACTAGCAAAAGGGGTGGCAGGCCAGCAAGGAGGGTACCTACTTGCTCACCTCCCACAGCTAGCAGTGGAACCAGTGAACCAGAGGAGTGGCTATCTCTGCAAAGCAGTGTGCAAAAGATGGAGATTAGTGCCCAAGAGGTGGATAAGCAGAAAAGGGGCAAAATTTAGCAGAAGGGCAGACAGCAAGGAGAACCAGGGATAAATGACAACCAAGGAAGGGGCTGGGTAGAACAGTGAAACAGTCTAGGGAGGTCAAATCATGGAAAGCCATATGTGCAAATGCTAGGAGCCTTAGCAACAAGATGGAAGATCTGGAGGCTGTCATGGTACAGTCAGACCTGGACATTGTGGCCATCACTGAAACCTGGTGTAATGATAACCACGACTGGGAGGTGGCCATACCTGGCTACAACATATTCAGTAGAGACAGAGCAGGCAGGAAGGAAGGAGGAGTGGTACTGTATGTGAAAAATGACATAAGGGCCACAGAGATCCAGGAGGAACAAAATGGGTGAGATATACTGTGGGTTAAGCTGGAAAGGAAAATGGGGACAGCCATCCACACAGGTGTGGTCTATAGACCACCAGCCCAGGAGGAAGAAACAGATAGGGAGCTGATGCTAGCCATCCAAAGGATGGCAGACAAGGGTGAGGTAGTACTGGTTGGAGACTTCAGTATTCCAGACGTGGACTGGAGCATCCCAGCAGCAGCATCAACTAGGAGCAGATTTATCCTGGACTCCCTTCAGGGTGCCTTCCTCAAGTGACTGGTCATGGAACCAACTCGGCAGAAGGCAATACTGGACCTTGTGCTCACAAACAAGGACAGTGTGATGGGGGTAACAGTGGGGGAGCACCTGGGAAACAGTGACCGCCAGTCATTGTGGTTTGAAATCACAGAAAGAGCAGAACCAAACCACACAAAAACACGTATCCTGGATTTTAGGGGGGGGCAGACTTTGGGAAGATGGGGAGATACTTGAAAGAGGCATTAAGGGGAATGGGACAGGAATCAGGGGTTGAGGAAAAGTGGGCAATATTTAAAATGGGGATTACAAGAACAACAGAATTATGCATTAAGAAGGTTAGCAAGAGGAAAAGGTTTGGCTTTCCAAAGAGGTAGCAAAGAAAGTGAAAGCCAAAAAGATTGCATTCAAGCAATACAAAAAGACACAGGCAGAAGAGGATAGGGAGAAGTACCAGGAGAAGCAAAGGGAGGCAGGGAGGTCAGTAAGGGAAGCCAAAGCTGGGACAGAAGAACACATTGCAAAATCAGTGGGTGGGGAAAAACCTTTACAGGTACATAAGTGAAAAAGAAAGACAAAGGAAGGGATAGTGAGACTGAAGGGGAGGATGGGGCGCGTGGAGGATGACAACAGTAAAGCTGACATATTGAACAGGTATTTCTGCTCAGTCTTTACTGAGGAAGAGGAGGGTAATGGGTCTGAACGAATTACAAGGGGTGAGAATGGTGCAGAAATGGACTACAAGTCCCTTTACGAGAAAGGGTCCTGAAGGAACTGGAAGTAATGAGAGTTGATAAAGCAATGGGTCCAGATTGGGTGCACCCAGGGTCCTTAAAGAACTAAGAGAGGTGGTGGCTGAACCTCTGGCTATCATGTTTAGCTGATCACTGGAAACAGGAGGTACCCAAGACTGAGGACAGCAGATGTGGTCCCTTATACAAAAGTGGGAACAAAGAGGAAGAGGGAACTACAGACCAGTCAGCCTCACCTCGTGAGTAGGGAAGATCATGGAAGCACTGCTGAAGGAGAGATTGGTGGAACATCTGGTTGTCAATGGACTACAGGACCCAAGACAGCATGGTTTCACCAGGGGGAGGTCATGTCAGACCAGCCTCATTGAATTTTTTGACTGGGTGACTAGGGAGGTGGATCAGGGGAGGGCAGTGGACATGGCCTATCTGGACTTCAGCAAGGCCTTTGACACTGTGCCACATAGAAGACTATTACACAAACTGGGGAATATGGGTGCGGGCAGGACAGTAGTGTGAAGGGTAGGTAACTGGCTGGGTGGCAGGACACAGAGGGTGGTGGTAAATGGCTGTCACTCGACAAAGGGAAAAGTGACCAGTGGGTACCACAGGATCAGTGCTGGGACCGGTCCTGTCAACATCTTCATCAGTGACATTGCGCTTGGGACCTAGAAGGCAGAATTTCACTGTTTGCTGATGACACAAGCTCTGTAACAGAGTAGACACACTGGAGGGTGTAGACAGAATGAGAAGCACCTGTAGAAACTTGAAGAATGGTCAGGGTTTGGCAGTTGAAATTCATTGCAAAGAAGTGCAAGATAATGCATATGGGGCACAAAACCCTGGCACAATATATCAGTTGGGGGTGAGGATATGCAGGCACCAAGCAGGAAAGGGATCTTGGGGTGTCATCTCTGATGACCTCAAGGTAGGGAAACAGTGTGACAAGGCAGCAGGTAAAGCAAATAGGATGCTGGGATGTATAGGCAGGGGCATCACCAGCAAGAAAAGGGAGGTCATAATTCCGCTATTCAAGACACTAGTGAGGCCCCACCTTGAGTACAGTGTACAGTTCTGGAGACCGTACCTACGTAAGGACATAGACAGGATAGAGAAGGCTCAGAGGAGGACAACAAAGATGGTGCATGGATTGCATCACAAGTCCTATGAAGACAGGTTGAAGGAACTGAACATGTACTCCCTGGAGGAGAAGAGGGAGAGAGAGGATATGATAAAGACATGCAAGTATCTTACAGGGAGGAACAGGGTGCAGGAAAACACTATTTTTAAGCAAAAAAGATGTTCCAGGACTAGAGGGCATGGGATGAAGTTGGAAGGAGGACGATTCAGAGGAAACATAGAAAGAATTTCTTCACAGAACGGGTGGTGGACAAGTGGAACACCCTGCCAGAGGAAGTGGTGGGGGCTGAAACAATCACGGGATTTAAGAATGCATGGGATAGACATAAAGGAATTCTGGAGGTCAGGGGTAAGGGGCAACAGACTTCTAGGAAAACAAACTGAACTTACAAGCTCAAATGGGCAGACTGGGTGGGCCATAGGCCTTTATCTACTGACACTGTCTATGTGTCTATGTATCTATGTAGGGAGGGAAAATAACAAGCTAGGCGGAGGCCTCTCTGGCAGGAAGAACTTACAGAGTGGTGCTAAACAGGGTGCACTCCGGGACAGTAGTGGTGAAGAGTGGAGTGCCACGGTAGTCAGTTTTGGGTCTGCATCTCTTCAACATCTACATCAGTAATATTGTGGAGGGTTTTAGGGGAGGGAGTGCCTATTTGCTGACGATGCAAAAATATGCAATAGGGTGGACACCCCAGGGGGGATGGAGGACATAAGGAAGGACTTAAAGATGCTTGAAAAATGGTCTGGGATATGGCAGCTAAAATTTAATGCCAAGAAGTGCACTGTGATGCACTTGGGGAGTAAGAACAGGAGGGCAGGGTAAATCCTAGGTGGGGAGGAAATCAAAGTAACAGAACAGGAGAGGGATCTGGGGATCATAGTCTCCTCGAACCTTAAGCTAGGAATCCAATGTAGCAGGTCGTTAGGAAAGGCCAATGGAAAGTTGGCATGCATAGGAAGGGGCATTACTAGCAGAAGGAGGGAGGTACCAATGCCCCTTTACAAATCCATGGTGAGGCCACACACGGAGTATAGAAACATAGAAACATAGAATTTGTCGGCAGATAAGGACCGCTTGGTCCACCTAGTCTGCCCATTTTCCTACCTAACAGATGAGCTGCAGATCCTAGTTAACCAGCAGCTTACTTCCTCTTACCTGCCCCTAGGACTGCCTTATGCCTGTCCCATGCATTCTCGAAGTCATCCACTGTCCTTGACTCTACGACCTCCTCAGATAGGCTGTTCCATGTATCCACAACTCTCTCCATGAAAAAGTACTTCCTCACATTACCCCTGAGCCGTCCCCCCTCTATCTTCAAATTGTGCCCCCTTGTTCTTTCACATCTCTTTTTCTGGAAGATGCTACCCTCTTGAACTTTATTAATTCCCTTGAGGTACTTGAACGTTTCTATCATGTCCCTCTCCCTTCTTTCCTCAACAGTATACATATTAAGCTCCTTTAGTCTTTCTTCAGTATGTCTTCTGGTGCAGACCCTGCACCATTTTGATTACCCTCCTCTGGACAGCCTCCCTCTTATGTCTTTGCAGATGGGTCTCCAGAACTGCACAAGTACTCAGATGGGGTCTCACCAACTGTCTCTACAAAGGGATAACAACTTCCTGTTTTCTACTATTGATGCCTCTTCCTATGCATCCCAGTATCCCCCCAACCTTCCTTACTGTCTTCTCACATTGCTTGCCCACATTTAGGTCATCTGATATAATTACCCCCAGGTCCCTTTCTATTTTTACTGTTGTCAGTATCTCACTCCCAATTGTGTATGCTTCCCCTGGGTTTTTGTTTCTCATGTACATTACCTTGCACTTCTTTGCATTGAATCTGAGCTGCCATACATTTGACCATTCCTCCGTCCTTGCCAAGTCCCTTCTCATTCTTTCCACTCCATCTTGTGTATCAACCCTGTTGCAGATCTTTGTGTCATCTGCAAAAAGACATACTTTTCCTTCCAGTTCCTCTGCAATGTCACTTATAATGACATTAAAAAGGACTGGTCCCAGTACTGAACCCTGCGGTACCCCGCTAGTAACCCTCCTTTCTTCACTGTGTACTCCATTTTCTACTAACCTTTGCATCCTGTTGTCTAGCCAATTTTTTATCCAGGCTACCACCTTGGGACCCATTCCAAGGCTGGCTATCTTGTGTATTAATCTTTTGTGTGGGACTGTATTAAATGCCTTGCTAAAATCTAGGTAGGCCATGTCCACAGCCCCTCCCTGGTCTACTACTTTGGTCACCCAGTCAAAGAAACGAAGTATGGGATTCAGTTCTGGAGGTCACATCTTAACAAAGATATAGATGCATTGGAGAGGATTCAAAGAAGAACAACCAAGATGGTGCAGGGTATGCAGGGAAAGTCATACAAGCAGAGATGTTAGGATCTGGATCTGGACATGCTTGAGACAAGGAGGGAAACGGGAGACATGATTGAAACTTTTAAATATATGAAAGGGCTCAATAAAGTGGGAGAAGAAGGTTTATTTAAGAGGACGGAAGGGGTGCATGGAAAAAGATACAGGGGCAATGTGAGAGGGCATTGCTTCACAGAGAGGGTGGTGGAGCCCCAGAACAGACTACCAGATGCAGTGGTGGTGGCTAAATTGGTGGAAGAATTCAAGAAAAGCATATGGGGCAGAGTATCAGGAGGAGGTTGGGGGCTGGCAGGAAGCGGGAGGTGTAGGGGGAAAAAAAGGGCAGACTAGATGGGCCAGATGAGCCTTTTCTGCCATCAAGCTTCTATGATTCTGTGAAAAACTACTTATAGCACTTTTAGAAGTGTAATAGGCCCCTCCGTGGTGTGCATCACAGGATTTTAATGCACTTCAATGGGTGTAAGGATTCTTGACTTTGAGCCTTGTACCTTTCTACACCTCTGGAGCATGCATTACAATTCAGTAATGCACACCCTGTTGTGGCTTATTACTGACATATTGTACAGTATCCAGTAGGTAGACACAACCTTAATGCTTGATCCCCCTAAAACACACACACACACACACACACGCCAACACATTACAGGTCAACTATAATGATAAGGATGACAGTCAGCTGCTGCAAAAGGTTAACTAATAGGAGTCATCCTGTCGGGTTACACTTAAGTAACCATATGGGTGACATATACCCAGCCATGATACAGCTAACAACAACACCCTGCATTAATACTTATGTGATATCTTCAGTGCCAATTGGGTACCACATAGTGGCTGAAAAAGTCATGGTGCCAAAAGCACCATACAGTCCACTACACCCATGCCAGTCACAGGAAACCCAGACATTGCTTGAGCTGAACAACAGTACACAGGCCACAAGGGAAACTGAGGGCATTGCCCCACAACCTCTCCTGACCAGACATGTCATGCAACTAGACTCCTCTGACACCCTTTCAATCCCTGCTCCCTCATCTCCCAGAGGCCCAACTGACACAAAACACCAGCAACAATGTGTATGTGTTCAGCAAACTATAGGACACACTCTGGAGCACAGCAAAACAGAGATACAGCAGTGATCCCCCTAAGGGTCCATCTGGGATCAAGACAGCACCCACTGACAATGGGAGACAAGTCTTACAGGGGTTCTACCCTAATGTATGGCACATAGAACATTAAATGTTACATCAAGCCAAGATTAGCCATCAGGAGCTGCATCATGTGCATAGCAAGACTGGTGCTCTGTGTACTGAGGTGGTGGCTATCAGTACATAACCGGGTGTCTTCAGCACACAGGAAGGTGACAGGCATGTGGAGATAAGTTCAGTCAGGCAGGTGATAGAAAAAGATGTGGAAAGTCTGTCTGGTGTGCTTGGGCATAGTTCAGCACCCAGTACGCAGGTTATATTGGACAAGACTTAGCCCTTTCCACAGGGTACAATGGGCCCAGTGATCCTTGCATTTATGGCTCATATTAGGGCTAGCAGGGATAATGATCATGTGCAAGTGACATATGAATGGGAGCACCATGACAGTGCACAGGAACAGGTCATGAAACCAACCACTGACAAAGTAGGAACCATGTCACTGAGTGGCAGATATCATGGTGTATATCTACATAAGCTCCCATTCCCTATACAGAGTACACACAACTGTGTGGACTGCCACACATCTGTATATTCCTTCTGGCATGCAAGTTCACACCAACAACCCGGCTGTTGCACACACCTGCACAAATGGCACATTATGTACAACTTGTGAGTGCAGGTTTATGTGATAACAGCGAAAGCCTATAGGCGATCACAGTTATTGAGAAGTCGAGTGACAACATTTTTTTCAGCACTCTGACATCCCAGCACACAGACTTACTTTTGAATGTTTTATGCAGGGGGCTGTGCCCCACACCCCTCTACTTAAGGATTCTCAACTCCAATGGGGTGCATGTCGGGGAGGGGCATTTAATTAAAAAAAAGATTTGGGCTGGGTGCAACAAAAACACACCAGTGCCCGGACCCTAACCAAGTACCCTGCTGACCAGTGCTGTCAACCCACCCACCATGCCACGGGGTCAGCTCAGCAACCCAGCACAGCACCACCCTCACACTCCCTCCTGCCTCTTGCTGTACGTGCTCGCTCCTCCCCGTGCTTATGAATAGTGACATCATGTCACTATATTCGCTGACCCCCCAACTGGCCACCCCACTCTATGGTAGCCCTGGACACATGAGCTGGGGATTGGGTCACTGTTATTGTAGGCACCCAATCCCTAGCTCTCATATGTCAGGCTACCATCGTAAGGTACATCCCACTACCCCATACCCCAGTCATACACATAGTGACACAAAGCACCCATAGCTGAAGCAGGTGTTCATAAACTGTTGTCGTAGGCTCTGCTTGCACTCTACAGTGGCCCTCAGGTTGTGGAGACTAGGAGAACATGGCATGTCCATGGGGATGGGCACATCATCTGTAAGAACTCCTTCTTAAGCTAAGGTAATTGATTTAGACACAGCTACATTGTGCATCATGTCTCTTGCTACGAATTTGTGGTACACCTCACCAGGGGTCAGCAGTCAGGTGTCACCAGTCTTGTTCTGATACCTAAGATACATTTGCCTAATGAGGCTTCTTGTCTATCATTGTGCCTCACTGAATTGTGCAAGAACTTCAGCCTCTGGTTGCATGAATAAGTCATGAGGTAGCTAGAGAGAGGCTTTATTTATAAAGCACTCCTTTCCACAGATTCAGATCAATGTACATTAAAAACAAATCATTATAGTAACAATAATAAAATTTCAGCTTTCAAATTCCACATTTCACATTACAAATCAGCAAGAAACTGAAATTACTAAAACGCAATGTATCTGCATATAAATAAAATAAAATGCTGTATCCAGTATTATTGATTATGGGTAGAATACCTGTTGAAAAACGTGTGTTTTCATACCTGTTTTAAAAGCTTCTACTGAGGGTGCTTCCCGTAAATATCTAGGTAGTGATTTCTGTAGGGTAGGTGCGACAACTAAGAATGCACGGTCCCCCGAATGTGTTGCAACCTAACCCTGGGAACCTCCAGGAAGGCACCCAAGTCAGCCGGTGAGGCACCAGGAGATCTTGCAGATAGATTGGTCCCCAATAGTGCAGGACATTGTAGGTAAGGAGCCCTACCTTGAAGACAACCCTCCACCTGACTGGCAGCCAGTGCAGCTAGCGGAGGACGGGGTAATATGTTCACTTCTTTTTACCCCTGACAATAATCTCACTGCTGCTCTCTGCACTAGCTGCAGTCACTGAAGGTTGCCACATCACTGTGCTGCCTAGCCACAGGGTCCTTCCCAAACTCCCACAGGTGACACAGTAGGCATCTCATAGCCTGCCATTTCACGAAGCCTAAGGCAGTTTGTGGATGTGATGCTGCAGTAAGTGAACACTATATCCAGTTCCCATGGGAGGAACAGCAGCAGCGGGCTGTCAAGCAGGCTTTCTATGATATGGCACAGTTTCTGCATGTGTTAGGTTCACTCAACTGCACACATGTCACCATCAGGGCACCACCAGGGCAGGCAGAGGTCTACGTGAACAGGAAAGGGATCCACATTATGAACATGCAGGTCATGTGTGATGTCCGATGCCAGGTCCTGGATGTTTATTTATTTATTCTATTTTTATTTATTTGTATATTCGGAAACAACCTCTGAGTATGCTCTTTTACAAAGGTTCCACGTCATGATGTAAAACAAAAACTTGACAGTAAACACAAAACATAAAACTGCTATGTAATACAGAAAATAGATAAATAATACATTTGAGTAACCTAGATGCAGTGTCAGTGGCTCAGTAGGTAGCACACTCGCCTCTGAGGCCAGGAGATCAGAAGTGGGTTCAGTTCCCACATCTGGCACTTGGGTTACTATCCCATTACTGACACTGTAGTGCAGCGTGAAAGGGGTGCTGCACTTCTGAGGTGCCGTCTTTCAGATGAGACGTTCAACTGAGGTCTCATCTGCCTGGATTGGTGGTAGTTTAGGTAGATGTTAAAGATCCCATGGCACTTATCGAAAAGGGTAGGGGAGTTTTTATTTCAACAATCACAACAAATGTCATTACATGTTATACAAAAAATATCTAATAATAATCATACATCAAAAAACAAATTATTAATACATATTCAGATACTGGCACAACAAATCCCACCTATCTAGTGACCCCATTATTTTAAATTAACCCTTACTCTATTGTCCTTCCCTTTCTCGTCCTTTCCCCACATCCCCCTTCTTAATGACCCTTGCTTAATTTTATCATTTTTCATTCCAGGCATCTTCCAATTCATTTAAATTAAGACTCATTCATATTTCACAAAATAAGTTAAACCCTTCCACCACATTTTCACTTTTTTCTTGGGTGGTATTTACAATCATTATTATGTGCTATTTAAGCTCTCTACAGCACATTTTCTCAATTTCCTCATACGTAATTTATTTTTGCTGTAGCAGTAATTGTCATCGCCCTTGCCATAGATAGCATTTAATATAAGCAAACAGGACATGTTCCGTAGCCCAGTGATAAGAGTCCAATAACTTGGGGGAAATTCCTAGAACCACATTTTTATAATTAATCTTTATCAACCATGGCATCTTCCACTTTTCTGCCAAAAAACTCCATAGGCCTTCTGCATAAATGCACTGAAATAAAAAATGTCCCTGAGTTTCCAAATCACACCCACATTCTGGGTATAAACAAGTCCTCTCTTCTACTGCCTTATGTTTATGGTTCCCTCTTACTCCTACTCTCCCATGAGCCAATAGCCATTGTAAGTCCTTCATTTTTTTTGGCACTATTGGGTTGTTTAACATTTTACACACATACTTATTTTTTCTTAGTGTACTTCCTTTAAATTCTGTCTCACCAATCCCTGTTTCTTTCACTATTTTCTTACACATTACTTTCCATGGTAAGCTTAACAGTTATTCTTTTGTTATTTCCCATTTCATAATCTTTTTCAAAGTTCCCTCATAATATTTCGGTATCTCCTTCCTTTTAAACATTTTAGAAACACCTTAACTCCATGCCTCCCACCAACTTCCTAATATATTTGGCCCCATTTCTCTGTCATATTCTCTTTGCCCTGTAATACTACCCCAATATTTTAATTCCAAAAAATTGTATGAAAAAATATTATTAGGTTTATCATCCCTAATCCACCTTGTTTCACAAGTTTATATGTTATTTCTCTCTTTATCGGGTTAAGTCGACTACCCCACAACAACTGAAAAAAAATCCCCAATATTCTAGTTTCTAATAATGCAGGCTGGGGAAAAACTCCTGCTACATATAGAAAACAAGATAATAAAAACTGCTTAACAACAAATACTCTTTCATATTTTGACATTTCCTAAGCTTTCCATCTAGCCCCTTTCTTCTCTCCCTGTTCTATTACTTCCTTCCAATTTTTCATCCCCATACCTCCCTTTCGATATGTTATTCCAAGAATATTTCTGCTGTCAGATGAAATTCTTACATTCCTACACATCCTTTCCCCTTTACTAACTTCTCCTATCCACAAACCCTTACCCTTTTCTAAATTAATTTCTGCTCCCGAAACTTTGGAATGCCTTTCCAATTGAACCATTACCTTCTCTATCCCTTCCTGTGAACCTATATATATATATATATATATATATATATATATATTCAAACCATCTGCATAAGCCATTACTTTAACCTCATCCTTCTTTTGGTCACCTTTAATACCTATTATATCTTGATCTCCTGTAATCTTCCTACTTAATGGGGCCAACACAAACGTATATAGTAGTGGGCTCAAGGGGCATCCCTATCTCACTCCCCTCTTTATCATTACAGCCTTACCCTGAACTCCTCCTATTTCTGTTTTTAAAACTGCATTTTTGTAGAACAACCCTATCCATCTACACAACTCTTTTGGTATCCCATATCTTTTCAATACCTGCAGCAAAAATACATGATTCACTAGATCAAATGTTTTTTTCTGATCTATTGTTAAAATTCATGCTTCCTTTCTCTGTTGCTGACAATATTCAATTACGTCTCTAGTTGCAATTAGATTTTCCTGGATATTCTGACTCAGAACAGCACATATTTGGGCTGGTTCAATCAACACCTTTGACACCTCTCTTAATCTTTTCTGTAGAATTTGTGCCAATATTTTAAAATCAGAATTCAAGAGATTTATTGGTCTCCAATTTGCAAGCTCTTGCTTGTCCCCATTTTTATATAAGAAAATCACAATTCCTGTTGTGATCTCTACTGGAATACTATGCTCTTGTAACATGACATCAAATACTGTCGTTAAAAGAGCTGCCATAGTTTCAGGGAATTCTTTATAGAACTTGTTCAGAATCCCATCTTCCTCTGGTACCACCCCACCTTTTAATTTTTTGATTACCTGATATACTTCTATATCTTCTATCTCTTTTTTTATTAATCTATTTCAGTCCCTTGTAAGACAAGAATCTCCAACTCCTGTAAGTAGTCTTTTACTTCCTTTTCCTCCCTTCTCTTATTCCCCTTCAGTAAAGTACCTACATATTTTTCTACCATTTCATTTAATTCTATTGATTTTGTAACAATTTCTCCATTGTTACCCTTTAAGGACGTTATTCTAGACTTATTTTATTTCCCATTTAATGCCTCATATGGATCCAAATATGGCCTCTTCTGAGTTCCATAATTTAATTTATTTATTAAGGTTTTAGCTCCATTGTATTGTATTGCCTTCATTTCTTCTTGTACTTTCTCAATCTATCGAGACATATTAACCATAGCGACATAGGAAGCTTCATATACTATAACTTCAAAAGCTTATTCTGTAGTTTAAATATTCAAAAAACTGTTTATTCACTATCCTTTTTCCAGACTTTTTTAAACAAGTACTGACCTCCTTCTTCACCTCTAACCACCGGAGAACTAGATCTTCATATAACCTAATTACTGATGCACTACATACAAAAACATCCATTATTTGAATGTTGATATCTTCCCTTAAAGCTACTGTATTCATTTTAAATCTTACTTTTGGCTGCGTTATACCTGATTCTGTGTTAATTACACTTCTTATACTGAGATAATCAGAAAATGCATTAGGATTCACATTTTCATTTAATATCTCTGCCCATTCTGGTACAAAAACATAATCAATCTTCATAAAGTGTTTTCCACACTTATATGTAGACGGGCATTATCCACCCTCTTTACGAAACGCATTCTTTAACTCAGCTTGTTTGACAGCTTTTTCTAAAGCAAAGGAGTCACAATACACCTTCTTCCCTGCATTTTTCCATTAATCATGTCTAACGTACAATTAGAATCTCCCCCACAATATATATTCTTAGCTCTACATAAATATGGCTGTATCTGCTCAAATAGCTGTACTCTCTCAGATTTAATCTGTGAAGCATATAACACAATAAACCTGCTTGGATCTCTATACCATAACCTGTGCACTATAAGGACTCTTCCTGGAACAATGTATATTAATTTCTGAAACTTTAAACCTTTATCAGAAAAAAGTATGCCTACTCCATTTGCCCTTTCTGGCCCAAAAGAAAAGTAAGCAGACCCCCATACCCACTCCCTTTGGGCTAACTTAACTGATTCTATAGAATTAAGCCATGTCTCCTGTATCAAAATCACCTCACAGGCCAATTCTCTTAATTCATTCCATACTTGTCCTCTTTTCCTTCCATTTAAAATATTGTTCACATTCAAAGGTGCAATTGAATACAACACCATTATTTAATTTAATTTAAATGTCTCCATTCCTACTTCTCCCTTTTTTCCCCTTTTTTCATATCGACTTCCTTCTTTTCTTCTTTTTTTTCTTTAATGTATTTTGGTGTTCCATACTGTCCTCTTTTCTTTCTTGACTCTCCATTACATCTTCTGCTGGGTCATCAGACTCCCCTACCATCCTACTGTCCTCTATTTGTTGTACATCCAAAGCTTTGTATGCATAAGTCAAAGTTATTTCAGGGTATATCTCCTTTTCACTTCTCAGAGTCATTTTATTATATTTCCCTGGAGTAATTCCTTGTCCTTGTTCTGGGCCAGGGAGGGGGGGTCCTGTTCTGCCTGCTTTCCTTCCATACTATTTTTCTACCATACTATTTCTTTCTTTTTCTTTATTTTCCTCTTCTTGTATCCACTCAGTCTGAATTTCCACTCTACCCTCATTTGTTTCCTCTAGAGAATCCTGTGCCTCTACAGTGGGAGTGATATGTGCAGGCAGGGAAACTTGGAGATGGGGGGAGGGATCTCTCCTTCCTCTAATACCACATGTGTTTCCCTTTCTCTCTCTTTTGCCATCTTTTGCTGTGCCTTGTTTATCAGATCCTCAGGATCCATAACTACGTGAATTATTCTTAGCTGCCCATGGACAGTCTTGATACATATGTCCATATTCCTCACACAGATTACATCTTACATGATCATAACATTGTGAGTTGCTATGCCCACATACTCCACACAGCCCACACCTGATGCTGTCACACACATTTGAGAAGTGACTTCTTGACCCACATTTATAACATGCCTTAGGCTGTCCTAGGTAGAATACAACTCCACTGTCCCTCCCCAAAAATAAACTATTGGGAATGTGCTCAATAACTGCTTCACTTTGATGAAGTAGTACCTAGAATTTCCACCCTCCTGTCCATAAAAATTCATAGTCTGTAATTGTCTCTGGGGGTCCCAATACTTCACATTTTGAGTTTAACCATTGTTGAATATCACCCACATGTACACATTCATTTCTAAATAAAACTGTAATAAATTTAATAGTTGGCTTTGTAAGAGGCACTGCCAAAGATGGGGTCCATAATGGAGAAATTTTTAATAAACTATATTTCTGCCAGAACCTCTCCAATCCTCTCATTGTCCTAAAACTGATGTCAAAAACATCCTTCCCAGATATGTGAATTAAAGCATAAATTTCAGATGAGATAAATCTCATAGAATCTTTTAATAAAGTTTTGCCCACAAAATATCTATCTATAAAGTTCTCCATCCCTCCTTTATATCTAAGTCTCACTGCAAAATGCCTAGGTGGGGCTTCTGTATAGCTTAGTTTTGGGGGAGGGATCCCAGTGCTTCCCTGATTTCCCAAGGTAAAGTTTTTTATCTCCCTGCCCATTTCTCCTTCCCTTGCCTCTCACTATGTCTGAGAATGCTGTAGTAGCTCCCCCTTCTGACTTTCTTAGTGTCTCCGTAGGAGTTTTTACCTCGCATTCCCTTCTTGCATCTCTATCATCTATTGTAGACTGTGCATTTTTATTCCCTCCCTCCATATCCCCCTTCTTCAGTTCTCATGCCTCCTATTTGTCTGATGCCCCCCATAGACTGATAATCATTTGTTTTAGTCCTTATTTCAGGCTGTTCTGTTACCCCCAGGTTGGTTTGTAGCAATACATTACCACTATCAGTCTCAGAGTTCCAGTCTTCCTCTGGTTAAGTCCTATCTTGCTGTTGCTTCTAACCCATGCCTCATAACACTACCCTGGTTGCCATTCTCCTCCATCGCATAAATCGACAGGTAATCCAAAAGCTCTCACCATGACTTCCTTAGTCAAGAGCTGTCTGCATCCGTCTGAATCTACTATCCCCCAGGGCACTTCCTGTTGCAGTCTGTCACTCCTTCTACTGGTACTTGGTTCCTGGTTTGCACTTTTCCTATACTTTCACCTTCTCTCCTCCATTCGTCTTTCGTCATCTTCCTCCAGATGCCTCTGCACCAATTCTCTTTTTTTCAACAGGATCTGTTCTAGGCGAGCCGATGCTCAATTTTTATGTTTATCCATTGTTGGTCTTATAACCCCACAACCACTATTTGGCTTCTCGGACAAATCCACATCTAGGACCTCCTCCGATATATCCATGGCTGGGGCTGAATCAAATATTTCTTCCTCTCTTTCTGAAATCCTGCCATAAGCAGGGCCTTCCTTTTCCACCTCCATTAGCCTGTTCTGGTCAGTCTCCTCGATGTCCTGCTGCATCTCTCACAGATTATTCTGAGATGGCCATCCTTCACAAGAACATGGGGACCCCTACAGCACAGTAGGGGAATTTTCCCGGTGCCCTGGTCAAATTTTCCTCATTCACTAAAAAAATGCCACCAGCAGCTTAATCTGGTTCAAGATCAGTTGCCATTCATCTGTATCCCCTTCCCCCAGGTCATGCCTGAAAATGGGCAGGTTTGTCTAGTGTACTTACCTGGTCATCAAAAACTAAAAAAAAAAAAAGACAACTGAAATTAAACAGCAGGAGGAGATTCCCAGTTAGAGAGGCCTGTCAAGGTACAGTATCGAAAAGTGTAGGAGAAAGAAAGGGGGAGAGTGTGGACGAGAGGTAGATTAGAGAAAGAGAGAGGAGGAGAGATAGAGAGACAGGGAGAGAGCGAGAGAGAGAGAAAGAGATTGGGAGAAGGAGAATATTTAGGGGGAGAATGGGCAGAAAGAGGAGGTGTTGGGGTAGTATGGAGGGGAGGGAGTTGGAGGGAGCTAGAGAGGAGGGTGGCAAGGGATGGCAGGTGGGGGTCCAGGGTAGGTGAAACAGGAGGAAAGCTCAGACGAGAGGGTATCCGGGTTGAGGATATGGACTCAGGTAAGGGAGTTAGAGGTGTTTAAGAGGGGGAATCCAGGTTGAAGATATGGATTCAGGTAAGGCAGTCACAGGTGTTTGAGTTCAGCAGGTATTGCTTCAGTTCTCTTTTAAAGGACCAAACATTTGTTGTATTAACAGCTGCAGCAGGGATCTCATTTAGCCATAGTCGAGCTCAGTACATGAAGGATCTTTATCCTAGGGAAGTTCTATGAAATGGGACATCAAGCTGTGTTGTCACTGTTCTTTGTGTGTTGTATTTGGAGCTTGCTTCCTTTACCAGGTCTGTAATGCATGTAGGGGTTAGGGAGAGCATGGCTTTTCTCCCTAGTAGGCAAGTTTGATATTTGATTCTGGATTGAAGCAGTAGTATGTGGGCCAGACCATACAGGGTATAAGTGTGCGTGAAGTGGTCAGTATTTAACAATAGCCTGCAAGCCTTGTTAAGGACACTGACAATCTTTTGAGGGCTGAGTCAGTGGCAGCGCCATAAAACACCGGCCCGTAGTCGATCTGGGAGAGGCCAGAGCTGGAGACTGAGAAACGGAGGGCTTCAGCATACAGGGCTTTCTTGGTCCTAAACAGGATCCCTAATTTAGTGCTCATAGCTTTCATCACCATGTCATTGTGCTGAACATATGAGAGGGTATCATCCACAATGACACCCAGGAACTTGAAGGAGTGAACCTGTTCCAGTGGGGCAGACAGGTGATTTGTGATTGTTAGTTCTGGGCATCTCCTTTTTAGTTGGGGGATAGAGAGGAGCATCGTCTTGTTTTTTTTGTAGTTTAGTAGCAACCTTTGGGAGTAGAACAAGGTCTTCAGTTGCTGGAAGGATGATTGTAGCTCGGCCTGTAGGTGCTCTATGCGAAAGTGACAGCTAAGTAGGACAGTATCATCAGTGTATAGAATGACTTTGCTAGTGCAGGTATCAGGTATGTCATTCAGCAACATGCTGAAGAGCAGTGGAGCCAGGATGGACCATTGAGGCACCCCTAGCGAGACTTCCTTGGATGCAGATATGGAGTGACCTATCTTGATTCTTTGAGACCAGGAGGTTAAGTAGTCCTGGAACCATATATGGATGTTGTAGCATAGTAACCTGGTTCTTGCCATGACTCGTACATACTACATAACTCTGGGCTGCATGAGGCATGGTAGGCAGGACACATCAGAGGAGGCTGGCTCATCAGTAGGTACAACAGGCACAGGGGGCCAAATGATCGCACAGGCACAGCAGTCAACCACAGCAGTGCAGTGACAACGTACCCTCACTCCCAACAGGTGACAGTGGATATCCACAGCTGCCATTGGTCATGACACCCCTTCATCACCTGTACACAGCCGCAGAGCACAGATACGATGATGCACACACAGCAACAAGGGCTGTGATAGAATGCACCATTGAGATCCTGAAGGTATGGTTCAGGTGTCTGGACCGGTCAGGGGTTGCCCTTCAGTACAGCCCTCAGATGGTCTGCAAGATGTTCCTCATGTGCTGCATCCAGCACAACCTCACACTGAGGAACAATGTACCACTGCCAGACATGGATGACATGGACGATAACATGACTGGACACCAGCAACACAGGCCCATGAGACAGCCACAGGCCCAAGCCGCACTGTGTTGTGCTGGACAACATGCAAGATGGAATCTGATCAACCACCACTTTGCAGAAGGCCAGTAACACCAGGAAAAGTGCACCAGCAGCAATATGGAGGTGGATCAGTGAGGGAAGAACTACAGATGGAGATGCTGCCTGGTGCTGGGGACATGTGGGAGTGACACTGTACACACCTGCCAGTGCCCCAACCCTGTACCCATCAGCGGGTGGACAGACCACCCAACCAGGACCTGTGGGCAATTATGCATGGCCCAACAACAATCAACAGGCCAACCGCTCTGTGAAGTGTGTGGGCCCCAACACAGCAGAGTAGTGCACACATGTGACGCAGCCACCAACAGTACATACCCTGTCACCACTGCATACATGACATACGCACACCAATAGAGGCCTGCCGTGGGCACACACAGTCAGCAGTGCTGCTGTGGGTGGCAAGTGACACAGATCCCTGGAACTCACAGACAGGCTTGGTATAGCACTGTGCAAGTGCATCAAATATGCACAGTACATCCCATGGCCTCCGCAATGTACACGCAATTGCATCATAATGCAACCAAATGCCGAAAAACACTATGCAAAAATGGTATGCGTATAGTGTGTACATGTCTACAGCCTACACATGTAACACATGCAGCACATGCTCTAGCCATGTGCAGTCAAATAGTACCAATGCCACATGCCTGCAGAGGAACAGGGGAGCCTGCACACAGCAGACAGTGGCCACAGATGAGGTGTTTATTGAGTTCAGGTGTGACAGGAACTGCACAATGTCCACATTGAGTGGCAGGATGCCCAAGTAGGAGTGCAGCTGAAACTTCACAACTAGTGAACCTAGTGCAGCAGTGATGCACCACACTGCTACCACCAGTGTGCAGGGGCCACTCACCTAGGGAGAGGGACAGGGTGTGGATGGCCATCAGCACCCACCTGCAGGAGGTCTCAGGTATGAGGAGGTTCATCAGGCAGATAAAGCACAGATGGCAGGACCTCTGCAGGAGGGACAAGCCAATACTGGTGCACCTGATGGACATAGCGGACAGACATGATGTGGAAATGAGAGGTGGAGGTACTCCCAGGGAAGGTGAGTAGTGCTCCAGGTCCATACTATATCACCCAGCAATGTTGCATATCCACGTGTGTGTGCCAGTTACATTGACCTCTGTCACTCTTTCATGCTACAGAATGGAGCAGTAACAGACATGAGCCAGCAGGAGGACAGCCAGATCAGGGCCTGCCATGTGGGTACCAGCATGGATGGCACAGACACCACCACTGATGCAGGTAATGGTCAGGTGCACCTGTAGACATGTGTGCAGCATGCCACAGGTGCACTCTGCCAGCATGTGTACCATCACTGAGTGACCTCTGCCATGAGAGACTAACAGGTGCCATGTTCCCCTGAAACAGGTGGGCATCCAGCATTACCAGCATGGTACAGGGTCCTACTCAAAGCCATGGCAGAGCAGAAGCACCAGGATTCCATAGCATATGCGGTGAGAACAAGGCGTATGCAGAGGAGGGCACACCCACTGCCACTGGAAACATCCAAAGAGGATGAAGACAATGGGTAGCTGGAGGTGGACAAAACTGGGCAAGCAGAGCCCATGGCAGTGGCATCTGGGGTGGCAGAGGATGCATCCGAGGTGGGACAGGGCATGATGGTGGACATGGGTGACCCAGGCACTGGTGGGGCATCCATGGATTCCAGTGTGTCTGACACAGGGTACCGCAATGGCACCAGTCTGCGGATAAGGCTGCGGTAGAGGATCCAGGGCTGGTGACACATGGACAGGGGCAGGAGGATGCTGCAGAGGTGTGCAATGTGGGGATGCCAGAGGCAAGGCCCAGTGTTGAGGACAGGCTGCACAGTGATGTGGATGTGGCTGTGGCTGTGGATGCAGCAGTGGGGGAAGTGGCCCAGGGGCCACAGCTACATTCATCCACAGACAGGGACAGGAGACTGACGGACCTTGTTGGGGCCTTCATGGCCAATGTCTCCTGGCTGCATGGCTTACTTGTTGCCCTCTTCACAGCTCTACAGGAATAGTAGTGGCCAGTGTATAGTGTGGTGCAAATGAGGACTGCACAGGACAGTTGTCCATGTGGTTAGGGCGGGATCCAACTGTCATATATGTTGCCATGTTGTTGGGGCTGGGAGGGCTAGCATAATGGGTTGTTTGGGGCTTGTAGGGCACTCTGACTGTTGATGGGACCCACTGTGGCACTGTTCAGAGCTATTATATGGGGGGTGGGGGTTTCACATATGTTCATGTTGCTGCTGCCGTTTGCAAATAAACCATTCACCTTTACATGTATCCAGTTTGGTGTTGTGTTGTTATTTATGGGCCATACCATCCCCCCTACATGTGTGTCTGCCATTGTCTGCATGTGGCCGCATGCATACAGTCTGCCGTGCTGCTGGATGTGTCACCACATACCATGTATGGTGCCTGTGCACCAGCTGTACACTACACAGCTGTAGGTGCATCACAGATGTACAGTGCAGCACTCCACAGTGCATAGGCAGGATTGCACTGCAGTGTGCTCTGTACCCCTGTTCTGTTAACGCATGGGTGGTACACTGCCACCCATTGGCCTGCATGGCACAACACCACCTGCCTGTGTTCATTGACCAGCTGGTTGCACCGTTGGCACAGTGCCTTGGAGTTGCACTCCACCGCCCATCCACAGGTGTGTGTACCTCCCAATGCTACATACCTGTTGTGGTACCACTGTGAATATACACCAGTGGCCATGGCTGGTGTGTGGTGCCTGGTGGTTACAGCATCATGGCAGGGAGGAGACACAGTGTGCTAGGTGACAGAGGCCCATGTGTTTCACCTGCCGCCCATCC
Organism: Neoceratodus forsteri; assembly: GCA_016271365.2. NCBI lineage: Eukaryota > Metazoa > Chordata > Ceratodontiformes > Ceratodontidae > Neoceratodus > Neoceratodus forsteri. Next base: position 803,143,972 of record CM028136.1, on the reverse strand, counting down.
TTTACAGTATGCATGCATAACGGTGTCAGGGCCCAGGCAGGTGCTGGCCCTGCTTGCAGGCATGTGTGGCTGGCAGGCCTGGGGTAGGTCGCAGTGCAGATATGGTGTGCCGCTCTGCACCTGGGGTGGGCATGTTGATATGCACAGCATCATGTGGTGGCCATTTCATTGCTGTCTACCATGGCTGTTGTGCATCGTGTGGTACATTGTGTTGTGTGTGTGTGTGTGTGTGTGTGTGTGTGTTGCACAGCTGGCAACAGATCTGCTGTGGTGTTGGTATGTGGCGCAGGCCATTGTATGTGCAGCCAGATATGTTGCACTTGATGCCACCCATGCTAGTGGTCATGTTGTGTCCCTACACCCATCATGACATTCACGACACAGACACATGTATGCCACACCCCTACACAGGCCACAAACCCTGTTGGCACCCAGTCCACAGCCATGCATCATAGTGAATCAGCTCTGCACACACACTGGCCATGTCACCCACCATTGTAGGTGTTGTCTACCATCTGCCTGGAGATCACATGCACAGGCACACATCATTCACAGCACACACTGAGTCAGACATCGGTGTAGTTGATATTCATGCTTTACTTGTGCATTGCACAGGTCACCCTACATATGTACACCTCCTCCCCCAGTGTCAGGTGCATTATGTGCTTCTGTGTATACAAGCCTACATCCCACTGTGCCCACACCCCCATACAGTACTATGCCAGTGTCCCTGTGTGCAGTCTCATGTGTGTGGCTACTGTGTGGCATTCAGATCCAATGACATGCACCTATGCACTCTGTCCACTGTCTAGCAGGGAGTATCAGTGGGGCACACTGTCATGCATTGGTGCCGTCATATGCCAGTGCCATCCTATGTGCCAGATATCCTGCTCCGTTTGTTGCCACTGCTATTGGGTGTTGCTGATGATGGTTGTGCCTGTTGTACTCTTGTGCTTCACCTGGGTCCCACATACATTGCCTCCTGTGGCACGCCATGTTGTGTCCCTGCACTGGATCACCACTTGTTGTGCCCCTTGACCTCCTGCCACACCTCCTGGGTGGGACTCCAGTCCCTGGTTGTTGCTGGTCTGGCTCTAGGGGAGCCGTATACTGGTTGGTTGTACCTGGCTGTGTGGTGGTCGCTGCCGCACTGGCTGTGGTGGGTACACCAGTGTTCTGCAGCTGTTCCACAGTGTGTTGCTGTGAACCTGCACTGTGGCCCCCTTGGTTGGCTGTGCCTTCTACTTACACATGGTGTCCTTGCTGGCTGCTGCTGTCTGTGCATCTGCAGGTGAGGTCTGTGTTGCTTCTGTCATGGTGCTGCTGGAGGGTCCGTCCCATGACTGTGTTGTGTGCTGTGTGGATGCAATGTGTGGTGGGTGTGTAGCATCATCTTGCTGTCTGGTCAGCACATGGCCTCCATGTGCTGTTGTCGCTGTGCTATGTATTGTTCTACAGCAGTGGTGTACTGCATGTGTGCCTCCATCTGCAGCTGTGCTTGATGTACTAGGCCATGCAGGGCCAATGCAATGTCCACCAGGCCTGTGGTGCTGTCATGTAACCCTGCCTGTATGGCACTGCAGATCTCAGACAGCTGTCCTGGTCAGCAATGTGTTTATGGAGGCTTGGTGTGCTCACTGTCCCTGGTACCTTGCTGCACTCATCACGTGGCTACCATGGTGTCTGGTGTACTGCTATTTCCTGTGATCCCTTGAGTGGGCACCTGTGTGTTCTCCTGTTCCTCCCCAGACTTCCCCTGCCCACTTGGCACATTGCTGTCCTGTTCCTCCGCACCACCCACACTGGCATCCATGGCTGTCGCTGCTTCCTCCTAAGTGGCACTGGGGTCCTCCTGGGTGACAGGTGATGAGGTGCTGCTGGTGTCACTGCCCCTGTCCTCTAGGTCTGTTTCCTCCTCCTGCAGTCCCTGTTTTGAGCTGGTTGCTGGCTGGCCTGTGGTGCCTGTGGGGAGATGGCAGGATGTTTATTAGCTGTGTTGTGGGTGGTCCTGTGTTGGTCCCACACATACATGCATGCATGTCCATGCCCACAAGCATGTGTAGTTGCTCCCCTCTGTTTACCTCTAGCATGCTGCATTCTGTAGGTGTCCAGGCTGGTGTCCTGTCTGATGCTGTAGTCATTCAGGAGTATGGCTACCAGCTGCTCCATGGCTGTCAGGGACTGTATTTGGGCTGGTCCACCTCCAGTGCCCTGGATACAGCGCTGAATGTGTGCTAGCTTCTGCTTTACCACCCTCTTCACATCATTATACTTCTTTTGAAGGTCGAGGACTGTGTGCCTCTGTGTGGCCACTGCATTTACCTTTCTGGCCAGCTTCTCCCAGGTACACTTTCTTTTGTCCCTTGTTGCCTTTTCTCCACCCCTGCTGAGCAGCAGGGATGCTTTGGCATGCACTTCAATGAGGATGTTGGTTTCCTCATGGGAGAAGTTCTTTTTTCTCTTCTGTGCCCTTGTGGCTCTTTACGTATTTTCTGGCCCCCTCAGTGTACTTCCTGTTCCACCACGGCATTCGCTCTGCACCGGCCACTGTTCCTGTGGCTTGCATGCCTTTTTATGATGCATGTCGTAGATGCAATTTTGCATTCTGCACCATGTTGCAACTGTTGTGTTTTATAGAATTCGTCATATCTGCTTTGTCGTAGCTGTGGTGGCATATATTGTGCATTTGCATATGTTGCTTATGTTGCCACTCTGTCTTCTAGAATCAGGCCCTTGATCTTTAAGGACTTTACATAATTGCAGTAAGTCCCCCCCTTCGCTGCAATTTAAAAATGCTTGCTGGACACAAGTGAGTAGTTCACCTGCACTTTGGGTTATTTTATAGCAATGGTCTTGTGATGATAGCATACTATTAATTATGACCTCTAGGTCGCATTCTTTTTCCACCACTTGGAGAGTTTTATCATTCAATGTATAGGAAGACATTGGATTTTTCCATCCCGTGTGCAGAACCATACACTTGTCTTGACTTCATAGGTTTCTCAAGCTTCATAGACTTGCGTCCTTAGTGCTTGCCTGACTTGTTTAAATGAACTTATTCGTATTTAAATAAAATCTATCCAGACCGATTTTGAATGCATTCATAGTTTTACTCAATACCACTTTACGTGGTAATTTATTCCAGAGATGATACCCCCCCCCCAACTAAACCAATTTTTCCTTTTTAGGTTGTTCCACTTTTCTTGTTCTAATTGCATTATATGGCCTCTAGGTTCAAAAAGTAGATCTTTCTTGTTTTGAGTCCTAGATCCTCCCTTAATTGTTTATTCTGAAAAGCCCTAAAAATCATGCACATATATCCTCTTAGTTTTCTGTATTATAAGGAGAACATCCCGTGTTTATGCAATCTCTCCTGGTATGGTAGTTTCTTGTATCCTATAATTCTTTTTGTTGCTCTTCTTTGAACCCCCTCCAACCTTCTAACATCAACTTTATTGTATGGGGACCATATCTGTGCACAATACTCAAGGTGTGGCCTCACCAATGCCTGATAAAGGGGTAAAATTACCCTGCTGTCTCTACTGCCTATATGCCTAAAAATACAATTTAATGCCTGGTTTGCCTTTGTGACAACCAAGCTACAATGTATACTAAATTTTAAATCATTTGCCACCCTCACCCCCAGATCTCTTTCTGCCACTATTTTGTGAAGTAAACTACCACCCAGAATGTAGATGTAGTTGATATGTCTTTCCCTAGATGCATCACCACACATTTATCTAAGTTCAATTCCAGTTTGTATTGCCCTGTCCACTGCACTATCAAATCTAGGCCTTTTTGCAAATTTAAATGTCATTTAAAGTCAATGTTTTTTTCAGATCTTTCACAAGGGAGTAATAGACTATGTCAGAGCTAACTTCTCCCCCAAGTTCAGTATCATAGGCAAACTTAGTTAAATGGTTGGTTACGTCATTGTTCATATCACTGAGAAAATGCTCAAATGGAGCCAGACCAAGGACTGATCCCTTATTTATACATACTCTCTGGGACTTATAACTAAGCCATTTCTTAGTCCATTTGATTAGACTGCAGTCCAGTCTCATAGTGACCATTTTCTTTAGAAGTTCATAATGTGGGACGCTGTCAAATTCCTTTCCAAAGTATAATAATATTATGTCTATGGGGCAGTTCTAATCAATGTTATTACTTATCTTATTATAAAAGGTAATAAGGTTGGTGGTACAGGATCAGCCACTTATAAACCCATGCTAGTATCTGTCCATCAATAATGTAGATATTATTTCAGATTCCAATTTCTGTTTATTTAACCGCTCCAAGGTTTTGCTACAGATACTGTAGATGTCAAAGTTATTGGTCTATAGTTGGAGACCTGGCCCTTACTACCCTTTTTGTAAATCAACACCACTATGGCCTTTCTCCAGTCGAGTTGCACTTCCCCGGACTCTAGGGGCTCATTAAACACATTAGTTAATGGGCTTGATAGGGCAGCAGACATTTCCTTTAGTACCTTAGGATGTAAATTTCAGGTCCTGCAGCAGAGTTTTCTTTTATTTGACCTAAAGTTAAACAAACTTCATCCTTGGTCACTTGATAGTTGCTTGTGGGTTGGTGTATGTTTTTTTTTTGCAATTCAAACTTTATTAAAGATTATTAACCAGAGGAGTACATCCGGTAAAAGATATATAACAATTAACAATGATCATGATAAAAAGAGATATTCCGGATGCAGTCCAAACCCCCACCACCCCCTCACAAAATTAGAAATGTAAATGCCAATGATAAATATATATGAACCCTCCTCCCTCTGCACAGCACACAATATACTATCTTTAAGCCAAAAATAAATATGGGGCCAGACTAGTCAGAACAGGAATACAAGGAATATAAAGGACCCCAAATCCGGTTAAATTTGGGCAATTTATTCTGAAGACTAGCAATGGTCCTTTCAGTTCTAAGATTAGCCAGGAGTTCTGCAACCATTAGCCATAGGTGATCTGTGAAGTATCTTTCAATGCTTCAAGACCACTTTTTAACCAAGCAGAAATCAAACAAATATGATATTTCCTATTTTTGACATCAATAGTGGAGACATCCACTAAAACTCATATCTGTGCCGTAAAAAGATTGTCCAACCCCAAAAGAGGATCTAATTTCTGTTTAATAGTGTCCCACAATGAGGTTATTTTAGAGCAATTCCAAAAAATGTGAAGGAGGTCCCCTTCTGCGTGTAGGCATCTGAAACAACCAGAAGAAGAAATCATGCCGAGACTAGTCAGTTTCAAAGGAGAAAAATAAATATTATGCAGTAATTTGAATTGCATAATTCTAAGTCTGTCTTGTAACAGAAATTTATGACAAGACTTCCAGATGCTAGCCCAATCAAAATTGTAATCTGGGAAAAGCTGAGACCAATATTGCTTGGGCGCCAGAACTGCAGGGTGTACCCAACTGAGTAACACACCATATATAGCTGAAACAGCATGAGCTTTCCCTCAGGGGTTGCAATGTGTCACAGAATTCAAAGAATGCCCTATTAGGGGGAAAGGCACCAAATTTACTCACTATCAGATGACGCAATTGAAAAACTTTAAATATCATCTTCTGAGAGACTTGAAATTTATTTAAAATAACAACTGAAGTAAGATAACTTCCTCCATCCAAAGAGAGGTCCTTGATTAAAGTATCCCTTGGTAAAGGTAGCCAATCCCCCCTAGTGGGTTTCCTATCTATTAAAAGATTGGGATTACCCAGTAACGGTTGCGAGAGATCTAAAATATGAGAGTACTTTAAAAAAGTACACAACTGCATATGAACTTTGACAGATGTCTCAATGAGAGAATTACATAATGACATGGGGAGAGAATTTGGGCTAGAATACAATAGAGCCCTGGGTGAGAGGCCCGAGCCAAGAATTTGAGAAGTCTCAATTTTTAACCAAAGAGGAACATAACTGGTGTCTCCAAAATTGTCATTTGTCATAAGCCATTTAAGATATTTATTAGCATGACTGGCCCAGTAATACAAACCAAAGTGGGCAGTCTCAGACCCCGAACAATTTAGGGCAGTCAATATGTGATAAGCCAACCTGGGTTTCTTATAGTTCCATATGAAAGCAGAGATTATACGATGAACTTTTTTAAACCATTTTAGCGGAAGCCAGATATTTAACATGTTTATGGGATAAAACAAACGGGGAAAAACATTCATTTTAACTAAATTAATTTTACCCCAGATAGACAAAGGGAGTAACGCCATCTATTAAGGTCAGTTTCAATACATTGCAAAACCGGATCTAAATTATGTTGAGCTAAACGGGAAAACACCCTAGGTAACGTGAGACCCAAATATTTAATTGCTACCGGATTCCAGGCCAGTCCAAAGGGTAACATCCTGAGCAAAGTTTTATAATTTAAAGGAGAACTACCGACTTTCCAGTATTGAGCTTGTAATTAGCCACTGCACGAAATTGTCAATAGTTTTAAGTAGGACGGAATAGAGGAAGGCGGATCTGAGACTTGCAACAGAAGGTCATCTGCATATGCAAGTACTTTCAAGGTATGCTCCAAAACCTGAATACCTTGAATACCTTGTTCTTGTTTAATCTGTCTAATAAGAGGTTCAATATATAAATTAAAAAGAAGCGGGGATAGTGGACAGCCTTGTCTGGTACCAACATAAAGATTAAAAGGGTCAGAAATTAGACCATTACAAGTAACCCTTGCAGTTGGGAACTTGTAAAGCAAATTGACCCAACAACAAAACTGCAGGGGAAAACCAAAATTTGCCATGACTATTGATAAGTATTTCCAATAAACCTTGTCAAAAGTCCAGAGAAACCAACACCATCGGGTGAACAGAATCCCTGGAGGCCGAGAAGATATGTGCCAAGGCTCTCAGATGGTCAGTTGAGGACCTTCCTTTCATAAACCCAACCTGCTCAGCACCTATTAGCTCAGGAAGAATCCTACTAACCCTATCAGCAAGTAACTTAGTGAGAATTTTTATATCCTGATTGAGAAGTGAAATAGGCCTATAGCTGGCCACTGAATCAAGAGGTTTACCGGGTTTGGGTAGAAGCACAATTAAAGCCTCAAAGAGAAACATCAGTAATGCACCTTCTAAAATGCATTGGAACAGTTTCAATAGGAAGGAATTAGCTCATTAGCGAAGGTCTTGTAAAGTTGGCCGAAAAACCATCTGGGCCAGGGGTTTTATCAGACTGGAGAGATTTGATAACCTCGCCTATTTCACACTCTGTAATGGGAGCCGTAAGTAAGGCTCTACTAGCCTCACTTAAGGAGGGCAAGTTAAGACCCCTTAAAAAGGAGTCAATCCTTTCACTAGAAGGTGGGTCTCTCATAGGTCCATAAATCTCTTCAAAATACTTTTTAAATTCACCCAGAATATCTCCGGGAGAAGTCTTCATTAGACCGTCCTCCAAAGATCGGATAGCCGGTATGAACCTGGAAGACTCCAACTGCTTTACCCTCCTAGCTAACAAACGACCCACTTTTTCCCCTTGGTCTGTATATACTGCCCTTGTTTTGATACTAGCCCACTCGGCCTGTTCACTTAGCAGCCTGAGGTATGAGTCTCTAAGCAGGGTTAATTCCTGTCTGTAGTCATCGGATGAGGAGGCAGAGAGCCCGGATTCTTTTTCCCGGATCTGAATAAGTAATTCCGAGATACGAGACAGTTTTTCTTTTTTCCTCTGGTAAGCAAGCCCTATCAGGATACCCTTTAAAAAAGCTTTAAGTGCCCCCCACTCTATATCTGGCCGGGTGGTAGAATTTTGGTTAAAAAGCCAAAATTCCTTTATTTGAGAAGAAATGTATTTAACCAATTTCGGATCTTTCAATAATTGATTATTAAGTTTCCATCTACCACCCGGTTTAGGTAGCACTGAAAAGGCCATTAAACAAGAGACTACCGCATGGTCTGATGGTAGCCCAGGGGATATCTCTATATTCAAAACACCGGGCAAAAGCGTATTTGAAATTAAAACATAATCAATTCTTGATAAGGTATTATGTACCGGAGAAACAAAAGTGAATTCACGAGCCTCTGGATGGAGAACCCTCCATACATCACACAGGCCCAATTGGTCCATCATTTCTCTTACCGCCCTTTGACCAGAAGATAAACCTCTTCTATTAGAACCAGATCTGTCCATAGCTGTGTCCATGACCAGATTAAGATCCCCTCCAATTATAATAGGAAGGTTGCAATAGGGTGAGAGTATTTCCGATAACTGGACAAAAAATTCAGTGGTATCAAGATTAGGACCATATGTGGAGCCCAGGAGAATTTTTAAAGTATGCAATGTACCTTTAACAAAGATATATCTCCCAGAAGTATCATGAATTACCTGAGACGGACTAAATGGGACTGACCTACGTATCATAATCATCACCCCCTTACTCTGAGTATTACCTTCAGATGCAAATACCTGACCAATTTGTAGTCTACGCAGCTGCATACACTCGGAATTAAGTAAATGGGTCTCCTGCAGGAATATAATATCTGCTTTCATATATTCCAAATGTTTAAGGGCCTTATATTGCTTTGACTTATGGCGAAGGCCATGAACATTCCAACTCATAAAGTTTATATTCCTAGCCATATACACAACCCAACAATATATCCCAGGCAATAAAGAGAATATAACTGCCCCAAATTATCATGTACAATCCCATGTGTGCTGTGCAGACCCTCTCCCCCTTTCCAAACTTACTAAATCCCCAACAAAAAATCCAGGAACAAGAAATCCCCAACCCCCAATCCCTCCACCCACATCCCACCAATTATCAATGACCATGATTGCAGTGCAATGAAGTTTGCCCTCTCAACCCGTCCACTCAACCTCCTAAAACAGCACTACCCAGATATAAAATATAAATGTGATAGCTAATGAGATATCCGTATGTCCAATATCCTGATACATATCTGAATCCTGAGAAAATCTAAAAAATGACCTCGAAAAGAAGCCCCCTTTCCTACAGCCATCGAAACAAGATCAACACCCTTAATCATCCCATAAACACATGTACCCAGGTACAGTATTAAAATAACTGTGCAGTCAAATCCAGCTGAAGTAATATAGTCTAAACCAGAAACCGAATGGGAGACTTGTGGTCTATTAGGCGCCATCTGGCGGAGAATAAAAATAAAGCTTGCTCTCAATATTATCAATTACATTATTGCATCAGAAAGTTGGCTCCAAAAGAAAAGGAGAGAGCAGCAGAACAGAAACCAACCAGGATTCCACCCAAAACGGCCCACTAGGGCAGAAGGGACAACGCACGCAGCCCAAAAAGCACTGGCATACCATACCAGAATCACTGGGAGAGGGAGGGGAGCCAGGTAAGAGGCCCAAAGAAAATGACCTTTGCTAAAATTAAAAAAAACGGGCTATCTCATTCCCATTGTAGAACACCCTGTGAATTTACAACCCACATGCTTAAACACTCATAAAACTAAAATGAGAATAATTTGAGTCCAGAGAAAAAAAAATAGCCAGAGATTTCAAACGTTGTTGAAGAGATCCGGAAAGGCCTGCTTGAGAGCAACCAGAGCAGAGTCATAACTGTCGAAGCTGCACCAAGATCCAGCCATCAAAACCTGGAAACGAGCAGGATACCCCATTTTAAATTTAATACTCGCAGCAATCAGTTTGGTGATGATGGGGTGATAAGTTGCTCTTTTCTGCCGGATAGAAAACGGCAAGTCCTGCACAACCTTCAAAGTCGCTCCTTCCCAGGTCAGCTCTTGAATTTCCTTAATTTTAGCTAGAAAATGCTGTCGCTCTAAACAGTTGAGAAAGCACAGGATAAAGGTACGAGGAGGGGATCCAGCAGGTGGAAAAGCTCTTAAAGCACGATGGGCTCTCTCTATAACGTAGGCATGCCCAAAAGGTGATGGACCAGCAATTTTTTCCACTAGTCGCTGTGCAAACTTAATAGGTTCGCTTCCTTCTTGCTTTTCTGGGAGGCCAATAATAACAATATTGTTACGGCGACTCCGACCTTCTAGATCTTCAACTTCGGTTTCTAACCCAGAAATTCGCTGCCTCATCGAGGCTAATTCGGGATCAAGCTTCTCGGTTCTCCTCTCGACTGATTTAATGCGAGCTTCATTGTCGGTGGTTCGCAGTGCTAAATCCCCTAGAGCTCGGGTAATATTTTTAAATTCTCCCGCTAACTCCTTCATTTCATCCTTGAAAGGCTGAAATTCAATACGAAACTGGCTAAAGTAAAGCGGCTCAACGCCTTGAGAGTCCACATTCTGGTTTAAGCATTGCTGGTTAACAGAGGCCCTGGCTTCTTTGGGGCCTTCTCGGGGTAGACGGAGGAGTGTGCCGAGTAGCGTATCTTTAATTCCACCTCCATTGAGCACTAACAGTCGACCGGTGACTACCGGAGCACAAATAATACACTTAGGGCAGTGCAGCTTACGATAGAAATGAATTAGCAGTAAAAATATAGGTTGGGCAGACGGAGCTCAGGAGAAAAGCAGCTAGCTCATGCTCTGCATCACGTGATCCCACGGGTTGGTGTATGTTTATACTTGGGTGTACTACCTTATCACCGAATATAAAGCCAACGTAGTTGTTAAATATCTTTGCTGTTAGTTCATTGTCATTTATTACTATCACATGTTATTAGTTGACCAGCACTCTTTGTTTGGTGTTTAAGTTTGTTCACATAAGCAAATAATGATTTTTGATTCCCTTTAGTGCGGGCAATGTGGAATTAAATTTTTGATTATTCCCTTTTCACCATAGACTTTAGATTTTTCAATTCCTGTCTACATTTATTTGTTGAGGATTCTGATTGTTCCTTTTTAAGTATAGAAAAAGCCTTTTCCTTTAATGTAATGTGCTTGTTTTTTTTATAGCTGGAGTAAACTATATAGGGATTTTACCTTTCTCATTAAATGTTTTTCTCTATGGGAACAAATCTGTTTTCTACATCTAGAACAGTATGTCTCATAAGTAAGCAACAATCCTCTGTGAGTAAATTGTGCATATCATTTTCTGGTATACCATTGCTACAGCGATGCAGTAACAACAAATCCCCCACAGCAACACAACCTGTTGTCAGAGCAATGAACTGATTCATCAACTTTGGAGTTTGGTCACTCACCCCATGATTCTGCCCCACCCTGGAGTTAGATATATAGAAATCCAGAGGGTGTGGGGAGGCAGAGTCCCCCACATGGGTGGTGTGTGGGGCAACCCCCCCCATACAATACAAAAGTGCCCTGATGCTTGGGGCACTGCAGCCATCCATGGATGGATTTTCCAGGCAACATGGTCATCATCAGCAAACTCTTGTCACCGTGCCAAATTTTGATAGCTTTGTTGTCGAACCGGATTGGTGGAACCTCATTTTCCCAATCTACTAAATCAAGGTACTTCCTTATATTTAAGCAATAAGGCATGACAGGGGGTGTGTTATGATGGGATAATGATGCACCTCAGGCGGGTTGAAGCACGAGGCATTAGCCCATCATAACACACCCCCTGGAGTGTCTTATTGTGATTATGAAATGGATCCTTTTTAGTTAATTTTATGCATTTTTTTAACATATTACTTTCAGCTGGGCCATTGTGCTGGGAAAGCAGCCCTGCTGAAAGCAGCTCTCAGCCAATCAGAATTCAGCATTCTTTACACCCATTTCATACTGACAAATTATGCCCTGTTGTAATCCCGAAATATGTGAGCACTAAGCTGCCTCTCTTTTCCGGACATCAAGCTGCATGTTACAGTTATGTGGTCACTATTACTTACTGGGCTGGAATAGGCCACTTCGGAGAGTTCATTGTCCATGTTAGTTAAGATTAGGTCACGTATATTACTACCTCATGTTGGCTCAATGACCATTTGCACCAATCTTGGGCCAATAATAAATCCCACATACCTTAGATCCTCCTGCAGCTGTGCATATAAAAATAACTTTTTTCTTTCCACAGACGCAGGTTAGGGTCGCGAGAGCCCTGGAGTGCATCAGCCCTCCCCAAACAACACTCTGTGGACGGATCCCCCCACCTGAAGTACAGGTATGAGGAAACTGGAACTCCATCTCGGATGCCACAGGCGTCATTTTCAAAAGTAGTTACTGCCTGAGTAAGGAAGCTCTGCTTCCAGTGTCTGTTTGCTTCTACCCCCGTCGGCGCTGCATGCTGGCTTCCCACCACTCCCACCACCGCCCTTGGTGAGCTCCTCCTTTTATAGGCATTGTCACATGACTCTCCAAAACCTAACAGCCCACTTTTCCACTTGCAGCTTATCAGCTGTGACCACCAGAGGGCTCCCAACCAAAATCTTTGCCCATCCAATTATATCACAAGCAAGGATGCTGCTGTTACCTACTTTATTCATTTTCCTCCAACTAGCAAGCAGATCCCCCTTGCCACCAGCTATTCTCTCATGCAAAGTACAGCTATTGCCTATGCCCCCAAATCTAACCCCACAGCCCTACTACACTGCCTTTGGACACACACTTGCTCAAGACATGACATATGGCCACTACAGTATCATTAGTGATACTATACTATACTATCCCCTTCTTTTCAGATGGGCCATTTGGTTCTACACACTTCTACTTACCGACCCCCTCCAACTACCCCTACCTCTCGAACCACTGCAACTTGCCTTAAACCTCCCTGGGTCAAACTTAAACATCTCATCACCCTTCTCCTACTCATGTCAGGGGACACAGAGGCAAACCCTGGTCCTAACACCCCAGTTTCAAACACCCACCTCCGTATCCTCCACTTAAACACCTGCAGCCTTCTATCTAAATTCTCCCTACTGCAACCACTTGCCTTAACCCTGTGCCCCGACATCCTAGTCATCTCTGAAACCTGGCTAAAACAGCATCACACTGATAGGGAAGTATCCCTACCGGGGTACGCAATAATCAGGCAAAACTACCAAGGTAAAAAGAGAGACAGTGGCACAGCAATGTACATCGCAAGTAGTCACCAGTTCACTGTAGTGGACATCCCCATATTCTCTGAAAACACTGACTCACTACTCATCAAAATCTCTCTCCCTAGCTCCAACCCCATCTATGTGGCTGGCTCATACTGCCCCTCCTGCACTCCTCCCGAGGACATCCTTTCCCACCTGGGCAACTTACAGTCCCTAGCAGTTGGGGGTGAGCTTCATGTCACCGGTGATTTCAATATAAACTGGCTTGGCCCAGATAAAGCCCACCTAAAGACCAAAATTAAGGCCCCCAAATCTCTCTCAGCTCATTACTGATCCCACCAAGTTAAATCACAAAACCCAAAACCACACCTTGCTGGACTGGGCTGTCACCTCCCACCCTCATAGGATACTAAGCGCAGGCCTCCTACCCGATCCCATAAGTGATCATCATATGATTTTTATCATCAGGAAGGTACACAGCCCCACTGCCCCACCCCCAAAGACATTAGTCACCAGGTCCTATAACTCCCTCAACCTAGGCACCTTCCTGTCGGACCTTAGACAGATAAATTGGTCTTTCATTTCAGTGGCGCCCTCCATAAACACAGCTTTTGAGGCTTTCAAAACAAACTTCCTTAAAATTTGGGACATACACGCACCATTATGTACGAAAAGAGTCCGAGGAGTGTATCTCCCCTGGATCTCAGCCGACATAATCAGAAAATGTCATGCCAGAGACCGCGCCTGGAAAGACTATAAAAAGCTGGGCACTCAGGCCTCCCTCGCTACTTACAGATCCCATCAAAACGCGTGTACAAACATTCACCAAGCAAAAAAAACTTCCTATCGCCTTTCAGCAAAAATATAAATCACCCAACTGACTTCTGGAAATCTCTCAAACCCTACCCCCACCCAACCTGCACCGTAGACACTACAAGTACATTGTTCCCTCATCTCAGACCCAATCCATGTAGCTGAAGCTTTTAATACACACTTCGCTAGCTGTGCTGAAAAGCTCCTTTCCTCTCTCTCCCTCCCTCCCCCACACTTACCCCACGGTTCCTCCCCACTGCACATGTGCCCCTAAAACTGCCTCCACAACCACACCGTTCTCCTTCTACACAGTATCCCAAGCAGATGTCTTTCGTTCCTTTCGGGCAATAAACCAAAACAAAGGGAAATGCCCAACATCATGGATGCTAAGATGCTTTACCTCTCTGCCCCAGCCATAGCCGCCCCTCTAGCCGACCTTTTCAATCTATCCTTTACTCTGGGCAAGATACACGACAGGCTGGAAGCTTGCCGCTGTTATTCCTCTGCCAAAAGAAGGTGACCCCTCCTCCCCAGGAAATTACCATCCCATCTCCCTTCTTCCTATCCTGGCCAAACTACAGGAACGTCTGGTCCTGTCCCAACTTACTCCATACCTAGATGCCTCCTCCTTTTTCGCTCCTTTCCAATTGGGCTTCCGTAAATACCACTCAACCACCACCTCCCTGCTTCATGTCACAGGTGACATCCTTATGACTATGGACAAAGGACATATCACCGCTGCCATTTTCATTGACCTAGCCAAGGCCTTTGACACTGTCTCCCACTCCCTACTCCTTTCCAAACTCACCAGCGCAGGGCTGTCTACTCTGGCCACAAATTGGCTCCATGACTACCTAGTGGACAGTAGACAAGTAGTCAAAATAGCCTCTCACACCTCTCACCCATTGCCTGTCCCTGCAGGTGTCCCCCAAGGCTCAGTCATGGGTCCACTACTCTTCTCTGTCTTTCTAAATGACCTCCCAGCAGCATGCTTCCACTCTTCCATTCAGATGTACACAGATGGCACTGTCCTATACATCTTTGGTCCCACAACACTCAGTGTAGCTACCCACCTCCAGGAAGATTTCAACGCCATCCAGAACTGGTTCAGATTTAACCAGCTATATCTTAACTCTAAAAAAACTATATTGTTAACTTTTGGTACTCCACAAAGACTCTCCCACCAAGCCACCAGCCCCCCTTTCAAAACCCTGGATGGAACTCCCCTGGAAAACTGTATGAGCTTCAGATACCTGGGCATCTGGCTAGACCAACATCTAGATTTCTTGGCTCACATCACCTCTCTACACAAGGGGCTGCTCCCTAAACTTGGTGCACTACACCGTAACAAAAGCTGCCCCCCCATACAGACAAGACATGCCATTGTGCAAAATATTATCCTTCCCGTAATCGACTATGGTGATATAGTTTACTCCATCACCCCGGGTCCACCCTGGCCAGCCTAGATACCCTGTTCCACTCCTTCTGCCATTTCATCCTTGGCTGCACCCAATCAACATGCCACTGTGACCTCTACAGCTCGTTAACCCTATCATCCCTACATGACCGCAGACAATCCAGCTACGCTAGATTTGTAGCCAAATATTGGTCCCACTCCCTTCCCCTCTACCTGACCTCTGTCCTCTCCCAACAACCGTCACCTACGTACTCCCTTAGAAGGACAGACCCTAAACTGTTCCATGTCCCGTTCATGCGCACATCCAAAAGCCAGGCCGCTTTTAATTACCCCATACCTCAGACTTGGAACGCCCTACCGGGCCCCCATTAGACACGCACTAAACTCCTCCCTATGTAACCAATTACTCAGGGCACATTTCACCTCCAGTTGCTCCTGTTTCAAATAAGAATTTATTCAAATATCACGCTGCTATATACTAATACATATTGTACTGTACTCTACCCTCTGTGTCATTATATTGACTGTATGTATCCTGTCCTTGGCTGTAATTTTTCTCCTAAAATGTTATGTACAAGAATTTGCTCATTTCTGTACTGTCTAAACATTTCCAATTTATGTATGTGGGTCTCGGCCCCCAGGTCGCATCTGGAATCGAGCATGTTATTCTGTATGCTTTCCTGGTAAAGCTCATAAATAAATAAATAAATAAATAAGAGTTTAAAATGTCCCTTCAACCTCACTCGAGGTGGATAGAGACTCCCAATCAATACCTGGGAGATTAAAGTCTCCCATAACTATAATGTCCCCCACTGTGGCTGCATTTCCAATTTCTGCGATGAGGCTTCCAGTATAATCATTGATTGAATTTGGTGGCCTGTAGCAGATTCCATCTAGTTTCCCAAAGGGCAATGGCAAGAAATCTATGTTTCTGCTCTCCCTCTTGTTTTACATACTCCTTTACTTCTGGTTATCTTCCCTCCATCTCCCCAACCCTCTCACTCATCCTCCCCCCTCCTTCTCTTTCCTCCAAATTTTTACTGTTTGGTCCTGTCCTTCTTGCAGGGTTTCCTAGCATCCTGAAGTGGGTCTGGACCTGGCAACCTTTCCCCTTTACCCTCTCCCTTCCCCTAACCTCCATCCCCCCTCTCTCTCCCTTTGTTCTTTCATCAGCACTTGCCATACCATTGCTCCCAACTCCACGCACGTCTCAATTTCTTTGTCTTCTACACCCACCTCCAGGTATTTCGGCGCTGGTTGCTCCATATAAGTTCTCCAACTAATTGTTACTGCTACCTTGGCCTCTGGCCCTTGTGTATAATGCTGTAGTCAATCACTCTGTATGTAAAGAATCTGCAGTGGTATTATTTTATTTTGCTTTATGTTTCTCCCCCGACCATTGTACTACCCTCCCCCCAGGACGCTTCTGGAAACAAGCTGTTCGTCAGCTCCTGTTATCTTTCCTGGTGAAACATTTTGTAAGCAAAATAAAAATAAATAAAAAAAAACACAAAATCACACATACTCCCAGAATGCAAAGCATCATGGGCTGTATATGCAAATCACCACAACATTTTAGGCCAGTTTGGCTTTAAGCAGGAATGCATGGTGCCAAACGGCCTCACACAGTCTGAAAAGGGTGCAAACGGAAGACACAGACACATGCTTCGGCCTACACAGGACTCATCAGTGTGCCTCGTCTGCCTATTTTCAGCCTCATATGGGAGAGTGTTGAAATACAGATGTAAAGTGACATATAGAATCTGGTTAAGCTGTTGGTGGCATTTTTAGTGAATGGTGGAAATTTGGCCAGATCAGTGGGGAAATTCCCTACGCATTTCGATAAATGCCATGACATTTTTAACATCCACCTGAATAGCCACCAGGACAGGCAGACAAGACTTTAGTTTAATGCGTCATTTGAAAGACATCTCTTCAGGAGTGTAACACCCCCTCATTCTGCACTACAGTGTCAGTATTGGATGAGATCCAAGATTGGATAAGGGCGAACTGCCCTGGTGAACTGGTTGAGGTTGAATCCAGATAAGACGGAGGTATTGGTGCTGGAACCTGGTCACCAGTGGGTGGAGTTGCATTCTGGTTGAGCCCATGAGCTTAGGCTCTGGGACTCACAGCTGATTACCTCTAATTAGGCGAGGACCTTTGGTATGGTTTTGGACTGCAGCCTAACCCTGAAATTGCAGGTGTTGGCTGTGCTTAAGACCTCATTTTACTATCTGAGGAACATTGTCATGGTTAAACACCTGATACCCCCAGCTGATCTGCCAGCACTAGTCCATGATTTTTTGATGTCACAACTGGATTACTGCAATGCCCTCTACCTGGGGCTAGCAGGCATAGATCTGCGCTGCCTGCAGCTAGTGCAGAATGCAGCAGCCAAGTTGTTGACCCATCTGCCTAGATCATGTCATATCATGCCTGTGCTGCGCTGTCTGCACTGGCTGCCAGTTAGGTGGCAGATCTCCTTCAAGGTCAGTTTGCTGACCTATAAGGGGCCCTACACAGTAAGGGGCCTGGTTACCTGCAAGATCTCCTGTGTCCCTACCAGCCCACTCGACCAATGCATTCCACTGATGGGGGATTTCTAGGAGTTCCCAGGACTTATTTAAAGACATCTGGGACTCGTGCTCTTGTGTTTGCTGCCTCAATCCTGTGGAACTCCCTCCCCCATCATATTCGAGAGAGCCAAACTGTGGACATTTTTAAAAGGGAGCTTAAGGCACTTTTATTCAATCAAGCTTTTATGACCAATTAGCAGGTTTTACTGTGGATTAATATTTATATGCATGTGTTGTTTGGTTTGGTATGTACTGTTTTGTTTTTAAACTGTGAAACTGTGTAAAGCGCAATGAGTCACAATTGAGAAATGCACTTAATCGAATAAAATATGATTTGATTGATTGATTTACCCTAAGTTCCTTGTGTGGAGCTTGAACCCACATCCTTCCAATCTTCTGGCCTCAGAAGCATGTGTGCAACCTGCTGAAACAGATACACTGCTTACCAATCAGCCAACCCTGCTTCAGTAGCAAGGCATGAAGCCAGAGACTATACACTGTAAACAGTATGAATGCATCATGTGGGGACCTCATGAACTTGGCACACAAATGCGTGATGAGTCCTGCAGCATCACTTACATGCTCATATTGGGACCTATTCAAAAAAAGTTATGGACGGGCTATGCGCTGTATAAGCCCAATGCATAGCCCACACGCAATGGTGAATAGGCATCCTGGCCATGCACACTGTGCCCCCATGTGCTATTTATGACCCCACTATGCCCTCCCTTTGAAGCCAAAATCCCAGCTGAATGCACAGCTCCACATGAGGGTGGACTGGGGACCAGCATCTGGGGTGTATCCGCACTCCACACCATTCATGATGGTATGGGTGCAGTGTGCAGGGGTGCAATGGCTACACCTTCTGAAGGCAGCCATATGTGTTACACTCACCGCTGGGATGCCACTGCTGGCTGCTGCAGGGATGCTAGGGTCACCGGACTCCGCACTGAGGCTGCCCCTGATGTCAGGGCACATTAGGAGGGCTGGGGGACAGTCATCTATGGGATCCCACCCCCTTGTGCTGTAGGCACTTATGTGCCTGCTGCCAACATGGTGCTCCATGGGCACAGGAGATGCAGCAAGGGACCTGGGATGGGCAACTAATTGGCTGCCTGCCCAGGTCCACAGCTCTGCACTGGATCCACCCCATGAACCTGCATGTGGGGGGGGGGGCTGGGCAGGAGATGGGAGCTGCTCTTTGGCCTGTGTTCAAGAATACAGCCTATGTGCAGAACTCCTG